>OY728152.1:1621788258-1623038258 GCA_963277665.1 Viscum album
TTTGAACATCACGAACTAGTTTTGTCTTATTTAATATTATGTGTATATATTAGTTGGATAATATTAAATAGGTTATAATGTTCCAATTTAAATCCTATTTAACCAGAATTAAACTTTTATCACCATCCATGAAGGCTGTAATGGAAAAAAAATCATTATTCACAGTGATGATAAACAAACATAATTTGGAAAATAGTTCCATTTCTTTGAATAAAAAGAGATGATAAAGGAAATTGATATGATATATTGCATTATAAACATAAAAATATTGCATTTAAATGATTCTGTAGTTATTATTCATTTATTGGTGAATGAGGTGGGGAGAAAATAGAAGAAGAAAACATATAGAGAGAGGTACTTTGAGAAAATTACCTCTTGAATATTACCTTCTTAAGAGACCCTTGAGGACCTTGGATTTGGTCTTTTGTTAATACCCAAATAAATTGGATGTGTTTATAGTGAGGAGGAGGGGACCGGTCTAACATTTGAGTAGCTTCAAGGATTGTGAGTCAAAATGGGGTGGTGAGTGGTGGTATTTACACTTGAGGAAATGTGGATTTAAGTGATTAAAATAAGGATTATTTTATATTTAAAGCCATCCAAATTGAAGTGGAAATAATTTCAATGACTATGGATAAAAATTAATATTTTATAGTCTATTTAGGGTCAACAGATACCTCATCCAACCATTAAATGTTGTATTTTTTATGTATTTCATGCCTTTACCTTTTTAACTTTAACGTGTTTCATTTTTTACTTATACCACGACAAATAATATTTTTAACATGATAAATTTTTTATAAAAAAAAATAAAATTAACCTTAAAAACTAATTTTGATCTTATTATTTTAAATATAGAATCCATTTTTCCCAATTCAATTCACATAATTGGAAAAATTATATTTAAAATTAATTTTGTAGTCAAAACAAAATATGACTTTTTAAAAGTGAAAACTCCCAAAGTTCGAAATGTTTCCATATCCAATTTCAATTGAAATTGAATCCAATGACATATTTTTTTTAACTAATTATAATTTAAAAAAAACTTAAAATTTAATTTAACTATATCATTAAATAAAACAAAAAACCAGTTTTCAAATAAAATGTAGTATTTTTCACGATTAATCAGAAAATGAAATTTATCAAAAAAATACAAAAAAGTCACCCTAAGGTAATTTTTATATTATGTTTTTAAAAATTATTATTTTTTAAAATAAATTTATAAAATTCACAAAAACATAGATTTAAAATAGGGGTGCCATCAAAAGGCGACAAAATTGCCTTTTAGAAAAATATCACTCTTTTATGCTTAAAATATGATTTATTATTATCTTAAGGCTATGAAACTTATTGGATGAATTTAAAAATATTTTATTCAATACATAACATATAAATTTCATTAATATATTTTAATAATAGTGATTATTTTAATTTATTAATATAAAATGTCATTATAGGAATAAAATAGTTTTTTTATAATTTTTTTTATATTCAATTGGTTTTTATTTTTATTTATAATTAACTGGTAACCAATGAATTCATTTTATAAACATAAGTAAAATTTATTTTCATAATTTAGTTACTATCAGTCATTCCTATGATTACAATGGTTTGGCGATAACTATCACTTTAAAATAATAATATTTAGTTATTTTTTTAATCTAGATGTGGTGTATCTTATTTGAAATTGAACATAGTGTTTCATTTTTAAAATATTAGTATGTTAAATTATCCCCGATTTAATAAATTTCATCCTCACAATTTGAAATCAGGATTGAAAAAATAAGGATTTTGACTTTTTTAAAATACCTATTTTTGAAATCCCACATCCGAAAAAGGGGTCAACAAAACATCCACATGAAAAGTGAGAAAGGAAATTTTAATTGTAACCTGTGATAATACATAGTAGGTTCCCATTTAAAAAATAATAAACATGGAATATAATCATAAATATCATGTTCTGATGGAGAGTGGTAAAGAACATGGTTATTATAAAGTTAACAATCACAAAATCGTAAATCCGTGATAGTTTAAAAGGCCATTTATTTCATATTATAAAAACAAATCAGATAACATTTTAGTTTCAAAATTCTTTTTTCATAGAGTTGAGTAATTCCTTTACTACCTAAAATAAGAACATAAGGAAGTATACTTACTTGACATGTAGATTTTCATCCACATATTTTATCTAAATGATGAGTATTGAAGATGAATTTTCATACTTAAAGAAATAGAATTATCTTCTATAGATCAAAAAAATCCACAAAAGTATAATTATTAAATCTCCCCATCTTTAGAAATTAACAAAAACCAATATGGTTAGTACAAGATAATTCAATTCCCCAAAAATAATAATCCTTTATATTAAAAAACTACTTAAATATCCAAAATCTAACTGCAGTATCCCAGTTACAATATAGATTATTCCAAAAATAACTAACCTCAAAACTCCTCAAAATATTCTAGACTAAAAATAAAACCAAAAAATGAGAAGGATTTGATCACATAGTATTCCAATATAAATTTTACATTTATCTTCAAATAATATCAATCACTCTTAAATTTTTGTACTAAAATGTAATTTCCCTAGTCACATAATCATTTCTATAAATAACCTAAATGAATAAAAATCATATATGATTATATAAGATAATTAATCCTTTATCTCTCAAATATAATCCTATAGTATTCTATAAGGTTCCAAAAATAGTGAAAGTCTTTTGAAATAACATTTATCACTTAATCACAAAATCATTTTCTAATCCCATAGTTATCAATAAAATACACATATTTTCCCAAAATGAACTTAATATTTTCCATTATATAGTTTAATAAAGAAAAACAATTTCATAATAACTTGGACATCACAAAGGCCAGTGTTAGGTAATGCAGCATTGTCATCCTTCAGTTATGGGTTTAATACCCTCAACCTTACTGGATGAGATGGGTTGTCACCCATCTTGTCAGTTTCCCTTTTTATAAAAATATTGTAATATAATCCTTATAAAATTTACAAAACATCCTTAAAAATATCCTTAATATATTTTAACCTCAAGTTTTATGTCATTACTTTCATTTTCATCCCAAAAAGTAGGCACCTATAATTACCTCAAATTATGATATCATATAAATTAAAAAGTCCACTAATACCTTCAAATATTTATCCACTAAAAGTAAATAATTATTCCTAAAATAACAGTTTTCTTATCACAAGATTAAGGGTTACTTATACCTTAAAAACTAACATTTTTTTCCAATTTTCAAAGGTTTCTATTCCATTTAACATATATTTCCAAATTTAGGAAAAAAATACCTAAAATAAAAAATACTAAGGTGTTACATGATTCCCATAATATTTATTATATACCAATATATCACAAATTTTAATACTCAAGACATAAACACATCCTTTATTCAAATTCCTTCTTAAACCATTAACCATGATTTTTCATCTTATTCCTTAATAGTTCATTCCTTTAATTAATGATTTGAGTTATATCCTTATGATTAATAACTATAAAACCAAAATGATATAGACTTTAAACATAATAAAATAATTAAGACCATAAATCAAAAAATAATGAGTTTTTATCCCCTTTATATTTGGACATGATTACTGTCTTTTATAAATTAAATGGTCATCTCCATTATGGAATTTTACATTCTGAGAGAGATGTTAATTTTGTGACTTTGAAATAAAATAAAAAAATATACCATTAACCATAATTTTTTTTGAGAAAATAAAAGGTGTTAAATTAGTCACATTTTTTCCTACAGGTGATTTGAATACCTAGAAAGTTGTCAAAATCATTTAAACATGATTTTGCAATAGTAGTGATAATCAAATCATCTGGAAGGGATAAAAATGTTGTGAAAGAATGATTTCCATCCATCTTGATAAATGATATTTAATCTATAGAAAGTAACATCATTAAAACCTGAAACAAATTATTACACGTTAAAATAAAAAATGGTCCTTTTAAAGATAATACTGATAGAAACTCTATAATACTTTAACCCTAAAATCATTTATACCTAAACTAATTACCTTTATAAATAAATTCTCAAAAAATATCATTAATCTCCTAAAAATTCATCACTTTAAACCAATAAATGGGTGTCTATGAATTTGAGGCTACAATAATCCTTAATCTTCTAAACCCATGATGAAATCCATAACTCTTAAGAAAACCTCACAATGAAACATCATAGTCTCCAAAGTTGTCCAAACCCTGCTCTGATACAAAATGTATGTACCTAGCCTTAAAAATTATATATTATATTTATTATAAACTAGAATTATATTTCTTTCATTCCAAAATATCATTTAGTTATAGAGTTTTATATAGTAATGAAAAACCCTTACATAGTAAACCCATAAATTACAAGTGGACACTTATACTCCATATCCATTTTTTCACCAAGGTAACCCTTTTTAAAATATAACATGTTTTATTTTCATGAAATATCTTCAAAATTTTCTTCTTTTCCTCATCATAATCCCTACTCATCCTTCTCACTATTCTCCCTTAAATCATGTGAAAAACATTTTAAAAATGGGATGAGCAGAAAATCCTAGTAAGGGACATAAAATAAGAGAAAAAGTTAGTCCAGGGAAAATATATAAAAACAGTTTCATAAAAACATAATTTTTCTTCTGAAAAAGAAATAATGTTTCAAAAAATATCAATGTCATACCTTTATAAAATAAATATATTTTCATGAAAAATAATTATCAAGCATATAAAATATAATTAGGTAACTTGGGATATCATTTAACATCTTACTCTTACAAAAGCTATTATAGGATTACCCAAAACTATCTGGTCCACACCATGTAAAGATATAATAGGGTTTCATAACACTTTTTGGGCCACCCCATGTTAATCTAAAATAGGCTATCCTAACATTATTTGGTCTACCCCATGTTAAGATATAATGGGATTTCCCAACACTATCTAGGACAAACCATGTTAATCTATAATAAAATATACTAATGCTATCTGGGACACCCCATGTTTAATTATCAAGTACCATATAATGAATAAAACTATTTTATTCTTTTAGTAATAAATAATTTCAAAAATATTTTAAACTCACAATAAAATCACTTTTGGATATCAAATTACCATTTACTTCTTAAAAATGAATTAAAAAAATCGAAGCACTCTGCACATCATAAAGAAACCATTTTGTTTTAAAATAACTAGGAAAATTTATAATAAATTCATCAAATCATTAAAGCATCATGAAAACAAGAAAATAATCTCAAACTATATAAGTTAAAAAAATATTCCTTCCGTATTTTCTTTGGAGAAGTCATAAATAACCTTTTTTAGAAAATCAAAAAAAGAATACATTCAAAACATTTTAAAAAAAATTAAAACATGATTATAAATGACATTAAACAATAGTATGAGAATATTAAAAAAAATTGAAAATAATTTTAGAAAACATGTTTATGGATGAAAGATGATTTTTTAATGGTAACTTTAAAAAATAATTCTTAAAAGAAAGTCCCTTATAAACATCATATTGTTGAAGTGGGAATTAATCAAATGAATCAAATATATGAATCCAATGTAAATACATATAAAAAAATTGGAAATAAAAAATGTAAATTCAAATGTTATATCAAACACAATCTAATGAAGACATAGTTATAAAGTATAAGTTTAACCCAAAGAATGAAAATTGGGTTAAGAAAATCCCTTACCTTGTATTAATATTCCTTAAAACATGTTCACAACTCTTGTATAATGGTTTAAATAATTTTATTAACTAATTACAGAACTATATTCATATTTATAATACCTTATGTGATGATTTTATAACATCTTCTGTAACACCCCGATATTCCACGATACGCCTCTCTTTCAATAATGCAATAGCTTGCATTGTACGCAAGTTCGAGTTCTAAAACACTGCGACTAATCAAAGTAGCCGTTATAAATAGTAATTACCACTTTTTAAAATTATAGAAATTTTATATTTCAAAATGGACTTCATTTTTATATTCGTAATATCGAAATTATCCTAAGTTGATTTTTTTGTAATTTTCTGAGAACTTTCAATTTTTTATGAATAGTGAAAAATACTTAAAAACAACTTTTTTAATCAAAATAATTTATAGTGATAAATTATACTATTGAGTGGTTTTAAAGTATAATTAGAATATATTTTTACTATTTTATCCAATGGTGGTCATTAGAATTAATTTCACTTTGAAATTGGACATAAACAATTGTCAATCTTTTGATATATATTATTTCTTAAAAACACGCTATTTGTTGTGACAGCGGGAATTAATTATAAAATTAATTAATGCAACTTATATGTTTGGAATTTTGTAAAATAGAAATCATTTTTGAATTCATAATATCAATTATAGCTTAGGGTGAAATTTTGGCATTATTATGAAAAACTTCAATTTTTGATGAATAGTGAAACCACTAAGTGGTAGTTAAATAACTGATTTTTCGTTTAAATGAAATATTACCACTTCTGTGATTTAATTTTCAAAAATCTGACATACATGGTTGTCATTAGTAAGTAAAATGTGGTTCAATGGGATTAAAATATTTTTTTGGTGAATAGTAACTTTTAAGTTTAATTAATCACGATTAAAGGTAATTAGTGAAATTTAAGGTAAAATGGTATTATAAAAATATGAAATGACCTTGAAACTTGTCCTAAAACTATTTGATGAGTCATGGACGACCAAGACAATACATGGGTCAACTTGGGGACCCCATGGAGCCACTTTGGTAGGAAAATGACATAAATAACTTTTATTTAAAGTTAAAATAAAAATGTCATAAACATAAGTTGTTTTACTAAAAAAATTTCTAAATGTGGTTATACAAGTCATATTTTTGACTATAAATATTAATTAGAAAGATAAAAAGATTTCCTACATCATTATATTTCTTTTATAATTTTTAGACATTAAATAAATTAAATTATTTATGACACCATGATGATGTAGGGATTTCGTCATTAATTAACGATTTAAATAAAATGAAAAGATAATGTAAATTCCAAGGCTTACACTTGTCCAAAGCCTATTTTATGGGTATATTTAGAACCCTTATCACCTTATCATCGAATTATATATGTTTGGGAACATTAGAATCCGAAAATAATTGTATAATAATGTAACATTTCTTTACTTTCCAAGAGTGCCCCTCCTCTCCTCTTATAAAAGGCCCCCACCTCTACCACCTTATTCACACCTTCAATCCATTTGGGTCCGACAAACTCTGACAAAATACTCTCCCAACTTCCCTCCCTTACTCCTAGAAGCCTCACTTTGGGCATAATTCTTCCCAAGGAAGCCTTTGGCTCAAATCAATAGAGTTACCCGATTTTAAGGTAATGTCTTCTCTAATGTGGTTTTGTTTTATTTTGCTTCTCCAACCCATTAAACTCTTTTTTTCCTTTATTTTGTAACAACACCAGTATATAAAATATACTAGGATGTTCTTATGATAAGGATTTGGATTACACTTACACACACCTTCGTCTAATGGTTAAAGAACATACTATTTCTATGGGTGGCAAAATACTGCCTCACGAAATGATGATTGTTCAATATTCTTTTAACACCTCAAATGGTGGCCATTTTGATGAAACTATTTTCATATATGATATATATATTATGTTTATGTTTTCCTTATGCTTATTTATTTCTCATTTTTGGCATACGTTATGATTTCCATTATGGGTAAACGCGATAATTTCATTTTAGGAAGTGTGGACTACCGCCCCCTTAAAGTGATTTGAATCATTAATACCATATGTGGGATGTATAAAGGATGGAGTAAATGGTATTATACACCATATTATACTGGAATTATATTATACCTTTATATAATTATGATTTCATTCCATTAAATACGAAATAGAAATGAAAGTAGCGTTCATGCGTACGTACGGCTTACCGTCTCCATGAAGGATGCATTTCATTTCTTACCTCTAAATGTTATGTAATATTATGAATGAATGTATATACTGGATATATATGAGATATATGATATCTATATCATGAATATAATTCTGGATATGATGGATATTTCACCACATGAACAAATTTTAATTATAAGAAGTCTGTTTTTGACTCAAGTATCAAAGATTGACAAAACGACCATTATAAACTTAAATAATTACATAATGTTTATGACACGGTAATAAGTGATATAAAAGGAATAATTATCTTGAAAAAGGTTATTAAGAGGGTTTAGATTAACTCTAGTTTATTATTCAGGAGGTTAAAGAGCGGTCAAGTCAAGTCGGACACGAGGTAAGGGAATTTCTTAACCCAATTTCCAATCTCTGGGT
The DNA here is from genome assembly GCA_963277665.1 of Viscum album. NCBI lineage: Eukaryota > Viridiplantae > Streptophyta > Magnoliopsida > Santalales > Viscaceae > Viscum > Viscum album. The sequence continues at coordinate 1,621,796,599 of OY728152.1, forward strand.
TAATCTCCTACTTTCAAATTATGTCATGAAATTATTATGTCCTATATTGTATTTATACTTTCTTTATGTGTACATATACTGAATACACATAATAGATCTATTTTATTTTAAAAATGATCTTTGTAAGGACATCGTCTCAATCTCCTTTCATTGAGGCATATTTTGTTTTATACACAAATTTCTTTTATACGGTGTATAAACCCCTTTGACTTTTACGTTTATTCAAAAGGAATCTTTTTATACAAAGTGTTTTACTAAATGACAAAAAGGACTGTTTTTCTTGTCGTACGTATGCAGCGACAACGACTTCTCCTCCTCCAAGGCCATTATTTGGGTTTCAGCTTCCTCTACAAGCCTTACCATATTTTAAAAATGAAAAATAAATATCAAGTTTTTATTTTCTTTTATTTTGGTATTGAAAATGGTTTTGAAAGTGTTTTTATTATATCAATGTGTTGTATTGATATCTTGTGATTGAAATGTGGAAATGTTATCTTTCCTTTATGCATATTTTATGTGATTATGTTATGGTTTATGATATGTTTAAACCTATTCATATGGGGAATGAATTGGACTTAATAAGTGACGGGTGGAGCCCGCAATAGCTCTTCGATGCATCGGCAGGTCTCATGAGACAAACTAGTGTCTTGGAACGAGGCCTTGACAAAATCTTATTTGTGGTCTTGGCACGAGGCCTTGGCTACGTGGTTATGATAGTCTAGCATTATGCATTCCATCATTATGAAAGTGGTTATTGATATTGCATGTGATTATTCGACCAGTAGAATATCCATGTGAATAAGTAAATGGCATTATTTCATTTTACTTTTTCCATATTATGCTAAAGTTCAAGTTTAAAAGGATTTTGTTTTAGTTATACATTGCCTTAAATGTTATGTTTATTTATGAAAGCTTCCGCTATATTTTTATCCTTACTGAGCATTTGAGCTCACCCCTTTCAATGTTTTAATATTTTCCAGGATGTGAAGAAGTATTTTATGAATGACCTGTAGAGATAGTCAGAAGAGGATATGAGTGTGGACTATGAAGACTTTGTTATTGTAGATTTTCACTTTATGATGTAATGTAACATTTATGAAAGTATCTAGCATTTCCAAGGCTACTAAACTAATCGGCCTTTCGAGACTTGATCTTTTGCGATCATGCCAATGTTACGCAGTAATGTACCGACTCTGGGTAGCTGGGGTCGGGGCGTTACATCTTCCGATCCATTCCTTAAAAATATTTTGTTATTTTCATGGTTTCAGGTGTTTTCATTTCATCGTTTCATGCTCGGTCTTACTTATATAAAATATGGATGTTCATATACAATAGAATTAAAACTATATAAGTTTTATGAAATAGTATTAATGAAATTATAAAAGTATGAATTATCCCATATATCATTTTTATCGTACATGAGGATGATTTGTAGATAAAACATTAATGATAAATGTTTAGTTTATTATGATGATTTTTTGATCATCAAAAACTAGTTTCATATTATTTAATATAATGTGTGTATATTAGTTCCAAAACTTAATTAGGTTATAATATACCTATTTAAATCTTATTTAACCATACTAACAACTTTATGACTAGCCATAAGGGTGGTAATGGAAAATGAAAAGTCATTATTCATAGAGATGGTAAACTGATATAATTTAGAAAATAGTTTCGTTTCTTTGAATAAGAGTTTCTGAGAAATAAATTTTACATGAGATGTTTCATTAGAAACATAAAACTCTAAAATGTTCCTGCATTTGGAGTTATCATTCCTTTATGGGTGAAGGAGGTGGTGAGAAAATAGAAGATGAAAAGAAATCTAGAGAGGTACTTTGATAAAATTACCTCTTAAATATCATCTCCTTGAGAGACCCCTAAGGACCTTGGATTTGGCCTTTTGGTAATTACAGTAGCACATGGAAATGGGTAGGGTGAGGATTAGAGGGTTGGGAAGATATTTGAGTGGATATAAGGCTTTTGAGTTGAAATGGGGTGGTGAGGGGTAGTATTTATACTTGAGGAGAGGTGGGTTTATGCGATTAAAATATTAATTATTTTAAATTTAAATCCAACCAAATTGAGGTGAAATTAATTTAAAATACATTGGATGATAATTAATATTGTATATTACAGTTAGGGTCGATAAATACCTCAAAAAACCATTATATTTTATAGTTTTTAGGTATTTCAAGTCTGTAACTTTTTAACTTTAACCTGTTTCATTTTTTACCTATATTACGGTAAATATTTTTTTTACCATGGTGAGGTTTTTTTAAATAAATATGAAATTTAAAGTAAAACCTATTTTTTCATTATTATTCAAAATATAGAACCCATTTTACATAATTCCATTCAAAAAATTTCAAAAATTATATTTAAAATTAATTCTGTAGACAAAACCGAAAAACAGGCTTTTAAAGTGAAAACTCCAAAAGTTTGAAATGTTTTCACGTCTATTTTTAATGAGAAATTGACTCCAATGAACTAAATTAGTTATATTTAACTAATTATACTTTAAAAAAATTTAAAATATGATTTAACTATATAATTAAAATAGAAAGAAAATCAGTTTTCAAATAAAATGCAATATTTTTCACCACTCACCATAAAATGAAACTTATCAGTAAAATAAAAAAACTCACCCTAAGGTAATTTTGATATTATAATTTAAAATATTATGTTTATTTTGACAAAATTAATTTATAAAATTTTAAAAAAATTATATTTATAACCGATGCACCATTAAAAGGCCAAAAAATTTCCCTTTACAAAAATATAACTTTTTTTTTATGCTTAAAATATAATTTATTGTTATCTTAAGCATATAAAACTTATTATATGAATTAAAAAACATTAGATTGAATATATAAAATTTAAATTTCAATAATATATTTTATTAATATTAATTAATTTAATCTATTAAGATAAAATTTCCTTGTGGGCATAAAATAATTTTTTAATAAAAACATATCTTTTATATTCAATTGGTTTTTATCATAATTTTTCATTAACTGGAAACCAATGAATTCATTTTATAAACATTATTAAATTATATTTTCATAATTTAGTTAATATCATTAATTCCATCCATTACAATGGCTAGGTGATAACTATGGAATTTAAATAATTATATTTAGTCATTTGTTTAACCTCGATGTAGTGTATCTTATTTGACATTGAACATAGTGTTTCCTTTTTTAAAATATTAGGATGTTAAAAACAGGTATGCACCAACATCTAGGTAGTGTTCTTCCAGGGTATGGACATATAATTAGGTCTCTTATAACCTTATATATATATTTAAATTATTATGGGAATGGTTATGAATATGATATGGAAACATCGACAATGATTTTGTGGCATAACGTGTGATATTGGGATATTATAATTAGTGTGGTGGGTATGATTTTTAGTAGGAATTCATTTTATTATTTTTTGGTGTGAGTTTTATATTTTAAATACCTTTTTTTTGAATAATTATTTGGGTAAGATATGGGTATCTTTAGATATTTTGGTATTCATCCAATAATAGGATAATTATCTGATTCGTATTTTATAATCACTAATACAATAACATTCTATCATCAAATCAGTATAGTTTTAGTATTTAATGGAATATAATAAGTATTTTATACCCCCATTTAATTATTATATATATTTTTACATATCTAATATCATGTTGGAATTGGGATTACCAGTGTTAGCATGACAATGGTGAATACCTGGAATATGAGTTGAGTAGGTATATATTGTTACTCAGGTATACTGGGTTATTTTTGGGTATATGTATTTTTTGAGTTTTATGATTTATTTTTTTTACTCATAGTTGTTGTAATCTATTTTATTTTTAAATAATTTATTCATTTACATACATGAAATTTTAATTTTTCGTTCACATTATTTTAATGATTTTACTATACTTGTTCCTGATTTATATCTCGTTTCTAGTTATTAAGGGAAATGTATCCCATGTGTGTTTAATTTATACCCTTACTTTCTAAACCAATCCTATAGACTATTGAAGTCAGTATTGGAGTGTTTTCATTGATCTTTTCTATTACTTATGGTGGGATATTGATGAGATCTACTCATGGAATAACCACTTCCAAAAATTTTAGTATATTGATGTGATAACTCACCATACATTGTATGAAGTATAATTCTAACATTACTTCTATGATTATTATATAAAATCATATAATAAAAAATGAAATTTATTTATACCTTAACATACTAATCTAACATCATATCTCTACTGTGGGCCATTAATGACATCGTTGGACAAGGAAACATAACTGATTGAAACACTCAAAATGATTTTTTTCAATTTTGTTACATTTATTTTCAATATCAATGGACAAATCATATAAAAAATTTGGTTACATGTGTTAAAATTTATTACATGAAAAATATCATAAATTTAAGATTAATTGGACACCATTCAGTGGGAAATTGAATTGAGAAAACCCATGAAGTGGTTGTTTAGTTCATAAATCTTGGGGAAATTAATGATAATGATTCATAATTTGGGAAATTTCACCAGTTAATAGAATGTGGGAAAACGTTTTTGACTTATATCATTATAATTAATTAAAACACAAAAATGGTAAAAAATGAGTACATTTTCCAAACTTCCTTATTGGAAATTAAATTTTCTATATAATTATTTTGATGCTATTCAGTTTGAGATCAACTTGTGTCAAAATGTAATTTTTATATTGTTGAATGAGCTAGGTAAATAAAAAGATCATTTCAATACTTTTAAGGACTTATAATAAATGGATATAAAGTGTTATATATGAAAAAATATGAATTGAAAATATACAATAATATATTTTTTCCATTGAAAATTAAGGAAAATGAAGTCTTCCTTCAAAAATTAAAATATAAAACATTATATAATAGATATTTAAATTACATTTCATGATATGTTAATATAAAAAATTATTAGTTACATGGATTGAAAAGTAATTATTCACATATTCTAATAGATCAGTTGTTACCTTTGGAATTGCATAAATTAGTACTTGAAAAATAAATTGTAGTTGTAATCAACTTTTACACCTTATTTTAACAAATATGTGAGAAAAAGATAAATGAAATTGAGATTCCAAATATCTAAGAAACAATTATATTCACACTATCATTTGGATATGTTATTTCCCCTTTAATTTTTTTTACTATGATGATTCATTTGATTGTGTATTTGGCTGAGGAAATTAAAATCAGAGTACTTGTGCATTATCGATGAATATATTATGTTGAGAAGTTTATTAATGTTATTTTTTTCTCAGTAGTGAATTTAATTTTTTTATTAATTTTTCATTAGGGTCATAGATCACTTAAATACATATGTGAAAAATAAAGAACAGTTAGAAATTTTTATTACGAAAGTTTTCCTAGACAAATAGTATATGACATTTTGTTCTATATATTTTTATAAAATTAAGATAATATTTAATCAAGTTAAACATGTTAATGAAATATTGAATCATTATCAATCTAATAATAAATATTTAATCTCTCTAATTGTAGTTCAATTGGTTGGAAAAGTCTCAATTTTTTCACTAATACAATTCAAGTTACTATAATCATATAGATATGCACTAGTCAAAAATCATATTGGTGATCTTTCAATTGATGAAGTATGAATGAAAAAAGAGAGATAACTTAGGATTCAGACTCAAAATGAGATAAAAATAATATAATTTATCAATAAGGAGTTTTTAAATTTTGTTTTATTTCATATATGTTTTTACTCAAATCCATATTTATAATACTTTATGTAAATAAAATAATTTATATCCATTTATGTTAATCATGAATGTTGATAATCATAATGAAGTGTAAAATTATTTGAAAATTTTAGCTTAATAAACGTAAAGAAAGACCAATATATTCAAAAATTATAATACTAAAAACTTTAAGTTTCATACTCTTTATCATAAAAAAGGGTTTAAAACACAATCAAAAACTATATTTACACTTATAGAGTTGGGGTACTATGAATTTTTTTTGATATTATCAAATTAAAATATCATATAAATTTTCTTGAAGTGTTATTAAAATATAAATATGTTAGTATTCACAAGGTTATATAGAAGGATTTGTTATATTTTACTTTTGTAAAATAATGAAGGGTTGTTAGTAATCCTAAAATTATGGATTTCAAAGGGTCCCAAGGAAACCTCAGTTAATGGTGTGTGGAGACTGAGGATGTCTGATGCTTGAGCTGATACATCTAGTTTGGGGAAGTGATGATAAGCCTGTAGTTTTAGACCTTGTTCTAATATGTGGTGGGTTGTGATTATGTGGGGGTTTTTGGATGTCACAATATTTTCTCACTCAACCATTTAAAGGTGGGATTTTATAAAATAAAAAAGGTGTTTAAAAAATCATCTCTCTTTTGATCCATACTAGTGAATATGAAGAACATAATACATATATCATAACTTTATAAATAAAAATTCTATATTATCTAGATAATAGAGATGAAGGCTAGCGTTTTTCTATACACTTGAAATATAAGGGATTATATAATATGAGTAATGAAGTTGAAGAATTATTTTGTGATAGTGAACCCCATAAAAAACAAGGAATTAAATTATCTTTTGAAGGACCCCGGGACACCTTGATAGGGGAAGGGTGAATCAGGGTGTCAACATTTTCTTTTAAACTGATGGATCTTGTTCCCACATTGGTAGGAACTAGTCTAACCTGTATGATAGATATGAGAAGAAATCAAACATTCACATGCAAAGACATGACACAACACTTTTTACTTGGTTCACCACTAAGGGCTACGCTCAAGGAGCATACACCGATAGGTTTTCAGTCATACCAAATTTCACTATTCTTCACTAGTTGTGGATTACAAAGGTTTGGGAATAGTCAGTCTGTCCCAGGCTCATTGCCTTTACAACTATTTAAGGATAGTCCACTGCATCCCTCGAGTCACTCATGTTGACTTCCCCTTGCTCATTGCTTTTGGTAAAGTCCCAGTCAATTTATAGATGTGAAGGTCTCTTAAATAGATTTGCATTGAAGTTTTTGCATCTTCTTAGAATGAGACTCATCTTGCATCGAAGTTTGGAAATGATTCACATGAATGCACTTAACCACTGAACCAGATAGATAGAACGTGCAAATAGGTTTAACTGAAAATTGTGCACAACACCAACCCTTTTCACGTAAGACCTTACTATTGCGCACAATATTTTCTTTTTGTGCAGAAAAATATTTCGCACAACAACACACTTTTCATGCAATGGAATATTTTACACGCCACCTCAATTTTTACGCCCAACTATGCCTTTTTTTCATAGCTCGTAATTTTTTGTGAAACTTGGTTTTTTCATGAAAAACAGGAATTTTTCACGTAGCTTAGAATTTTTCTTGCAAGCCCCTATACGAAAACCTTTTATGTGCATCAGACCTCAGATCTTATCTAAGTCTTCAACCATACGAAATGAGGGGGTCACCTTTTATTTATAGACATCTCAGACTCCCGCGCGCAAAACCCCCTGTGACGCATAATATTTCATGCAGGTACCATTTTTCACGCATATCTCCAGATTTTTCACGCAGCCCATGCTTTTGCCTTTTTTAACGTTCTGATTCCGAAACACTATTTGCGGAAAAAACCTCGATCCACTATTTCATGCACCACAATATTTTTTTTCACCCAACTCGAATATTTCGTGCAAAACCCTCATTTTTCGCACACCACTTCCTCTTTGTGCGCACCTCATTTTACCAACAACTCATGTCTTCATTTTCTGATTTTGAGGCCCAAAAATTTGGAAAACACTGGGAATCAGTGCCACCTTCAATACTGTTGTCTGCTTGAACTGTATGATCACTTTATTGGCACACATTCTAAACTTCCACTGAGGATTGACAATAAACACAAACCATACTCCAATTCATGTATATAATAGCCATGGTTCCAACATCTTTCCCTATGGATATTGAAATTTTCATTCTCATAAGGGGGTGAAAACAAATAATTCATTTTACTAATATAGAGTAATAACAATTTGTAAAATAAAGAATAGAATAATTGAATGTATGAATAATTAAAAATAAGTATTTTATTATTTTTTTAATTTTTAACTATCATAATATTTTCTGACATTTTAACTTTGTTTGTAATATAGAATGTTTTTGAAAAAGTGATTTAGAGATAGTAACATATTAACATCATAGACTACATAAAAATCATCATAACATTCCAAGGGCTATTTAGATTATCATATACCAGAGATAGATTTTGAGTCATCATCTAGCACAAATAATGTCACAAGTCTAGTATATGATGCACCTATGTTAATTGAATATTTTATTTTTCCTCCACATATCAAGGAAATTTTACGGTTATAATTATTGGTATACATTTCATTATAAAGACATATTACATATTTATACTAGTTACCAAATTATTATTTTTGAATAAATAAAAATAAAATGAAAATTTATATCGATATAAAAATGATAGACTTGTGAGACTTAAAATAATTTAAAATAATTTTTATTTTGAACTCAAAAATACTAAAAATGCGATGATATTTTTCAAAATAAAGGAACAATCTAAGAAAAAATTATACAAAAAATACAATTAAAGAAACATCAAAGAAATATTTACTTAGTTTAGGAATAGACTATGTATACAAAGAGTTAGTAACATTTTTTATAATTTTTGAGATCACAATCACAAGGGGAAAGAATACAATAAAAAACCCTTCCTCAAGATGATATAAATAATGAAAAACACATCGATACAAAGGCATTCTTCTATAGTACTCAAATCCAAATAATGTTTTATAGTTATATTGTATCTTGTGGAAATATTTGTGGTCAACCCTACCACAATGGAAAGACATACTATAGTTACTTTTAATTCTAGTACATGGCCTTTGACCCCCATGCCTTAAGTAACCTCATCATGAAGGTCAATCCATGAATGGAATCAAAGAATAATTATATATGTGGATATAATAAATTAGTTTTTTCTATCTAACTGATCAAGATCCATAATTCCAATAATATCACATTTAGAGACTAATCCAAAAACCAATCTCCTTCCATGATCCCATGGTGTGCATATCATATTTTTTATCCCAATATTTATTCATTATTTAAGTTCAATAGATTCACAATAGTTCATCGAATTCTCAATAACATTCACCTTCAAAAACATATCTTCTATATTGTTGGTTCCTCAAATATTTTACAATTTTAGAAGCTCATATTATATCAAACTTCTAATGAAGTGGTACTTCCACCAAATATGATTCATCATGATATAAAAAATATGCCTCATCTCAAGATTTATCACGATTTGAAAATAATGGGGAAATACATTTCCCTCTCAACCACTCCTCTATAAATTTATTCAGGAAAATGATGTTCCTTTTAGCCTCTATCATAATAACATACTTTTCCTTTGTGGTAGATAATGCTACCACCTTTTTGGGTTGATATAACAAGATCTCACTAACCCCTTTGAAAGTAAAAAAAACCTATTTTACTTAATTTTACATCAACATTACCAATAAGGTAAACATTCACAGACCATTGTAGAGAATTTACTTTCCCAAAACATAGAGACACTTCCTATCTTCTCTTAAAATATCTTAGTAACCACTTCATATCTTCCTAATATTTTTTTACAGAGTTAATTATATACATTTTCATGAGTTACAAAATATGAAAAATATCTAGTATATTATAAACCAATACATACATCAAGCTTCCAAAATCTAATGCATAAGGAACCATCACTATGCACTCAACATATTACTTAATCTTTGTGAATTTATCCTCTAAAAAAATTTTATTTATAAGAAAATAGAAACTAAATTTGATTCCAAAATACTAAACAATATAAAAAACATTGTAATATACCTATATTGTGACAACCTCAAGGTTATAGATATACAATCTATGATAATCTTTATCCCCAAAAACTTTATAGCTTATTTGAGATATTTATTCTAAAACTGCTCAATTAATTAACTTTTCAATTATTCAATCTATTGAATACAAAAATAATCAATTATCATTTCATATAGATATAAAATAAATACAATTTATTCATAAAAAATGACATAAATAAGTTGTATTAGTTCAAATAACACTATTTTGAGAATTTTTACTCCTAAATGCATAAATTTTTTATTCTATTTCATAGGTGTGTACAACATGTATTTATTTCACAACTCAATAAATACATCTATTTTCTCTATATATATGTTCTATTCATACTACCTATGAATGAATTTTGTCTTTTGTATCAATTTATTTAATACATAAGTCATTTTATGAGAAAAATGTTTAGCACCACCCTAATGGCAGTGAGTTTCATAATAGGATAAAATAACTTGGAGAAATCAAAAATCTTTATTATGTTGAAACAAATCCAGCATCACTAATTACTTGTATCTTATTTTACCATCATTATCTTTATTGATCTAATTATCCTATATTTTTATAACATTATCTTTCCCTTTAGTAATAAATTCAACTCCTAATTATAGTTATAATTCATGAAGACATCTTATCCATTATCATTAAGTCTCAATTATTCTACTCCTCAGTATACACCATATTCTCAAAGAATTTTATCTCTCTAATATTAGTCAATAAAAAATATTTCAAGGATTATGGATACATCCCCATAGGTCTTCTCACCCTAGAAAATATCCTCAACTACACCTGAGGAATATGATTCTCTAGTTTTAAAATCTTATTCTCTTATACTCATTTAAGTTTAATCCTCTGACGATGAGAAAATTCTTCACTACCACTATCATTTATGAATATATATCAGTCTTTTTATAGGATGAATTCATTAAATATCACATTCTTAACATTTATATATAGTATTCTCCTTGGGTAGTTGTTCTCTTATTGGAACAAATAGGATCACTTTGATAATTTATGCTATCATATTTATATATATTTCCCATAAAGTCTTTGATATCCCTAATTATAGCTTTATAATCATATAAAATCCATTAAATATCTTATCCATAAACTTTTACAAACCGTTCTACTATGTTGTACCTAGAATAGTCTTATCCCAATGAATTTCATTTGTATCACATAATTACTTAAACTCTTTCCCATGATACTCTCCTTAATCATCTATCTTTAATAATTTCATGTTTGATCTAAAATCATTTTCCACTAGAATCATCAACCTTCTAAACATAATAAACACATTGAACTTATATTTAATAATGTAAACTCATACTTTCCTTATTGATTCATTAATAAATCTCACATAATACTATGAGCCTTAAAGGGAATATATTAGTGCATATCCCTAAAAATTGGTGTGATCTAGATGAAACTTTATCGGATTTAGTGTTCTATCTCCTTTTACAAAATAATCCTTCTTCTAGTTTAAAAATAAACAATCTTTATACAGTATAATTTCTATAAATTTACACTCTAGTAATATTCCTTTCATATCTATGACCACCATCCCTTTACTAATCATGTGACCAGACCTAAAATTTCATAATTATAAACCTAAAACTATTTTTTTTCAACCATGTTCATGAAATTTTCTTTGATATTGTAGAGTGTTTCATAATTCTACCATAATCTAAAACCATAGCCTCTTTAGTCATTTTACAAGAACAACCAATGAAATTAGTTTTAAATACTCTATCATAAATTAACCCACCAATATAAGATTTATTATCAACCTAGGAATGTGACAAACATTTTTTAGAATGATTAACTCAAACTGGTGGTTTTGATTTGTGAATAACACTTTACCATAATATGTAAGTGTATATAATTGGAAAGATGTACATTATAAAACTTCCCTAAAATATAATTATTAAAAAAATAATTCTTCAGTATAGAATGGACTGATACTCAGTCTAAAATCTATGACATCATGGGACTGTGCACACTCAATAACAAAGAATATTCAATGCTCTGTATGTTGGGTTATTTTTAAGATCATTCTAATTTTCCAAGAAATGATTAACATGTACCTTTTTACCTCAATGTTATAAAGCAATACTAGCCCACTTCAACCTATCTCAACTATTTTCCATTTTTTATATCTTCATATTTTATTTTTCTACAATATAGGTCTATCCCTTCCTTTAGTGTTCAAAGAAGAACTACATAATGTTTCCAAATATCTTCTATAAATGTCCTAATTGAGGATTAGATACTATAGATCATTTAAATTTATTTTTTCATTCCCAAAAATTAACTACTCAAATCTATTATTGTTAGGAATTATTAGGTAAAATTGATAATAAAATGAGAAAATTTCCCTCATCATCAAAGGTAACAAATTTTAAGTCGAATAGACTTGTGATTGGGATGAACTCATTGATACTCATTGATATGGTTATAAAAAATATTTTATTAACCACATTTAGATTTTATAATCATACTATAAGATATACCATATCAGATGCAGAATGTTTCTCATTTATAATTTTTAATGATGTCATTAACCTTCTTATTGTCTTAATTAATAAAATATTGAACACAAAATAATTTTCCAACATTAGATATAGAGATTCCAGGGTTTTTTAGCTAATAGATCTCTCTCAACCATGATCATCGTAGACAGTTTCTTATCCATAATTTTAAGATACATATTTTTTTAATAAAGATTACACAAGATATTAATTCTTCAAAAACCAAATTCTAATCCATCAAATTAGATGATATTTACCCAAACATATTCTATAACTATAATTCAATTAAATAAATATAATATAAATCATTTAAAGTCAATATTCAGTACCAGTTTTTATGTATAAATAAACCATAACATTAAAATGATCTGACACCCAAGTGAGAAACTAGCCAAGAATACAAAAGAAAAAGAAAAATAAAGAAATTGATCGCATATAATTCTGTTGTTTAAAAATTACCTAAATTAATAAAGAGGTGGAATCAATTTTCAATATTTCTAGGAGTATAGTTATAGGGGTTAAAATATATTACATACACCCTAGCTCAATATGAGTTAGATAATTAAAAAATGATACTACAATTTCAACTAGAAATTGTACCTAAATCTATATAGTGGTCTAAAGTGTAACATAACAATTCATTAAAGCTTTTGGTAAACTCTACTACAGTGGTAAGATATTCTATAGTTTCCTAAACTTTGAATTGAGTCCTTATATCCCTAGAACATGAATGTAATCACAATAGAGGTTGATCAATTAAAGGCATATGACTAGTTTTTAATATGGGCATCCAATAATTAGTTAGAATTCATTGAATTAATCAAGACCCATGTATTAACTTATATTTTTTGGGGTTTTAAGCATTATTAATTTCTTAATGATATTTTATGGTTGTGTCATTAAACTAATTTCGTTAAATGATCATCATAGATGAATAAATATATTATATTGAATAAAATATTTTTTTGGTCCATACACATCTGATCATGGAAAAAATAGAATTTTTTATTAAATGGAGCCTTTGATGGGAAAATTGACACTGTAGTTACATATAAAATTAGAGGTTTACTCTCAGGTTGATTTAAGATTAGTTTATATCTGACCCCCTAGATCAGGACAAATGAGAGTGTAATTATATAATTAATATAATCAATCAATTTAATTATATCCTTAAAACCCTATAATTGTATATTTAAGCATCTTTCACTCCTATAATATAAGTGATATATTATTCAAATTCCTAACTAAGGAGTGAAAGATAAAGAGTTTTTAGGATTCAAGAATACATTATTCACAGAGTCATCAACAAAGGCAGAGTGGGCACAAATTTCATCAAACATCAATCCCAAAGTGATTCATGGTTTGTTATTTAATTTTCTTCCAATTTTTTTGAGTACCATGTTTATTTATCTCTTAGATTATAAATATAAATTTATTGTCTTGATTAAATATCCCTACAATTTTATTTTATTATTATTTCACCCAAAAAATATGTTCTTCTCTATGTTCTTCTCTGTTGGTGAATCCATTTCTAAAAATCATTGGTCAGACCTTCACACAAGCCCCCAAAATTTTCCATCAATGTATTTTTACTTCCTTATTAATCCTTTTTATTCAAACATTCACCGCTGAACTTTCTTATGGCCAAAATTTCTACTAAATTGGTCTAGATCAAGGGATTAAGGGATATTGGATTAATGAGGGACAGTTTTAGAAAATATTAGTGGAGTTTAGGTCATGTAAGATATTTTATGGGTTATGGGAATTCCTAGAGGGGAACAACATTCAAGAAATTTGGAATGTGTGTGAGTCTATTAATTTTAGTTTTTTAAGGAAGGACTATTGAAAAGGGTCTCCAGAAGTATAATTGTAATATAAAAATATTTTGGAAGTGATTTAGGAATGATTAGAGGAAAGATCCACAACATCCATGTAAATATTGAGTATCTTGAGTTTTTAGAATTCATTTTTGTGATAAATATTATATATTCATTGAAACAAAAATCATGTAATCCTAACCAACAACAAATAAGGGTTTCTGTTCAAGTTAAATTTAACATGCTGTTTACTTTATAAGAACATGTCATATAGTCCTAGGTTTCCTAGATTTGTGTATACAGGGACCACACACAGTGTGTGTTCTAGGAATAAACATCATGTATCTCAGTCCCCAAACAACCCAACCAGAGAGTGGTAAAATCTTAGTGAGTTGATTTGTAATACCATAGTATACAATCCCTTTAACACATCATGTAACCTCCCTGGGACACATCATTTACCATGATCCCATAAACAACTTATATTGTGGTAGTATATTCCTAATACCCATGAAATCCCCACATTCCATGTATTCTAATGTATAAACAATGTATTTTGACCCCCAAATGACATGTTAACTTAAGTATAAGACCAGATCTCCACTAAGGGGCTTCACACCATGTACTCCCAAAGTACATGTCATATAATTTTAAAGACATAGAGAATTTCATATCTTGTTTTTCAATAATTATATTTGGGTACACAAGTACTCTATGATGTGTTTTTTTCATATAAAACGTGATGGTACATCTATATTAAACATCGTAGATGAGACAAGAAGTGATTCAGATCATTTAGTTTCTTTATATCTATAGAACTGATGATTGGGAATATGCAAGATAATCAGAGTGGATAAATGGTTAGGAAATTTTCTAATGGTATACTAATGATAGGTTGGGGGTACCTCATACTCTTCCCCGAGTCTAGTACTACCTCACTTACTTAGGTCATGGTTCCTTCAGATCATACATGGGATTATTACTCCCTTGTCCCTGATATGGAATGAGTACCTCACAAGGATGATAGAATTAGGAACTCCCCAACTTATGTGGTGCGTGGTTCCTCTATCTAGGGAGTTAGGTAATATCTCATCTAATATAATTTACTCAATGTTTCATGAGTCCACTACTATAGTTATGAGAGATGACATAGTATGAAAAGTTGGGTATTTCAAATTCTTATGTTGTTTACAGTGATTGATTCTTCTATAGTTGGGTTTTATGGAGCGAGTCCTTATTATATGTTTCAGATTCTTTACCTTTAAATAATATCTTGGTTTTTATTCTTTATTTTGGGGTTTGAGAAGACATATCTTCTAATTTACCCTATTTGGTTTTTAAGGTGTCCTATTGGGTATGCATATACTCACCCCTATATGGTAATTTTTCTCAAATTTTTCATGTCTTCTACAAATTATATATTGATAAATGGTAATCTTGGAGGGAATAATTTTGATGGTTTTGGATATTTTTATTACCCAAAGGTGATGGGCACAATCATATTTCATGATTGAGAGTTTTCTATCAAGGAATATTCATCTTTTCCAGTTTCATAGGTTAGTTTACATTGGGATATATTTCTATGTTTTCACCTTTATTTTATGTCATTTCACTTTTTCATACTTAGTTAATGTTTATTATACATCACATGAATTTTATATTGTATTTGTTATTAATTTCTAGTATTTATTATTATTTCTTCTGTGTATTAATGTGGATTTTTATGTGTATTAGGATAAGGCCTCCCTTATTAAGTGATATGCCTACCTGATGCTAATCACCAACCTCTAGCCTATTAGAAGCAGGCTTAGGGTATCAAACATGAATTACTATTTTCTTAGATAGGTAATTGATGGGTCAAGACATATAATAGTGGTATCATAGTAAGTATATATTTGGATGATGTTTTGATTTTGGAGTTATAAGTGGATTGGTTTGAGGTCTTAAGGAAATAGTGTCGAGGGATATTAAGTTGGAATTTTAGTCTAGGGAACCAAATCATTGTGTGGAGGTAGAAGTATCCATTCACTAGATATATGATAACTTGATTTTAAATTCATAGGTTTAAGTCACCGATGGTGAGGAACAAGTAAATGGTACATGAATCATGTAAGAGCAGGTAATTGATTTCCATGTCATTCTTGAGTCATCTCCCCATATATTATTTGAGTTTTGGTGGGTTGTCTTATCAAATATTGGATTTAATCATGTAAAAATTTATATGGTATTTCAAGAATGTTTTTTGACATTCTTGTACCAATGATCAAGACCCCTATCACCATATAGTAGAGTGATGAGGCTTCTATATGGGGACTAAATCATGATACATTCTCACCAGGTGAGTGGGGAGAAATTCCATTACCTATAATATAATGATTATACCCACCAAACATAGTTTTATTGAAATTTTATCCACATTATAAGTATTGGATCATTGTAGTGGGGTTAAATGAAGATTCACGTAGACTAAGTTCACTTCATGAGTTTGATCAGTAGAGATCGCTCAGGTCCAGAGGAAATCCTAACCCTTAGATAGCAGAGGACTAGATTTAGCTTGTAAATTGGGTGTTTTTATTGGTCTAGAAACTTGATGATCATATAATATTACTACCATCTATACTTATCCATATCAAAATAAGTCACCGGTGGACCATGATCATTCAGAACCATGATGAGGTGAATCTTCTATGGAAAAAATTTGAGTGACTCTTTTAAAAGGATTATTACTAGGATATATTAATGGTTGAACATATTCAATACATTTTGGATCCACAAAAGGAATCATGAATTTATCAGAGTAAATATTGAGTATCACTGACCTCATGAAGTACTATCTCAATATAATTTATGATGGATTCCTTTATCACGAATTTTTGATAATGGACTTTGTAGGGATAACTAATATGAAGATATATTTATTTGAATCCCTATTTATTTTTAGGTTCTAGGGAGAGACTTGGTGATCGAGGTATTTTTAGAATAATTAAATTAGTCAGTATGATCTGGTAGTGGTTACATAAATGTAGAGTCATTATCTGTGACAGATAGACAAAAATAACCAAGGTTACAACATAGAGGAATACACAATTGTGGTCACAGTACCTATGATCAACAAAATGGCAGTTACATAGAGGATCCATCTGGTAAGGAGATAAAATTTCCTATTCGTTTTGAGGATGAGGTTATAAGGATAATGATTTCATGACTTGATGAGAAATAGAATACATTCAATGAGGCACAAAGATAGACCAGTTTGTTAGAGGTAGCAATGTGATCAGAGAGCTCCCCAAGGAAGACATGGTGATCCTTAAGGATATGTTTATGGAATAGGAGCTTGTGGTGAAACATGTCCTGAACCCCTCCCTTTAAAGTCACCCGTACTAGTCCAATAATGAAGGCATAGAGATAATGACCTCAAGTACCAACTTCAGTAGGACCCGGGTTATTGAAAAGCATTGATGATATAAAAATCACACAAATGATAAGAATTACCCTCAATAGATAAATCATGATCAAGAGATATAATATCATCCACCAAGAAAATTCATGACATAATATAAAATAAAGATAACCCAAATCATCTTCCACTGCATGTATTAAAAAGTAAAATTCAATAGTCTCTAAAAAAAATCATAAAATAAAATTCAAGGGTAGCAACACAACAACATCTCAAATTCCCAAGCTATTAATGTCTATAATAATTAAAAAAACCTCCTAGAAACATGATAGATAGTTTATATATATGTGGGGTGAGGATAACATGTTTACTTAGTTAGATCATGCTTAAGGACTCTCATAAATAGGTGAAAGGATCATATTAATACACCTATAGGAAAAAATATAAACAAAAAACACTAAAGAAGGCCATGTAACCAATCCTGTCCTCACAGAGGTAATCTCAGAAAATAATTCATCCAATTATAATCCCATAATAATAATTATATCGATAAAATGGTACTATATAAAAATTTAAAACTGATTATTCGATCCACCACCACAACATCATATGTCATTGAAATCCCATACTTTCCATAGAACCTTTCATGAAGACAACTGGGAAACATCATCATTCCAAGAACCACATAAAATACTAGACATCACATCGACATACCTTTGTAACCACTGCCATATAACTAGGTTAGTAGTGTATCATGAACATGAAGTACATCAACCTCATTCTTTCCTTCTACCATGTATGACCCCCACTATGAACCACCTTATTATCATTTCAACCACTACCTATATAGTACACTTTTGAATTTTTTCCATCATATACCATGTATATTGATATCTCTTAAAATAGAGGGTGAGGAAGATGTGGTATCCAGATATCCATCCTCACTATCTTCGATGTTGGAAAAAACACCCCCCAAAACATCTGGGTGTTGACACATAGTGCTCCATGTGGTTGGGGTGAATATGAAAATCCTAATGAAAATACAATATATAATAGTCACTCACACAATCCCAATCATTGGGTTTATAACAAGAGTATTTTCATAACTCACAACTTCACAATAAGGCCTCACTACCTTCACATATTTTTATGCCCCCTATAAATGCATCACACAAGTATTCTACAACCATAATCTAGATTCCTTATTCCCTTTTAAAGTTAATCCATTTTCCTATTTTACAATTAAAAAATATCTCTCTTCATCAAGCACATTACTTTAATGTTTAAAAAAAAATTTAACCACACTCCAAATTTTAATTTAAGAGTTTATTAGCCATTCCAACCCATGACATTTTAATTTCATCAACAACATTTCATTGTATCACTAGCAGAAAACTAACACAAAAAAAAAACATCCCACCTTCCTCGAATCAATAATACCCATGATTCAAAAAACACACATCAAATTTTAACACACATAACCTTTTAGTTTTCTAAAAGTGATTTTATTATATCTACTTATCTATTTTAAAGAGTATTCTCACATAAATTGGGATTCCATGGGAAACTAGTTTATTAGCGAGATATATGTTTTTATAATTTTTCATGTGTGGTGAGTCAAATAAAAAAGAGAAATTGGGTTCACTTATTTTAATATAAATATAAACAACAAAATATAATCCAAAACTAATAAGATTATTAATCATGCTAAAGTATATTAGAAAAAAAGACAGGAAAGTAAAACTCATTTGATTTCCCCCTTTTCATCTTCAATTTCAATTAAACCATTTAATTATCTTCCTTAATATGGTTCATATAATATTTCCAATAGAGAAAAAAATCATGATCCCCCATATATACAACTAAAGGAAGAAAGATGAAGGATCCCCTACCTCAAACAATGTTTTCCAAACCGTTACACAAGGTTGGAATAAGAGGAAGAGGACACTTAGGAACCAAAAAAAGGGAACACCTCGATCATATGAGAACACAACTTCCCACATCAATATACCTCTATAACACTATTCAAACCATCTATATACTATATAAAAACCTTATTTGAAATAATGAACATGGGAGAAAATAGAGAAGGAAGAGAGGAATTACCGTAAATTTTTTTATGAATTGATATTTATATTACAAGAGTAAAATATCCAAATGAGTGGGTGAAAGGAATCCAAAAATTACTTAGGAACCTTCCAAGAACTGAGACAAAAGGATAAATAAATGTAGAGTTCTAAGGGGATCCATAATTTATAGGTAGTATAGAAAATTGATGACCATGATGCAACACCTCTCACCACGATACAAAAAATAATGACAAAGGGAAAGACTATGATGTAAAGGAAGGGACCCCACTATAATGGGGATAATCAAATCCATATCCAAGAAACACAATGAGGTACATTTTATAGCTTAGAAAAACTTTGAAAATGACTATGGATTAAGAGGAACCACTATGCCACAAGACTTAATCTCTAAAATGAAGACCACACTACAACCCAACTATATGGAATAGATACCATGAAATCAACAAAACTACAAGGATTCCTCACTTAGACACCATTGCATACCTAACCACTCCTCACTAAAACAATGATAAAAATGTAAGTACCACCAAAATCAACCTTTGTGGACCTACACTATAGCCAACCTCTCTATATCACATATATGCCAAAAATTTTAGAACCACCACACTCCACCTCTAAGGCCTTACACCAAAACTATCCTCTCTTTGACAAAAAAATTTATTTTATGGTGGAACAGAACCCCCCAATACGTATAATAAATTTCAACTAAAATATTTTATGTAACTTCACTATCCACATCCTAAGTCCCCCATGGATTCCCCCAAACACCACTATCACATGAATTCTCACAAAGTAATGGGTTAGAGGGACATAATAATTACATTCTAGGAAGAGGATATAGTGGTAGAAAATGATATGACCTTCTTCCACCACCATGGGCACCCTAGGAGATCCATCCTAGACTTATAGAGTAGGTAGATTGTAATTTTATTAGATCTATGAAATGGAGGGTTTCAACTAGGCCACACCAGACATGGTTTGTGGTAAAATATATATCTTATATACATTAGAACTTTTACTCATAGATACAAAAATGATCCATTCCTTTTCTAACAACCATTTTTTTAAAATAACACTATGCTCGATAGTGTATACAACAAGAAACACAGAGTTTAAATGTACCATGATATACTATTAAAACATTATTATTTAAACATGACCATTATAAACTAGATTTTAAATTTATTTATATGAATAATAATAACAAAATTTTGAAAATTAATTATAAAGGATAAATAAAATATATTTATAAACAAGTACTTGATTTTTGGTAAAGTATTTATAGTCTTTGAAAATAATTTTGTTTTCAGAAAATGTTATTTATTGATTTTTGTTAATAGATAATAAAATTAATTTTTGAAACCTTAAGAAAATTTATTTTAAAAAATTAACTCCATTTTTGGAATAAAAATTTTAAAATTATCTTATGATTATTTTTTGGTATTTTTCTAAAATGTTTGAATTTTTAACGAATTGTAAAAAATATAGATTTTTATTGAAAATTGAATTTTTTTAAATAATTCACAAAGTTATATATTTTTTAAATTGTTTAAAAGTAAAATTAGTTCAATAATTTTATTATTAATCAATTTTAGGTCATTGTAATTAATTTCATGTTGAATTTCCATATAAAAACTTTTTATACTTATGAGAACTTTTACTTTGGGAAACCATTTTTTCATCACGTCAGCTTGTTTAATTTTATATTATTTTATAATAATTATATGAATTGATTATATAAAAATGGATTCAATATTTGGGATTATTATAATAAATATTATATAATAAGTTCAACTTATTTTTTTTATAATGAATAATAAAAATATTAAAAGTAATTACTGAGATTAGGGTTAAAACTGGCATACCGGGGGTTAAAAAACAAAGGATTAAAAGAAGATAAAAACATGTAAAATAGTATTTTATGTCCATATATAGAACTTATTTCATCTAATGTTTGATAATTGGAAATTTTAAAGCCTTTTGGTGTGCGTAAAATAGGTGTATAACCTTTTCATTTCCAAAATTCTGAGTGTGTCCTTTCACCCACTTATAAAAGGGAACTGACCAGGCTCTCCTATTTATAATTAAAAATACATTTGGTTCAAAAAATACGTACCAAAATACTATATTTAATTTTATACCCATATCCTAAAGTTATTTTTTACTAGAAAGATAATCTATAGAGGCTTTAGGTATAATCCTAAAGAGGTGTTTTGAAGAAGAGGTATCATTCTTAACTGGGCATCTTTATTTTATTTGTTATTCCACCTCTTTCAAATATTACACAATCATGATGATATAAAAAAATAAACATATAAAATATACTAATATATTACTATGTTAATTTCATAACATAAATCCAACTCCTCTTTCATTAAATGGGAAACAAAACCATCATTCATGTGTATGATGAACTACCACATTGTGAATTGATGTAATTCATTTTAAATAATTTCCTATCATCGATGTTTATGATTATGGATTAAATATTTATTTATGATAATAATGAAATATTAATAATTATTTAAAATTAAAATATAATATACTTTTTTACCTTATCATCCATGGAAAAATGAAAACATCATTCATGTGTACGATAAACCGTCGCCTCGTGAAGCGATGTGATTAATTTTTTATTATTGCATCACATGGACGGTACATGTAAGTGTATTAAAATAAATAATATAATATTTATGAAATTATTATCTTTAATAGTCCAGCCTAGTTAAATTATACAAGTCACTGAAGTCATCCCATCACAAGGTGGGGTAAAACAATGATAACAAAATTAGTCTCATATATAAGAAAAACAAGACATAAAACTAGAGTACAAATCAGAGAAAATAGATATAAAACTAAGACAAATAGGATAAACCTGAAAAAAAATTAATTGTAGACAATAAGTCTCCTTGTGATCATACGTCACCTCCAGACTATCCCAAAACAAGATAGTAACATAAAGAGAAGCCTGTAAGCCACATAATTCTCTTCCCTTTACTTGAATCCTGCAAAACAAGGTCTATAGACACCCACTAGAAAAAGTAGAATGTGAGAAAAAAATCCAAGTATAATACCATAAAAATATCTATAGAAGTTCTAATAATGATAATTCACAAGTATAATATTTAAAAAAATAGTTTTACAAGCAGTTTTATAAATAAATCCATTTTAAATCCTTTTTCAAACAATCATTGAGTTTTCACACATTACATTCCCTATTTTCAAAATCCAAAAACAAGTAGATAAAGATACAAAAATATAAATATAAATGCTATATGACACCCACGAAATAAAAAATCATGTAATAAACAACCATAAATAACAATTCACCTACCATCCATGCATTATCCTATGGTATAATATGTACTAGACACTCACAATCATAACAAGGCATAAGGTTATATCCAACTAATATAAAATGATTCCATATACCATTAAGAGATAATAAGTTACCTCCAAGTGGTGTCATAGACACTAAGGATACCCGTGTCTCTATCTCAATATATGAAGGGTTCCCACTGTGCAATGTTTTCCAATTTTAGTTTTAAAAACCATGATCACATTTTTACAAAACAATTTCAAAGACAATTCATTCTTCTTCAGGGTTTGAAAGTTCATTTTTCCATTTCAAATAAAGAAAATTCCATTTTCAAAGAAAACCCCATTTTCAAATTCTAACCCATGCCCTTTTTAATTTCAAAAAAAATTCACTTCATTTCTCAAGGAATCAATATGAACAACATGAAATTAAATAAATTATAATAATTGAATAGATCCACCTACCTCAAGAGAATAGAAAACCTAACAACATTGGACAATAGAGATTGGAAACCAAAATACCTTCCTTTCAAAGGAAAGGCATGACTAAAGACTTAGAATTATTGATATAAAATAAAATATAATTAAAAAATACCTAAAAAATGGTTCTACAACAATGAGTGTGAGGGAAACCAAGGAGAAGGACTACCTAGAGAGATGAAATTCCTAACCCCGCTGATCAATCACTGAAATAATAGATCCAGGTGGAAGTAAGACACCAAAAATCTCCTAAGGTAAGAGGTTCAACCAAGAGGAGAATTCTGAAAGTTAGATTAAAGCCTCGAACACCCATATGAAACCCTAAAAACTGCAACTCAGGGAATTAAATGGCATGTAATATTTTACACATCATTAATCCCTTTCAATTTGAGTTACACCAAAAAATGAAACCTATTTTTAATTAAAAACCTAATTTTCACAATACATGACATGTAACCCTTATATGCCATGTAAAAATCCATGCTATAAATTAAGTTAATGGGACATGTCTAATGGACAATACACATTGTGTAATCCCATTACACGACATGTAAATAACCAAAAAATAGTAGAAACTACAGGTTCATACTAAAAATCCAAAAAATTTATGAATTAACCATTTAAGGCATCCTCCCAATTCAAGGTTGAAAAAATAAGCTCAATGAGAAAAGGAAACCAAAAGAAAAGATCATAACATACATAATAGAAATGTAATAGGGAGTTAAATATCCCCACCATAAAATCTTTTTATCCCCAAAAAGAGATGAAGATCTTGGATCCACAAAAAGTGCAGGCCACTAATTCCTCAATAATGACTCATGCTCCCATGTCTTATGGAAATGAAATCCACACTGACATAGTACTCATATCAGGGGAACCATTTTACTACACAATACATTATCATAGAAATCCATAATTTGAATAGGATGCTCAACCAAAGTGGTATTGGGATCAAGAACAACATCATCCCATATAAAAAATGGTATGGATCCGGTATATACCTCTTCAACTGGGAAACATGACACACTTCATGTATTGAAGTCAATACAGATGGTAAAAAAAGCTAATAGGACACCCTCCCCATTCTCTCAATATTCTCAAAGGGACCCACAAACCTCGATTCCAACTTACCCAACTTACCCAACCGATGATGTCCCATGTGAGGTGGAACATTGATAAAGACATAATCACCAACCTCAAAATCTATTGGCCAATGCTGATGGTCCACATAAGATTTGTGATGACTCTATTCTATGATCAAATGAATCTGGATCAACTGCACTACCTCTATCATCTCTTGAACAACACTTGTCCCAAACAAGGACCACTCTCCCATCTCTAACCAACACTAGATAGATCGACATGGAGGCCCCTAAAAAGACTCAAAGGGAACCATCCTAATAAAATCATGATAACTATTTTTATAGGTGATCTCAAACAAAGGAAAATGTTTTCCCCAAGATCCTATGAAATTAAGCACACAATCTTAGAGAATATCCTTAAGAACCCGAATATCCCTATCTATCTATTCATCCATCTATAGATGATAATTCATGCTCAATTCCAACTGGGAACCCATTACCTTCGAAAAAACTTTATAGAATATAGATTTAAAACTCAAGTCTCTGTCAGAAATAACTACAGTGGGAACCCAATGAAGCTTCACAATTTATTGGATGTATAAGTCCCCAAAATGGTCCACTTTCATCATTTCATTTATTGGAAATAAATTTATCGATTTAGTGAGTCTATCAAAAACCACCCAAATATCATCCTTCCCACTAGGAGTTTGTGGTAAAATAATGAAAAAATACATGGAAATATTGTCCCACTTCCATACCAGAATGGGTAATGGTTGCAAAAAACCTGAAGTTCTATAGTGTTTCTCTTTAAGTCCTTGACAAGTGAGACACCCCAATAAAAAATATAAAACAGACTAACTCATCCACAACCATCAATACTGATATCTCAAATCATGTTACATATTAGTATCCCCATGGTGCATGGAAAAAAATGACTGGTTTCCACTATTTAGAAACTCATTTCTCAAGGAAAATGGAACAACCAACCTACTATGGAAGCATAAAGATCCACTAGAATATCGAGACAACTAACAGGATATCTCCCCATATTTTAGGATTTATCCTAGGAATCAGATATTGGTGTATATATTCTACTCACATCAAACACCCTCATCAAAAGTATAGTAAACTGTAATCATAGTCAAGAAAACCTATCCACCCAAATTATCCACTCCCCAGATCATTTGAGTAAACATACTCATCAGAGACCACCACACAAATGATTCATTCACAACTTGTGTCTATAACTTTATACTCAACAAATAAGCCACCACATTCCCTTTATTGGGGGTATATATGATATCAAAATCAAAGGTTTGAAGATAATTAACCCAACATCTATGTTGCAAGTTCCAATCTCTTTGAGTGAAAATATACTCTAGGATTTTGTGATCAGAATATACCATAAACTACTCTCCCAAGAGATAGTGATACCATGTTTTGAGTGCATGCATAAGAGATTCCAACTCAAGACCATGGGTAGGTTAGTTCTTCTCATGAGGGAATAATTGGTGTGATCCATAAGCCACAATATGTTTCCCATACATTTAGACACATCCCAAACCCATAAAATAAGAATCACAAAAAACATAATAACCTGAACCAGGTTTTGAAAGAATCAAAATTGGTGTTGAATTCCACTTAATCTTTAACTCCTCAAAATATCTATAACACTTGTCATTCCATTTAAACATTACAGCCTTACGGGTTAATTCAATCATTGAAGATGATATCCTGAAGAAGTCCCCAAAAAACCATCTATAGTAACCTTCCAAACCCAAGAAGCTACAGATCTCAAACATGTTTCTGGGATACTCCAAATACATATCTTCCTACACCATTTTAGGATAAAAAAAGACACCCGTCTCCAATATCACATGCCCCAAAAACTTCACTTCTCAGATCCAAAACTCACACATGTAAGGATTACCATACAGATGATGTTACCTCAATGTTCATATAATAATATCCAAATGGTCTCTATGATCCTCCTTTTTCTTGGAGTATACAAATATATCAACTATGAACACAATAAAAATGTGTCCAAGATTGATGAATGTTTTGGTTCATCAAAGGCTTGAATACTTCATTAGAGTTAGTGAGCCCAAATGACATAAACAAAAACTCAAAATGCACATATCGACTATGAAATTTGTCTTGGGTATATCCTCTTCTCTAACCCTTCAATAGTGGTATACTGACCACAAGTAAATCTTAAAAAACCAATGATCCCCCATTCAATTGATTAAAGAGATAATCAATTATTTTTAAAGGATACTTGTTCTTAACGATCACTATATTCAACTTCCGATAGTTAATAAAAAGTATAAGGCTTCAGTCTACATTCTTAAAAAAGAGTAAAGGCGAATTCCATAGTGACATGCTTGGAAGAATAAATACTTTCAC
The DNA here is from genome assembly GCA_963277665.1 of Viscum album. Classification (NCBI taxonomy): domain Eukaryota; kingdom Viridiplantae; phylum Streptophyta; class Magnoliopsida; order Santalales; family Viscaceae; genus Viscum; species Viscum album. The sequence goes on from OY728152.1 coordinate 1,621,823,653, forward strand.
CTCTTTGTCCTCAAGTTAGGCTTTAAGTCCCACTAACCAAGAAGGTTCCATTTGATAGGATGTAATAGAAACGAGAATCATTATAGGTAAGAGGTGAATAGTAAACTCATCCTCTATCTATGAAAGAAAGACAAAAAAATCACCCAAAAAGACCTTAGGGTAAACACACACAAAAAAGGTAGTTGACCACCCATGTATGGGTCAACTACATCAAGAAATATTTCTAACAAATAGCATGAGACCAAAAAACATAAGGAACAAATGGCCTTGACCTTCCCGATCTAGAGCCCCACTCACCCTAAGAAACATGAGTAACCCCATAGGTAAATCAGAATTGTACCTGGAGATGATAAAAGTATATCTATGCCTTTATTCTAATCATCCAATCCATGATGATGATAAAATTAGATATTTCAACATCAATCACTATATATTCCCAATCCACCTCAAAGTCACCCATCACCACCCGACAAACAAAATATTTGAAACCTTTTTTGGACCTCCTTCCCAAAGGTTTGGAAAGATACAAAAAGAATAAAATAATATCTAAACATAAACACAACACATCATCCAACATTGATGATATAAAAATAATGATTAGCTCCTTTATCAAACAAATACAGCACCATAGAAGACAAAATAAAAATCACACCTCTAACAGTAGCTGTCCCTCTTTTAGATTCCTCTGGTGCACACTTGGATGCATAAATCCTTATAAGATTAGCCACTTGGAAATCACCCTTGTTTTGAGAATGAGTCCCACCACCCTTATAAGAATCAATATGAACCTATGATCCCTTGGTGAAAGTGGATCCTTATTTACTACCTTGGGACATATTATCACAGAATCACTTCAGATGACCAGACCACCCGCAAAGATGAATAGTTCTAGGATCCTATGTACATTTAGACTTTGTATAACCACTAATCCCACAATGGTAGAAAATAATCTATTGCTAGCTTGTAGAATCCCATGTAACTTTTACTATAGAAAACTGACCACTCTTGTGGTTTTTTTCTGACCAGAAGAAGCACCCTAGCTTGCTGTTTTACCCACTAAAGATCTTCCCAAGACTATCCTTCCAACTATGTCTGCCTAAACCATATATTATTTATCCACTACCTTCAAAAAGGTAATTAGGCACAAAATAACTATAATTAACCATACATTAGCCCTCAGAACCATCTTGAACCTCTGAGCATTCAGATAATCATTAGTGAAAAGCTTCGGTGGCAGATGCACCAACTCAGTAATGGGTGTGGAGTACTCGAGAATGGTTTACTACACTTTATCCAATGTCAAAAACTTATGGGTCTTTTCCATACATAAATTTTCAGGAAAAAACAACAGATTAAAGATCTTATTTAAAGAAACCAGGTAAGAACTTCGTGTAACTTAACTTTCACTATCAATTCCCACCATCTTCTTCATGGTCCTTCGAGCATATACATGGAAAAACCCACTTGAGAATCCTTAAAAATATACAGAATGTTGAAGATATTTTAAATTCATTCATGACACTCCTATGAATCTTGTGTTACTTTGTCACCATGGAAGACATGTTGATACTACTTGGTAAATTCCAAACTATAATCCACTACCCATCCCGGTTTCACTACACTCACCGACCATCTGCCTACGGAACCTACCTCATGGATTCCCCTCTTATATTTGGAAGAGATCTTATAGGAGGAATTTTTTATGTTAAACATAAGAAAAAAACCAATCATCCATCAGAAAATTACAAAATAATTGAACTGAATACAAGAATCCAAAATCACACTTTAAAAAAATAAAAATTTAAAGTAATTGTGAATATAATTACAAAAAGTAAATACCTTTTTAAAAGAAAATGTCCACCTAAATATAATCCCCACTTATTTTATTCAAATTTCCTTACACACACCAAGTCCTTAGACATTGTAGATAGGTTAATTTAAATAAACATCGAATAAAATTTATTCAAATGAACTTAAATACTTGGTCTTGGACTTTGTAAAGATTCTTCCGACAACCCATGGTAACTTAAATTCAATAACAAGAGTGAGATGACCATACACATTTTCTGTATGCACTATCTGGATTCTGATGATCGTACTTCTGTCTACACAATACATTGAAATAACTCAGGAAATGCAAAAATACTTAAGGCTGAGTAACCCATTTGATACCAAATTTTAACAGAAAAACCAGGGTCAACAAGACCAATCATCCAAGTCAGCCCATCATGGGTTGGGGTAAAAAAAGATAAAAAAACTAGTCTCATATATAAGAAACACAAGACATGAAACTAGAGTAAAAAGAAGAAACAATGGAGATATAATTGAGCCAAACAATCTAAAAAACAATTCTAGAAAACAAGAATCCATGTGACCAAATGTCACCGCCAATCTATCCCAAAATGAAAAAAATGTAAAGGGAAGCATACATGCTATAGAATTTTCTTCCCTTTACCTGAATTATACAAAAAAAGGTCTACATCTACCCATAAGTAGAAGTAGGGTGTGAAAAATAGAAACAAGTAGGGTACCACCAAAAGATTTATAAAAGTTAAAATAACAAAAATGCACAAGACCAGACTTAAAAAATGGTATTAAAGTATTTTTATAAACAAATCCATTTGAATTACTTTTTAAAAAAATTATTGAGTTTTAAAAAATTTCAAGCCATGTTTTCCAATTCTAGAAACAAGTAGTTGAAGATACAAAAATATAAATATATATGTGAGATAAAATCCATCAAATAAACTGTCATGTAGTAAACAACTATAAACAAAAATTCACCTACTAGATGGGCTCTAGACTTTGGGAAAATATGCACTAGACACCCAAAATACTAAAAAGGAATAAGGTTGGATCCAACTAACATCGATACCTAAAATAGATCATTGAAATACAAGAGGTTACCTCACAGTGGTGTCACACACATTAAGGATACCTAGGTCTCTATCCTGACGTAACCAAGGATACTGTTACAAAATGTTTATCAATTTCTATTTAAAAAACCTTTATCACATTTTTATAAAACAATTTCAAATCCAAGGAATTATTAAATACTAAAAAAAGGCTAATAGAAAACACAATTCAATTACCAATCCCTATAAAAAATGGTGCCACAACCACAAACGATAGGGAATCAGATAGGAAGGCTTACCTGGAGAGACGAATTACCTAATCCTACCAATCAATCACAAAACAAAATGACACCCTAAAAGATAAAACTTGGGGAGTTGAACATTGTTTAATATTTTACATGTCATGAATAACTTTAAAATTGAGTTATGGTAATATTTAATTGCCTTTTCTAATTAAAAATCATATTTTCACCTTACATGATGTGTAACCCTTACACGATGTGACAAACCCCATACTATGAATCCAGTTAACAAGATGTGTCTGAGGGACAATACACTTTGTGTAATCCCATTAAACATTGTGTTATTACCCAAAAAATAGAAGAAGTTGTTGGTTCATGCTGAAAATCTAAAAAATCCCTGATCTCACCATTATAGGTATCTTCCCAATTCAAGATCAAAAAAACACACTTGATTAGAAAAGGAAATAAAAATAAAATATTAGAACATATCTTAAAGAAAATTAGTGGGAAGTTACATTATCATTATGGAAATAAAAAATAACACTTATATTCTATCTATCATGATCATTATAAAATATAAACATTATAAATACATAGGTATGACCTACCATCTCCACGATTGTAATGTTGTTCAATTTTCTTTACCATAATTCATGGTTATTTTCAAAATTATAATTTATTCATAAAATTGTAAATTATAGATGATTATTATTTTCGAGATAATGGAACAATGACCCATTTTATCATGGTTAACACACTCATGCCAGTTTGAAATTATGAACTGAGCATCCTCAAAACCCTCGATGTGAATATAACAAATTAAGTAATTAAATAAATCATTAAAATAAATGAATTAAATGGTTTAAGGTATTAAACATGGGAAGTATTCTTAATAAAAAAATAATTTATATTATTTTATTATATAGGAGATAAAAGACATACATGAAAAAAATCTGGACTTGAGGTAAGAGATTTCTCATCTCACTTTTACTTCTCTTAGAGGTATTCACCACTATTTTTTCTTATGTGGCGTATGTACAACCAATTTGAATGTTATATCATGAATATATCTATCTTAATGGTATTTAAAGTTTCAATTGAAGTTACTTCCTTCAAGGGTGTTATGATACAAAATTTATTGAAGTGGGATGAATTTATTTCACAATCTCATCATTATTCGAGATTGTTTATGTTTAAGTCTCCCATGGAGGAATTGTTTATTATTTATATATTAAACCAAAAATATTTTATTACACTCTATTTATTAATGAAATTTTAAATTAATAATACAATTTTACACTCTTTGAAGCTTAAAATTATTGAGAAAATGGTTTTAAGAAAAACTAACTTTATTTCTTTGTTTGGTCAAAAATTATTTTTCTTCCATATATATTTTTTCTAATTTTTTTAAGAATGTTTTAAAAATTATCCAAATTATTTATTAAATAATTTTTTAAACATTGTTGACATTTTAGAAAATGGTTTGAAAGAAATATTCTTATCATTTTCTGAATGAGTAACTTTTTAAAAATTTTACAATAGTGTGAATGATTTTTTTAAATTTATAAAAAATGTATGGAATTACTAATACAACAAAAATTACCTTTAATAGTGCTAGAAATAGCCTTTATCCATGCTATAAAGCACTAACTACATGAGTGAGGTTAATGACCTGGTCTTTTATCAGTGCTGAAACATTGATGATAAAGGGGTCTTTTATTAGTTCTAAACAAAGCACTCACAAATGTGACCTTTACTAGCACTTTCAAAAGTGCTGATAAAAGAACAATTTATCAGTGTTATAATTTAACATCGCTAAAGGAACCAATTACTAGAACTTTTAAAAGTGATGATAAAGATTCATTTATTAGTTCTTGTAAAACTGATGATAATTTATACCTTTATCCATACATATAAAATCAATGATACAAGACTATTTATTATTTTGTTTAAAATCATCGATAAAGTAGACCTTTAGTAGTGCTATTAAAAGTGTCGATAAAGGGCCATACTGTAGTGTGGTGTAACAGCACTCTGTAGTACCACTACGATGTGCTGTAACAATAAACTGAAACAAAAAATATACACCATATATCAATAAAAATATGTACAAATAAAGAATTTAAACAAAATGAAATTTATAATACAAAAAAAAGAAAAAAGACTATATTATATACATTTCAAACATTGGTTTGTACAATTATATAAATACAAATTATTACATAAATTCAAAAATATCAGGGTTACTTTATCTTTCAACACTGACCCAAATCATGAAATTTCCAAAAAAAACCACCCCTTCTCAAGAAAAAGAACACACATGTATAAGAATAAAATTCTTATGTTAGTAATAATATACAGAAATAAATTTATAGAAAGTGTTAATTTTACTAAAATTGTTGTCAATTTTAAATAAAAAGATTCACTTTGAGTCATACTAGTCACAACGTTCATCAGATTGAGGTGAGGTTGAATCCAACATGTCTCAAATAAATTATGGACCATTTTACTAAAGTATCAAAACAATATTAATGTGTTCACTTAGTTTTAAGTACCTCACTTGAATTTTTTACTAAAATGTAACGTTAAACTAGAAACACACACTTTTGACTCATTCTGATCACATCATGTATCAATTTTACATTAAACATATTCCTATACATCAAAAATGACTTATTAATCATTGTCTGAAATTATCAAGAAAATATGAGAGCATTTGATCAGTTTTTAGTGAGTGGCACTTTTTGAACATAAATTTTGACTTTAAACTGATAACAGACACTTTGAGTCGTACCCGGAACATTGTGTATCATATCGAGGTGCAGCTGACCACTACACATCAAAAGTTACTTATGGATCATTTTTTAAAGTATCAAAATAATTTGTATGTGTTTTCTCTATTTTGAGTAAGACAATTATACATTTTACTAAAATTGATGACAATTTTAAATAAAAATAGGCACTGTGAGTCATACGAGTCACACTGTATGCTGAGTTCAGGTGTGTATGATTCCTAAATGTACCAAATGACTTATGGATCTTTTTCCTAAAGTTTCAAAAAAATATGAATGTGTTTTCTCAGTTTTGAGTAAGTTACTTATATTTTTGACTAAAATGTCATTTTAAAATTGAAACACACACTTTTATTGATACCAATCACATTGTGTATAATATTGTGATTTGGATGATTTTTATAAATAAAAAATTAATTATGGATCATTTTACCAAATTATTTAAACAATATGAATGAGTTTACTCGATTTTGAGTTGGCTAGTTGGCCTTTTTACTAAAATTGATCAGCATTTTAAATAAAAAATACCCTTTGAGTCATAACCATCACACCACGTGTCATATTGAGGTGGGAATGATTAATACACATCCCAAATTACTTATGGATTTTTTTCATAAAGTTTTAAAACTATCTAAATGTGTTTGACCAGTTTTGAGTACGTCACTTGTCCTTTTTACTAAAATGTCATTTTAAAATTAAAACACATACTTTGACTCATACCAATCACATTTTGTATAATATTGAGGTAAAAATAACTCCTAAACATCCTAAATGACATAAAGATCATTTTACTGAAGTATGTAAACAATTTGGATGTTTTTTTATCATTTATTAGTAGGTTAGTTGGCCTTTTTAATAAAATTTATGTTAATTTCAAATAAAAACATGAATTTGGATTCATAACGGTCACATTGTGCATTAGATTAGGGTAAAACTAAATCTTAGATATACTAAATGGATTATAGATGTTTTTATAAAGTTTCAAAACAATATGAATGTGTTTTATTAGATTTGAGTATGTCACTTTTCTTTTTTACTAAAATGTCATTTATAAATTAAAGCACATACTTTGAATCAAACCTATCACATTGTGTATCGAATTGAGGTACATATAATTCATAAAAATTAAAAATGACTTATGGATAATTTTCCCAAATTATTTAAACAATATGAATTTTTTTTCTTGGTTTGGAGTAGGCCAGTTGTCCTTTTTACTAAAATTGATGTCAATTTTAAATAAAAATATGCACTTAGAGTCATATTGGTCACACCATATGTTAGATTTAGGTGAAATTAATTCATGCATGTATCAAATCACTGATGGATCATTTTTATAAATTATAAAAATATTCTGAATGTGTTTCCTTAGTTTTGAGTACGTCACTTGTGTTTTTTGCTGAAATGTCATTTTTAAATTGAAACACACACTTTGACTCATACAGATCACATCATGCATCCATTTTACATGAGACTGATTCATATACATCAAAAATGATTTATGAATTTATTCCCTAAATTATCAAAAAAATCTGAGCGTGTTTTCTCAGTTTTCATTGAGTGAAACTTTTTAAAGTCAAATGTCGATTTTAAACTGATAACAGATACATTGAGTCATATCGGGCACATCATGTATTAGATTGAGATACAACAGATTCTTACACATTGAAAATGAATTATGGATCATTGTATTAAATTATCAAAATAATAAAAATATGTTATCTCAGTTTTGAGTATTTCAATTTCTTTTTTACTAAAATTAATGTCAATTTTAAATAGAAATAAGTACGTAGAGTCATACTAGTCACATCATGTGTCATATTGAGGTGCAGTTAATTACTACATGTCCCAAAGTCTCAAAATAATCCTAAATGTCAATGTGAACATGATTTTTTTTACTTTCTTTGTCAAACTTCCAACATTGCATGAGAATCTTCGAACAAACCACATCAAATTGAAAAAATAATCCACCTGTATAAGAAAACAATCTAAAATGAAATAAATTCAACATAAATATAAAATAATATATTAACTCTATGGATAATGATTTTACTATGAAAATATAAAAATTACCTCTATGATTGAGTAGTGGAGGGAACTTGAAGAAAAATGATAAATGTCAAAACTATAGGGGTGAATGGTTTTGAGGGAGAAGAAATGCACGGAAGTTTTGGTGTAGAAATGAATGAAAGATGGAAAAAACACCCCAAATCGAACAAAAGAATACACTTAAATAAGAGAACAATCATTATGTGAGTAATACTCAAAATAAATAAATTTAACATAAACATGAAACAATACATCAATTCTATGGATAATGATTTTACTATGGAAACATCAATATTACCTCTACAATTGACCAGTGGCATCGTCATTGCTCTTCTTGAGGAGGCAGTAGTGGTAACTTGAAAGAAAGTGATAAATGTACAATGACATGGGTGAAAAGGTTTTAAGAGGGACGAGTTATATGGATGTTTTAGTGTAGAAATAAATGAAATATGGATAGAGCACCACAAATCGAATGAAAGAATCCACTTTCATAAGAAAACAATTATTATGCGAATAATACTAAAAAAATTAAATTAAATATAAATATGAAAAAAATACATCAATTCTATGGACAATGATTTTACTATGAGAACATCAATATGACCTCTGTAATTGAGTATAGGCAGCATCGTTGGTCTTCCTACAAATTTAGTGTAGGTTACTTCAACGAAAGTGATAAATTCACCACTGTAGGGGTGAACAGGTTTTTAGGGAGAAGAAGTATATGGTTGTTTTGGTGCCGAAATGCATGAAATATGGAAATAGCACCCCAAATCAAACAAAATAGTCCAACTGTATAAGAAAAAATTATTATTTGAGTAATAATAAAAAGAAATAAATTAAACATAAATATGAAACAATACATTAATTCTATGTACAATGATTTTACTATCAAAATATCAAGATTATATCTATGATTGAGTAGATTCAACATCATTTATCTTCTTGAAAAGGCATGACACATATATAGAAATATTCTAAAATAAATGAAAAATTCAAGGAATAATGAAAATTAAAACAACAATCCATTATATAAATTTTTGGTAAAATAGAGAAAGTATATCATAACATTACATATACATCTTTGTAAAGGGTTTCCTTCATTATAGTTTTTTATTCCGAGGGATTGAAAGTATCATCATGTGTAGAATAAATTGTCTGTATGAGTATTCAAACATTTAATTTATATTATATTAATTCAATAAAGAACTTATAATTTTACGAGGAAAAACATAATATATTAAAAAACACTTTTTCCTTCACATTGATCCCTCTTAATTTTTTTAAAGTTTTCAAGGATTTGGTTATTCTATTGAGAATCCAAATCCCCTCTTTGTGGTCCCATATAACTTATAATACACTGTATACATTGGGACTGACATGAAATTATTGTGATGTCCCAATGAATGGTTCATCCTCAATTGAATTTTCATCTGACTCAACATTTGTTTTAGTCGCCAGTATGACAATCGAGGAATAACTCTAATGATAAAAGAGAGATAACTATCATTATTTTTATAGAATTTTGGTACATTTTCCAAGAAAGGAATAAATCTTGGTTTGAGGGTATTAATACTTTGATGAAGGGAAATATTAATCATTTTTAATAGAATATATGAGAACCTATATGTTCTAAAACCAACAATAAGGGCTGTTGGGATTTGAAAAAATTGCATGAGATATAATAAAATCATTAATGAAATCACAATCAGTAGTCATTAAAATGAAATATATATTATTTGATTTTTGTAAATAATGGAAATTTACTTGACTATATCACTTTTCTTATAATCTAAATTGGATAAAGAGAATATCATATCTAGCGAAAACTTCTAGAAGTATTACATACATGAATACATTTTATTATACCAATAATAGAAGTTAAATTTCTTGGAATACCTTATAACTGATTATTATACATGTAAAGAGAGTGAGGGTGAGAAGGGTGACTAAAGAAGGAACACAAGGGATGCATCATATTTCTGATTAATCATGTTATTATTTATGTTTATGATCTGAGGATACAGGATAAAGACATGGATAGAAAGACTATATTGAATCATATCTAAGAATATGATTATTATAGGGAGATAAAGGAAGACAATAAATTATATTATCACTAAAATTTATAGGTGTAAACTGAAAGATGCATGATGTAATGACCCTAGCCTAAATTACCCAAAAACACAAGGTGAGATCATCATATTACCTATAACCCACCTCAAACTCACTAAAGTATGGTTCAAACTTTGGGTGTAAAAAACTATAAATGGGAGGTGGTAACCCCCAAATAGAATCAATTAGTACTAGAGTTCGAATAAAATTCTAGAATGACCCTTGGGGTCAATGGACATGCAGACCCAAAATCATTGTTACCTGATATAGGCATACCTATTAGATAAAAAACTATGGAAATAAATGATGAAATAGCTATATAGACACTCATACATGTCACTTATAAACATCCACTTATAGTCTATAAGAAATATCAAATAGATAAAAACCTGATATTCAAACATAACATGAACTAAAGGAACTATAATGATTCAAAAATTGAAGTCTTGATGTGATAAAATATCATGTACTTAACTGGGGGTCAAAAATTTGAATATGCTCCATAAGGAAATTAAGGACCATAATGAATTCTAAGTGGAACTAGATCCTATGATACATATAACAAATAGAGGAACATACATCACTCCACTGACATGGTTACTGAAAATAGCATCTGAAGCTGCATGTCCAATGAGGTGTCCATGAAAGGTGTCAGCGTATATATAATCATTAGGGAATCACCGATTTGACTCAAATAATTAGTAAATAAACAAGAATATACATGAAAATTTCAATACATTTATATACATATATGAAAAAATTATTTATTAATAACATATAAAACCTAGTAGTAAAAAAACAATGAATAAATCCAAGGTTTAGTGTTAGATATAACCAACAACTCCATATATTGAGAGGGTCCACAAAATGGTAGTCAATCAAACAACAGATCATAAAAAATCATTATGTTCATAATCTAAAATCAAAATATTATACAATCATTGGGCCACAAATAATGACATCATCGAAGAAGAAATAAAAAAGAAAACCAAAAATAAAAAAATAAAATTAGAAGGCCTACCTTGCTAGGTTGAAAAAAGTCTAAGACCCTCTTCGGAAACCCTAACTGCAATCGAACCCCAAATGTCGGATGAGATGTTTGACCAATTTGATAAACTTGGGTGGTGTGATTCGAGCTTCGATTCACTGAGGAGGATCACCAGTAGTGGGTGGCTTCTGCGGAAATCTTCTGATGTTGTAATAAGTTTGTAAATCGTTAGGGTTTTTTAAATATATTAGGGAACTTTTATCAGTGCTTAAAAATAAGAGCTCATAAAGAGTTCTTTTAACAGTGCTTATATAATAAGCACTGATAAAAGGACTATTTATCAATGCTTTTTAGCATTGATAAAGTTAGGTCTTTATCAACACTAAAAAAGTGCTGATAAAATCAATCTTTATTAGTGATAAAGTTATAGTGATGATAAATATTCATCTTATCAGTGCTTTTTTAGTTTTGATAAATCCTCATCTTTATCAGATTGAAAAATCACTGATAATGATGCTTTTATCAGCGCTTATTACTTAAGGACGGATAAAAAATTTATAATTATAATTATAAATAAAAAATTGTAAATATTTATATATAATTAATAAATATATATAAATACAAATAAATTAAATATATTCCAATTTAAATATATTTATTATAATTTTATAATTAATTATTTATAAATATAGATATTTTTTTTAAAAAATATTTATATCAATATATATATTTATACAATTATACATAAATATATATATATATATATATATTTAATAAACATATATAAATATAAATATTATAAATATATTCATTATTTAAGTAAATTAATTATAAATTTAATAAATATTTAAATATATATAATTATTTATTTATAATTATAGAAACACTTTAAAAAAATATTTATTTATTTATAATTATATATATTTAATTTTATAAATATAGTAAATGTACATTTATCAATATATTTATTTATTAATATTTTTTACAAATATATTTTTAACATTATTATTGAATATCTAATGTAAAGTTCATAAATATTTTCCAATATATAAATCATATTTAAATACATTAATATATATCTATATATTTAATATATAAAATTTTATAACATTCAGTATCATAATTATCTAATTAATGAAATATTTAATATTTAATAATGTATAATCAATTTATTCATTTTTATCAATAATTATTTAATTAATAAAATTTGTAATATTTTTTTAATGAACTCATTTTTTTATTTTTTATTTATTTAATTATATAATTTTATTTATTCAAACCTCTACTAGAGCTAAAAAAGCGCTGATAAAATAAATATTTATTTGCGCTAAAAATAAAGCGACGATGAAATAAATATTTATATGCGCTAAAAATAAAGAGCTAATAAAGGGAACCCTTTATCAGTGATAAAAATAAATAACTAATAAAGGATACCCTTTATCATCACTAAAAATGAAGCATTGATAAATATTTTCATTATTAGTTCTAAAAATAAAGTGATGATAAAAGGTTAAATTTATCAGGACTTTCTTTAGCACAGATAAATAGACCATTTATTAGAGCTTTTTTTAGCACTGATAAATATCGACATTGTTAAATGTGAGTTTTTTTAGTATTGTTCCTATCATCGTGACCACTCAATTATTTGAATATTATGTTATAATTTTACTTGTTTATTTTTAAATAAAATGTTTTCCATAATATTCTAGAAATTTCTAGATTTTTAAAAAGTGGTTTCAAATTTGAAAGGGTATTTTTCTCAAGAAATATTCCATGTAACATTTTAATGAAATTTTCATCAATGAAGATAACCTTTGATGTTATGGATTAATTATAAATTATGTATATATCTCTCTTACATATATACCAAGATTATTCTCCATTAATTTCTTGGTCTAATATATATGTTATTTTTTTTCTCTCAAATGACTTTATTATGAAATTTTCTTTGATTATGATACGAGACAAGATTATAAAACCCATTTTATTTCCATGATTAATTTTTATATTTATTCATTATGATTGATTTACATTTTATATCACCCTTAATCATGAAAAAGTTATGGTGGGTTCACCTAGATAACACTCTGGTGCATTGGGTAAAGCTTTAGTATCATTTTGAATTATGTATTGGATTAGGGAGTAAACCTAATCTATTATATCCCTTTTCCACCATGTGATATTTTCATGGAATTTAGCCCTGACTCATGTTTGTATCATGTTATATGTTTTTACCACATTTCTTATGATGCCATGATTTTGTGATATTATGTTCTTTATATTATGCTTCTATTTTATTACTCGTGATCCTTATGTTTTATGATATCATGATATACCTTTGAATCACAAGTGATGCTTCCTTATCCATTTTATTTACATACTGGGCTTTTTAACTCACTCATTTTGTGTATGGATTCCTCAGGTTATCCCATATAGTTTTAAGAGCTTGAAAGGATTTATGACCTCATTATAAAGAATAAAATAAATAATTTTTATTTTAGTCTCACTTTGATGTATTATGAACCTAATATTCTAAAGACACCAGGCCTCATAACATATGGGTTGTAATTAGTGGATGATTTTATTAAAAATCATGTGATAATATTTGTAAAATTCTTAGGTCTCTATAGATGGTATAAAATTAATGTCTATTTATTTTTAGGGATTAAGAATATAGAAATTTAGTGATATCATTTAAGATAATTATAAGGATTCGATTGTGTATAGAGAGAAATATCCTGAAATATTAGTGAATGATATAGTGAGTGGTTTCCAAGAAAGTACATCCATATTTAGATACAACAAGTTGATGTGGCTCTTACATAGCTGTATCTAGGGGAAATAACCCCCAAAAGGGCACATTGGGTTTGACTAAATCATCACCTGATGCATAATAATGGTCCTTGCTGTACAATTGCGTTTACACTCACATGGAATATTATTTGGAAATTTAAAAACTCTTTATTAAACATTATAAAGGTGGTGAAAAAATTATTAGGATAGATATTCTAATAGGAAATGTTACCATGGATGACATATATTGAAACCTAGAGACTCACAATTCAGGATAAAATTACCAATTATAAGTTATTCCTTGCAGTTGTATATGTTTCCCCTTTTTTATATTAATGAATTCTAATCTTGTTTCTTTTATTATTTTAGTTAATGGACAAAAATAGGAGAAATCATGAAAAAAAATAATGCAATGGTTTGTGTAATGATTTTCCAAATGAGATGCCTAAAATAATGTATAAAATAGTTAAAAATATTTTGATAATTCCAAACGATCCTTCTCAAATTAATATTAAAAACTGAAAAATAGTTGAATTTCCAAACAAATCAAAGAAGAAAATGATGGTGTCTCATGGAAGTTTAAGTGTTAAAGATAATAAAGAAAAAAATATCCATCTTATTACATGTCAATAATGTTGGAAGATAAACCATGGAAAATGCCTTAATGGAATTGAAATATGATTTATGTTTAGAAAAGGAGGGAAACATTAGCTAATTATGGAATAAAAATATAGATTATGGTTAACAAGATATGAGGAAATAATGTTCAGCCTAAGGTACTACTAATAATTCAATGTCATATATGTGGGAAATTTGGTCATTATTTGAGTGAATTCCCTAATCCAAGGATTAATTCCTAAGGGCCTATGTTATGAAAACCATTAAAGTTGAATGATTGATTTTTTTACGTGTCGTAACATAGGGATCGTGTTGTTGATGATTTTTATCAAAGGTATTCTCATTACAAGAATCATTAAACTTATAATAATTGTTCATAAGTATTTTTTCTTAAAAGATTTTTAAGAATATTTGGAATGGTAATAATGAACTAGAAAGTTGATTAAGTGGTATGGTGATATTTTATGAAAAAACACATGATTGAGGAAAATATAATCTTTCGTATTTTATTTTTGTTCAGTTAATTATATTTATTTAAAATAATTTTATTTTCTTGGAAAAGAATGAGCTAGATAGAAAAATTTATAGGTAAAATTAGTGATTTTATGAATAATTTAATTTTTTAAGATCTTTATTATATTATTTATAATGTGTTATAACCAAGGTGAATTATAAATATGATTATAACATTTTTTTATAATATGTTTTAGAAAAATGATAACCCGTAATATGGGTGAGAACCCATCACATCTAGAAAGGCCATGAGGCTTGAACCCACAAACAAGGGTTGATAAGGGTATACCACCTACCACTGGTCTACATGACGTAATGGTTAGTATAAAATGTATTTTACATAAATTATTTCATGGATAAAAATTAATTTGACTTTGATAAAAATATTATAGGATTATTTTTTATTGTAATTTTTAGGTTTTTGAGGTGATTAATGTTATTTTGTGAAATGTTTCATCAGGTTTAGGTATATATAACCATTAGGTATAACATGTGATTTAGGATGAATATTTTTTTTGGGAATAACATAATTAAATTTTTGAATATTGTGGTTATATAAAAAGTATGGATATTTATTTATGGAATAATTTAAGTTGAACTTTTCATTTGGAGGTTAACAATAGGGTTTATGCATTTTGATGTTATCTTACCAAGTGGAAACCATTTCGGATTTGGATGATATTTAAATACAATATTAATATATTGATATCATTTAATGGATTATGTGATATATTTGAAGTTAATTTGAGTGCTTTTAGAATGATAATTCATCTTGTCATCATTTAGAAGAAAATCTCAGATAGTGGTGTAAAATGATTAAAGGATGAAATTATACTTTCCAAGTAAGTATATTTATTTATGTTCTTAGTCTATATGGTAAAATTATCTCCCAACATTTGGAAAAGGACCTTTAAATAAAACTATTATTAATTTTTAATAAATTTATGGTATCTTATATATTAAAAAAAGTTTAAAATTATCACCAAAATGAATCTCTTTTTTAAATACTTTTTTTACTTCCCAACAACATTCTCCTATATTAAACCCTATTTATGTGATTAATTTCATATTTCTATTTCCCTCTTTTAAAGAGAATGATTAATTGACCCTTTTTACAGTGTGGGGTTTTCACAAAAGAATTTTCGAATTTCAAACTCTTGATTATTGAGAAAAATTTTAAATTGTGAGGATAAAATTTATTTAAGTGGGTAGAATTTAACACCCCTAAAGTTTAAAAGGACACTATGCTTAATGATTATACAACACAACACTGAGTTTCAATGAATGATGATATACTATTAAAATATTATTTTATATTCGTGACCATTGTAACCTAGGCATTATATTTGGTGATTTTAATAGGAATGAATGCATTTTGAAAATTCATTATTATGAATAAAGAAAATACATTGATAAATAAGTACTTGATTATTGTTAAAGACTTTATAGGCTTGGAAAATACCTTTTTATAAAAAAATTTATTTTTATTGCTTTTTGTGAAAAAATAAATAAATAAATTTCTTCCAATTTTAGAAAATTTATTTTAAAAAATCAACTTCATTTTTTGATTAAAAATTTCCAAATTTTCTTGCAATTATTTTTTGGTGTTTTTCTAAAATGTTTGATTTTTTAATGAATAGTGAAAATACTGGTTTTTTATTAAAAACCACCTTTTTATTTAAATCATTTACAAAGTTCTATTTTTTAAGATCTTTTAAACGTAATATTAGTTAAATAATGTTATTATTAATCCATTTTATTTAATTTTAATTAATTTCATGTTGAATTTGGATATAAAAACTTTTTATACTTATGAGAACTTTTCCTTTGGAAAACCATTTTTTCATCGCATCTGAGAGTTTAATTTTAAATTAAATTCATTCACTTATATGAATTGAATTAGAAGTAATTGATTACATATTTGTGATTATAATAATATATATTATATAATTATTTTAACTATATTTCTATTCATAATTAATAGTAAAAATTGTAAAAATTAATTATTGTTGTTAAGGTTAAAATAGGTTTACCAGGGGTTAAACTAAAAATAAAATTGTTAAAATTACCTAAAAACTTATATAAATCCTATTATATGGAAATATTTCAAAAAAAATTCATCTACGGTTTTATAATGATCTATTTTGGATCCTTTAGTCTTGTGTAAAGCATGGGTATATCTTTTTGTTTTCAAAAATTCTAAGTGTGTCCTTTCCCAACTTATAAAATGGAACCCCCTATCATATCCACATTACACTTAAAAATCCATGTGTTTTAGAAAATACCTATCCAAAAAAACTTCCTTAATTACCTCCCCACATCTTAAATTACTTGGTTTTATCATAAATAAAATCTTGGGAGGATTTAGGTATAATCATAAAGAAATGGTCCGAATAAGAGACATCATTGTTAATCAAGAATCTTTGTGTTATTTCTTCTTACAAATCCTTAAAATATTAATAAATCATGATGATATGATAAAATAATTTTATGACATATAATTATAATTTATTATTTTATTTTCATAAATTAAATCTTCATTATCTTCCATCAAACCATAAACATAACCACCGTTCATGTGTATAGCGTACTACCACCTCACGAATAGATGTAATTCATTTTCCAATATCACATCTCATTGATACTTATGATGATGGATTTAATATTTATATATTATATTCATGAAATATTAATAATTTTTTAAAATTAATATATCATATAATTTCTTACATTATCATCAATGAAAAAATGATAACGATGTTCGTGTGTATAGTGGACTACCTTCTCACGAAGCGATGCGATTCATTTTTATCACCGCATCACATGGATGGTATATGTAAGTTTAATAAGAGAGATAATATGATATTTATCATATTATCATCATTATTTAAATAAAAAGTAATACTTACCTTCTTTCCAACATGATCATTGAAAAATTGAAATGTTACACATGCGTACATACGACCTACCATATCCATGATTGCAACACAACTCATTTTTCATAACCATAATTCATGATTATTTTTAAAAATAAAATTTATATATAAAAACTTATAATTAAAAAATTATTATTGTTCTATAGATTATGGAATAATGATACCTTTTACCATAATCAAGACACCAATGCCATTTTGAAATTATGAACTGATTTTCCTCAAAACATCAGATGTCGACATTATTGAAAAGGGTATTTTTCTTTTGAAATATTCCATGTAATAATTTAAATATATTTTCATTAACAATGAAAAACTTTGATGATTTATATTAATTATAAATTTTGTATATATTTCTCTCACATATATATCTAGATTATTCCCCCTTACTTTTACGAGGTAATACATTCCTTATATTCATCTAAAAATGAATTCATTATGAAATTTCCGTTGATTATGATATGAGAAAAGATTATACAACCCATTTTCTTTCAATGGGTAATTATTATGTTTATACATTATGATTGATTTCCATTTTGTGACACATATAATCATGAACATGTTAGTATGGGTGAGACCATATAGAACTCCAATGAATTGGGTAAAGATTTAGTACCACATTTACTATTATTCCATGATCTTAATATATGATGTTATTTATATTATGATTACATGTGATTAATCATGATCATTATCTTTTTTGATATCATGTTATACCTTTTACTCGCAAGTTATGCTTCCTCATCTTGTTTATTCCCTTTATGGGATTTTTAGCTCACCCATTTTTCTATTTATTCCCCAGGTTATCCCATGTAGTTTTAGGAGCTTGAAAGAAAATAAGATCTAATTATGGAGAATTATTTATATAAGTTTTATTTTTTTCTCATTTGGATGTATTATAACCCTAGTATTCCAATGAGCCAAGGCCTCATGGTCTTTAGTTTGTAATTAAAGAATGTTTATGTTAAAATTAATGTGATAATATTTTTAAAAGTCTTGGATATATATACCTAAAGCCTAAAGGCCTTAATAATAATAATAATATTATTATTTTTGGTTATCCCCTCTTTTTTTAATGGGAAGAGAGGGAACCCTTTTTACATGACCCATAGGCCTAGAGGCATAAGGCCAAGTATATGACCAGAGGCTCAAAGTCTAGATGAAAAAATAACCCTCCATATCTCCTTGTTTTAATTGATGATCCTAATATGCCACCCTTATATAACTAAAAAACTTCCATTTCCCCATACAAAACTGCATGTTTTTTGGTATCGATAGAGAAATTCATACCCTTTATTCATTCCCAATCTAGATAGTCTTACTACCAATTGACTCATGGTTTGATCTTCCTTATATGGTCATACACCGGTGGATCCGGATCACCCGCATATTACCTGATCATGGATTATGTACACTGTGAAGTTCACTGAGACCCTTCCATGTTTCTTCATCCGTCGTGACCCCATACACCGTCGTACCAACCCACCAGTACCATACCTAACATCATTATCCACAAATATTCTATCACTGATTCTAACTCCCCATCACCACTGAGTTATTGTCAACATTCTGTTGCTAAGGTTTGTCTATCAACCATTGATGTCACAACCATCAACCACCCTTTCCTCCAATGAGGGCCCTCCTTCCCTTTTTCATGTTATCCACTTTCAAAACCCCCCATTGATGGCCCACCTACATCATATAGTTTCTTTCCCTTATATAATACAACCATGAATGAAACCCCAAATATTTGGGGCCACTGGGATTTGGTCTTATGCTTAATGTAGGATTACGAGATGCCTTTTCCACTAGGAAAGACCCCAACTACCTTGGGTCACCATACCTTTGTTCCATACATATTTTAAGAGATATAAATCAGAGTAGAGACCCTAGATTGATTTATGTATCTAGAGACTCTTGTTGAAGTGATCACATGCTCACCCAAATATAATAATGATATGAGTTTTCTCTTATTGAAGAGAGGTTTTCATTGGAATTTATTTTTCTAGGAATAAACCCTGTTATTTCATCCTTAGCATAGTTTGGATGTCCTTAATCAATTTCTAGATAGATTTATATCATCAAATAGTTATGTATTACCAAGATGATGGATGTAGGTGTACCTTAATGGTTGACTTTGACATTTAATCAAGGCGAGCATGCCCTATACATGGGAGGTTGTAGTAAATTACACATTGGTTGGAAATATTGGATTTGAGAATAGTGGATGCTTCAGATGATAAATTTACTATTGTCATAGAGGAGTATATGTAATTATTTACTAATTATGTTCTAGGACTTTCCCATCATTTAGAGATCAACTTATAAATTGATCTACTCCCCAATATCACTCTAATATTTTATATAGCTTATTGGATGGTCCTAATTGAGATTATGGAGCTTAAGGTGTAGTTGAAGGAACTTATTGAGTAATGTTTAATTAGGCTTAGTGTATCCCATTAGGCAACTCTGGTGTTTTTTCTAGGGAAAAAATAAGAGATTAATGATTTTTACTAAATATCAGTACTCAAAAAAGGTTATAGTCAATAAAAAATACCCTATGTCAGTGATCTATTAACTCTTTGACCTATTGAAAAGATCAAATTGGTTCTAAAAGATAAATCTTAGGTCTGATTATCACCAAATTTGGTCCTGTGAGGAGGATATCCTAAATACTACCTTTAAACCATGCTATAGAAATTGTTTACTTTTGATTATTCCCTTCAGTATGAAGAATTCTCTATTGTGTTCATGGGACTTAAGAACTAGATCTTTAAACCTTTTCTACCAATTTATGGTTTCTCTCATCGATAAAATCCTCATATATTCAACATCTAAGGTCGATCATGATGAGTATATGAATATTGTTCTCGACATTATTTAGAATAACCAATTGTATGGTAAACTCTCAAATTTTGATTTATGGATTTGTGAGGACTATTTCAAGGGAATGTATTATTAGTGGATGGAGTGGCTATGAAACCATAAAATATAGAGTTAGTGATTTATTGGGATCCACACTATAGAATGTTTGAGGTAAGTGGATACCTTAGGATAGTGGGATATTACAAGAGATTCATGCTATAAATTTCTAGGATTATACTCCCATGAATATCTTTACCCGAAAGGGGTTTCCATTCATATAGTCTGAGTGATTCTAATGAGATTTTAAGATATTAACATAATATTGATGAGTGATCCCATTTTCAGGTTACAAGGGGAAATATTTGGGTTTGTGGTTTATGTGATGTATCTTGAGATAAGATTGGATGTATATTGATGAAGATATAGGTAGTTATTTCTTATTTGTTGTGATAGTTAATATCTCATGAGAAGAACCATGTGACCCATGATTTAGTGATGGCATATTTAGTATTCACTGTGAAGACTTAGATACATTACCTTCTTGGTGAGTGGTTCATAGTCTACACAAACCACAAGAGTCTTAGATATATATTCACCTAGAGAGATATTAACCTAAGGCATAGTCATTGGTTATTGTTTCTACATGATTATGAATTTGAGACTATTTATACTCTATAGAAGGGAAACATGGTGGAAGATTCCCTTATTTTGGAAATATCATTCTCAACTTATGGGGGATGTGTCTGAGTAATTGGTATTGGTATATTTATCCTTAGTGTATGATGGAGATTTGTTTTATCTTAAATCTATGGTAGTGGTCCCTCATCTAATTCAGCATGTGGGAGAGGCCTTGTTTGGAGAGATCGATTTTGAGGTCCTCGATAGTCAGATATCCTCACATGATGAACCTAATGGATTTTTCAATGGTGGGGAGCACATTATCCTATTTCAGGGGTGTGAATGGTATTTTCAATTACACTATGTGAGTAAGGGTTGATGGAGTTCCACAGTTTCTCATTATTAGTACATCCTGGTGTGATGAAAATGTTATAAGACCATAGAAGATAGTATTGATGTCTAGTTAAATACCATATTATGTTTGAGTGTATCTCATTATGTATCACATTTCAATAGGTAAAGGCGGAGCAATGGGTTCTAGTTGGCATTTTACAACCCCTCAAGGTTTCGGATTAAAAGTGGGATAACATATCGATGGATTATATAACAGTAATTCCACAACTAGTGATAGACCATGATTCTATTTGGGTGATCATAAACCAACTGACCATGATATCCCTCTTCCTTTCTAATCATAATAAGATTTTGATGGAGAGCATAAAATACTTGTACATAGAGGTTATTTTTTTATTTCCTGAGATATATTTGATAATTGTTTTAGTAAAAGATGTTCAATTAATTTCATAGTTTTAAAGGATCTTATAGGAGGTGTTTAGGACTCAGTTGTATTTGAGTGAAAACTTCCTCCCTCAAATATATGGACAAACTAATAGAACTATTTTGGTTCTTAAGGATATATTGAAGAATTATATGATATATTTAATCCAAATATGATAAGATCACTTATCTTTTAGTCCAGTTTTCATATAAAAATTACAACCATTATACTATCAACATAACACATTTGGAAACCGTATATGGAAGACCATTCATATCACCCTTTTACTGGATAAAAATTAGAGTGTTGTGGCCTATGGGGTTAGAGTTGGTGAGATTTAAAATATATAAGGTTCAGGTGATGAAAGAGTGGATAAGGACATTCAAGAGTTGTTATATGTACTCTAAATACTGGATATAATGAATTTGGAATTTTATGATGGATATCATGTTATTTCTGAAGGTATCACTATAACAATATTTTCATAGGTTTGGTTGAGGGAGAAATATTTTACATAGGTTCATAAAATCATTAAAGACTTTATGAAGGGTGGGGGAGGTTTCTTACTAAAATTTAACCCACAACTAGATTGGGTGAATAATAGATTTCACATTTCATAGCTGAGGAGGTATGTGCATGAATGATCACACATCATCAGGTGTGGTTATTTCGACATTAAGGAAGATTCATCCTTTTTGGAGTGCCCAGTGTCAGTTGATGATTGACATGATATAACCCTTTTAGGTTAGGTGATACCACTTTTTTTGTGCTATGGAAACATCAAAACCCTCAAGAGATCTCATGGGAATGAAAGAGTCAGATGTGGGCTCAATACCCTTACCTTTTCAAATGGGTTTTTCTTTTTAGGACATCAATCGATAGATGTGGGTTGGATGAATCAACTGTAATTATTTATGTTATAAACCATAGGATTTTTTAAATGATATTATATGGATGGGTTGCTGAGATATTATTTTTAATTGATCATCTCAGAAGCCTGAATATATTGTATTTGTTTTAGTCCATGTGTATAAGATCATTATAAAATGGAATTTCCCCACAAATTGAGCCTCTAATGGGAAAATAAATGATGTAGTTTCATCTATAAGAGAGGGTTTATTCTAGAGGTAGTTTAATATTGGTTTACATATGAACCCTTGGTCTAAACCCATCACAAGTGTAATTATTAAATTAAATTCATTAATTAATTTAATTATATATGTGGATCCCTATAATCAGATAATTAAGAATCTTTAACTCCTTTTATTTGGGTAATTTATTGGTAAAAACCTTAATTAGAGAGTGAGAGATGGAGATTTTGGAGGATTTATGCAAGAAAGTTTTATGGAGATGTTAATGGATCTAGAGTTGACATGGACATCACCAAACATTATTCCCCATAAGTGGTAGGAATCTTTATTTATTTATTCTCTATTATTTGTGAATCATATGTCAATTTATTAATTTTAATATAAATATAGATTTATAAACTTGATTAAATAACCATATAATTTCATTCATTTGATTTCTTCACCCAAAACAAGGTTGTTCTATATTATTGTAATTAGTGTATCTATAACCAATTTTATGGTGCTAAAACTTCATAAATAACACTGAAAAATTTTATAAATAATTTTTTCCCTCCACATTCTTCCCCCTTTCTTCATGCATTCACGTTTAGTGTTCACTATGGATAGTGGTTTGATGATATTTCTCTAGATCTTATGATGAGTGGTATTCAGATCCACGAGGAGCCATTTTGAGGCCTGAAAAAGAAATATTATGTCATGTGAGATGTTTGATGGGAGATGATGAGACATGAAGGGATAGAAGCCCATGGGGAATATGGAATGCGTACAAATCCATTCAGAGTAGTTTTTCTAGGAAGGACAATAAGAAAGGGATCACTAGAGGTAAAAAAGTTATGAGTAAAACCCTTAACAGTGATTCAGGTATGATTAGAGGTGAGATCAGTGATGGAAATATAACTTTCATGCAGTTTGAATTTTTGAAATTCATTTCCATGATCACATGATATGTTGTTATTGAAGCAAATGTCATGTAGTCGCTTCTAGCGGTAGATAAGGATTTATGTTCAAGTAAAATAACACACATGGTGTAATTTTGAAGTATATTTCAGGTGGTTCTAGGTCACCCAACACAATATGTATATGGGGTATACAACTAGATGGTTTTCTAGACACACATGATGTTTTTCAAGAAATAGATGTCATATATCTCATCCCCCACATAACATGACCTGATGGAGATACACGTTTAGTGATCTAGTGTGAAATACATGCTATGTACCCTCCCTGGGACTTGTTGTGTACAATGGACCACTAATTAAATAGATAGTATATATGGTGGGTATTTAAACATGGGTTATTATATAATAAAATTTAATAGGACATTTTACAATTATTTTCATGAAAATAAATGTTAAAAGTTATAATTTAATGTCAATTTTTATAAAACTGATGTTAAATGGTTGGTTTTACCATGATTTTAAGGTAATATGATGTTGAAAACCTTTAAAATAATTCATATACACATTATAATGACCTTACACTATATTTTTCTATTAAAAAAAATTGAAACCCTAATCACCATGAGTCTCCATCTATATATTCCTCTACAAACTCCTTTTTTCAACCCATTTTCCCTAATTCTTACTCCATAAGCCCCATTTTGGACCCCTAAATCCCCCTCTACCACCTAAACCACATTCCAATTCCCAAGATAGACATTACCATCATTCTCCATTCTAGATATCTCTATTTTCCTTGAGTGAAAACTTGTTTCATTAATTTTCATTATTTTTAAACAATAATGAACTATTTAGTTTAATAATCATAATATCTTGAACAACCATTTGAATTATTTATTGAGGAATTTGTTTCTTATTTTTTGTATTTCAATGTTTAATTCTAGTTATATACTTTTATTGACACAAGGATATATTTTTTCTAATAATAAAAGTATCAAACATAACCCATTATTTGACCTACACAATACACAAACACAAACACACACACACACACACACACATATATATACATATACATATGTACACACACACATATATATATATATACATATACATATGTACACACACACACACATATATATATATATATATTATTGTGTGTGTGAAGAATTATGGTAGTGCTCTTTTCTTCTTCCTCTTTTACATTCACTACACTATGTGACTTTTGTACTTTGAATTACCATAATTCTTGGTAATTCAAAGTCCCAAATTCTTCAACCAATATTTCTTAGATCTTCCCATTTCAAATATCTTGAAGAATCAGACCTCTTACTTGTTTTTATTTTATTATATACAGAAATATCACATGGTCTTATTTTTAATTCAATTCATAAAAACATATATTTAAACTTCATGCCTTCATGAGATTTTATGAAATATTAAGTTCTAAATCATGTTAGTCCATCCTTTATTAATGAATTAATAAATTCTCATGGATCATTTCATATTCTTCCATATTTTAAACTCCTCTAGTATCATGGAAATAACCAAGGAATATTGGTATTACAATCTAAAAATGCATCTTACTCTGCATCATCTGATTCCACAACATCATATGAGTAGATTACTCTTATAAAATATCCAATGACTCGTACATAGTGCAATCATACACAACATGCACAAGAATAATAAATATACATATACATATATGACACATATTCTACAACCCTATAACTCATACATAGTATCATATGACACTTATGAAAACTCCAGGGTGATATTTACATAGAGAGAAACTCATCCTTATAAGCATTGAGCTCATACTTATACGAATCTCTATTCAAGAATAACCTTAAGTGAATTATATTTATGTTAATCTAGAACCATAACGATTCCATGTTCTTCTAATTATAATATCATTGGGTGTAATTCATAGTCGTCTTTTAATTAATTCATGTAACATCCTGACCCGACTCTCTCAAACTAGTAGCCAAACTAATATATGACATGACCTCAAGAATGACTCCCCATATTCCATAGGTTGCTGACTAGTAGTGAGTTTCCATTGAGGAACATGGGGAGACTATACCCACTTTATCAAAAATAAAAAATAAAAAAATAATAGAAATTAATAACTAGTAGGTAACCACACATCTCATACCAGATTCTAAATAACTTATTAGGTGCCAAAAAACCAAAAAAATAAACATGTCTGTTCATGATGTTATCATGTGACAAAAGGAAACCCAAATAAAGACACAACTAAAAATCCAAAAAATGGGTCTTGAGACCAAACCTGATCCTCTCATCCAATATCCATCCCATAAAGTCCCAAATTAGCCATCTAACATTGATCCTTTTCCTTTTCCTAACCTACAACCATGATGTTTTCTTGGGTACCAACAACTTCCTAATAAGGGTGAATGTACAACCGAGTAGGTCACCACCAATGATTTCTAAAGAAATAATCAGTAAACGTAATAGTTAATGTAGATATATAATGGAATAATAGACAAGAAAATAAATGAAAGTATGTTTTAAACATAAATAGTCCTCCATTAACCTTTTATCCCTCAGTTCCTGAACTGGCACCTGGGCCAACCAAAACCTTCTTTGGCCAATGTTGGTCATTTGAGCTACATATAATAGGGTGATTCATACTTTGGTTAAAATAAAGGGTTTTTCATTATTTATCTAATAGTTCCTAGACAATCAGTCTCACATGAAATCCATGTATAAAAATCATTGGTGACTAGAGCGTCAGTTCAACACCTAAACTAAGTGTAAACATCATTGGTTCCTAGAGAGTTAGTCTGAATCCTAAACCATAGATTCCAATCATTATACTAGCATCCTAAACCATCTATAATACAATTAGTTCCTATATAATTAGTAGGACAACGCAAAAAATATCATAACATCGGTTCCTAGTGTGTTATCCCAACACCTATACCATTCAATAATTTACCAAATTCATGGGCTCAGTATATTTGATCATTTAAAAACATTAAGAATAAAAAGATTCTAAATTTCCAAAATTCATTATTTACATTGTCATTTCACACTAAATACCTTTAACGCAATTTCACAATTAATCCATTTAATCATTAATCCATATAACATAACCGTTAAATGTATTTTAAAACCATTTAACTAACCAAACATAAACTTTCACCCATTTACCATTCTTTCCTCCAAATATGACATAAAACATTCAATTCACAATTTAGGGAAAGTATCCCCTTTTTCAAGCTATCAAATCAACTAACAATCCTAGCTAGGTTAAGCTTGTAAACCACCCATTTTAGTATTAAAATCCCAAATTTAGCATTTTTATATTTTAAAACATCACATGGGAAACTGTATGTTTGGTCCCATAATCATCAACATACTTTAAGAGTTATGTAAAGGGTCCATGATACTAAATTAAGGCCCATACTATTTATTTAATCAATATAAGAACACATAATATGTTAGCACTGTCACACATACCACATGCACTTGAAATAAAATAATAGACTATGTGAAATAACTCTTATACAACGTACCTTATGTTCGTAGATATCCATTCATCTAGCCTTGAACTTTTATTTGAACCAAAATTACCATAAACACAAAATTTAACAATAGCCTTGGAAATAAGGAATATGATATATAAATGATGAGATATGACCGAGCATTGAAACATCCAAATAGTTGAAGGAAAGAAACATATAAAATTTTCTAGGGATTTGAATCAATATAAACAACACTCCAAATATACAATAATCGAAGAATATTCACCTTTATAAGAGGAGGAGATTATTTTGATTCTCCAAGGGACGTTGATTTGGAAATGGGAAAAATAATAAAGTGAGTTTTTATAAAAATTGTGAAAAATGGTAAATATGGAACTTTTAATGAGGTTCCTTGTTTTTTGAACCTTATGGAAACTGTAAGATCCCCACTATCTAAGACCACCTCCACTCAAAAAATATTCTGGACCACCTTGAATAGTTTTTAAAACCATGATCCCTCCTAAAATGAGTTTCATGGTCATGGTGCATGGTTAGCACTAACCATGTTCCATGTACTGTAAGCACTAATTTACTCATTTTCAAGCCTCAAACATCAAAAAAAATCCCAAGACCTTCCCTAATCTTAGTAAATAATTACATATGTTAATATAAAAGGGATATTAATCAAAAAATTAAAACAAAAAAAATACTTTGATAAAGGTTAGGATATTACAACCTGC
The DNA here is from genome assembly GCA_963277665.1 of Viscum album. Classification (NCBI taxonomy): domain Eukaryota; kingdom Viridiplantae; phylum Streptophyta; class Magnoliopsida; order Santalales; family Viscaceae; genus Viscum; species Viscum album. Next base: position 1,621,852,036 of record OY728152.1, read on the forward strand.
CCACCATATAATATCTCGGCCTTGAGTTGCACTCTCCAGTATCACTAAGCTGCCAGGGTAAAACGATTGGGCCAATGGGAACACATATATGTATACCTCTCCCAATTTTCCTCATTAATGATACGCTTCTACCGAAAAACTCTAATTAATGATACAATATTACTATGAATAGTTTTCTCACAGTGATCTACAATACGAATTAGATGCTCCTCAAAGGACACATCAACCTCTAGTTAAGCATCATCGACACTAATCACTTGAGAAGGGTTGGGGTGATACTGCTGAATCTTCAACACATGTAAAACATCATGTATACTACTATAATACTGTGTAAGAGCTAATTTATAGGATATAAGTCTAGTCCTCTCTATAATATAAAATGATCTAATATACTTAGGTGTTAAATTACCCTATTTTTGAATCTAATGGTGATCCAATCTTTCCAATACATGAAGGAATACATGACACCCACTAAAAACTCAAGAGGTTAGTGACATTGATTGGAATATGACTTATGTCTAATCAGGGATGTAGTTATATGTTTTTGGATCAACATGACCTGCTCTAACATCTCATGTACAAGACCCATCCCCAAGAACATATATTCTCCCATTTATAATGAGCATAAAGGTGATCTACACAGACTACCATATATTTCTTTGTACGGTTCCATATAAGTAGCCACTTGAATTTTTTTTGTGGGAAACCTAAAATAAATAGGTGATTCTCCTAGGTTCTACCAAAATCATGTACACATGCTCACATAATTTCCTCTAATACCTTGACAGTCCATATAGATTGATCGTTCATCAATAGGTGGTAGGTTGTGCTAAAAAACACCCAAGTAACAACTAACTTCTATAAGGATCGTTAGAGGATTGAAGTAAAATAAGGATCTTGATAAGAAATAATATTATGAGTTACCTGATGTAAATTTATTATATCCTAAACATATATGTTTCCCAACTCAATGACAATGAAGGTATACCAAATCAGTAAGAAATGGACTACCTTTTTCAATTGATCCACAATCACCCATATTATGTCACTCTTCTTAGGATTATTGGGTAAAATAACCATTAAATCCATGTTAACATCATCCCACTTATATTAAATAGTGGAAATGGGATGTAATAGAATAACAACCCACTAATACCCCAATTTTACCTACTGAAAGGTGTATCATTACATCACAAAACATGTGATATTCTTCTTTATTCCCGACCAATAATACTATATTTTATAATCATGGTATATTTTAGTCAAACCAAGGAGAACCTCACATTTCAATTCATTAAACTCATGCATTATCTCCTTATATATTCTAATCGTCATGTATAATTGATCATGAATGCAGATAACATCATCATCACCAATGGTCAAGTTAGGATGTAGCTCACCACCATCAAATATGTCCCTCAATGACCTAAAATCTGAGTCTACACACTACCTCCTCTAGACTTGGATAATAAGATAAGGTATAATGGTTTAGTACATGAGTGTCATAATTTCAAATCCTCTTGAACAACTAAATGTATCTTAGTGAATAAGTCTATTATATCTCATTCAGAACTAGAATCCTAAAATTCTTGTATCTTTATCTTCTGAATCTGATCATAAACAATAATGTCTCCTTTTCCCAAAATATATTCTAGCTGAAAATCAAAATATTTCTTGTATTCAACCCATATCCACATTTAGAGATTCTGATCATGCTAATAAAATACATATTTGGGACTCTTTTGGGAAATATAAATAGTAAACCTTTCACTAAGGAGATAATTCCACAAATACTTTAAGGCATGAACCACTATGGGTGACTCAAGATTGTGAATCCAATAGTTCTATTCACGGGGCCTCAAATTCCATGACTTATATACCATGACTTGGTATCCTTGCATCAACACTTCCCTGAGGTCGAATCCAAAATAAATCAAAATATAAAATATATTCCTAACCCAATTTAGGTAATATTAGAATTGGTGTTGTGGTCAAATATTTCTTCAGTTCTTGTAATAAATTCTCACAAGATCTAGACCACTCAAATGTTATTACCTTTTTATTCAGGATTGAGAGTGGAACTTCCATGTGAGAAAAGTATCAAATAATCATTCAGTAGTAACTCAATAAACCAAAAAATCATCATATTTTTAAAAAATTCTTTGGATGATCTCATGAAAAAACAACTCAGACCATCTCAGGGTCCACTGATACACATTCTTCTATGATTATGTGACCAAAGAAATGTATCTTTCCAATCCAAAAATTTAATTTAAATTGATTAAAATATAACTAATGCAATCTCAGCATAATCAGGATGATTTAAAGATGTTGGACTTCATAATCTCTAGATATGGATTACACTAATATGTCTTCAACAAAAACAACCAAAATCTGATCCAAATATGGGTGAAAGACCCATTTAATCAAGTCAATGAATATAACATGGTTGTTAGTCATCCGATAAGATGTCACAATAAAATCATACAAGACCTAACTTCTTCTAGATGTAGTCTGTGGTATATTAGATGGTCTCATCCTAAACTGATGGTACCATGATCTTAAGTCAATTTGGAGGATACATAATTTCCCCTCATCTATTCGAAAAGATCATAAATACGTGTAAGAGGATACTAGTTCATAATTTTAATCTAGTTTAGCTTCTGGTAATGGGGATAAAATAATAATGTTCCATAGATTTTTTTTTGGAAAATTGAACTAAGTAACCCTAATGTCACGGGACTTGGCCTTCTCCCAAGCTCTCGTGCGGCACCCGACTAGCTTCCCTTTCACAAAGCCTAGACGAGTTCAGCCTTTCGACACTCACAACGGAAGTAAGGATCGTAAGGGAAGTGCTCGACAAGCTCACAAGACACAAGTGCAAAGAAGCTCTCAAATGCTCTCAACTGCTGTGTGTCCTTACAAATGAGGAGCCACTCCCTTTATATAGGGCTTGGTGGAAAAGTCTACAACATTCTAGAATATGTACACATCCACATGATTCTAGAGTATTCTAGCCTACTCTACTAGAATATACATGGAGCATTCTAGAACCCGTTGAGATCCACAACCTTCCATGGAGGCCTAGAATGTTCCGGACCCTTCAAGGCCCAAGGGGTGTTCCGCAACACTCCGGAGAAGTCTGGAATATTACGGAACTTGGTGGAGATGTAGAGAACTCTAGAGGATTCTAGAGAACCTCACCACCGGGACTCCTCTCCAGTTGGAGGGGCGTGACATCCCCCCCCACCTATTCTGGCGACGTCCTCGGCACGTCCATGATGATACTCCTCGATTGCCCGCGCAAACTGCCACAAGTTGTCTGCAGGTTCCCAGGTTGCCTCGCACTCTGGTAAGCCCTTCCACTTGATCAAGTACTCCTTGCTTCGTGGCACTCCACGTCTCCGAACTATCCGATCATCGAGTATGAGATCCAGCTACTTATCATATGACTCGACAACCGCTGTAGGTGCCCTTGTAGACACCCCTCTGCTCGGGTCCTCCATGTCTTCATGATATGGCTTGAGCATACTCACATGGAAGACTAGATGGATCTTCAGCTTGGGAGGCAACTCCAAGCGGTATGATACCTCCCCAACTCGGTGCACGACCTCATATGGTCCCTCTTATCGCCGAATCAGGCCCTTGTGCACCCTCCTGAATGCTTTGTGCTGCTGAGGCAAGAGTTTCACCATCACCTTGTCCCCAGTCTGGAAGCTCACATCCCTTCGCCCTTTGTCGGCCCACTTCTTCATCCTCTTGGCAGCTTTGTGCAAGTGGGTTCTTGTCATGTCGGCCTGCTCATGCCACTCCTTGGCCATAGTGTAGGCGGTTGGGCTGCTTCCTTGGTACTTCTCCCCAAGTACCGCTGTGTGAGGAGTAAGGGGTTGTTGTCCGGTCACCACCTCAAAAGGACTCTTCCCCGTCGACTCACTCCTTTGCAAGTTGTAGGAGAATTGAGCCACATCAAGCAACTTGGCCCAATCTCGCTGGTTGGCACTCACAAAGTGCCTCAAGTAGAGCTCCAATAAGGCATTCACCCTCTCCTTCTGCCCATCCGTCTGGGGGTGAAAGCTTGTAGAGCAGTGGAGCTTCGATCCCAACAATCCGAAGATCTCAGTCCACAACTTTCCCGTGAAGCGTGGATCCCGATCGCTGATGATGTGTCATGGTATCCCCCAATACTTCACCACATGCTTGAAGAGTAGCCTTGCGGTGAGCTCTGCCGTCACATCTGCTGGAGCGGGGATAAATGTGGCATACTTCAAGAACTTGTCCACCACCATGATGATGCTCCCATACCCTTCAGACTTCGGCAATGCAACGATGAAGTCTATGGTGACTGTCTCCCATGGCCTCTCTGCAATGGGCAATGGCTGCAACAATCCTCCAGGCAACTGATTGTCCACCTTGTCTTGTTGGCACACAAGACAAGTCTTCACATAAGACTCCACATCATCTTCCATCCTCGGCCAATAATATGCTCCCTCTAGCAAGGCCTTGGTGCGGTGTTTCCCTGGATGTCCTTCCCATCTCGAGTCATGACACTCCTTGATGAGATCACTCCGCAGGTTCCCCCACTTTGGGACATATATCCTCCTTCCTGTGGTAAGAAGAGTGCCATCCTCCTCCCAAAATCTCCTTGTCTTTCCCTCCGCCACGAGAGCCAATACGTTCTTGGCTATAGGATCATGCGCCATGCCTTCCTTGATCCTACCCAAGATCCCATCATCCACACATGACAAGTGGATGAACACCATCTTCCTGTTAAGTGCATCGACCACCACATTCGCTGTCCCTAGCTTGTACTCCAAAGAATAATCGAACTCAGCCAAGAATTCCTGCCATCTTTCCTGCTTCGGAGTCAGCTTCTTCTGGGTTTGGAAGTAGCTTGTGGCAACGTTGTCGGTCTTCACCACAAACTTGGACCCCAAGAGATAATGTCTCCATGCCCGAAGACAATGTACCACGACTGTCATCTCTTTCTCTTGCACCGTGTACCTCCTCTCGGTGTCATTCAGCTTCCGGCTCTCAAAAGATATGGGATGTCTTTCCTGCATGTGCACACCCCCAATAGCAAAGTCTGAAGCATCGGTGTGTACCTCATAAGGCTTGGTCGGATCCGCCAAGCTCAAGACCGGTTCCTCCATGACCGTCTTCTTAAAGCCCTCAAATGCCTCCTCGCATTTGACATCCCACTCCCACGGCTTGTTCTTCTTTAGCAAGTCGGTGAGTGGAGCCGCCTTCTTTGAGTAGTCACAAATGAATCGCCGATAATAGTTCACCAACCCAAGGAAAGATCTCAACTCGAGAACCTTGGTTGGCCTCTCCCATTCATCGATAGCCCGGATCTTCTCATGATCCATCATGAGCTTCCCTCCTTTGATCTTGTGCCCCAAGAAGAGAACTTCATCCCTCGCAAAGGAACACTTCTCCTTCTTCACATATAACTCGTTCTCCCTCAATACCTTGAACACGGTTTGTAAGTGTTCCACATGATCCGCCATTGTATCACTATAGATGACAATGTCGTCCAAGTAGACTACCACAAACTTATCCAAGTATTGGTGGAAGACCTTGTTCATCAAGGTGCAAAATGTCGCTGGGGCGTTAGTCAAACCAAATGGCATAACAAGGAACTCATAGGATCTGTACCTTGTCACGCATGCGGTCTTTGGCACATCCTCCATGGAAATTCGGACTTGATAATACCCCGATCTCAAGTCCAGCTTGGTGAACACCCGTGCCTTGCCCAATTGATCAAAGAGATCCGCTATCACTGGGATAGGATACTTGTTCTTCACCGTGACTTTGTTCAACGCTCGATAGTCCACACACATCCTCAAGGAGCCATCATGCTTCTTTTGGAATAGAACGGGCGATCCATATGGCGACTTGGATGGTTGGATTTGTCCCGCATCCAACATCTCTTCCAACTGCCTCTTTAACTCCTCCAACTCGGGTGGAGCCATACGATAGGGTGCCATGGATGGTGGCTTTGATCCTGGCACCAACTCAATTTCATGATCCACCTCTCTCTTGGGTGGTAACTTCTTGGGAAACTCCGGTGGCATGACGTCGCTAAACTCCCTTAGCACGCCCTTCACCTCCTTCAGCAACTCATGGTTGTCGTCCACCGGCCCATCATCTTTCAAGGAAACCAAGTAGGTCTCCTATCCCTTCTTGAAACCCTTCTTCACTTGCATGGTAGAAAGTAAAGACAAGTCATGATTGCCACATACCTTTGTAGTTACCATGCACGGGCTTCGCTCCTCCATGATCACCATTTGCTCCAAGTGAGGTGTTGGTATGGCCTTGTCTTTCTTGAAGAACTCCATCCCCAACACTAGCTTGAAGTCATCCATGGGAACCACCGTGAGATCAATAGCACCCCTCCATTCACCAATGCAAAGGGTCACTCCACGAACAATGCCACTCGCCGGTTGAGGTGTGGCATTCACGGCTTTCATGTGACTAGTCATCTTGGCCACAACTATCCCATGTTTCCTTGCCTCATCTTCAGCCACAAAGTTGTGTGTGGCTCCCGTGTCGAGCATCGCGTAGGTGGACTTCCCATTCAACTCCACCTTTGCATACATCAACCCATCCTTAGGTGGCGCCTTAGGTGGGTTCTTTACCTCCAACACATTGAAGAGCCTTAGAGTCCCCATTTGACGCTCCTTGGGAACTTCCTCCTTCTCTTCAAACATGGAGTTGAGTGCCTTCCTCTTGGGACACTCCTTCCATGTGTGAGGCCCGTCACAAAAATAGCATCCTCGGGACTTGAATTCTCTTGAGAAGTCCTTGGTGTGCTCCTTGGACTTCCCCTTGTCATGGGCATCTCGGTTCCACCTCCTCTCTTGGTCTCCCCCACCTTTACCCTTGAACTCCTTCTTGGGCTTAGGGGGTTCGACCTTCTTCTTGTATTCCACCAAGGACTCAGCAATGGACACGACTTCAGTGAAGGTCTTAGGCTGTCGACCTCGCACCTCTTGTTGTGCCCATGGCTGAAGACCTTTGATGAAATCATACATATGATCATAATCCGGCTTGCCACGTACCTGGAGCTTTAGCAACACATACTCCCGAACATACTCATGGATTGTCCCCGTATGCTTCAAAGTTCGCAGCTTGTCCCTTGCTTCCCAATCGGCTTCCTCGGGGTAGAACTGAGCATAGACCCATTGCTTGAACTATTCCCATGATGGAAGTGCCTTCCCACCATCCTTGAGCTCTTGGTGCTTCATCCTCCACCATAGAGATGCATCATCACCAAAGTAAAGAATGGTGGTCTTCACACGGCTCATGTCTTCCATCAAGCCTATCGCCTCGAAGTATTGCTCCACTTGCCAAAAGAAGTTGTCTACCTCCTTGGCATCTCTCTTGCCATTGAAGTGTTTTGGACGAGGCACATCGATCTTTGGAGTGTCCCGCACAAGCACCCCACTAGCCAACTCGCCACGATAATTTGACCACTCCCTCTTAAGTTGATCAAGAGTTTGGTCGTACCTGGCCATAGCATCTCCATGATGTGCTAAGATCCCCTTTGTCCAGTCCATGAAGGCATCTTTCTCGGCAGCATTCTCCTTGGCGTACCTCTCAAATGACGCCACTCGGTCTTGGAGAGTGAAGAGCACATCACATAGGCCCACAACGCCTAGTTCCCCTTCCTCATCGTCTCCCTCGACATACTCGAGCCTTTCTTTCACATCAGCAAGGCACTCCTCCGCCCTTAAGAGACGCTCCTCGAGAGTCGCCACGGTCTCACGAGATTTCCCGGCCTTCTTCTTAGGAACGATCGGCATGGCCTCCTTCTCGGACATAACAGGATCCTCCACATTCGAGCCTGCAATCGCAAACACTTGCTTTGAACACCTCTGATACCAACTGTCACGGGGCTTGGCCTTCTCCCAAGCTCTCGTGCGGCACCCGACTAGCTTCCCTTTCACAAAGCCTAGACGAGTTCAGCCTTTCGACACTCACAACGGAAGTAAGGATCGTAAGGGAAGTGCTCGACAAGCTCACAAGACACAAGTGAAAAGAAGCTCTCAGATGCTCTCAACTGCTGTGTGTCCTTACAAATGAGGAGCAAATCCCTTTATATAGGGCTTGGTGGCAAAGTCTACAACATTCTAGAATATGTACACATCCACATGATTCTAGAGTATTCTAGCCTACTCTACTAGAATATACATGGAGCATTCTAGAACCCGTTGAGATCCACAACCTTCCATGGAGGCCTAGAATGTTCCGGACCCTTCAAGGCCCAAGGGGTGTTCCGCAACACTCCGGAGAAGTCTGGAATATTCCGGAACTTGGTGGAGATGTAGAGAACTCTAGAGGATTTTAAAGAACCTCACCACCGGAACTCCTCTCCAGTTGGCGGGGCGCGACACTAAGGTGACATACTCAACTAAATGAACCATTTTTCCTATAATTCCCTTAATATAGCCTTAATCTCTTGAAACTACACTGATTATATTCAACAAGGAGGAATACAAACTAGATCAAACCCAGGAACTAGTTCAATGGTAAAATCAATCTGTCTTTAGTGGAAAACTAGAATAATCTTCAAGAAACATTCCCCAAAACTGATCCACTATAGGAGGGAGATAATCCTTATCCACTTCCTCATCATCTAGCATAAGAATTAAAAACACGTCTATAATCTCACCAAACTATTGATGATCATTCCCTATATGACCAACTAGATATCCCATTCCCTATGAAGAATATAGACATTACCCTAACAAGATCTGAAAGTTACCCTCTATTGGTAATGATCTATGGGATATAGTTTTGAATCTAACAAGTAAATTTCTAAAATCATGTTAAATCCTAAAATCTCAAGAATAAAAACATTCCAAAGGAAATGGTACACACCAACCTATTGGGAAATGTCCTTACAATGATAGATACCCTATAACCACACCCCTAATGGCGTGTTGATCCACACGACCCCATAAAAGAGTTCCACTATTAGGATCAAACCATTCAAAAATAGGGAAGATATACAATAATGAAAATCTATTGTACCAAAAAAATCACTAGAAATTGTTGAATCCACAATAATCATTCCTTAAACACTTGATGAACCAACCTCATTATTGGGAAGAGCAGGCTAAACTGAATGTAACTAAAATGTCCCTCTATACCTAGCTTACACCTAATTCCCTGTGCAACACTACTCTATTGATATTTATTCTATTTTCATAGAGTACCACATCCTCCACCCTGATTAGTAATGCTGGTGGAACTCCATCTTCCAGACTGGTGTGGGGTAGAAGATCTCATCCCAGTGCTCTTAATTAGTCTAGCACCCCCCATAATTAGACATCTTTCAAGGTTTCTTATAGAAACTCTATATTTTCCCCATCCCACAATAATCTTGGTACTGTACTAATGGTTTAGGCCACTAACTCACATGGGACTAGGCCTTTCACACTAGTAGGAGAACCCATGTTCAATACCCTGAGAGGAAAATCCACTCCCCTAGCTACTTTCCCTACCACCTCCTCACCTGAAGGGTTCATAGTGGTTCTTTATACTATATGTGAATGTACCACCAGACCACCCATATGAAACTACCTTACCAACACTATAGTTATCCTTAAGGTTCACCTTGGAAAAGAGAGTTCTATTTACAACCTTAGTTAATTTATGTATGAAAAAATATTTACATATGACTTGATCTCAAAATTATGTTCATCTAAATTTTTTCCATAACTGCCTCAACACCTACTAATGTTGAAAAAAAGATATAGGTTTTTGAAGGGGAAAATATAATCCTTCATCGATATATTTCCCAAGTTCAAACACATAAAATTCATAGATATTACCTTCCTAAGGGCCTCTATGTATAAATGTTCCAAGATCTTCTACTAAAAGCCCTTATAAGACATACCCTCAATTTGGATATCTTGGACCTGAATATCCCACCAATGCTTTACTGGTCCCCATAACATGTAAGCCACCAACCTAACCCTCCTCTCTAGAGGATTCCCTATGTGTTCAAGGATTGTGTAGATAGACTTGATCTAGAACATAGCTACCTTAGTACTACACTCTCTAGTGAATATCATCGGGTGCGGTACCTAGAAGACCCTAGTCATATCAAACATGGTTGGTGTAGCTCTCACGATATCTCTTTCCATAAATTGTATAAAGCAGTTGAAATTCTCATGGAAATACTCATCCACACTATCACCCATAGCCAATAGGGGATCTAATTCCTCTACCACGGGTGCATTCTCAGTGGTTTCCTCCAATTCACCTACCGATGAACATTGTCATAGATTCATCCCTCTATAATTTTGAACACACATTTATGGTCACAAAACAAATAATTTATGCAGTTACATAATAGGGGTCACAACTATCAAAATCACACTACCCCACATACACCATCTCAATAGATATGACCACAACACCATCCCTATACCCAACCATCTCAATCTTGGGCCACTAAATTACTCAATGAATAATAAAATATTCAATCTATATTCAATATATTTAAATTTTAATTATTTAAATTAAAATAGTTTAATTATATTTATGAGTTACTATTTATTTAAAACCACAAAAGAATAAAAAAATTATTTCACTTTCCACAACTCATTTTTTTTCAATTTAAAAGCAAACATATCATAACAAGCCTTTAATTATGTTCTTAATATTATTTATTTCACATAACCCCTATGTGACTAAAATGAAGAATAGATACACAATCTGATGATGTAATGACCCATGGGTAAAATATTATAAATCAATAACATCACACAATAAGTGTATCAACAAAGGTGAAATAGAATTTCAATAGTAATAAAAAAACATCAAGAATAAAAATACCATACCAAAAAACCTGATTTCCCCCCACACATGGGTAAGATAATCTCATGAACAAGCTTATAACAAAGTCTTGAAACATCTTATTCTTCTTTCTACCTTGTATGAATAGTAAATAAAAAGAAAATACATAAGCTTTAATATCACTTTATAACATCCAAACCTAGATAAATATAACTAGTATCCAAACCAGTACACAACATGAACTCAATTGCACCTCCATGTATGATAGTGGTTGTCAACTAGTAATGAGCGTCCATTGAAAAATGTATTGAGACCACACCCTCTTTATTAGAATAAAATACCAGTGGAAATAATCGAAATTAATAACTAGATAGTAACCACATATCTCATACCAAATTTCAAAAACTAGTTATGTTCCAACAAAAAATAATAATCATTTCATGTCATGATAATCTCATGTACCAAAAGGAACCCAAAATAAATACACAACTAACAATTCCCAAAATTGTCCCCGACACCTAGCCCTATCCCCTAATCTAAGATCAATCCCAAAAATTCCCAAAATCATCCATCTATCACCAATCCTATTACCCTGTCCTAACCTATAACCGTAAAGTATTATCAGGAACTAATGATGGCCTAAGAAGAGTTTGAGTACAACTTAGTATAAAACCACTAACAGTGTATAATGTAATAACCAATTTAAGTAATAATGGTTTCATATATACAATAGAATACAAGAAAATTCAATAAATGAAAACTTTTTTTGAACATAAATGGTAATTTATTAAAATTTTGACACTCGGGTCATGAAGTGGCCCTCTGTACAACAAAACATGATTTATTAAAAGCTATTCATTTGATCTATACATCATATTTTGATTCATATTTGAGTTAAAGAAATGATTTTTCATTATTTATCTAATAGTTCTTAGAGAGTAAATCAGATACCCAATCCATGTGTACAATCAATAGTGCCTAGAGTTTCTTTTTGACACATAAACCACATTTTAACATCATTGGTTCCTATAAAAATAGTCCAACACCTAAACCATGGATGAAAAGTATCAATATAACATCCCAAACCATCCAAAATCCAACTGGTTCCTAGGTAATTATTCCAAAAACCCAACCAAGTATCAAAACATTATTTCATAGAGCATATATCCAACACCTAAACTGTTAAATTATTTACTAAGTTACAAGGTCCAACATATTTAAACCTTTAAACACATTAAAAAAACATGCTCCATTTAAAAACATTCATTATTTACCAAGGTCCATCATACTCAACACCTTTAACAAAATTTCCAAATTAATCTATTTGATCATTTATCCATATATAAAAAACCATAAATGTTCTTTAATACTATTTAACCACTTAAATATTACACTCCACCCATTAACCATTCCACACTCTTAATATGACATAAAATATTTATTTCCCAAGCTCTAACAAGTATCCCCTTTTTCTGAGCTATCAAATTAACCAACAAGCCTAACTAAGTTATGCTTGTAAACTCTCCATTTTACTATTCAAATCCCTACTTTACCATTTTTAAGGTTTGAAACACTCAATGGGAAACTATAGGTTTGGTCCCATAATAATCAACATATCTAATTGGATCCATTAAGGGTCTAAGACACCAATTTGGGGCCCAAACACTTTATTTAATCGAGAGAAAAATGTGCACCATGTTGGTGTTATCAAACATACCTTATTCACTTGAAATAAATTATCAATACTATGGGAAATAATTCTTTGACCATATAAATGATGTTTTTTTATATATCTACTCATACACCATGGCCTTTTATTTGAACTAAAATGGATACAACCCCAAAAGAAGAAAATCGACATAGAAATAGGTAATATGAGATATAAATGATGAGGGAAAGATGAGTAATGAAATATCTTATGAATGGAAGGAAAAAGACTCATATAATTACATGGGGATTTATATTAAAAGAAAATACACTCTAAATGACCAATAATTGAAGAATAATCACCCTTTGAAAATAAGGAGAAGAATAGTATCTAAACTGGTATGCCACATGACCTCAAGCATGCCTCCTCACATGGAAGAGGTTGCCAAATAGAGGAGATGGTCTCTTGTGTAACATGGAGAGACTATAAAATATTTATCAGAATAAAACAATAGTGAAAATAATAAAATTTAATATCCAATAGGTAATCAGGAATGTCATACCGAATTCCCTAAAACTGGGTAAGTGCGAATAAACTAGTAAAATAAATATGTCATTCCATGATGATCTGAAATAGAAAAAGGAACCCAAAATAAATAAATAACTAAAAATACCCAAAATGGATCCTTGAACCTAGCCTAATACCCTCATCCAAACCTTATTCCATAAATTCTCAAATCATCCACCCATCACCTAGACTTTTCCCTTTTCTATTCACACAAACATGATGTTTTCTAGGGTACCAACAATGATCAAACTAGAGTCTGAGTGCAACTCAGTAGGCTGCCACCAATGGTGTTTAAATTAAAAAAAGTTAAATTAATAGTGTATGATGATATAAAATTGAAACATAAACAAGAAAATAATTTAAAACATATTATATACATAAATTGTCATTTATTAACCTTTTGGACCTCATGTCCTGAAGTGGAACTCATTCCAACCCAAACTAGATTTGGAAAAATCTGGTCTTCTGAGCTATATATCATAGAGTGATTCATACTTTGAGTAAAATAATGGGATTTTAATTATTAATTTAATAGTGCCTCAAGTGTTATCATGACACCTAATCCATGTATCCAAATAATTGGTTTCTAGACCATTAGTCTGACACCTAAGCCAAGGGTAAACATTATTGGTGCTTATATCATTAGTCTGACTCATAAACCATTAATGTAGATCATCCATCCAATAACCTAATATATCTAGAACATAATTATTATCCAGAGTGTTAGTATGCCTCATGAACCATTCTATCATTTACCAAATTCCAAGGTTGAAAATATTTGACCCTTTAAACAAATTATTTAGACAAAGATGATCCATTTATAATAATAATTATTTACCAAGTTCTGTCATACTCAACACCTTTAATGCAATTTCACTATTAATATATTTCATATTTATTCATATAGAACAATAATTAAATTTCCTTTAAAACCATTTAACCACTAAAACTTTACACTTCGTCCATTAACCTTTCCAACCTTTTAATATGGAAAAAATAATTAATTCCCAAGCTATTACATGTAGCCAATTATTCTAAGATATTAAATCAACCAACAAAACTAACTATGTTAATTGTGTAATCTAATCATTTTACCATTTAAAAACCCACTTTTCCATTTTCAAGGTTCGACACACCCCATGGGTGACTTTAGGTTCAACCCCATAATAATCAATGAACCTAAAGAGATTCTTGAAAGGCCCAAGACACTAATTTATGGTCTATAATATTTATTTAATCAAGGTAGAAATGTGTAACATGTCAATGCTATCACACATACCACACGAGCTTGAATTAAAATACTAAGAACATGGTAAATAACTCTTAGACAAACCACATTATGTTTTTAGATATCCACTCATATAACCTAGCCTTTGATTCAAACTGATATACCCAAAACCAAAAAAAGTAGAAAATAGACCTAGAAATTATGTATATGAGATATAAATGAAGATGAAAAATAGAGAAGTAAAACATCCCATTAATGGAAGGAAACAAAATCATAGATTCAACTAGGGATTTATATCATAATAAACGACACTCCAGAATACTAATAATTGAATGAGATTCACCAATGGAAGAGGAGGTGAAGCATGGGACAGACTAAGGGATCCTAAGAGTGAAATAGGGAATAAAACAACATGGGTTCATTTAATGTTTGATAGAGAAAATGATAAATTTTTAACTTTTAATGAGGCACACAGTTTGGCCATATGGTTTTTCAAACCATGCGATCCCAACTTTCAAAGACTAACTCAACTTGCATGGTCTTCTAGGATAACTCACATGGTTTAAAAAACCATGCTTCCCCCTAAACTGTGATTTGTTGTTATCGTTCACTGTTAACACTAACTATGCGCTAACCATGAACCATGTTTTGTAATCCCCAATTTAAACATTTTCAAGCCTCATACCCTTGTAATGATCCTAATACCTTCCCTACTCTCAATAAATAATTCCATAAGCTAATTTAACATAAATTTTATGTAAAAAATTAAAATAACAACAAACCTCAACCATGGTATGGATCATACAATTCAAACATGAAATTCTTATAATAGACCAAAAAATTCACTATGGGATCATTACTAATGTTCTACGACACCTTTAATAGTGGAATATGGATGTTGAATATGTTGAGTTCATAAAATGAAACATAGTATCATGGATCATGGTTGAAGAATAGGGGACCAAATTATGCCACATTATTTAAATGTCATGTGTGTCTCTATTATTTGAACAGATGAACAATGTAATGCATGAATGAGTCCCACATTAAATTCTCACATGGGAGTAGGTATAAATATCAACTTGGATTTGACTAAGGGTATTCAAAACATTCCTTACCTCCCTACATTAATTGTTCACTCATGACACCCCTTATGAGTTCCTTATGACCTATTTCTTAGACACCATCCTACATATGGGGTCTACCTCCTCAATTCCACATCTCAATTCTTAATTCCACCATTGAGCATGGTCAAGTGTCCCTTTGATGGAATAGATGCTCAGATGTAAATTCTGGCTTGATATTGTTCATTTTTTAGATTAATTCATAATATTTCCTTTCCTAAATAATAATGTAATTCCAAAATTTCAAGAACCAACAACCATCCATGTACTCTTTTTCTTTTATATTATTCCAACTTCAACCTCTATATATGTTCTTTATTTTATATATCTCATGAACATGGATATATCATCTTCAGAAAATTTATTTATCATAGAGATATATAATTTATTATTATAAATTCTCTATGGTACTAAAATCATTAAACAAAATTTACCTTCGATAGAAATGAATCTTCCAATAACTTATAACACAAGAACTTGTCCTTTTTATTTGAAAAATGAAAAACCAATTCAAACCAACATCAAATATTTCCTTCAATAATTATTCAAATTTCTTCTATATAGATATCAAGTATCGTAGAAAGATTCATTTTCATTGAAAACAATTTAAAAAAATATAACATATAAAAAGTATGATCAATCATATCCCCTTTGTATTTATTATTAATAACCACATAAAAACGATGTGTTAATATGTATATTATTTATTATATCCCCAATTCTCATCAATATTTCATTTTACATTCTATCCCCTTATTGAAATGAAATAGAAATTACTTTGGAAATTTCTATTAATTCATACATTAATAATGTGTCATCAACCATTACACTCTATGTTTATATGATACATGCTTAGTGTAGAAAACAAGAGGGTTTTAATAGAGATATCTATAAAATTTCAACCTAAATTCCTTCAATCTCTTCAAAACATAGGTCAAAAAAAATCATGAAAAAAACTAGGAATCAAACTTAAAATGATAGTAGTCAATCTTATTTAAACATTCACAACAATTTCATTGATCAATTTTCTCCCCCGTAGTGTTGGGATCTAATTTCATTAACTAAGGATAAAAAATCATACATTTTCAAATGACACTCCTTTAGAAGTATTCAAAAAATATTCAGTTTTATATGAAGGTATAATTCTAGAATCCTCTTCATAACCTTCTTCACTTGTATCCCCCTTAACGAGACATTGCAAAAAATATTTATTAAGGAGGATATATTCCAAGATGTCCTAAGTAGATAATGAAACAAAATGGATCTTTTCACACTATTTTCCATATCTAAAATTAAATCTAAACATTATAAAAATGGTAATTTATTTATATTTTCATTAGAATACATTTTGATATACTAATATAGGATTATGGATTCATCACATTATTGTCTAGTATTAAAAGAGTACACTCCTTCTTAGGTTCTCTTCATGAGGTTATAGTTCACCTTTAAATTACCTTCATCATTATCACATATACAATATAGAAAGTTTAAGGGAATAAGGATTACCTTCTTTAGACTCAATGTGAATATCAAGGTTGAGAGGTTTTTATCAACTAAGTTTCTCTAATACTTTTTATTTTCATGGTTCCAAATTTGGGTTTTAGGTTTCATTTTTCGTTGGGTATCAAGGAATTCTTCTCTGATTTAATATCTTTGAGTGGAGTAATTTACCTTTCACTAAATTTTACCCTCATTAAGTATTCTTGTTATTTTGGTAGTATAAATTATCATTGAGGCCATACGTACTACATCAACCACATTATTCTTCATTTCCACTTTTGTAGTTATTTGTTGACAATATCCCTTGAAATTCAACATCTTCATGTAGAATCTCTTATTTCACTTTATAACAAGATTTTTGTTTTTCCTCTTCCATATTTCTTACCTTATGTAAATATATTTTAGAAATAACTAAATAATATTTATATAAATGGAAACCTCATTGGAGTCACCATATGAAATCTTTTGAGTGACATTTACTTAATCAGCCCCTTTATGATTTTCTTTGACTAATTTCCCTTTGTGTTTTTTCTTTCTTCCAGCAATACATACATACATGTATTTTTTATGCATACATGATATTTCATTTATTTATATAATAGAATTATATTTTCTCTTTAGATATAGAATTTTTATTCAACTTATTAAAACTTTTATCCAAGGATTTCTTACTTGTCTTATTTTAAATATTATAATTTACATCTTTATTCACCTTATAAACCAAGGATGTATTGATTTCTTGATTTATTTTTAGGGTTATTTTCTCATTATTTTAGATTTATACTTTATGAAATGAACATTTACCATCCCTATGACCACAATAATTGAAAAAATAAAAGATATATCTAATAATTTTGAATATATTTGAGTTAGATAAATTTTTAATCTAAATTTTATGTATTGTAATAAAAATCCAATTCATTTTCCAAAATTTTCTTGGTAAAAAATAATTCCCCAGAAACCTAGTTCTTCATCCTTTAATTTCTTGTCCTCTAAAAATTATATATTTATTGACAAACTCATTTTATGATTTATCCTCTACTGGTTTGGATTATTTTTGGGAAACAAAGATTAGAAATATTATTTTATCCACCCTTGATATGGTGGTAGGATCTTCTTTACTTATTCTCACCCATTTTTGTATAATTCTAAAAATTTAATGCACTATTTTAGAAATAGATTTATGATGAGAAATGAAATTTTAAATGGATGGTACATATTCTTGTGATCTTTCTAAGTATTGATCTTAAGAGGATCCCAATATATTATTGAACCATAATAATGTATTTTTAGAATATGATAAATCCTATAAATAATGTGAGTAAGAATAAAATTTACCTTTATTTCAAATGAATACATAAATTGAGTTATTTTTGTTTTGAGTGGGTTCCATATACCCCATAACTTTCTCTACTTTTATTACCATTACATGTATAAATTTTGACATATACATGTTTTTATCTTACTATAAAAGTGTTGATAATTCTATTTACACTATTTATATGTAATTTTCCATAGATTATATGTCATATAAAATGGTTATAACATTTACTAGGCTATAATGAGAACCTATAGATACCATGAAAGTTAACTTAAAATTATGTCCTATGGTCTAGACACATCATACTGATAATACATAGATGATGGTTTACTATCCGGTGTTGGGGGCTCATAAGCATTGAGACTTATTCTCATAAAGTTTTCACTTGGTTATCTCGAGCGTATGATATTATTTAGAATAGATTTCTAATAGTAACACCAGATGTTTCATGGGTCATTAGTAGTTACCATATGAAAAAACATGTAATGGTCTCCTGACTTGATATTATTATCAGTGCATACTATTTTATTATACACATTGATTCATGATAAAAATGATGAAAATTGTTTCATGGGAAGGTATCCTACTTTGGGTGTTCCATTGGTGATATGGAACTGATTGACTAATCAAGATATTATTTTTCACTTCCAAAAGGAAGTGGTATCTCAAACCTAGTTGATAATAATGGTAGCACCTTCACTAAATCTGTTGTCATAGTTGAAAAAGGTAAGTCCATCTTGTGAGGTTAATAAATATTTATATAAGAAAGGATAATGACATAAAGTGTGCATCCTAATTTATGAGTCATCCTATGATAATGGGATTATATTACACCACATGCGTTCATAGGAAAGGTTGTAATTGATCTAACTTTCCCTATCCCCTTAGGGGCCTTGATGGGTCACTAGACTTCACTCTTGGTCTGTGTATAATATTAAATTATATCATGATAATTTTCAATAGGGTTACATACATGGAATAGTAAAATGTATGGACTAGTATAATGAATAGAAGTATAAGACATGGGGGCCCCACTATGGGGCCTGAGAGATGTCTGAGAATAAATGGTCACCAATGAGTAAATAAATTCAACATCATTCAAGTATAGAATAATTGGATTTGAATTTATTTATTTAATGTATTTACTAGTATTTAAGTTAATATATGGGATAATATTTAATGAATGAATATTATTTTATTATTCAAGGTTTATTTATTATTTGTGGGAATACCAAGTCATGTTAATGAAAAAAATTTATAATGTAATATATTTATTATATTATAAGTAAGTGATAAAAATATAAATAATGTTTATGACATAGTTAGTTGGTCATAACATGTCATTTATATATTATTTAGTGGGAATTACTTATACAGTGTTTGGGGAGTACATTCAGAGTTTTTGATCTCCAATATATAAGAAAGATGGAGCTCATTTCCAAGGGAATATTCATATATTTAAATTTGATATCACCTATATCATCTCTCCCCCATACTAGAGAGAGTAGTTAAAATTCAAAGTAATCAATTACATATCTCCTTCATGGATCGAAGTAATGAGGTAGTGATGATTGTCGGGATGTGATTTTTTTGGACATATAGGATAAAAATAGAGTATTAATGATCGTCATTCCTATAGACTTTTGTAGTGCACATGGATGATCTTGAGGGATCCAACCTTGATTTTTTTAGCAACAGTCACAGATGATGAGTGATTGTCGAATCTACATTCACATAAAATCATTTAATTTTTTTATTTTAATTTTTTTTTTCTGAAATTAATTCACATGAGATCCTAAGCCTTTCTTCAGGATACACATCACCGGTGATGATAATGTTATGTCAACCTAGTGATGAAATTTTTTAATCCCCTACTCATCTGCTTCCATTACATGTCTTGGTAACTTCAATTGTTATAAGAGGGATCATTTTTTAGTGTAAGATAAGGTATGATTAAGTTTGTAATAAATTCATTTAGAGGGAATCGTCACAGTCCCATTGCACCAAACTAGGATTTGGTCTTATCCTAAAATACAATGTTGTGTCCATTTGATGTTTTCAATCGGAACAAAACTAATTTTTTAGGTTTAAAATAAAGAAAAACACACACACACATAGATAATAGTTCTTGTTGGGTGCCCAATAAATTCCAAACAATTGTAGAATTTATTATTAATAATTTTCAAGGCCTATTAACAAGTTTTTTATTTTCATAATAAAAAACTGGTAAAAATTGAAAAGGTGTTTTTTTCATATGGGAGGGAAAAGAAAATAATAAAAATAATAATAATAAATAAATAAATAAATAAATGAAAATCAATAAAAAATTAGTGTCAGGGGGAGGGGTCGCTGACATGACAAGAAAAGAAGTTAATGGTGGGGGTGGTTGTACTGGACCCATTAAAAATGAGCCACCCCATTTAAGGTGTGATGGTTTTTGAAGACCTACGCCAATGTGGTGTAGGTTATATATATGTTTTCAATTACATTAGGAGGGTGGAACATTGATTTCCTCCCTCCCATATTACTTGAGAATTTCATGAGGGAACTTCTTCTGGTTGATCTAGTGACCTATCTAGGTCGGTCCAACACATTTATAGCTAGGTGAGGCACTACCCGAACCACTCAGCCCATTTCATGCTCATAAGTGGAACCAAACCCAATTTTAGGGGTTTTGTGCCACCTGGGTTTCTGAAAAAATATAAAAAATATAAAATATTATGAATTTATTATTAAGTATTTAAAATTTCAATGAGATCATGTGATTATTATTTTATGAACTTAAATCAAATAAATTTCTTTATATTTTTTTTAAATTTCACCCGAGTATACTTTATTGAAAAATTAATCTTACATCATGTGTATATTACTAAATGAATTATCTTGAGTATGGATTAGACAATGTATGTTTGGCATTATATTAACTCAATTTAATTATTGAAATTATTTCTTTTTACATAATAATTAATTTATTTTTCCTGTTTGTACATCATATTTCCTCACTTTATATGAATAAGGGCATGTACATCCATATATATTTTTATAAATTTATTTTATGCTTTCTCATCTTTCTATTTATATTTTTTGAGTAAATTATAAGACATGGCCTATGATAAGATGAGGTGATATTCCAGTCAAGATTTGATTACATTGGATAGAAGCGTGAGATATGATTTGAGTCAAACATGATTAAGGTTTTCAACCCCTAGGGTCACCGTTGATCCCTTTATTCTCATCAAATTAATTGATAGTAAATTTCCAAGATCCGTAATGTATTTTATTTAATTTACCTATTTTTTATTATTTTTTTGTGAATATGCATGTTTACACGATCACATTAAATAATAAGTTAAAATAAATAGATTAAAATACATAAATATGTGATGAATTAATTTATATTTAATACATTTTTAGTTTTTAGGATGATCACATAATACCATCATATCAAATATAAAATGAATTCATTCATCAAGTAACAATAAAAACCTTCTATGAATTATAAAATCGTAACTCCTTCTATCGCTTGCATTAAAACTAAACTGGGCATACAAGGTGCTTGTTAGCCCTAGATGAGGTTTCCTCCTACTACTAGGGAGTTCATATGAGAATAATGAGTCAATTTTTTTAGAAATGAAGTATCAATTTCTATCTTGTTACTACTTTATAAGTAAATAGTTAAAATAATCAAGGTTACGATTCCTAGAAGTTGGGACTTCAATCAACTATTCTAGGAGGCACGATTCAATGTCTTTGGCTAGTCTATTTCATACCTTAAAACTCTCCAAGTAGTGTAATATTCATATCAAAGACTATTAATATAGGTTTCAAGGATATTTACCACTAGAATACTCAAGAAATTAGGTGTTTTAAATGTACTAATGAGGGGCATTAGGGTTTGATAAAATAATGAGAGAAATTTAATGGTTTAATTAATAAGTAATATCTAATAATTAATTCAGATAGACTAATAACTACTATATTTATTTTTTTTTTAGATAAAATGGTAATCACCACCACCAATTCATAATTATGATGATCAATTGTCGATGAAGAGAATATACTGACTGGGAACAACTTTCAGGAGCGGTACAATCACTTGCAAATAGTATTATGCCACGAGAGGAACATTATTTGATCGATTCCAGAATTCCTACTGAGACTCATCAAAGAGGAAGAAAGTATGGTAAATATAAATATAAAAATCTTATAGAGGACACACAATGTGTACAATGTATCAAATTTTAATAGATGTAGAATAAACTATAGAAAATTCATGAGGAAAAAGATTCTCACAAGATGATTTCTCAAATTCAAGTGTTCTATCTGGAGGGAGATTGAAATGAAATTTAAAATCATGTATCTTAAGGTATGATCATTTTATGTTTTAGAATTTTTAGGGGTTTGAAGGGATTAGGAGTTTTTGGGAGTTTTTTAGAACTTGGGACAAATTACTAGACACTTTTACATCATATAGTCTAGTTTAAAACATAATTACTTTGATGGGAATATGTTATAAAATGTTTTAAAATAAAAGAATATTATAATATGTAAAATAATATTTTATAATGTACATTTCTTTATCATGATAGGACCCTCTTTTACAATGTAAAATCATCGATTGAGATAAATTTAACTTGATTTGATCAGTTTTTCAGTGTATATGAGTTATGAGATATTTAAACTATAAATGAGGAATTTAAGGCATAAATTCTTCATCCTAAGAGTATTTGGTCATGTTTCATGTCCAATGTTTCTCATTACTCATGTAGGTTTCTCCCTCAAACCCTAGGTACCGTTACAAGCAATTTTGTGTGTCGTTTATCTTCACGAATCATCTCATTTGGAATTTTACCTTCATGGTGGTTTCCTCAATTCACCATAATAAGAATCCTCTCTAGTTATTCATTTCCATTATCCATGGTAATAGTGAGGTACTTCATTTTTGGATTCATTAACCCTCTAATGATGTTTTTTTAGTCCTTCAATGATATGTTGTGTGATATCCTTATGGGGGAAATCCTTTGTTGGTTGGAGCATGGTGATCATGTATTCTTTGATGTATGTTGTGATATACCCTCTATAATATATGTCTATTTTTAATGTGATTCTAAGATGTGATAATGGATTATAGGGCCTTCATTTCTATCTTTTTATTCCTTCTAGTGTTAGTGGATCACATTGTGGTTATGTGTGACCTGATTTTGAGGTAGGTGGTTCTGTCTCTAGCCTATATTGGATGAAATTTATTACTCATATTTTATAAATTGATTAATAAATGGATTATCATAATTAATATTTGTTTATCAATTGATTTATATAAAATATGGGTTTTCCCTTGGTTTTAGGTAATGGAAAATAGAGTTTTCAAATAATTTAAAATGGTTTGTGAAATTGGTTTTCAAAGCAAGTTTCGGTTGAATAAAGGGCTATGAAATTGTTTATGAAATATGGAAACCTTTGAAATTATTTATGAAAAGAAACATATGGGAAACCTTGGGTACATAGGTGAGAGGAATAACTTGGGTCCATCATACACTATATTATTGGAGAGTTCACTCATGGGGTGTTCATTTTCTCCCTAGTCCCATTGTTTTAGGGACTTGATTTGAAAATGTTGAGGGGTTCAAAAATGTGGTGTTAATCTGCTCCAAAGGCCTATATTTCTATGGGATTGAGTGTGAACTATTAATTGATTGTGGTAAAAGTATTCTTCTATCCCAATCTATTGTGATCCTTGGAATATTTACCATTATTATTAGTTTTTACTATATTGTATTAATAAGTATTCTTTGGATTTGATTATATAAATTATTTTTTGAATTTTTTACTTGGATTATTTTAAAACTATAGAAAAAAGGAATTATTTAGCATTTTTATGGTATAAAAATATCTTATTTATTATGATTCCATGTTTTATTTTAAACGAGTATATAAAATTTTTTTATATAGAGACTTGATATTGAATACTAGGGTGGGTTCTTACTGAGCATGTTTAGATCACACCCTACACACCCCTGGTGGTGTGTAGACTTGGTTATTTCATTTGATGTAGGGAGAGTCAAGGTTCCAAAGTGAGGCATTGAGGATTTTATCAGCTGGGTATGCATATATAGTGGTGAGATAGAGGTATATTTCCTAAAAATCAAAAATAGTGTCTTGTTTTATTTTGATTTTCCTTTATTTCTAGACCTATACCTTAGAATTTGGTTTAGCTAGTTTGAGTTGCATAGCTTATATTATTTTCCATCAGTTATAGAACATATTTTTATAGTTATTCTTCTAGTTTTTCTTTATTTTGTATATATATATTACATTTATTATTCTTTAGGTTGGAAAAAATCATTCCCTTTTTTAATATCTGGGTGCTAGTTTATAGATTATTAGGATCGGGAACACACTTTGGGTACATGGAAGATCAGGTGATGTTCCAATTTCTTTAGGCTATCCTGTGTTGGTTCATTATAAATTTCTATCAAAGGTTAGTCTTAACTCAAGAGTTCTTATCTTGAGGATTTTTAAGATAGGATATAGGATTGTTAGGACCATATAGGTAGGTTGTGGTGAATTCCTGGATAGCTTTTCCCATGACGAGACAAAACATTCCATGGGATGATAGGATGTGTATCTCATGTGTTTATTCATGGATCTTAATATTAGTTTTTTATTAAGGTTTTATGGTTTCAAATTAGATTTAAATTTTTTCTAATTATTTCATCTATTTTTTATGTATAGTGATATACCTCAATGATATCTCCCACAAGTTCCACACGAGGGTGAAATAGGTGGGGTTAAAGGGAATCATCCTTTAGATCAGAATATTATAGAGGCTATTGGGAGAGAATTTCATGATGTAGACTAAAATTTACCACTAATGTAGAACATTATTATTGAGTTATTTATGCATAATTTTTCTACCAATTCTAAGATGATTGGAAATAATTATTGAGAATAACATGGCAGGAAAGATTGGATTTTCTACTCCTTCTCTTCCACCCACTGGTAGATTCTATTGTGCGTAGAGAAATAATAGGAAGTGGAATGAGAATAACAAGAGTGGAGGAGGCAGTTATCAATAGTGGCCCTTATCTACACCAATAGTTATTACCAGTAGTGTACCCATGACTTTATATCAATGAGTCATGTTTGGGTGCACCTGACATTATTGTTCTTCACCTGTGAATATGTGCAATGGTTATGGACTCTATAACCATCTGTAATGATTCTATCAGGACATGTATAAAACTCACAATGGTCAAGATCATTGGACCCAAAGTCAATTAAGGAATAATAAAAATCATCAAGGTATACAAGGAACTAATCATATGCCTTAGGAGTGAATCACCTTCACATAGGGGATGTGTTTTTGATAAAGTATTATGCTCGTCCAGTGATAGTGAGTGGTATCATTTTTGTTTCATCCTATATAACAACTACTTTATTTGATATAGGTGTCTCCCACACATTAATATATACATTATTTTTTATATTTTGAAACTTCCAATGGAGCTCATGTCCTTTTTTATGGACGTATTGACACCTCATAGAAATATGAAAGAGAATGAGGATTTAGTTTCCTTATTCTCTATCAATAAATGATGCAGAGTTAGTCTATGGTTTCCTCATTCTCAATATGTATTTTTTTATTTAATTATCAGGATGGATTGGATCAGTACTGATCATGTCAAGGTTAATATTTATCATCGACGTGTCACATTCCTTACTGCTGATGGGATCTCTTGGATGTTTAATGGATATTTGCATTCAAGGTCTGGTCGTGTGGGAAATTTCTTCCAAGAGATAATTATTTTTTTTATCTGGTATTAACTTTGTTCCATATGTGGAATATTATCTAGTTTATCATTTTGTTGTTTTTTAGGAATTTCCTGAAGTTCTCTAAGATTACTTCTCCAGCCTTCATTTAGAGAGGGAGGTGGAGTTTACGATTGATCCGGTTCTAGGCATGCAACCTATCTCGATACCCTCATATCATATTGAAATAATAGATTTCAAAGATATCAATATTCAGTTGGATGATTATATAGAGAAAGGTTTTGTTTTTCTTAGTTCTTCACCATGGGAAGCTCGAGTTCTCTTCTCTGGGATGTATGGTGGTTCAATTTGATTATGCGTGGGCTATCAGATGTTGAACTAGGTGTCTGATCATACCACGATTCACTGTTTAATTTCACCCTTATACAAATATTTTAATATGGTTTTGTAATGAATATTATAAATATAATAATAAATTTCACTTTATGTTTGAATTAATTAATTAACTTCTATCACTGTTTAATTGGGAAATTTTACTTGTTTTGGTGTTTACATTATAGGAGGAGGTTATTTGGAGAGCCCGTGATTGAATTCAAGAAAAATGGGCCAAACTGCATGAAAGCCCAAGCATGCATGTGGACAATTATTTGTAATGTGGATAATCTGTGCATCCAATTAGGATAAAAATGGGTTTATGAGTGAAAAAAATGTGGGATACATTTCTATAAAATATCATAAAGCCCAATTCATCCATTTAGAGGCCCAAAATAAGCCCACAATGTGAAGCAATTTTGGGCAGGCCAGATTGGAACACCCTTTTATATTAGGGCCATAACCCAGGCCTTAGAGATCCAATTGGTCTAATTACACCTTCCATAGACAGATACCTATAAGGATCAACCCTACATAGAATTTCATGACAATTGAACTCGTTTTGGTATGTCAACCAGCTAGATAAAAAGGATTAAAAATTCTATCCTGAATAGTGACCTAGTCCCTTAGAAACTTGACCTCTTTTGTGGAAAGTGTGATGTTTTTTCCATAAAATCACTCCTCCCCTCATTATCTCATGCTTCATGACCAGGGGTGATGGTTAGTTTAATTGGAGAGCTCTCTTCACCCATTTCATTTCCCTTATACGTCATGTACTTCTAAACCTCTTAGTGATCAATTTTGGAAGTGTACTTTTTTGTAATCCTGAGCTCCACACTTGTAATCTTTATAAGGTAATTGATTTCCAGGTTTGTTGTCAATTGTTCTTCATTTATACCTCCTAAATTTTTGTTTATTATGTTATGATAAAATACAAATCAAAGGAACCAGAATCCACATGCTTCTATGCATAACTCGGATATTGTAATGATTTGAGTGCAGTTGCCTCTTTTCTCACCCCTTTCTTTCATAAGTGTGCAAATGGATTGTGTTGGTTGATACAATCTAAGATATTGAACCTATGAATATGCATTCTCTTGTCTTGTGTAATATTTTTATCAATGACACAAATCTGGTCATCTCATCATGTTGTTGATTTGATGCCTTGATTGAGTTTCATTTTTACATTGATTCGTTTTGTTGATTTTGAGCGGTTACCGATAATCAATATTGTTGATCGATAAAATCCAAGGTGGTAACCTAGTAAGAACTTACATACCATTAATAGTTTTAGTATGAATTAAATTAAGGAATCAATGATCCTTATCTTTCCCCTGAGAGCGATGACAAATTGAACATCAAGGGACACTTACCTGGGTTGATCACAATTTCTCCAACCATTTTCTCTCAGTAGTAATATAATTTCAATTTATGATCTTAAAGAAAAAAACACAAGTTTTATAAAACCCCATTCCACTTTTAGTTTCTTAATCAGAACCTCATTTTTTAATTAATGATCTAAATTTCCTTTGAGAGACTATCTAGAGTTTCTTCTATACTGAATAAATTCTAGTTAAAAATAAATATCTAATTTGACGAGCTCAACCACACGATCAAATTTTGGAACCATTTCTAGGGAGCCAAGATTTTTTTCTCTTTATTTACTTTTATTTATTTATTTTTCTTCTTAATTAGTACTCCTTTAAACACCCAACCCCCATTTTATTGTTTTTGTTTTTGTTTTCTGTTTTTATTTTTGTTTTTTGTGTGTTCTTTCTCTCTCTCTCTCTCGTCTTAGTCTTCTTCTTCTCTATCTATATCTTTCTATAATTCTGTATTATAACATTATATTATTCTTTCACCCTTATTAAGTGATTTTATCCATATTAAATCAAAAAAAAATTCTTCACAACTTATTTTCATGACCCGACTAGAAAAATAAAAACTGCTTGAATTTGACCCTGAAATTGAAAAGAAACTTCAAACACAAATCAAGCCATCTAGAGAAGGTCAATCAAGTAATACTAAGGAACCCCTTTTGGAACCTCAAGTGGTCATAAACCAATAAAAAATTAAACCCAATAAAATCCAAGAAAACATGGCTCCAAATAATCGAACCTTAAAAGAACTGACCACCCCAGATGTGGAGTACCAACCTGTGTACATACAATATCCCGAGGAAGCATCCAAAATTGAGCTGATATCAGGCTCATCTACATACTTCCCAAATTCTATGGTCTTCTTGGTTAGGACCCTCATAAACACCTTAAGGATTTGCACATATTGTGCTCCACCATGAAACACCAAAATGTTTCTGAGGACCTAATTAAGTTTAAGCCTTCCCTTTCTACCATGATAGTGTAGCCAAAGATTGGATATACTATTTGACTACCACAATTGGGGGATGGAATGACCTAAAATACTATTTTTAGAGAAGTTTTTCCCTACCTCTTGAAAATCATCAATTAGAAAATAAATTTTTGGCATTAGGAAATCACAAGGAGAGACCCTTCACGAATACTGGTAGAGATTCAAAAAACTTTATTCAATATGCCCCCACCACCAGATTAGTGAACAATTGTTAATCCAATACTTTTAAGAGGGAATTATCCCCATGGAACATGGAATGCTTGATGCTATATCATGTGGTTCTCTAGTTGATAAAACTCCTTCCATCGCTTGTGACTTAATAGCCAACATGGCTCAAAATGAACAACAATTTGACACACAAGCTATTTCACCAACCCGAGGAGTTCATGATTTAATTCATTCGTCTCTAGAAAAAAAGGTAGATAACATGCTCGATGAGATTCATACCCTTATAAGGAAATTATCTAAAGAATAAGGTAACTCACAATCTCGTCCTGTTCCATTACATTGTGGTATTTGTTCTGACAATACCCATTTTTCTGACTAGTTTCCAAAACATCAAGATTCACCTGAGTCTTGTGAAGCTGTGTTCCTAGGGAGTCCATTCCAACAAACACCTCCCATCAAGAAAGAAGCATTCAGGACAAATTGAAACCCTGGGTGGAAACCAAAACCCCAGTACCGACAAGTAGGAAACTCAAGGTACCCCAAGAAGAATTGGTATCCATAAGGCCAAGGTATGAAACCTTCTTATCCTTCAAATTCTCAAAACAATTGTCCCCCTCCTCCCAAATCTATACCAATACCCGAGGATACGGTGAACAAAATGGCAACCCAGAACCTCTAGTTCCAATAGACCACACAATCGACAATTCAAGACCTATGAAATCAAGTGGAACTATTTGAAAACACCATCGGTGATCTTAAGATACAAGGTTCTGGATAACTACCATCCGAACCCATTTCCGATACAAAGGATAAAGGTAAATTATGTGCAATTACACTTCATAGTTGTAAATAAGTTTCTCATTCTACTGATTCTACACCAAAGGTATGTCCCCCTCTTGAAAACTCTCTTCTCCAACCCTAAAATGTTTCAAGTAAAGAAAAACAAGAAAAAAAGAGTAATCAAATTATCATTAAGGATTCCCATGAACAATCCATTCCTCTTCCTTTCCCTCAAAGACTCACTAAATGTAAGAAAAACATTGATAATGATATTTATAATGAAATAATTGAGTCATTTAAAAAAGTTCAAGTTAATATTCCGTTGTTGAATGTAGTTAAGAAAATTCCTCATTATTCCAAATTTCTCAATGAACTCTGCACCCATAAATGAAGGATTAAGTGGAATTAAAGAGTCAACCTAGGAAGAAATGTTTCATCCTTGATTCAAACAGTAATGAAAACTATGTTCAAGGATCCTGGAACATTCACGATAACTTGTACCAAAGGGGAGACCTTATTTTCTGATGCTATGCTAGATTTAGGTACTTCCATTAATGTAATGACTCACTATGTGTACACTTCTTGGCAAGTTGGAAAGCTTCAAACAAAGGGAATTGTCATACAACATTCCAACCAAAGTACTACGCATCCAATAAGAGTTATTGAGGATGTACTTGTACAAGTTAAGAATCTCATCTTCCCGGTTGATTTCTAAATTCTTGATATGGAAGATACCTGAACCCAAGGACATGATCCTCTCATACTTGGGAGGCCATTCCTCAAAACAAAAAAGATGATCATCAAAGTTCCCAATGGTACTCTGTCCATGGAGTTTGGAGGAGAAAAGGTATGTTTTAACATCCTTGAGGATATGAATCACCCTGTTTAAGAACACTCCACTCTTCCTGTCTATTCGATGTAAGTTCTCTCAAACGATGCATACACACACAATTCTCTCCTCAAACCATACTCTGATTCATTTTCCTCTTCTTCAACCTTTGATGATTTGAGTTTTGATTCTTGTTTTGAGTGTTTTGTGGGTTCTAAAAAGTGTAAATGTTTTTCTTTAATTGATGAGTGTGTTCATTCTGAGTACCCATGACCATCGATGATTCTGAAAATCTCATTTAAATAGATTCTCTATATTTAGAGAATAAACATATAAGGATAGATAGTTTAATGGACCTCAATCCCCATAAATCCCCTCCCTCAATCCAAAAACCACTAGTGTTGGAACATAAACAACTTCTTTATAATTTAAAATATGCATATCTCGAGGGTATTGACTAATTACCCATCATTATTTCCAATAACCTCTCTCTACAACAGAAATAAAAACTGTTCAACCTTTTGAGAGAGTTTAAAAAGGAAATAGGATAGACATAGGATGATATTCATGGGATTAGCCCATCTATTTGTATGTACCATATACTTTTGGATGACGAGGCTAATCCTGTAAGACAATATCAACACCAGTTTAATCCCACTCTCATTGAAGTGGTAAACATGGAAGTCAGTAAATTACTTACTGCAGAGATCATTTATCCTATATCTGATAGTAAATGGGTTAGCCCAGTAAAACTTTTGCCTAAAAAAATAGGAATAACAGTTGTGTCAAATGAAATGAATGAATTGGTTCCAACATGTGTGGAAAATAGTTGGCGAGTTGGTATAGACTACCATCGACTGAATCAAGACACACAGAAGGACCACTTTCCTCTAACTTTCATTGACCAAATGTTAGAACAATTGGATGGTAAATCCCATTATTGTTTCCTTGATGGCTATTAGGGTTATTTAAAAATCCATATAGCCCTGGGGATCAATAAAATACAACATTTACTTGTCTATTTGGAAAATTTTCATACCAAAGGATTCCACTTGGTCTATGTAATGCTCCTAGTAATTTTCAATGATGTATGTTGAGTATTTTTTTTGAGTACCTTGAGAGTTGTATGGAAGTATTTATGGATGATTTGACAGTATATGGTTCTTCTTTTGATGATTTTTTAGAACATATAGGTTATGTTCTCCACTGATTCATTGAAAAAGATATTGTTTTAAATTATGATAAATGTTACTTAATGGTTGAACGAGGGATAGTTCTTGGGAATGCCATTTCAAATAAGAGAATTAAAGTTTATAAATCTAAAATTGAATTAATTTTATCCCTTAAATATCCAAAATGCATTCGTGAGGTGTGATATTTCTTGGGTCGTGATGGTTTTTATCGCCGATTCATTAAAGACTTTAGTAATATCGCACTTCCATTATTCCGATTATTGAAAAAATATTCTGATTCTGTGTTTGACAAAAATTATGAAGATGTATTCAATTCACTAAAAATGAGTCTCACATCCCCTCCCATCATCCAACCACTATAGTTGGATCTCCTCTTCATTCTTATTTGTGATTCCTCTAACTTCACAGTTGGGGAAGTTTTATCACAAAGGGTTGAGAAGGATCCTCATGTCATTGTGTATGGTTCATGTACCCTTGACCATGCCCAGGTAAACTACACAACCACTAAAAAATAACTCCTTTCTATTGTGTTTTCCTTGAAAAAATTCCGTTCATATATTCTTTGGTCAAAAGTGATTTTTTTTATTGACCATGCTGCCCCTTGATTTCTCTTAAAGAAACTTGAAGTTAAACCCCACCTCTTATTGTGGATGCTCCTCCTCCAAGAGTTTTACCTTGATATTAGAGATAATAGGGAAGTGGAAAATGTTATATTTGGACACATTATTAGGATTTATCCACCATTAGACCACCATGATGAATCATCCCTCTGTATTAGAGAATTATTCCCTCATGTGAACCTTTGTGATGTTGTGGACTTTACCCCATGGTATGGAGACATTGTGAATTTTATAGAAACTTCTAGGGTTCCCACAGATTTTATCACTTCCCAATATCAGAGACTTATACATGATTCCCAATTGTACATTTGGGATGACCCATATTTGAGGAGAATTTGTGGTGACCAAGTAGTTTTTCGGTGTGTCACTAACCATGAGTTCACCTCTATTTTGACCTTTTTCTACACTTTGGCATGTGGGGGCCACTTTGGCTCTCAAAGTACAGCTTGGAAGGTCCTTGACTCAGGAATTTATTAGACAAAATTTTATACGGATTCCCATCAATTTTTCATGTCATGTAGTTGTTGTCAATTCACAGTTAATATCTCTAAGAAGAATAAAATTCCCCAACAGCCCATATTATTATGTGAAATTTTTGATGCATAGGGAATTGAATTCATGGGGCATTTTCTAAATTCATTTGGCTTTGTGTACATATTATTAGCTATGGACTACTTGTCTAAATGGGTGGAAGTAAAGGCAACTAGGACTGATGACTCTCAATTTTTTATTGATTTTTTGAGGTCCCAAATTTTTAGTCGGTTTGGTTTTCCGAGATTCATTATTAGTGATCATGGTTTCCATTTTTCCAATCGCAATATAAAAAATTTTCTTTGTCATTATGTGGTTGATCATAAAGTCTCCACTTCATGTCACCCCCAAACTAATGGAAAAACAGAAATATCAAATCAGGAAGTTAAGAGAATCTTGAAAAAAATGGTACAACCCAATAGGAAAGATTGGAGTTTCCGCTTGGATGATGCACTTTGGGCATGATCTACATCTTTTAAAACCCCAATCAGAATGTGACCGTACAGAATTGTGTTTGGAAAATATTTTCACCTCCCTATAGAGGTATAACACCATAAAATTGGGTTATTAAACAATGTAATATGAATCTTTCAGATGCAGGTGGTCATAGAAAGCTACAGATTCAAGAGTGGGAAGAAATTCGATGTGATGCATTTGATAACTCTTGAATCTATAAAGAGAAGACAATGGCTCTCCATGATAGCATGATTCATCAACAGAAGTTTCATATTGGTGAGAAGGTCCTCATGTATAATTTTAGGCTAAATATCAACCCAAGTGAGAATTTTTCTCGATGGTTCGGTCCTTATATTGTTACTGATTTTTACCCTTTTGATTCTATACAGGTTTTTCATGAGAAGAGTGGACAAAGGATTACTGTCAATGGGAAAAGGCTCAAACACTTCTATAAGTATTTTTAAGGCATATTTTGGAGGAAATACAAATAATAGATGCCACATATGAAACCACTTAGCAATATTTCCCTTATCCACACCTTTATTTACTTGTTTATTTATTTAAAATACATTCACTGAGGACAATGTAACTTTTATGTGTGAGAGAGGGTGACATGTAATTGTTAGAATTAAACGAAACAAAAAAATAATAATTAAAAAATGTGTTTTTATTTATGATTTCCATTTCCTTATTCATTGTTTTTAGATAAAAATTGATCTTAAATAGAATATCCAAAATCATTTATCATGATCGAGATTGAGTCTATTGTGTGGAAAATTTCATTGTTTTTGGAATTTTTTTTTTCAAATGAATTTTGATATGGATTCTTTTTCTAGAATATTAATTTCCAAATCATTATTAGGTGTTTAATGGATTTTTGAATCCCATGCCTCATTAGCACTGACTGATATTTTAATCCCTAACCCAAGATACATTCTAAGCCCTTTATTGCATATTATTCCTTTTAATCACTTTCTCGAGAGTTTCATGTCATGTAGAGAAACTAGAACTTGCCTTTATTCTTTTTGAAGCCATAAGATTCAAGTATGCTATATTCATGATAGAGGCAATCATTCATTGAAAATCCCTTTGTACAATTATCCTCTATTTTCGACCACCTTTTGTAAGAACCCGGATCTTCCTTTCGGGCATGTTTTTATTTTTCTAGTGTTTTTGAGGAAAATAAGAGTTTCTAGAAATTTCTTAAGTACACACCATGTACTTTATGAGTACACGCCATGTACTTGGTTACCGCGGGTAGCCGGGTGCTGTCTGTGTAACGACCGTGCACACATCCGTGTGTAGTGACCTGGAGACCTCTTAATGTGGGGGCCGGTTAAGGAAAGTACACACCGTGTACTTATAAAGTACACGCCGTGTACTTTCTAGTTTTTCATAAAATAGACCAGGGCCGTGTTTAATTGGAATAAGCATCTTCTTCTTTGCCTTCTTCAACCAAGAGCATCCATACGACATCGATCCTTCCCTGAGCCCTCGATCGAGGATCTATTCTCTAAATCAAACTCCGTTGATTGCATTAGAATCACATCGGGGAGTTCTCTCTTCTTCTTGAACCTTGTTTCCTAATTTATCTTCTCTCGTGAGTTATCCTAAGTTAAAAAATTTAGACATTTTATTAGATCTACCACACTATAGGTCAATACAAGGGATGATTCCAGGTTATATTGATCGTATGACACTGAGGAAGGTGGTTTGTGCCTTTTCGTAGATATTCATTGAGTTATATGTGAAAAAGTTCCCAATAACCTTGTTTGGGGTATTTCATGCTTACAGATTTAACCCTATTATTTGCTTGCTATGCCTTGTTTGTTTGGATAGAGGTTATTTGTTATGAATAGGGTTAACTTTTCCATGCTATGGAGGTTTTTCCCATGTTTAATTGTTTATGACCATTTGTTCTTGCTTATCCTGTAAAGATGCTTTGCTTTCCATGCCTAGTATTTTTAGGGTGGAGATGATATGCTGTAGTTGTTTTACAAAGTAGTTCTTGATGTCTACTTTGGATGCTGATTATTGTTATACACTATTGATTTACACAGGGCTTCAGAAACCTAGTGTAGTGGGACCATAGAAGAAATTGACGTTAAGGGATTTCCTAGAGTGTCTGTTATTATTATCACGCTGTGAGACCATAGGGGGAATTGACGTTGAGTGCTCCCTCAGAGTGTCTATAGTTACGTTTTGAGACCACAAGAGGAATTGATGGCGAGTGCTTCCTCAAAGAGTCTTTGAACACATGTGTCTATAGAGGGAATTCATTATGAGTGCTTACTCAAGGTGTCTTTTAACACGCATGACTATAGAGGGAATTGACGGTGAGTGATTTCTCAGATATTCAATGAGCACACATGACTATAAAAGGAATTAATGGTGAGTGCTTCCCCAAAGAGTCTTTGAACACACATGAATATAGGGGAAATTGATGGTGAGTGCTTCCTCAGAGAGTCTTTTAACACACATGACTATAGGAGGAATTGACGTTGAGTGCTTTCTCAGAGAGTCATTGGTATATCTTTCCTTGTATTTTGAACTATAGGGGTTAGAATGTGTGTACTTCTTAGAGGGTTCCCTGCTTATGATTATATTCTTACTTGATATCTAATAATTGAATGCATTTGAAACTATAGGTTTGTTTACATTTGAGTACTTCCTTGTTTACTGCTTCATTTTGATTATAGCCTACCATATATATTCACTAACCCTTTGGAACAAATATTTGGGTGGTTTCCTACTAGTATTCATCTCACACCCTGTTTGGGTCATGATTTTGGGCCCAAACAAATTATATTGTTGCAGGTCTAGATAAGGGAAAGCGCACTACTACTTTAGGTACTTGACTTCTTTGAGCTGGAGAGCATTGTACTTGGGTTCTGTACTGCATTCCAACATTGTGACTTGTTTTTCTACTTTCCTAGACATATGTATCATGCATCATATATATTTTCACTCCAGTTATTTATATCTACAGTATTCTACTATATGGTATTATACTACTTCTTCTATTTCTATATGTTTACTTCTGCTGTATTACTCTGCCAATGAGGGCATAGTTTCCCCACTATCACACCCAAGGCCCTCACTGCTAGTTGGTAGCCTCAGGAATTCGGGGAAATTCGCTTGAGGCCGGTGACTAATTGGGTATGGGGCACCTCTGGGCGGCTTCCGGAACTGGGATGTTACAAAGTGGTATTAGAGGAATCCTATCCTGAATAGAATTACTATAGTATACCTTTTTTTTATAGGGGTGGTGGATTGTGTATGTTTTTGTTTGAATGAACGCCAAAATTTGGTTCTTGAGGTGTTATGGACCCTCGTGGATAGGAATTTGGTGGATCATTGCACCGATATACTTGTTTATGACATGTATGAGATTCCAAGATTTGATTCGCGGGGAGTATGGGCCTTCACGGATAGAAATTTGGCACTTTAATGTTCATTTCAATGTTTTCTGGGTTCCAGAGTAGCTCTGAGACTTACTGTTCGAAAAAACCTAGAATAGACGACGTGTAATGTTGGACAGACACGCCGTGTGTTCTTCTGTTTAGGAAGGAACTGTTTCTCTTAAGTACATTCCATGTACTGTATGTACACACCGTGTAGTCTCTAACTGTGTTACCAAATACCTGGGCAGAAACACTGGGTTGAGAAATCTTGTAGAACATGTCATGTGCCAGATGTACATGTTGTGTGCCAGATGTACATGCCAAGTGGTGTAGACCACATGTCCACCCATGTAACTAATTTCATAGATGAATAAAAACTTAATTTATACACGTTGTGTCAACCATGAACATGCCGTGTAGTATGACACTTGTATCCGGCCATGTAATGAGCAAAACGGGTTAGTGAAATCCTTCTAGAACACATCGTGTCTGTCATAAACTTGCTGTGTAGAGTGATCCATGTAACCAGCCATGTAGCGAACAACACGGGTCGGTGAAGTACGTCTAGTACATGCTGTGTCTAGAAATAACATGCCATGTAGTCTTGTTTTATGAGAACCATGTGGCTTTTCCCGGTAGAAGAACTCAGGAAGGGGAAGAGGATTCAAGTACATTCCATGTGTTAGGAAAATACGCCGTGTGTATGGGGTGTTACACGACCTGAGTTGGAAGAATTACACGCCCAAGTGATGGATTAATGGAACACACCAGGTAGAAAATATACACGCCGTGTATCTATGTTTTGAAGAGAATGAATGATTTCTTTCTCTTATTCCCTTCTTACACTTTTAAGTTTCATTCCCTGTTAATCTTGATCTAAGTTGTGTGCTTGACCTTTTAGAGTCATGGCACCGAGACGTCCTCCGGCTGTCTGACAGTTATCTGGAAGTGATCAAACACAAGATATGGCTGATCAAGTACTACCAAAAGATCCTCTAGTTGTGCCAGTCTTGGCACTAACTGTTATTCCGAACACATATGCTAACACACTATTCTAAGAGGGATTTATTAGGTTTCTGAAAACCTTTTAGGGAGTACCGCCTCCTGCCCTGTTGATGGTAGAATTGATGTGGGTATTTTAGAAACAACATCCCCTCACCTTCTCAAGAGATGGAGGATCCCAGGCTTCAGAGTCATGGCTAGAAGCCATGCTGATGATCTTCGAGCATCTAAACACACCTCTAGAGAGGAGGGTCAATATTGCTACGTATCTGCTTTGGGATTTCTCCAAGAGATAGTGGGATGTGATCTCATAGGCGGGAAGCCAGCAGGATATGGCTTGGGAATAGTTTTAGCGTACCTTCTATGATTACTTATATCCGGAGACCTTGAGGGCCGATCAAGCCTGAGAGTTCCTGAGTTTGGAGCAGGGTACTCCTTCTGTTATGGAGTATTCTTCTCGTTTCAACGAGTATCAACTCTTTACACCCTTTATAGGGGGAGATGAGATGTTCCTAGGAAATAAGTTTAAGGATGGTCTCAGGAGGGACATTCGGGCTCAGGTGAACATCTTCAGGTTGACTTCCATCACTTCTATAGTTAACCAGGCACTGATCACAGAATGTAATTTAAGGGATTATGGAGCTGTGATCTAGGGCAGTTCTGCATCTAGAGTTAGTGTCTCTCTGGTTGATAGTAGGAAGCACTGAAGGGTGTCTACACAAGAATATCTATGTATGCGGGATACACCTTCAGGTATATAGTTTGTATGCTACCAGTGTGGGAAGGTTGGGCATAGGAGGCCACATTACCCAAGAGACCTAGTTGAGTTTCAATATTTTGGCAGGATGGGCCATCTTTAGTGCTTCTGTCAGATCCTCTCACCAATAGCTAGTGATAGGGGTTATCTGATTACTCCTCTTTCGAGAGCAGCACCACTAGTTTCTCACTAGTTGAGGAACTGGAGTTCTTCCAGCCTTTTAGGTCGAGGTGGAGGTCATGGTTGGGGTAATCAGTCACCAATATTTCAGCTATAGTAGGGTGGATCTACTCAGAGTTGTCAGGCAGGGTCACAGGGCTGCGGTGTAGGTCGTACTTTGGTGGTGGAGAAGACCCATCAAGAGCACGATCCTGGAACCTCTACAGTTCAAGGTACGATCCTATTTGCCTCATTTTTATCTTCTACTCCTTTTGATATGGCGGATTCCCATAACTTTATATCTATTGCTGTTGTGGACAGTCTTGGGCTTTGTATCCTTTCTTCTGTCGAGTTTTTGACGCTTGACACACTATTGGGGATAAGAACGGCTAGTGTACAAAAGTGCATGGAGTTCCCTCTAGAGGTTGGTGGGTGTCCCTTATTATGGGACCTTTATTATCTTGAGATGACATGCTATGATGTCATTCTCGGAATGGACTGGTTAGTTCCCTTCCATCTATTTGTCGATTTCTATTGCCGTAGGGTGAGTTTCACATCACCAGAGGGGAAATCATTTCTTTATAAGGGAGAATGGGATGTCCAGTTGAGCAGAACGGGACCCAAGAATCATGGGTTGGGAGGATTTACATCCTAGATTTCTAGTCATTATCTGGATGACCAGGGGACTTCACAGATGGACTTTCCTCTAGTAGTAGATTGTTTCAGGGATGTCTTTCCAGAGGACTTTTTGGGTTTTCCACCGGAGAGAGTGGCATATTTATCTATTGATCTTGTTCTAGGAGTGACACTGGTGTCCATTCCTCATTATAGGATGAATACACCAGAGTTACATGAGCTCATGAAGCAGTTGGAGGAGTTGCAGGCTAAGGGGTTCATCCGACCCAGTACTTCTCCTTGGGGTTCGCCTGTCCTGTTTGTGAAGAAGGAAGACAGTACCCTCAAACTTTGTGTGGATTATCGGAAGTTGAACCAATTAATGGTCAAGAACCGATATCCCTTACTAAGGATTGCTGATATATTTGATCAGCTTCGAGGAGCCTGAGTGTTCTCGAAGATTGACTTGAGATCCTATTACCATTAGTTTCATGTTAGACCATCTAATATACCTCTTACATCCTTCCAGAGTAGGTATGGTTTATACAAGTATATGGTTATGTCGTTCGGTCTCACGAACACACGTGCAGTCTTCATGGCTCTAATGAACCAAGTGTTCCATCCATACTTGGATTCTTTCATGGTAATCTTCGGGGATGATATCTTGGTGTACCCTCACATTTGACACGACCATGTCACACATCTTGAGAATGTCTTGAGTACACTAGGAAAGCATCAGTTATATGATAAGCTCTCAAAATTCCACTTTTGGATGGACCAAATTCACTTCTTGGGTCATTTTATCTTAGAGACAGGAGTATCAATAGGCCCATAGAAAGTGATAGAAATAGTTTCTTGGGAGTATCCAAAGAACACTTTTAAGGTAAAAAGTTTTCTAGGGATGGCTAGTTACTAGAGATGTTTCATACAAGACTTTTCACGCTTAGCAGCACTACTAATAGGCCTGACTAAGAAGGGTGAGAAGTACTTATGGTGAGATTAGTGTGATTCATCCTTTTAAGAGCTGAAAGGTAGGTTTACTTCAACACCGATAGTAGTATTTACAGAGCCGAGAAAGAGCTATACTGTGTACTATGGTGCATTAGGTATCGGTCTTGGAGTGGTGCTTATGTAGGGGAAGGAGTCGTTGCATATGGGTCTCGGCAGTTGAGGCCACATAAGAGGATATACACGACACACGATCTCGAGATGGCTGCAGTTTTTCATGCTTTACACTATTGGATACACTACCTATTGGGAGAGCATTTTGTGGTTTTCACCGACCAAAAAATTCTCAAGTATATCTTCACTCAGCATTACTTGAATTTGAGATAGTAAAGGTAGGTTGAGTACCTTCAGTATTTTGACTTTGAGATTTTTTACACGCCTGGTAAAGGCAACGCAGTGGATGATGTGTTGAGTAGGAGGACTAAGATACATGCAGTTTAAGAGGCCAGTAGTGAGTGGAACCTTATGGATCTGTTCTCTGAGATGCATTTTATAATGACCCATACTTTACATACATTGTTAATACTTCAAAATTGAAGCACACTTATTACAACATATGACAAAACCACAAAGGACCGTATAGGTATAGTGTCTTTAGAAACTGGGAAACATAAACAACTGGTTCATAAATCTTCTACAGTGTCTCCCATTTATTTCATCATATCTAGGGTCCCTTTTAGCATATTCTACTTAATATCCATCTTCCTGGCCTGGGGAAAAGAAAACATAAAAGGGTGAGCTCAAATGCTTAGCAAGGGAAAATAAAGGAAATAAAAATCATATCATATCTTTATGAAAATCAAAACCTGCAAAAGAGATCATAATATCTTAACATGGAATAAATCATAGAAGTGAAAATGAGATCCCCATAATCATAACATAAAACTTGAAACTTTGTGGCATGCACACATAATCATGGAAAATCATTTCTTGTTAGTCATGACTCATTTCCAAGACTATCTTAGTGGACAAAGTCCCTTTCTGAACCGAGTTCACTCCTCGTTTCAGTCCTGTATCACTGAACCGAAATAACCTTCCGTTCCAGCCATGTCTATCTCATGAGATATAAAATCATTACCCAATGCATTGGAGGGAGATATAGGTCCCACCCATCTTATAATGAATCCTTTCTTATGTGTGACACAAAATCATAAATCATACATCATTACATAACCCATGTAATAAAAATGGGATTCTTAAACAACATGACATCATAAAACCATTCATATAAGATAATGGAATTCATAAACATAATTCCATCACAACATAGTTAAATCAATGTAAAAATATGGATAGAAACAGAACCCTTTATTATCTTAGATGGAAAATAATTTTGATAAAACACATGAACTTCATTCTTGAGGAAAATATCCTTTCTACTTCAAAAACACTTTTCCTTTCTTAACATGTCATACAATTTTAAAATAAAAGAAGTTGATTAAAAATAAACATGAAAACATGTAAAGGAAGCTTCTTGGAAATAATGTTTTAAAAATCCATTCATGCCGTATAAGTAAAAAAAACATTCGTCGTACCTTTGTCGGAAAAGTCAAAAAGTACATCGTACAAAAAAAAAACGACAAAAGATTCCTTTCATATTCTTTACTAAAAACTCACCGAAGGGTAAAATTGGATTTAAACTATTGTAAGTGGATGGAAATAATATTACATATTGATGAAACATGGATGTGGATGATAAAATACACCCCAGTAAATACTTACGAATAAACAATCTCGGATAAAAATGAGATTGTGATATTTCCCTTACCTTAGGTCCGATTAGCTTTGTATGTGTCCGAAGCTCCTCTTCTTTGAAGCGCCTCTTTGAGACCTCCTCTTAGGGCACTAAAATTGGTCTTTGAGGAAGACCAGAACCTCTAGGATGTTTCTAGGGAAGTGGAGAAGGGAAAATGGCAGGGTTTGGCCGAGCTTGAGTGCTCAAATTGGTGTGAGGAGGAGGGGGAGGAGGTGCCCTTTTATAAGGGAGGAGAGGGGCACCTTAGGAATATTTCAAAATATTATTTTATATTAAAGTCAAAATCGGTTTATAATGGCTCCAAAGGGTCTTATTTCGAAGATAAGGTGGGGATGGGCCGAAATCCTATCAACCAATAGGATTTAGACAAGTTTAGGGTATTATTTTAACCTTATCAATTAGATTTAACTCTAAGTTTAATAATTTAACTTTTACCATGTCTTTTTGTTTTCTTTCACTATATGGTTAATAAACTTACTATAACATGCCAAACGAACCCCAAATTGTTTATTATTAATATATATATCCTTATCTAAGTCATTTGGCCGAACCTTAGATTTTTAGGAATAAAATAACAATTAATAATATAATATTTGATTTAAAAACTATTTTGTGTCAATTTTGACACTATTTGATATATGATTTTTCTGAAAGTCATAACAGAATTATATGTTCGAACCAAGTTGATTAAATCAACATTAATATATCATAGTAACCTATAAAATTAGTGGAATTCATAAAAAGTATTAAATTACATTTATTTTGGTATTTATATTATCAATTATGTCAATATTTCATTAATAAGATAATTACTGCATCATTAAATTATTTGATGTCTAAAAATTACAAATAAAATACCATCATGTAGGAAATCTTTTTAGCTTTCTAATGAATATTTACAATCGAATTTATCTTATGTATAACCCCATATTATAAATGATTTACTTATTAAACTTTGATTTTAACTATTTTAACCCTTCTTTAAATAAATTAATAATAAATGTCCTAATCTAATCCAAGTGGGCCTAAATGGTCATATTTTATTCCTAAGTTTGTTTTTGGTCGAATTACACTTGTCCAATTGAATTAGGACATGTGTTAGGGTAATAGTAATATCATATTTACCCTTTGTTACCCTATTTACTATTAACCGCGGTAAAAAAAAGTAAAAAGTTACTATTCACCAAAAAATTATTTTTATCTCATTGAACCACATTTTACTTACTGATATCAACCGTGTCTGTCGGATTTTCGAAATTCCATTCACAGAAGCGGTAAAATTAAGTTTTATGCAAAATTCAGTTTTTAACCTACCACTTAGTGGTTTCACTATTCATCAAAAATTGAAGGTTTTCAGAAAAATACCAAAATTTCACCCTAGGCTAATTTCGATATTCTGAGTCCAAAAATGAAGTCCATTTTGAAAAATAAAATTTATAAAATTTCAAAAAGTGATTATTACTATTCATAACGGCTAGTTTTAATAGCATATTGTTGTTTAGTGAAACTAGGTATTGCGTACGACGCAAGCTATCGAGGAAGGTCGCGATTGCGTGTAAAGCAAGCCAAGCAAGTGTTGTGTAGAAAAAGATTCCTTTGATGGTTTATATAACATAAAAGTCTCGGGTGTTACATTCTACCC
Source organism: Viscum album (assembly GCA_963277665.1). Lineage (NCBI taxonomy): Eukaryota > Viridiplantae > Streptophyta > Magnoliopsida > Santalales > Viscaceae > Viscum > Viscum album. The sequence continues at coordinate 1,621,895,668 of OY728152.1, forward strand.
CCCTTAAAAAGAATTTCGCCCTCGAAATTCGTCACTTTGTAACAAACAGATGAGGATACTTCTCCCTCATCATATCCTCAAGCTCCCATGTAGCTTCTTCAAGTTGGTGGTTCCTCCATAAAACTTTCACCAATCGAGTGGTCTTGTTTCGTAGGACTTTTTCACTACGATCCAGAATCTCTATCGGCTGTTCTTCATAAGAAAGATCTTGCTCCAGCGGTACCACTTCTAAGCTGAGTACATGTGAAGGATCTGGTATGTACTTTCTCAGGAGAGATACGTGGAACACATCGTGAACTTGAGAGAGATTCGGTGGAAGCGCCAATCGGTAAGCTACCTTCCCAACACGATCCAGTATTTCGAAAGGACCGATATATCTAGGGCTCAACTTCCCCTTCTTTCCAAATCTCATAACCCTCTTCCAGGGAGATATTCGTAAGAACACTTTATCACCCACTTCAAACTCTAGGTCTTTTCTTCGGTTGTCGGCATAACTTTTCTGTCGACTCTGAGCTGCTCTTATGTGTTGTTGAATAGATCTGACCTTTTCTGCCATTTCATCAACGAGATCAGGTCCTAATAGCTTTCTTTCCCCAACTTCATCCCAGCAAGTTGGAGTCCTGCATTTCTTTCCATAGAGAGCTTCATAAGGAGCCATCTGAATACTGGAGTGAAAGATATTATTATAAGAAAATTCCACCAAAGGTAGGTGTTGATCCCAACCTCCTTTGAAATCCATAGAGCAAGCTCTCAACATATCTTCTAGGGTTTGAATTGTTCTCTCAGACTGACCGTCTGTCTGGGGATGATAAGCAGTGCTGAAACTCAACTCTGTATCTAGAGTATTCTGAAGACTTCGCCAGAACTTCGAGGTAAATCTCGGATCCCGATCAGATATAATAGAAAGTGGTACTCCATGCAATCTTACCACTTCCTTTACATATATCCTGGCAAGCTGATCTAGAGAGAAATCCTCTCTAATAGGAATGAAGTGTGCAGACTTTGTAAGACGATCAACTATGACCCAGATAGCATTATTGCCTTTGGATGTTTTAGGAAGTCCTGTGACAAAGTCCATAGTGATGTTTTCCCATTTCCATTCGGGTATGGGTAATGGTTGTAACATCCCCTTAGACTTCTGTCTCTCAGCTTTAACTTGTTGACAAACCAAGCATCGAGAGACATATTCCGCAACATCTCTTTTCATGCCATCCCACCAGAAGTACTCTTTCAGGTCCCTATACATCTTCGTGCTTCCAGGATGAATAGAGAATGAAGAACTATGAGCCTCATCCAGCAGCTCCTTCTTTAATTCGGGGATGGAAGGAACACAAACCCGATTCCTGAACTTTATTATCCCATCACAATCAAGGTTGAATTCAGGAAAATTTCTCACCTTCTTTTGTAACTCGACATCTTCTTTCTGTGCCTCTTTAATCTTCACATTTATAGATGGTTGAACATTAATTTGAGAAAGATAAGATTTTTCCCCTTCCATTATAATTCCAAGATCCATCCTTTGTAAATCCATAAATATTGGATCCTTTGTGATCCTCATCATGGATAAACTAGCATGGTCTTGTCGACTTAATGCATCCGCCACCTTGTTTGCTTTCCCAGGGTGGTAATGGATTGAGCAGTCATAATCCTTAATCAGCTCCAACCATCTTCTTTGACGCATATTCAGCTCCTTTTGTGTGAAAATATACTTTAAACTTTTATGATCAGTATAAATATCACACCTTTCACCATAAAGGTAATGCCTCCAAATCTTTAATGCAAAGATTACCGCAGCCAACTCCAAATCATGTTTTGGGTAATTTTGCTCATGGATTTTCAACTGTCGTGAGGCATAAGCTATCACCATATCATTTTGCATAAGAACACACCCCAATCCCTTCTTGGATGCATCACTGTAGATCACAAACCTTTCTCCACTACAAGGCAGTGTGAGCACAGGTGCACTGGATAACCTTCTTTTCAACTCCTTGAAATTCTCTTCACATTCCTCTGTCCAGACAAACTTAACTCCTTTCTGAGTCAACTTGGTGAGTGGATTAGATAATCGTGAAAAATCCTTTACAAAATGTCGATAATATCCAGCCAAACCAAGAAAACTTCAGATCTCAGTTACTGTTGTTGGTCTCGACCATCTTTCGATAACCTCTGTTTTTGCTGGATCCACAGATATCCCCTCTTTTGAGATTATATGACCCAAAAATGCAACTTTTTGAAGCCAAAATTCACACTTGGTAAATTTGGCATAAAGGTTCTCCTTTCTCAGGGTCTTCAATATAATTCTCAAGTGATCTTCATGCTCTTCCTTGCTCTTTGAATAGACAAGAATATCGTCTATAAAGACTACCACAAATTGATCAAGATAGTCTCTAAAGACTCTATTCATTAGATCCATGAAGATAGCAGGGGCATTAGTAAGACCAAATGGAATCACTATAAATTCATAGTGTCCATACCTTGTACGGAAAGTCGTCTTTGGTATATCCTCCCTTTTGACCCTTAATTGATGATACCCTGAATGAAGATCAATCTTGGAAAAGTATTGAGCTCCGCGTAGTTGGTCAAATAAGTCATCAATGTGTGGGAGAAGATATTTGTTCTTGATAGTGATCTTGTTAAGTTCTCGATAATCAATGCAGAGTCTCATTGATCCATCTTTCTTCTTAACAAATAGAACAGGTGCTCCCCAAGGTGACGCACTAGGGCGTACGAATCCCTTATCAAGATTCTCTTGGAGTTGCTTCTTCAATTCCTGAAACTCAATTGGGGCCATTCTATAAGGTGTCTTTGAAATTGGAAAAGCGCCCGGTACGAGTTCTATTGAAAACTCAACTTCACGATTTGGTGGAAGACCCGGTAATTCCTCCGGAAAGACATCATCAAACTCCCGTACAATGGGCATATTCTTAATCGTGAGTTTCTCACCAACCATTTGAGATAAATAACCTTAATTTAGTGGAATCAATACCCATAAGATGGAATAAATTTCCACTGGAAGGTTATGTTCATCCTTGCATTGATATACGATCGTAGATTGATCTGGAATATGAAATGTGACTTCCCTTCTTTGGCAATTGATATGAGCTCCATGTAGGGAAAGTCAATCCATGCCAAGAATCACATCAAATTCCACTAAAGGAAGGATCACGAGATTTGCAGGAAGCACTTTCCCACAAACTTCGATCGGAGAAGAATTATAAACTTTTGATGCGACTATTGTTCCATTAGGTGTTGTCACAGCTAACTCAACATCTAATTGTTGAGGTAATACGGTGATACCCTTAGAAAATTCTTTAGAAATAAAAGAGTGGGTGGATCCAGAATCAAATAAAACATTTGCTACTTTAGAGTGGATGGTAAGTGTACCTTTCACCACTTCGTTATCGTACTCCACATCGCTGATAGAAATTGCATGTGACTTTCCTTTGTCTTTAGCCTTAAGATTTTGTTGACGTCGACCATCATCATCAACCCTTGGATTTGGGCATTGATTGGCATAATTCCCCATCTCCTTGCACTTGAAACATTGAAGTGTAGTAGGTTCATTCTGTGTATCCCTTCCTTTGTTTGCGTCATTAGACATCTTCTTCCCATTATTACGGCATTCAAATGCCCGATGACCTTCCTTTCCACATTTAAAACATTTACTTGTCCCTTTAAGACAACTCCCTCCATGTTTCTTTCCACACTTTGAGCATAAGGGAAAGTTCATCTTCTTTTCAGTGTGCTCTTTAGAGTTTCCTTTGAATTCCATCTTCCTCTTCTTATCAAACCCATGCGACTGATGGGTTACTCCAATCTCCATCTCGACTTTGAGAGCACATCGAACGATTTCCTCGTAGCTATTGAAGTACCTTATGGATAACGCCCTTCGAAGACTTGGTTTTAAGCCACTAAAGAATCGATCGATCTTACTCTCAGGTTGGATAATAATACCAGAAGCGTACCTTGCAAGTCTTGTAAAATTTGCTTCATAGGTACCAACAGATTCATCATCCCTTTGCTTCAGTTCAAGAAACTCTTTCTCCATCTTTGTTCGGAGAATACGAGGGAAGTACTTATTGAAAAATAAGTTCTTGAACTCGTCCCATTCCATAGACCCAATTTCATCCCTTTGCCTCGTATTCTTAATAAGATTCCACCATTGATCAGCATCTCCTTCCAAACGATAAACTGCTAGGATGACTTTATCATGTTCAGAACATTGAAGAACTGAAAATATCCTTTCAGTAGTACTAATCCATTGTTCAGCAACTAATGGATCAGTAGACCCACTGAAAGAAGGTGGACGCTGCCTCATGAAGGATTCAACAGAATGTTGCTCCTTCCTTTGCTCGTTTGGAAGTCCTGTATGATTCATAGCTTGAGAAAGTTGTGTGAGCATGGCTACAAGATTTTTCATTCCAGCTCCCATATCGTTTGGTTGCTCAGGGGGACAATCATTGCATTGCCCATCGCATTCCGCATTAACACGGTTCCTTCGGGTTCCAGCCATTGACTAAAACCAAGAAGAATAGTGTGAGCAACACTAATTATAATAGGAAAACCACATAATTCAAGAATAAAATTTTCATGCTTAAGGTCTTATCCTAGGTTATTCAAGGACATTTCTTAAACACTAAGATTGTGTTCTATTCTTAGACATATCCTTAGGGTTCTTACCAAGGCTTTCACATCCTAGTTTCCAAAGGTTGACTATACCTTCCTATGATACCAACTATAACGACCCATACTTTACATACATTGTTAATACTTCAAAATTGAAGCACACTTATTACAACATATGACAAAACCACAAAGGACCGTATAGGTATAGTGTCTTTAGAAACTGGGAAACATAAACAACTGGTTCATAAATCTTCTACAGTGTCTCCCATTTATTTCATCATATCTAGGGTCCCTTTTAGCATATTCTACTTAATATTCATCTTTCTGGCCTGGGGAAAAGAAAACATAAAAGGGTGATCTCAAATGCTCATCAAGGGCAAATAAAGGAAATAAAAATCATATCATATCTTTATGAAAATCAAAACCTGCAAAAGAGATCATAATATCTTAACATGGAATAAATCATAGAAGTGAAAATGAGATCCCCATAATCATAACATAAAACTTGAAACTTTGTGGCATGCACACATAATCATGGAAAATCATTTCTTGTTAGTCATGACTCATTTCCAAGACTATCTTAGTGGACAAAGTCCCTTTCTGAACCGAGTTCACTCCTCGTTTCAGTCCTGTATCACTGAACCGAAATAACCTTCCGTTCCAGCCATGTCTATCTCATGAGATATAAAATCTTTACCCAATGCATTGGAGGGAGATATAGGTCCCACCCATCTTATAATGAATCCTTTCTTATGTGTGCCACAAAATCATAAATCATACATCATTACATAACCCATGTAATAAAAGTGGGATTCTTAAACAACATGACATCATAAAACCATTCATATAAGATAATGGAATTCATAAACATAATTCCATCACAACATAGTTAAATCAATGTAAAAATATGGATAGAAACAGAACCCTTTATTATCTTAGATGGAAAATAATTTTGATAAAACACTTGAACTTCATTCTTGAGGAAAATATCCTTTCTACTTCAAAAACACTTTTCCTTTCTTAACATGTCATACAATTTTAAAATAAAAGAAGTTGATTAAAAATAAACATGAAAACATGTAAAGGAAGCTTCTTGGAAATAATGTTTTAAAAATCCATTCATGCCGTATAAGTAAAAAAAACATTCTTCGTACCTTTGTCGGAAAAGTCAAAAAGTACATCGTACGAAAAAAAACGACAAAAGATTCCTTTCATATTCTTTACTAAAAACTCACCGAAGTGTAAAATTGGATTTAAACTATTGTAAGTGGATGGAAATAATATTACATATTGATGAAACATGGATGTGGATGATAAAATACACCCCAGTAAATACTTACGAATAAACAATCTCGGATAAAAATGAGATTGTGATATTTCCCTTACCTTAGGTCTGATTAGCTTTGTATGTGTCCGAAGCTCCTCTTCTTTGAAGCGCCTCTTTGAGACCTCCTCTTAGGGCACTAAAATTAGTCTTTGAGGAAGACCAGAACCTCTAGGATGTTTCTAGGGAAGTGGAGAAGGGAAAATGGTAGGGGTTGGCCGAGCTTGAGTGCTCAAATTGGTGTGAGGAGGAGGGGGAGGAGGTGCCCTTTTATAAGGGAGGAGAGGGGCACCTTAGGAATATTTCAAAATATTATTTTATATTAAAGTCAAAATCGGTTTATAATGGCTCCAAAGGGTCTTATTTCGAAGATAAGGTGGGGATGAGCCGAAATCCTATCAACCAATAGGATTTAGACAAGTTTAGGGTATTATTTTAACCTTATCAATTAGATTTAACTCTAAGTTAAATAATTTAACTTTTACCATGTCTTTTTGTTTTCTTTCACTATATGGTTAATAAACTTACTATAACATGTCAAACGAACCCCAAATTGTTTATTATTAATATATATATCCTTATCTAAGTCATTTGGCCGAACCTTAGATTTTTAGGAGTAAAATAACAATTAATAATATAATATTTGATTTAAAAACTATTTTGTGTCAATTTTGACACTATTTGATATATGATTTTTGTGAAAGTCATAACAGAATTATATGTTCGAACCAAGTTGATTAAATCAACATTAATATATCATAGTAACCTAGAAAATTAGTGGAATTCATAAAAAGTCTTAAATTACATTTATTTTGGTATTTATATTATCAATTATGTCAATATTTCATTAATAAGATAATTACTGCATCATTAAATTATTTGATGTCTAAAAATTACAAATAAAATACCATCATGTAGGAAATCTTTTTAGCTTTCTAATGAATATTTACAATCGAATTTATCTTATGTATAACCCCATATTATAAACGATTTACTTATTAAACTTTGATTTTAACTATTTTAACCCTTCTTAAATAAATTAATAATAAATGTCCTAATCTAATCCAAGTGGGCCTAAATGGTCATATTTTATTCCTAAGTTTGTTTTTGGTCGAATTACACTTGTCCAATAGAATTAGGACATGTGTTAGGGTAATAGTAATATCATATTTACCCTTTGTTACCCTATTTACTATTAACCGCGGTAAAAAAAGTAAAAAGTTACTATTCACCAAAAAATTATTTTTATCTCATTGAACCACATTTTACTTACTGATATCAACCGTGTCTGTCGGATTTTCGAAATTCCATTCACAGAAGCGGTAAAATTAAGTTTTATGCAAAATTCAGTTTTTAACCTACCACTTAGTGGTTTCACTATTCATCAAAAATTGAAAGTTTTCAGAAAAATACCAAAATTTCACCCTAGGCTAATTTCGATATTCTGAGTCCAAAAATGAAGTCCATTTTGAAAAATAAAATTTATAAAATTTCAAAAAGTGATTATTACTATTCATAACGGCTAGTTTTAATAGCATATTGTTGTTTAGTGAAACTCGGTATTTGCGTACGACGCAAGCTATCGAGGAAGGTCGCGATTGCGTGTAAAGCAAGCCAAGCAAGTGTTGTGTAGAAAAAGATTCCTTTGATGGTTTATATAACATAAAAGTCTCGGGTGTTACACATTTGGAGGTGCACAACAGACAAGGGCATAATTTTCTTTCTTCCATGGATGTTACCTCTAGTCTTCTTGATAGAGTGTGAATGAGGCAATTATCAGATTCTAAAGGCCTAGTACTGTGGGAAAGTGTGATAGTAGAGAATTCATTTTTTGGATGGACCATATATGAGGATGACATCTTGCATTATTAGGGGTGCGTGTGGGTTTCAGTATACTTACGTGAGGAGATGATGTGGGATTTTTATTCCTTAGTTTGGAATTTCATCCCGGTGCCACCAAGATGTATCATGATCTACAACCATCAGTATTGGTGGCCAGTTTTGAAGAGAGATGTTACTGGTTTTGTCATGAGGTGTTCTAACTGTCATCAGGTGAAGGTGGAGAACCAGCAACCAACAGAGCTTTTGCAGGAGTTACCCATTCCTGAGTGGAAATGGAAAAATGTTGTGATGGACTTCATGATAGGTTTTCTGTGGTTGCCTCAAGGGAATGATGCATTTTGAGTTTTCATTGACAAACTCACAAAGGTTTCACAATTTTACCGATTAAGAAGAGTTTCTGTTTTGATGAGTTGGGAAAGTTGTACATCTGAGAGATTATACGTCTACATGGGGTTCCACAATCTATTGTTTTAGACATGGAGCACGATTTACTTATACGGTCTAGAAATGACATAGAGGGATTTGGGTATATAGGTACTTATGAGTACATCTTACCATCCCCAGACAGATGGCCAATCTGAGCATACGATTCAGGTTCTTGAGGACATGATTCGAGCATGAATCCAAGATTTTGTAGGTTTTTGGGAGAAACACATACCTCTTATGGAGTTTTCCTACAATAATAGTTTTCAAGAAACTATTCAGATGAAACCTTATGAGGCTTTTTATGGTAGGCCATGCTGTTAACCATTATGCTGGTTGGAGGTAGGAGAGGTAGCTATGCTAGGACATCATCTTGTCCAGGAGACCACATGGAATACAGAGTTGATTTGGAAGAGGGATGACTACTACACATTCTCGATAGAAGTCTTATGATGATCAAAGAAGACGACCTCTGGAGTTTGAGAATGGAGATCATGTTTTCCTGCATGTCACACCGAGGTTTGGGACATGTGAGGATTAGGAGGCAGGGTAAGCTTTCACTGAGGTATTTAGGGCCGTTTAAGATGTTCGAGAGAGTTGGGCCGGTTTCCTATCAGCTGCAGTTACCTCAGAGGTACCGGGATATGCATGATGTCTTCCACATTTTTCAGATTCGAAGTTACTTCTCTGAATCATATCATGCTTTTAAACCTGAAGAGGCTGAGTTAGAGGTGGATGCCTTGTTCGAGGAGCATCCTATCTGGATTATTGATCGAAGTGTGAAGGTTTTTCATGGCTGGTCTATTCCTCTAGTATGAGTGTTATGGTAGCACGAGAAAGTACAGGACGAGACCTAGGAGAGGGAGACCGATGTACGATCATAATGGCTAGATCTTTTCAAGGATTCTTCTTCTACACCACCTTGCTAGGGAAATTCAGGGACGAATTTATTTAAGGGGAAGTTTGTAAGAACCCAGATATTCTTTTAAGGTATGTTTTCCTTTTTCAAGTATTTTTGAGGAAAATTCGAGTTTCTGTAAATTTCTTAAGTACACACCGTGTACTTTACAAGTACACACTGTGTACTTGGTTACCGCGGGTAGCAGGGTGCTAACCATGTAACAGACATGTGCACAGCCGTGTGTGGTGACCTAGAGACCACTTAATGCGGGGGCTGGTTAAGGCAAGTACACATCATGTACTTATAAATTACACACTGTGTACTTTCTTTTTTTTTATTAAATGGACCAGGGTCATGTCTAATTGGTAGAAGCATCTAATTCTTCGCCTTCTTCGACTGAGAGCATCCGTACGGTGCCAATCCTTCCCCGACCCCCCAATCGAGCATCTTTTATCTGAATCAAACTCTGTCGGTTGCATTGGAATCACATCAGTGAGTTCTCTATTCTTCATAGACCTCGTTTTCTAATTTCTCTTCTCTCGTGAGTTATCCTTGGTTTAACATTTTAGATGTTTTTGTATCTTTACCGCATTCCAGGTCGATCCAAGGGCCAACACTGGGGTATATCAATTGTACATTTCTGAGTTAGGTGGTTTGTGCCTTTCTATAGATAGTCTTTGAGTTATATGTGCAAAAGTACCCAATACCCTTGTTTGGAGTATTGCGTGTTTATGGATTTTACCCTGTTATTTTTCTGCTATGCCTTGTTTGTTTAAATAGAGGTTATTTGTTATGAATAGGGTTAATTTTTCTATGCTATGGATATTTTCACCATGTTTACTTGTTCATGACCGTTTGGTCTTACTTATCCGGTTAGGCTACTTTGGTTTCCATGCCTAGTATTGTTAGGGTGGAGTGATTATTATCTAAAATGCTATGATATGCTATAGTTTTTTAGCTAAGTAGTTCTTGAGGTTTATTTTGGCTTCTGATTATATTTGTGCATGATTTGTTTACACAGGGCTGTAGAAACCTAGTGTAGTGAGACCATAGGGGAAATTGATGTTGAGGGCATTCCCAGAATGTCTGTTAAAATTATCACGTTGTGAATCCATAGGGAATATTGACATTGAGTTCTCCCTCAGAGTGTATATAGTTACGTTATGAGACCACGAGAGTAATTGACAATGAGTTATTCCTTAGAGAGTCTTTGAACATACATGACTATAGGGGGGATTGATGGCGAGTGCTTCCTCAAAGAGTCTTTGAACACACATGACTATAGGGGGAATTGACAGTGAGTGTTTCCTCAGAGAGTCTTTGAACACACATGACTATAGGGGAATTGATGGTGAGTGCTTCCTCAAAGAGTCTTTGAAAACAGATGACTATAGAGATAATTGATGGTGAGTGATTCCTCAGAGAGTCTTTGAACACACTTGAATATAGTGGGGAATTGACATTGAGTGCTTCCTTAGAGATTCATTGGTATATCATTCCTTGTATTGTGAACTAGAGGGGTTAGGGTGTGTGTACTTACCAGAGGGTTCCCTAATTATGATTATCTTCTTACTTGATATCTGATAATTGAATGCATTTGAAACTGCAGGATTGTTTACTTTTTAGTACTTCCTTTTTTACTGCTTCATTTTTATTATAGCCTACCATATATATTCACTGACTGTTAGGCACAGATCTTTGGATGGTTGCCTACTGGGATTCGTCTCACACACTATTTGGGTTATGGTTTTGGGTCCAAACAGATTATATTATTGCAGGTCTAGATAAGGTAAAGTGCCCTTCTACTTCAGGTACTTGATTTCTTGGAGTTGAAGAGCATGAGACCAAGATGAGGCTTACGATGCCAAGGAGTTGCCACTTGTTTTTTTTGTAATTGCGTTCTGTATTGTATTCTATAATTTTGACTTGTTTGACTACTTTTCAAGACAAATTTATCATGCAACATATGTATTTGTGTTCCAGTTATTTATATCTACAGTCTTCTATTGTTTACTACTGCATGGTATTATACTACTTCAGCTATTGCTATATGTTTACTTCTATTTTGTTACTCTTCCAATGAGGGAATCGTTTCCCCAATATCAAACCCAAATCCCTCGCAGCTAGTCAGCAGCGTTCAGCAATTGAGGAAATGCACTTGAGGCCATGTGACCAACTAGGTATAGGGCGCCTCTGGGTGGCTTCTAGAACCGGGACGTTACACCTTTATATTTCATCCTTCTTAATCCTTAGAGACCGTGAAATGAATTTTAAGTATCCACATTACAAGATAATTTTTCTCTACCTACCCATATCTTATATATATTCTTGTTTTATTTTCAGTAAGTGTGGGAGAGAGGGTGTTTCCATGGGAATTCTGGGAAAATAATCATTATTATGGGTTGATATAAAGGATGCCTACATTTTCCTTGGTCAATGAGTTAATAAGACATATTGAATCATTGTATTATATTTGTTTCCCTATTTATCTAAAAAAAATACCCAAAAAATATAGTTCTGTACATCTGAAAAAACATAGAACAAAATAAAAAAAAGGATAAAATATAAGGTTTACTCATTACTATTCACTACTTGGTTGTGACCCAGAGAGATGGACAATGGGGAGAGTGAGTTGGAGGTGATACAATTTGTGAGGGGTATAGTTTGTAAATTCATTTTAAACACTTGCAGAATTTTGACATGTTTTATACATAAGAGATTAAACATTCCTCTTTATCCTTAGAATATCAAACATTAAATCCTACCAACCCTTGATCCTCAGAACAACCTATTGTAAGTTATCTTGAGTATCACACTAGTTTTTACCAGTAGAGAACTTTGAATCTTGGCAAGAATATGATAAGATCACATGAAATCTGGGAAAATAGAATAACCCCACTTTCGTATGTTCCTTCAGTGAAGAGGGAAAATTTCTATGTGTGGTAGGATATGACATGTTGCATGGGTGAATAAATGAAGTTGAAAAAATTCAAATGAGAGAAAAGAAAGATTAAAGGAAAAATTGATTCCATAAATGAGACATGATGAATTTAATTTAAAAAGAATATTGGATGTTTTAACACATTTTATTTAGTAATGATACATGATTAGGATATTATAATTTTCCCAGGAGTGAAAATGTTTAGGTGTGAGGGTGTGATCATACCACGATTCACTATTTAATTTCACCCTTATACAAATGTTTTAAACAGTTTTTGTAATGAATATTAAAAATATAACAATAAATTTTAATTTATGTTTGAATTAATTAATTAATGTTTATCACTATTTAACAGGTCTATTTTACTTGTTTTGGTGTTTACATTGTAGGAGGATGTGATTTGGAGAGCTCGTGATGGAATTAAAGCAAAATGGACCAAACTGTGCGAAATCCCAAGCATACACGTGGACATTTATTTGTACTATGGATAATACATGCATACAATTGGAATAAAAATGGGTTTATGAGTTCAACATAATGTGGGATACATTTCTCTTGAAGATCATGAAGCCCAATTTGTCCATTTGGAGGCCCATAATTGGCCCACAATGTGAATAAATTCTGGGCATGCCAAATTGGACCACCCTTCTATATTTGGGTCATTATTTGGCCTCAAAGATCCAATTGGGATAATGCAACCTCCCATTGATAGATACCTCGAAGGTTCACCTTTCAACCGAATTTTTTGACAATTTAACATGTTTTGGTCAGTAAACCATCCGGATAAAGAAGGATTAAAATTTCTGTCCTGAATAGTGACCTAGTCTATTAGGAAATTGACCTATTTTGTGGAAAGTGTGATGTTTATGTCCATAAAATCACTCCTACCACTAATTATCACATGTTTAATGACCAGGGGTGAAGGTTAGTCAAAATGGATATCTCTCTTCACCCATTTTATTTCTCTTCTGCCTCATGTACTTGTAAACCTCGTAGTGATCAATTTAGCGAGTGTCCTTTGTTTTAATCTCAAGCTCCACACTTGTAATCATCATAAGGTAATTGATTCCCAGGTTTATTATCCATTTTTCTTAATTTATACCTTCTAAATATGTTTTTATTATGGTATGGTAAAATACAAATCAAAGGAACAAGAATCCACATGCTTCCATGCATAACCCGGACCTTATGATGATTTGAGTGCAGTTGCCTCTTTTCTCACCCCTCCCTTTCATAAGTGTGAAAATTGATTGCATCGGTTGATAAAATCTAGGAGATTGAACCAATTAATATGCATGTTCTTGTCTTGTCAAATAATTTTATCAATGACACAAATCTGGTCATGTCATCACGTTGTTGATTTGATGCCTTGACTGAGTTCTATTTTTTACATCAATTGTTTTTTGGATTTTGAGCAGTTTCTGATAATCAATATCATTGATTGATCAAATACTAGGTGGAAAACTAGCAAGAAATCACATACCATTACTGGTTTCAGTATTTATAAAATAAATTAATCAATGATACTTCCCTTTCTCTTGAGAGTGATGACGAATTGAGCATCAAGAAACACTTTCCCGGGTTGATCATGATTTATCCAACAGTTTTCTCTCAGTAGTAATATACTTTCAATTTTTGTTCTTAAAGCAAAAAAACAAAAGTTTTATAAAACCCCATTCCTCGTTTTGTTCCTTAATAAGAACATTATTTTGTAATTAATGATCTAAAGCTTCTTCGAGAGACAACCTAGGGTTGCTGCTATACTGCCGAAATTCTAGTTAAAAATAAACATCTAATTAGACGCGCTCAACAATGAGATTAGTGACTGATGAGAATAAGTGTTATTTTCCCACGTGGATGATTTTTTTGAAAAGTTAAAGGGAGGATAATTTGTTTTTGAAGATTTATATTTGGTATAGTAATCCTCATCTTAATTTTTGGGAGTTTGATATACCAAATATAGATTTTTGGAGTAGAACATCATGAATATCTTGTGATGCTGATTGGTATGACTAATGATTCTATAATTTTTATGAATACGATGAATTAGATATTCCATAAGTATCTTGAAACTTTTTTGGTAGTGTTCACAGATGATATTCTTGTTTATTTGAGGTCCTAGCATGAGTTCCAACTGATTTTGGTTTAAGAAATATTGGGGAGTCACCATCAATATAGAATTATATAGAAATGTGGTTTCTATATTCAAGAAGTAATGTTATTAGGACATGTAATTTCTAAATGTGGCTTATCATTCAATCCTAGGAAAGTGAAGTATATATTTTCATGGGATGAGCTATATAATTTTTTTGTGATATGTATCGTTATTGGTCTTTCTAGATACTATCATTGGTTTATCAAGGATTTTTCAAAATTACCTTAACCATTAAATTCTCTTACTATGAAAGGGGTTAAATTCACATGGCATTCATAGTGTTATAGACTTCTTCTAATGAGGTAACATATATTTTTATATCATCACCTATTTTAATCTTACCTAAGCCTGGAAATGGGTATATGGTGTACTATGATTCTTATAGTGTTGTATTGGGTTTCATGCTTATATAGGATGATCATGTTGTGGCCTATAGATTCCATCAACTTTGACCACTTGATAAGTCTTAGAAAAATCACGATTTATAGCTTTCCACAGTCATGTAGGGGCTTAAATTCTCGAAGGACTTTCTTTTTAGGGAGAGTTTCATTGACTTTTATAACCATAAGAGTATAAGATACATCTTTTCTATGAAATACTTAAATCTCATATAGAGGTGGTGGGTTTAATACCTTCAAACATCCAATTTTTAAATCTTCCACACCATAAGGAAGGAGAATGTCGTTGTGGGATAAATACAAGCACCGAGCATAACAAACCATCACCTAGAAATAATTTACACATAGGTAAACTATAATGAACCATCCATAAATATAATGTACAAAAAATATCTTCAGATTCAATAATTGAAGATAAACACATTCCAAAAGCCAAACAAACCACAAAACAAATAATTCCATAACTGGACATATACATGGTAAATAAAAATAAAAAACATGAACTCAAAGGAAAGGGGATAATTACAATCAAGGCAAAGGTACAACCCAACGAGTAAAAAATACAAAAAATGACTTTATATGAGATTATCCTTGTGAGAAGACGTCTCCTCCACAAAAAACCAGAAAAAAATAATCAAGAAGAGCCACCCCAGAACATGGTTCCATTAATTTTATCTGTGTCCGGTAGAAAGAAATATGAAAATTCCCAAAAGGGCCCAAGAAGTGTGTGAGTCACAATTCCCAATAGGATACCAGAATGAATCAATATGAGGATGTCACCCATGAAACAAATAAATATGATTAAAAATATATTTTAAACTAGAATCCACTTTGAAAATACACAATTTCCAAGTAACATTCAAAATTCATATGGTTACACTTCTAAAAAAATCATGGTTTTCCCAAATCCATTTCAAACATGGCTCAAGTAAATATATAATACACAAGGAATAACATGATCATAGGTAGTCAAAAATGAAAAATAAAATTAATCCTAACATCGACATAATATAAATATATAACTGAGAAATTAACAAATGGGAATAACACAAGTCATAACATAACCTGAACTAATAAAATGAAATAAGTATATAAACCAAAATGACATGAGTAATCATACTTAGGGGTTCTAACCATAAGGTATAAAGTGAGTGAGAAAACAATTATGCAATCTAGAAAAATAATGGAAGCTCGCATAGTCTTCACCAAGCCTAATTCCAATAGCTCACATGGTCTCTTAGAAAACAAAATATAATTTCACATTGTCTTCCAAACCAATTGTTCACTCATTCCCTTGGAAATAAATGGAAACTCACACAGTCCTCCCTCTATTTATCATATATTCAATCAGACAACCACCTCACTCACACCCTGGTTAACCCATGTTCTACTCCAATGTCAACGCAGCCACAAACAAGTTCCCATATAAATAAAGCCATAAAATATGCCAATACATCAACAAAACATGACCATTTTATCAAGTAAACCTTCCTATGGTAAAACCATTTCTAAAACCATTTTAGAAGTTAATTTAGACCCATAAAAAATCTTTGATCCATTTCTTAAAAAACTTGTTGAGCATACAAGACACACCCATTTTGAAAGCCCTCTTTAGATGACTAATTTCCAAACAAAATCATGGGACACATCCAATATGAAGTAAACACTGAGAAAAAAATATTTTAACAGAAATTTAATCAATAAAAAACAAAGGAGATTAGAAATTTAAAGGTATTCCATGGAAAACACCCATAAATTGAACCACCTACATCAGATTCGGTCCAAATCTCATTGCCATTGATGAATACCACCCAAAATAGGTAAAAACATGCCTCACATACCAAATATGTAAAAGGTAAAAAAATAATTATCCACAACCCATGATTTGGAAAACACCACCCCTAGGGATCCACTATTCCATAAAAAAGGAATAACAAAGATTAATGAGGGAAAAAGAGGAAAAAATCAAGAATAAACTACCTTACCTAAACCATAGACCCCATGAATCAAAGAGGAATCCACAAATGGAGGAGGAAGAGAGATCCATGGATAAGGAAGTAGGGATAGAAACACTGGAAGAAAAAACCCCCCAAAAATTAAAAACCTGATAAGGAAAAAAAAAATTATAATTTTTAATGATTTGGATAATGTCTCACTGTTTGGCTGTACGGTTAGGAAAACAATGTTCCAAACTTATGGGTTACACTATATATCCAAAATATAACACACTATTTGGCTACATGATTAGGAAAAACATGATCTAATTGTGTGGGTGGTACTTTCCACCCAAAACAAGATGCATGGTTTACCCTAGGGTGCCACATAGTTAGAAAAAAAAATTCTAAAATTGTGAAAAACTACATTGTAAAAATCACAATAACCCTCACACGGTTGTTACACAGTTTGTAAAACCATTAACTAAATATGTACCTTGATTTGTCTCCCAAAAAACTCTCAGTTTTGACCCCTGACACCCAAGACTTCCAAGAATACACCCAAGGATGCATAAAACTGAAAAGAATAAATACAAGGAGATCGAAGGGTGTCAAAAAATCCCCATAATTGAACTTTATTCCCATCGAAAGTTTAATGTATTTTCTAGAAGAGAACATGTGATGCCATCACTCCCTCACCCAACCTTCCTGCTCCCATGTCTCATAGATATCACCACCACACTACCAGAACACATAGAATAATGGGACCATCTTCCTATAGATAACCTCATTATAAAAATCTATAATATGAATAGGTTTATACACTATAGTGTAATTAGACTCAAACTCCAAATCTTCCCACCCCAACATTCGATATGGGTCTGGATGGTTTCACTTCAACTAGAAGATGTGAAAGACATAATGGATTGATGTCATCTACTATGGAAACTACAACTAGTAGGCCACCATACCAAGATGATCTATAATATGAAACATCCAACATAATGTGATGGTAACTTCTCTTACTTTCTCAAATTATGGTGAATCAATAGAAATTATACTTATAGAAACACCTGGTCACCAACCTAAAACTCCAAAGGATAATGATGACAGTCAACATATGACTTCTAGTTTCTATGAGCAATTTCTATCTATTTATGAATCATCCAAACTATCTTGGTCATATCCTAAAAAAGGATCAATATAATCAAGGAATTATCATCAACATCGACCAAGCACAATAGGTATTCAAATGGATGCCCGTAAAACACCTAAAATAGGTACATCTTGATTGAGTATTTATAGATATTACTATATTAAAACTCAACCAATGTAAGGTGAATTTCCCATGAACCACAAAAATTAAACACACATACCCAAAATATATCCTCAAGAGTTTAGATGGTCCACTCAGACTAGCCATTCTTCTACGGGTAATATGTGGTTCTCAACCTCAAATGGGTTCCCAATGTATCCTAGAGTCACTTTTAAAAGTGAGATGTAAAACGTGTATCTTGGTATGACACTATCACTGAGGTTACTCCGTGAAGATGAAAAAAACTCTCAACCATACATGTGTTTCAGGTCTTATACCTTCATAGACTCTGTAATGGGTAAAAAATGGGATGATTTCATAACACGATCTACAATAACCCATATAGAATCTTTTCCACTTAGAGTGTGAGGTATCCCGATCATGAAACCCATTGATATATCATCCTACTTACACACTGTCATGAGAATTTGTAGCTACAACCCGACTATTATTTGATGCTCATCTTTGATCCTCTAGCAAGTCAAGAATTTGAGAACAAAGTCTGTTATGGAACATCTCATCCAAGGCCACCAATACTGGTATATCAGGATATAAAACATCTTGGTCTCCCCTAGGTGAGAGAACCAACTTGAATGATGTGTCTCATGCACCACCTCCTACCTCAAGCTCAAATTAACAACCAAACACTTTAAAAAAGAAGAGATCCATTAGGACACCAAGACCAATCTACCAATATATCCCTACTTTTTAAAGCACTAGTAATCCATTGGTACTTGGGGTCAAACACCTACTTATTACTAAACCATTTAATGAGGATGGTATTAACCAAAACACAATCCAAGAATACTATCCCACTATCTAATTGTATATCCAATATTATATAAGAAAAAAATCTCAACAAACCTCAATAATCCACTTATTCTCTTAAAACCTTCATTGGAATCTTCTTGATCAACACATCGGTGACCATATTACCTTTCCCAGGCCTATAAACAATCTCAAAATCAATATGTTTAACGAATTCCACCCATTTACTCTACTTGGGATTCAGGTACCTTTGAGTGAAAATGTACTTTAGGATCTTCTGATTCAAGTAAACATTAAAATTCTCCCCAAAGAGGTAATACCACCACATATTCAGTGCCTGCATGACAACATCTAATTACAAGTCATGGGAAGAACAATTCCACTAATTCGGGCACAAATTCCTTGATCCATAGTGCACCACATGGTCATCCTGAATCATAAAACACTCCAAAACCACACAATAAGAATAAGAAAACACTACATAATCTCTGTCATGATTGGGTATAATCAAAACATGATAATATGTCAAACAAGTCTAAAATTGCTCAAAAGAACACTGTAAATTATCATCCCACTGAAGCTTCACCCCTAATTTGAAAAAATCTGTCATTGGAGAAGCTATCATGTAGAAGTATGAAAAAGTATATAATACCCATATAAGCCTATAAATCCATAGATATTAAACACATTTTTAGGTTTCCCCCAAGACATGATTGTGAAAACTTTCTCTAGATCCATTTAAACCCCTACCTAAAAAATCACATAACCCAGAAATATCACTTCCTAAGTCCAAAAATAGAACTTTAGAAACCTAGAATATAGATGATTCTCTCTCAAAACACCTAAATTTTTTTGGATGGTCCTCATTATCCTCCTCTATCTTGGAATACACCAAGATGTTTTCTATAAACACAACCACTATGGAGTTCCAAAATAATTTAAGGATTTGGTTCATTAGCACTATGAAAACAACAGGAGAATTGATAAGACCAAATGTAATAAACAATTAGTCAAAATTCCCATACTGACTTCAAAAGATGATCTTTTTAACATCTTCTTCTTAGACCCTCAACTGGTGGTACCTCGATCTTAGGTAAATTTTTGAAAACCAACAGGCCCCTCTATGATGGTCAAATAGATCATTAGTTTAGAAAAATTGGTCTTTAATCATTATAGTCCCCTAGTTATGTTTATGATAGTGTATGAAAAGTTAGATTATACCATCCACCATGTTTTGAAATAAAATTAGTGAATCCAATAATGACACACTAAGGAAAATAAAACCATTTCCTTCAAGATCCACAAGATGAAATATTAGATCCTTCATCTTGGTCAGATCCATCCAATAAGACAAACGGGAAATATAGTTCATCCTAGGGACTATATTGATAGTAACTCGACCACTTTCTAGGTTGATAATATGGAGAAATACTTTGGAAACACATCTGAGTACCTATCCATTACCACTGGATGTTCACCTGAATATTACTTCTCAATAGACTCAAGGAACAACTTGGAAAACTTGAATGAGACCTACCCAAACTCAAAATAAACCGGTCCTACCCTCCTTGATAGTGGATCCCACTCATGATGAAATATGTGTGTTATCCCATTAGGAGTAAGGAACTAGACCCTACAATGATAACATTAGACAAACACCTTGAATCTAAGAACCCAATCCAAGCCAATAATGAGGTCGAACATGTTCAAATCCAAGACAAGGAAGTCCCAACTGACTTCCACACCGGCTACTTAAATACTGCACTCATGAAACTTAAAAAATTTCTTTTTTTTCTTAACAAATGGAGTTATAAAAATACAAGACATAAGAAATAAACTTATCCCATATAACCAAGGAATCAACCATCTTATGTGAAATGAGATAATGGGATGCACAAATTTCCAATTAAATGAACCCCATATAAGAATCAATAAAAACCATACCTCAAACAGTGGCTAGCCTGTAATCTGGGTCCTTTGGGATGATCTCCTCTACATGGGGTTTTCTAGGTTCAGACCCACTATGAGCCTTCTTCCCCATCGGAGAATACCCCTATCCATGAGGATGCGATCCTCCATCCTTTGAAGAATATGACTACACTTTAGAGCCCTTTAAAAATATAGATCCTACACCTCTCCCACAAGAATACAATAAACAAAAGTGATTAATATGGACAAAATTATCTCACTAATGGAATATACTAAGAGTTTATAATCAATGAGGAATGGTGTGTCTAGTATTCCCAAACCGATAAGAAGAAACTCGACTACTCCCCATAGAAATCATAAGAGTTGGTCTTGAAGAGTCCTAGGAACTCTTCCCACTATATTTATGAGACTCATCTTTCTTCCACTTCTATCATGAATAATAAATCTGGATACCACCAACTAAAGGAACATCCCCAAGACCAATAATTTAATTTAGATATGATTATTCCATAGATACACTCTCAACAACCTTTTAATAGGTTGATAGACATAGATTAATGATCATATATGTGATCTCTACCCTCAATCTCACCTCAAAATGCTGAGACTTGAGGTAATAATTTTTAAGGAGGTATAGAGATAGATGAATCAACTCAGTGAATATAGAAGAATTATCCATCACTAAATTATCACCATACTCTAGCTTAAATAATTCCAGGTACTTAGTTACTACCAAGAAATCTAGAGAGAACATTTGATTAAACTCCACTTTTAATGTGTTCCGCATGAGATTCACATTCTTTCCTGAAAGAACCATCAACTTCCACCACTTCCTACATAGTTCCTCTAAAATGTATTTAGTGAAGGAAACATTTGAGGTCTCATGTGAATTTAAAATTCAATGATATGATAAATACAATACAACCACTCCTTGAGATAATTGGATCCCTTGAATCTATGAAAAACAGTAGATTCTATCTCGAAAACTCTAGAGCATGGTCCAAGGTATGCTTCTTCTCACGACTACCCATTTAACCAAAGGTTTAGATCATAATAATCAATGAATATAACACATCTAAATCAATGAGAGGTTTTTCCTATTGGGTTCTCTCTATTGTACCCTCTATATGCCTAGATGGGGTCTTTCCGGATGGTATTGTTTAAAAGACATAAAGCACAAGATTACTTAAAAAAATCCACTATCAAATAATAATAAATAACCAAGAGGAAACCCTCACATGGTTGAAACTAGAAAATTCAACAAAAAGGAGAACAAAATCATAAAAAAACCCATAACTAGGCTCAAATCATAACCATAATCCTAAACCACCCATGGAAACTTGAGGTTCAACATGAAGAAGAGCTGGCCATTCACTCCCTCGTTCATACCTCTCAAGTCCTGATGGTCCTAGTTACCAACTACCACTTAATACCAAATAAAAAACCAAACTTCTATGAAACCATTTTTTAATGAACCAACCCGAGTCACCCTAACCTATCACTTGAGCCAAACCAACACATGGCTCAAATTACGTTCTCGACCATGATAGGATGGATTCAAGAATTAACAATAACCAACCATCAATGGGGAATGATTTATCAATAAGTAAACCAAAAATTACCATATATAAATGGGATGGTCAAAAAACATCATCATAGTTAATAGTAGAAGAAAAATAGACATCAGAAGAGAAACATACCACAAAACAAATCATTCCATAACATGAAATATATTAGGTATCTCAAAATAAGAAACCCAAACTCAAAATAAATGGAAAAATTACTAATAAATCCCATGTAAAACCCAAAGGGTACAAAATAAAAAAAATGAACCCATAAGAGTCTATCCCTATGAGAGAAAATATTCTCATGAAAATTTTAGATAACGATAATAAAGAAGATCCACCCTGGAACATGGTGCCCTTATAGTTATATATGTCTTGTAAACCAAAATCTGCAAATGCCTTAAATGGGCTAAAGAAGGGTTTGAAGCAAAAAGCCTATTAGGATACCACCAGGAATATATTTATGGATTTTGACCATGAAACCAATGAATTAGTTTGAAAACATTTTCAAAACTAAAAACCACTTTGAAAATATAGAATTTCCAAGTAACTTTTAAAATCTCATTTGTTTAACTTCTCAAAACAAAGAATGGTTTTGATTTTTTTTCAAACATGGATAAAGTAAATAAAAAAGATACAAGACATAACATCATCATTTGAAAACAAAAATTAAAAAAATGTCTATATGAACATAACATCAAAATCATATAACCATAGAAGTGGGAAATGAAAATATGGGAATAACACATGTCATCACATTAGTGGAACTAATAAAATGAAATAAGTATATAAAAAAACCAGTATGAGTAAGCACACATAGGGTCTCTAACTATAAGTTATAACATGAGTTAGTAAATGAGTATGGTATCTATATAAACAATGGAATCTTACACAGTCTTCCTCGAGTCCAATTCTAAGAGCTCACACAGTGTCTAATAAAAAAGCTTAGCGGTTCACATGGTCATCCCACCCAAAGGCTCACTCGGTCCCTTGGAAAAAATAGAGGCTCACATAATCCCGCCGTTGAGGCTCACATGGTAACTCGAACAACCACCTACCTCACACCCTAGTTGATAAAAGTGACACTCTAAGGCCAAAACATGAAAAAAAACAAGTTCCCTTATTAATCAATTGATAACACAAGCCAATAAATCAAAAAAACTTGCCCATTTTATCAAAACAAAGTTCCCAAGATAAAACGATTTATAAATCCATTTTATAAATATATTTAACCAAATAAATACACTTTGATCCATTCAGTCAAACACTTGGTTTTCATACAATCCACACCCATTCAGAAAAACCCTCCTTAAATTCCAAATTTCCAAACCAAACCATGGAATACATGAAAAATGGAATACAAACCAATCATAAGTCATTTTAATAGAAATTTAAACAATAAAAGACAAAGGTAATTAGATATTTAAAGGCATGCCATGGAAAATTCCCTTAAATTCAACCACATACATTGGATTCAATATAATGCTCATTGTGCACAATGAAGTCCATCTAGAAGCGATAAATCCAAGACTTGCACATATAATCCACAAGAAATAATATAGAAATACACATAAAAAATAATTTATTTGGACAGAACCACTGATAGGATTCCACTACTCCATAAGAAAGTAAGAATAAGGAATAAAGAGGGAAAATGGGGAATAAATAAATAAGAAACCACTGAAACTCAAGTTTTGACCCCAAGAATCCAATAGAAAACCACCAAGGGGAGATGAGTAGATCTCCATAGGTCAGGGAGGAGGGATACACATGATGGAGGAGGAAAAATAACCCCAAAAAATAAAAAATTATAAGGAAAAAATGATAATTTTATAATTTTAAATGAGATGGATAAGGTCACACTATTAGGAAAACCATGTTCCAACCATGCAGGTGACACTTTCTTTCCAAAACAGGATGAATGGTTTGGCCATATGGTTAGAAAAACTATGTCCCAACCATGCGAGTGCTACTATCCACCCAAAATAGGCCACATGGTTTAACCTATGGTGTCAAAAAAATTGAAAAACCATGCTCAAACCATATGAAACTTCAGTTTCAAAACCACAACACCCCTCACCGAGTTTCTGCATGGTTTTTCAAAACACTGCACTAATCATGTGCCCTTCTTTGTCTCCTAGAAAACTCCCGATTTTGACCCATAGAACCCAGAAACTCCAAGAATTCACCCAAGGATAAATAAAACTCTAAATAATACATACTAGTGACCCAAAGGGTGTCACATGTATCATTGCTCAGTTTCATCTCAACTTGTAATTAGATGTTCTAGGAATGGTTCTATTACAACCCTCCCCTCCTCATTTGTTTGGAAGGTAGTGGGACATTACTAGGCCTCAGGTGACCTCCCAAAGACATCAAATGCTAAAAATAAATGAAAATGGATTCATAAAATGATGGGGTATGATTTTCCATTTTGAAAATAAACAACCAGACCAAGATAAACATACCAAAAAACCTCTATATGATGCATGAAAATATTTTAATAGAACTCAAAAAGTAACAAAACTAACAAAAACAATATTAGAGTATAAATAGGAAACCAAAAATAAAAAGTCTCAAAGACACCAAAGACAAAAACTATATAACTCCAAACATGATCTCGAATCTAAATCCACAATACATGCACATGGAATCATGATGCATCACTAAAGAAATAAGATTCCTTGACTTTACTTGTGTCTTGATATACAACATCTGTAGATCCACCATTGTTACCAAGTAGGGGTTTAGTATAAAACTCATTAGGATTTCCCCAATGACTTCCTAGCTCATGAAACTATGATTGAACACCTTATAAAATTATATAAAAGGTCTTAAAATAATTTAAATAAACTTATAAGAAAGAGAAACCATTTCTAAGAAAAATAGTTTTCCATAGAAAGCAACCAAAAAATTATTTAAATCCATTTCTCAAATCCATTTAGCATAACCTGTTCCATTATATACATTTAATCATGAATTACTAGGTGATAGTTCAATACTCATGGGTGGTCTCTAATCATTCTACCACATTATGACAATGTAACCATATACTATGTTCCCTAATGGAACACACCCCTTATATATGGTTACATTAATGAAAATGAACACACACCAACCATTTATTCCAAAAACCATGCCAAAACAATTTTGAAAACACATTTCAATAAAAAAAATCATTTTATTGAAAATATTTATATTAATTTTTTTCCATGAATGAAAACAAAACCATATTTTAAAATCTCTATTATAAAACCATGAAACAAAAAAATTTCTAAAAAACAACCAATTTACACAATATCAAAAACCATCACAAAAGTGGGTATCCATAAATATTTTTATATTAAATTCACTATTCAATTAAAAAAATTCATTCAATTTGAAATTAATACTTCAATTTTTAACTAAGATGAGTCAAGAGTGAAGAAACCTACCTCTCAAAAATAGGTAAAAATGAAGAATGATAGAAAATGCCAAAAAATCAACTTGAAACACCAAGAAACGTCCTCATATCTTGTCCCATTTACACAAAACAATCATACCTCATCATAATTGTCATAAAAAAAACATTAATATATCCTTGAAGGATTAGGTTAATTAATCCAAGAGAGGTAAAAAGAAGAGATCTAAGGAAAAACACAAAAAATGAGCACTTCTTAAGGAGTCCCGACATCCAATGCAATTATATTTTCCAAAAAATCACTATAGGATCAAGAGAAAATATCTATATAGACTTTGGAAGAGGTGGAATTTATGTTAGTGTTGGAATAGAAAAAAAATGAGTCATTAAGGGGTTAATCAAGTTAGAACCAAAAAATAAGGATCTTGTTTTTAACATTGAATGGTTAGGGCACATGGTTAAGAAAACCGTGTTCTAACCGTGCGTTAGCCACTAACTACAAACACCCCTCACATAGTTGGATGACATGGTGAGATAAACCGTTTACTATCCATGGTAAACCCCTTTATCCCACGTCACTTGTTTTATCCTTGGTGGCCACACAATTTGGATAAACCATCACCTACCCATACGCCTACCCAGTTCCCACTGTTTTAGTTACACAGTTTTCTGGAAGGTGTTTCATAGTTTCTACTAACCTTTCCAATTTTGAACATTCAAAAAATCCACAAAACATTCTAAAACTCATATAAAAATCTTGAAACTAAACCCAAGAACATTATATATTTAAAATACAAAAACAAAGGGTTAATTACCTAAAACTGGGGCTGCTACATTCTTCCTACCATTGGTATTTCCGTTTCTAGAAAGTTGAAAACCATAAATTTCCTAAAATATTTGAGGCCATTGTTTGCCCATTTAGTTCTCATGTTCCCATGTTTTATCCTAAATCCAACCATGTTTCCTTAAACCAAACAGTAGACAAATGATTTTACCACAAAATACCTTCTATTTCCTATCCACAATCTTCACTGGCACATGAACCAACATAGCATCTGACTCTAGGTCAATGTGACCTGCTGAATCACATATCCAGAATCAAGTTGAGAATTATTCAATTGAGAAACATGAAACAAAATATGAACTAAAATAAACTTTTTTTCAAAATACAACCTATATTCCCCCTCACCAACTCATTCAAGTGTTTCAAAAGGGAATATGTTTCAACGAGATAATATTCCTTGACTCCCAAATTTACAATTTCCAAGCCTTGGATTGATTCTCAAGAACACATGATCACTTACCACAAATAAAAATGACCATTTATAATGATCCTCATACAATTTCTAATGACTCTAAGTCGTCTCCATCCTCATTCTGATTAACTAAATCTTCTTAATTATCTATTTCACAAGGGATGATCCAACCAGTGAAGTCTCACCTGTTTCCATACAACATAGTGTATAATGACATGGATACCTATAAAATTATTTAAAAATATCCATATGTATTGATTCCTGATAACTATTGATATATGAGAACTCCACTAACAATACATGCTCCTCCCATGAGCCACAAAAATCCATTATACATTCCTTAAGCATTTATTCCATTGTTTGTATCATCCATTTTGATTTTCCATCTATTTGAGGATGATATTCCATACTCATAGTCAACTAAGTCCCAATGGATTGTTGTAAGTATTTCTAGAATCAATATGTAAACCTCAGATCTTGGTCCGATACTATCTAAATTAGTATTCCATTCCACTTTATCACTTCTAAGATGTAGAATTTACCAAAACCTCCACTGTATGAGATTCACGAATAGGAATGAAATGGGTTACATTTGTGGGCTGATCCATATCACCCATATGAAATCAAGTTTTTGAACCATTTATGGGAGACCTGTCACAAAATCCATGGAAATTTTCTCCCATTTCCACATAGGAATTAGTAAATACTAAAACATACCCAATGGCCTTTGGTGCCTTTCCATAACATATTAATTGGTGAGGCATATCATAACAAACTCAACCACTTTACTTTTTATTCCAACCCACCAAAATTGTTCTTTTAGTGCATTATAAATCTTTTTTATTCCAGGATTAAAAACCCATCTCTAATGGAGGTAAGAATAAAGATCCTATTCCTGAAATATAATAGGTACAACCATATGATCTTAAAACCACAGAACTAATCATCTTCTAAACTTACATCACCCAATGGTCTCACCACCATTGAATTTTGACCATAAAAAACACTAAAAATCAGATTTTTGTACCTCTTTAACCCATTTATCCAAATCAAGAATGAAATAAACTGGGAAGAAAACCCCAACACTACTTCGGTATTCAAAATCCAAGTGCATTTCATCTACCACTGATATCAACAACCATTTATCTAAAGCCTCTTCCACTAAATGACTATATTAAATTTTAATTAATTCATCCACCACCTAATTTCCTTTACATAATGTATATATCAAGTCAAAGTTATACATTTGGAGGTAATGTATCCATATTATTTATCTCAGATTTAAATCTCTTTGTGAGAAAATGTGTTTCATGCTCTTATAATTTGAAAACACCATAATTTTTTCTCAAAAGAGGTAATAATGCCATGTTTTCAAATCATGGACTACAGAATATAATTAAAAATCATGTTTTGGGTAGTTCTTCCCATGAAATTGTAACTACCATGATCTATAACAGAAAACATGATCTAATTTCATGAGAACACACCCCAACCCAAATCACAAATAATTAAAACATACCACATAACCTTGTCGTGATTTTGGAATTATCAATATCAGTGTTGACATAAGTTGAAATTTCAGCTCTTGAAAAAAATTATGAAACTCATCATTCAATTATAATGTAGAATTTATTCTTATCAAAATTTTCATTGGTGAAGATATTAGTGAAAATTCAAGAAAAAAACATCAGTAATAACCAATGAAGCCAAGGAAACTACATATCTCAAAGAAATTCTTTAGTGGTTTCCCAAATATCATAGACTCTATATTTTTTGGATTCACAGAAACACCATTTTATAGATAACATGTAAAAAGGAAACGTTCTTATTGTACCCAAAAATTACACTTTGAACGTTTTAAAAGTATAAGATAATCCTACTAGACACCCAACAGTGTAACACCCCTAGCTTCCATGATACGCTTCTCATTCAATAATGCAATAGCTTGCATTGTACGCAACTTCGAGTTCTAAAACACCGAGACTAATCAAAGTAGCCGTTATGAATAGTAATAACCACCTTTTAAAATTATAGAAATTTTATATTTCAAAATGGACTTCATTTTTGTATTCGTAATATCGAAATTATCCAAAGTTGAATTTTTTGTAAACTTCCAATTTTTTATGAATAGTGAAAATTACTTAAAAACAAATTTTTTAATCAAAATAATTTATAGTGATAAATTATACTATTTAGTGGTTTTAAAGTATAATTAGAATATATTTTTACCATTTTATACAATGGTGGTCATTAGAATTTATTTAACATTGAAATTGGACATAAACAATTGCCAATCTTTTGAAATAAATTGTTTCTTAAAAACACGCTATTTGTTGTGACAACGGGAATTAATTATAAAATTAATTAATGCAACTTATATGTTTGGAATTTTATAAAATATACATCATTTTTGAATTCTTAATATCAATTATAGCTTAGGGTGAAATTTTGGCATTGTTCTGAAAAACTTCAATTTTTGATGAATAGTGAAACCACTAAGTGGTAGTTAAATAACTGATTTTTCGTTTAAATGAAATATTACCACTTTTGTGATTTGATTTTCAAAAATCCGACATACATGGTTGTCATTAAGAAGTAAAATGTGGTTCAATGAGATTAAAATAAATTTTTTGTGAATAGTAACTTTTACGTTCTTAATCTCGATTAAAGGTAATTAGTGTAGTTTAAGGTAAAAATAATGTTTTAATAATATGAGCTTGACACTTGTCCTACTCCTATTGGATGAGTCATGTCCGACCAAGACAACCCATGGGTCAATTTGGGGACCCCATGGAGCCACTTTGGTTGGAAAATGACATATATATATTTATTTAATGTTAAAGTAAAAAAATGACACAAACATGAAATGTTTTACTAAAACAGTTTTTAAGTAGGGTTACACTAGTCCAAATTTTGACTATAAATATTCATTAGAAATCTAAGAAGATTTACTACATCATAGTATTTTTTTTATAATTTTTAGACATTAAATAAATTAAATTATTTATGACATCATTATGATGCAGCGATGACCTCATTATTTAACGATTTTAATAAAATGAAAAGATAATGTAAAATCCAAGTCTTACACTTGTCCAAAGCCTATTGTATTAGGATATTTATAACCCTTATCACCTTATACTAGAATTATATGAGTGTGGGACCTTTGGAATCCGAAAAGCATTGTATAATAATGTAACATTTCCTTACCTTCCAAGAGTGCCCCTCCTCTCCACTTATAAAAGGCCCCCACCTCTACCACCTCATTCACACTTTCAAGCCATTTGGATCAGCCAACCTCTGCCAAAATACTCTCCCAACTTCCCCTATTACTCCTAGAAGCCTCACTTTGGGCAGAACTCTTCCCAAGGAAGCCTTTGGCTCAAATAAAAAAGAGTTACCCGATTTTGAGGTAATGTCTTCTCTAATGTTGTTTTGTTTTATTTTTCTTCTCCAACACCCTAAACTCTTTTTATTCATTTATTTTGTAACAAAAACAGTATCCTAAATATACTAGGATGTTGTTATAATAAGGATTCGACCTACACTTACACAAACCTTCATCTAATGGTTAAAGAACATACAGTTTCTGTGGATGGCGAATTTCTGCCTCACGAAACGATGATTGTTCAACACTCATATAACACCTTCAAAGGTGGACATTAAGATGTCACTATATTTATATATGATATATAATATGTTTATGTTTTACTTATGCTTCTTTATTTCTCATTTATGGCATACTTTAGGATTTTCATTATGGGTAAAACGTGATAATTTCATTTTAGGAAGTGCGGACTACCGCCCCCTCAAAGTGATTTGAATCGTTAATGCCATATGTGGGATGTATAAAGGATGGAGTAAATGGTATTATACACCATATTATACTGGAATTATATTATATATTTATATCATTATTATTTCATTCCATTAAATACGAAATAGAAATGAATGTAGCGTTCATGCGTACGTACGGCTTACCGTCTCCATGAACGGTGCATTTCATTTCTTACCTCTAAATGTTACGTAATATTATAAATGAATGTATATACGGGATATATATGATATATATGACATATAAATAATGAATATAAATCTGGAGATAATGTATATTCTACCACATAAACAACTTGTAATTATAAGAAGGTTATTGTTGACTCAAGTACCAAAGATCGACAAAACGACTGTTATTAACTTAAATAATTACATAATGTTCATAACATTGTAATAAGTGATATAAAAAGGATAATGAAATTGAAAATGGTTCTTAATAAGGTATATATTAACTCTAGTTTATTATTCAGGAGGTTAAAGAACGATTGAGTCATGTCAGATACGAGGTAAGGGAACTTCTTAACCCAATTTCTATTCTTTGGGTTAATCTCATAATTTCAAATTATGTCATGATATTATTATGTTGTATATTGTATTTATAATTTCTTTATGTGTACATATAGTGAATACACATAATAGATATATTTTATTTAAAAATGATCTTTTTAAGGGACTTTGTCTCAATCTCCATTCATTGAGGCATATTTTGTTTTATACACAAATTTATTTTATACAGTGTATAAACCCCTTTGACTTTTACATTTATTCAAAATGAATCTTTTTATACGAAGCGTTTTACTAAACGACAAAAAGGGAATGTTTTTCTTTCCGTACATATGAGGCGACAACGACTTCTCCGCCGCCATGACCATTATTTGAGTTTCGGCTTCCTCTACAAGCCATCATTTTTTTTGATGAAAAATAAATACAAAGTTTTAACTTTCTTTTATTTTGGTATTGAAAATGGTTTTGAAAGAGTTTTTATTATATCAATGTGTTGTATTGATATCTTGTGATTGAAATGTGGAAATGTTATGTTTCCTTTATGCATGTTTTATGTGATACGATTATGTTATGGTTTATGATATGTTTAAACCTATTCATATGAGGAATGTATTGGAATTAATAAGTGACGGGTGGAGCCCACTATAGCTCCTCGATGCATCGGTAGGTCTCATGAGACAACTAGACGTGGAATTGGCTGAGGCCCTTTCCCAATTTGATTTATGGTTTTGGCCGAGGCCTTAATCATTTTAGACGTCTTGGCCGAGGCCTTGACAAAATGTTTCAGAATGTCTGGCATTATACATTCCCTCATTATGAAAGTGGTTATTGATATTGCATGTGATTATTCGACCAGTAGAATATCCATGTGAAGAATTGAATGGCATTACCTCATTTTAATTTTGCCATATTATGTTGTAGTTCAAGTTTAAAAGGCTTTTGTTTTAGTTATACATTTCCTTAAATGTTAATGTTTATTTATGAAAGATTTCGCTATATTGTTAACCTTACTGAGCATCTGAGCTCACCCCTTTCAATGTTTTAATATTTTTCCAGGATGTGAAGAAGTATTTTATGAATGACCTGCAGGGGTAGTCAGAAAGGGATATGAGTGTGGACTATGAAGACCATGTTATTGTAGTTTGTTTACTTTTTGATGTAATGAAAGACTTATGAATGTATCTAGTGTTTCCAAGGCTACTAAAATAATCGGTCTTTCGAGACTTGATCTTTTGTGATCATGCCAATGTTACAATGTAATGCACCGACTCTGGGTAGCTGGGGTCGGGGCGTTACAATCAGTATTTCCAGGTGTTTATCATGATCATCGTTTGTCCATGAATACGATAATATTTTATCTAAAAACACCACCAAAAAATAATCCAAATACCATTGAAATATTATATTCATCAATTCCATAAATACACTTGGTGAATTTATAATATTTAAAGGAAAACCCATATAATCATATTTGAAATATATACTCTTAAAATCTATCATTGGAATATCATCCTTTTGAACTCACAATTTGTGATATCCTTAATACATGTCAATTTTAGAGAACTATTGTGGTCCCCTTAATTGTTTGAATAGATCATAAATTCATGGAAGTGGATGAAGATTATTTATCATAACTTGGTTAAGATTACGATAATCTACATAGGCCTGCAGAGTTCAATCTTCCTTTTTCAAAACCAAAAATGGTGATACCAACAAAGTTATACTAATTTGAACGAAGTAATTTCATTCCAACTATTCCAAATGGGGTTTCAATTATTCTAATTGTATTAGTTCCATTCGATAAAATAGAAGTGAGATAGGAATGGTCCCTAGTAATAGATAAATTGTAAAATTCAATTATCTTATGTGTGGAAGCCCTGAGAAATTATCAAGAAAAACATTAGAAAACTAATTATCAATTGTTGGAAAAATTTTATTTTCAATCACATCTATATATTCCAAATTCAATGATTCCAAACTGTATGAGATAATTCCAACCATTGGTGCCAAAAATATTATTCCCAATTCTTTTACATTCGAGTCTCCTCTAAAAAGATGCTCGACACCATCGTTAGTTGTAAAACTAACCCTTCAAGTATAATAGTTGATGTGATATTTTAACATTTTAAAGCAATCCATAACCATGGTTATATCCTAGTAATACATCTCAAGAACAGAGAAATTACAACTCAATTCATCTCAATCAATTATTATAGAACATTATTTTCACATAAATGCTTGACGTTATCTTTAGCCAATAGGAGTTTGAAGTTTCAAAACCGAAGGCATAATCTCACCATGAAAAACTAGAAGTTTAGTAGAATGAGAAGAAATAAACTTATTATAACACCCCAAACATTTTATGGTATGATTCTATTAAATACATTCTATTCATAGCCTATATTTCATGAAGCACTATATCTTTTGTGAATCAAAACATTATAGGAGAAAGTTATAAGCTATCCATTAAACAAAAATTTTCCACTTCTATGTTTTGAATTTAGAAAAATGCTTATCTAGATTTGTGACCAGTAAGTCATTTGGAGTGTGATAAAACCAACTTAAATTTTTTGATGAATAGTAACATACCATTATGAATAGTAAAATTAATAGTAATATGACCCTAATAAATAGTAAATTATGATAATATTTTATTTTCTTAACGTAATAAGATAATGAGATCTTAATTAATTTTTCAATGTGATATAGAACTAATTATATCTTAAAAATTTTTATTTTTCAAATTAACTATGATTTTATTTAAAAATTAAATTAAAAATACATAAAGAATTATTTTCAAAAAAAGGATTTCATTTTTAAATTCTACATGTCTAAAAATGGTTAGGGTAAATTTTTGGGATTTTTCTAAAATACATGAATTTTTCATGAATAGTAAAAATAAAGTTTTGAGTTTTCGGTAGCTTAATGAAATCATAATGATGTAATAATTAAATATAAAAGTATGGTCGACTTGTGTACAGTAACGTATGACATTAAGTGTCCCAATTGGCTATAAACATGGGAAAATACCATGGGAAATCCCACGGTTTGGTAAAAACCACTAATGAGGTGTCCCGTTGAAATTATTAAAAAACTACCTCTCTTTTTCTTTAAATACCCACTCATCCATTCGTTTTCCTTCATTCTAAATCCATCATCCTAGAATATCTAGTGGTTTTACCTATCTAGGAGTCCTCCCATGGTGTCCCAAATCCCCCAAGTTTCCATCCTTCAGGATCTAGGAGTTACTCTACAAGGTAAGGGAATCCTTCATTCTCTTCTTTAAGTCGACACTTCTTTTATGTTAACTATTTGAAATTCATTTATCATATGTTGGGGTTTGATTTTATTTATTCTTATTACTTTTCTTTTGATTTAAATATGATTATATACCCTATTGTTCTCATAATTTAATTTTATGAAATTTTAAGCGATGCCGTTAGGCTGCCGAATTTTCATAAGGGATCTCTCAACATTTCTTTTATTTTTAAGACAATCTCTTTTCTTTTTTATCTTCTCAACTTCTCTATACAAATAACCATGATAAACATTAGCATCATATATATAATGGAATTATATCATGTTAATAGAATAACCATCATCAATATTTTTACTCCCCCATTTTTATTTTTATAAATGAAATCAACGTCCATGAGGTTCTAATTTATAACCTTTGTGGACGGTGGAGTTTTGTTCTTCACTTTCTACTTAATTACTGGTCATGAAACCATTTTAATGGTTGCAAAAAATAATAATATATTTATTTCATCTCACTAATGTTATGTAATCTTTACAAACTCATAATATGGAATAATAATACAAAATGAGTTCATTGTTTATAAAACGGCCAAGCTAAATCCAAGCATTTATCAAAAAATCTTAACTAATGATTCATCCTCAAGTATATAACCTATAATCATTATAAGATAATTTATATCTCTTTAATTTCACTAATAATATATATTAACAACTATTTATATTTATCCACATTTCAAATGAACTTCCATTCATGAAATCAAGTAAACAAATCATGAAAACCAAGGAAGAAAATGCTTCCAAAACAATAAAATTGAACCTCTCAAACTCATTAAAAGGGCCATTAATGAACCTAATAAGGTTATAATAAATTAATTACATGTATAGGATATTCTGTAATTATTAATTAATGAATCTAAATTTGATTATTCAGGTCATTGAAACAAATGAAGAACACACTCGAGAAAAAGGTAAGGGGTTTCTCATCTCACTTTCATTTCTGTGAGATTTTCATTGTTCGCCACTTATTTCTTGAATGTGGTATATGTGTACTACAATTTGATATATAATTACATTATTATCTTTATTTTCATGTTATTAAATTATTCATTTGATGTTCATTAAGTTCTGGTCATATGATTCGACTGATTACATTGTGGTAAGGGACTTTGTCTCAACTACCTTTTCGTTGTGACTAACTTTGTATTGTGAACCTAATAATCCTTATGTGGCGTACCTACTGACCATTTGAGATCAATTTTCATCTAAAATTATATTTATATTAAATATCCACAATCTCATTTCATGGATATGTTTTTTTTCTAAACTGTTTACAATTTTACATACGGTGTTTATTTGGAAAGTTATTTTAATTATGGAAATATTGATGAATCGGTATCCTATACTCTATACAAATATTGAAAATGCATATTGATATTGTATTGAATAAATTTATAAATAATTATTTGGAAATGAAGTGGTAGGTGGGGCCTACTATATCCCCTCGATGCATCAATAGGTCTCATGAGACAAGTTAGTTGGCGACAAACCCTTCGAGTTTGTTTCCAAAAATCAGATGGGTTTCTAACCATATAACTAAACCGTTTTTATGGTATTATGGTTTCATGTGCTAGATACATGATGTCAAATTAATAAGAATTATCTTGATTCATTATCAGTTATTATTATTATCCATGAGGTTTTCACTATGACAAAATCTATGGATGCAGTTTAATTATCAGTTTATTATTAGCATCGGTTTTTCATTTATTCACCATGCCATATTGATTATCTCAGATTGACTATGATTCACTTATTATTGTATCAATTCTTACTCTATTTGTAATCCTTACTGAGCATTTGAGCTCACCCCTTTTATTTTTTACCCTCAACAGGTGATGAAGGGATGGGCATTTATTGAGTTCAAGTGGTTGTAGTTGTAGTTTTCTTTATGTATTGCATTTTGTAAACATTTCCAATGTAATTTGAGAAACATCTATGTATCTATTTTATTAAAAACTAATAAACTGATCATTCCTTTGGGATTTTAATTCCTTCTAACCATGCCAATATGACAAGTAATGTACCGGATCTAGCCTAGAGGGGTCGGGGGTGTTATAGTTGGTATCAAAGGAAGTTTAGTAGGAAACTTGTAAACTAGAGTAGGAAATAAATAGTAGGGGACAAAGACCTAATGTAGTAATTGAGGTTAAATGTACACAAACATCCTAGTATTTTGGTAAGGAATATATTTTGTGAAAATTTCTAGCAAATACATCCCTGTCTGGATATGAGAAAGTAGAGGTGGCTTTGGAACAGATGTACCTAGGAGTGAAAACTCCGACAAGGAGTTTTGGGCTTGACCCGGGGTATCCTAGTACACGACAATGGGCCTTGCTGCAATCTTGGTTATGACACTCCCAAGGGATATGATTAGGATAATTCATGTTTTTTACAAGCCATTATGAATAAGTTTAATGTAAATTTTTCCATTGAGAAACCATGTTTATAAGGATAGATACGCATAGAATTTCTATCTATGTTGAGTACCTTTATATTTTATATTCATAAACAAACCTAGTGTATCCAATTATTTAGAAATGGAATCTAATGAAAGAAGGGAAATCAATACTCATGGTCAAGGTAGGGATCTCCCCACTGAGCAAGTCAACACAGTCAATGTTGGAGCAGATCAGATCATGACCATATTGGGACAACTTACTCAGGTGGTAACAAATAATCATTCCACACCTGTGTTGGATCGTTTCATGTGGAAGAAGCCCTCATATTTTAGTGGGAATACTAACCCAGTGGTTGCTGAGCAATGAATCAAGTCCCTTGAAAAGATATTCATGGCATTAAGATGCAATGAAAATGAAAAGGTAGTACTGGCAGTATAATGTCACAAGGGTGATGCTGATCAATGGTGGTCCTTGATTCAGAACACCATGGAGGGAGAAGAAATAAAAGATATAGAATGGATGACTTTTAATGAAATATTCTTCGAAAAATATTTCCCTCGTGATCAACGAACTGAAATGAAGAGGAAATTCCTTAGCTTAAAACAAAGGGAAGAAGACAATGTTGCAGAGTATGAGGCTACTTTCACAAGGTTGGATAGGTATGTTGAGGATTACATATGTGACTCAGCAGACAAGATTGATCATTTATTTGAAGGTATTAAGCCAAGTCTTTGAAGGGAACCTACTTCTCAATCATTTTCATAATATGATGAAATTGTATCAAGTGCCATCAAAATAGAGTGGGAATTTTCTAGATCAAAATTTTTCAAAGGAAACCAAGATAAGAAGAAATACTCTAATAACAAAGGAAAAGGAGAAGAACCAAATAAGATAAAGGGAACAAATATGTTCCCATTATGTTAGAACTGTGGTAAGAATCATCTCAGAAAATGCTTGAAAAGCATGGGAGTCTGCTACAACTGCAGAGAAAAGGGTCATCGATATGAAGAATGCAAGGGGAAGAAACAATTCAATGATATTCAATGCTACAATTGTAGAGAGATGAGACACTATACAAATGAGTGTCCTAAGAGCCAAGGAAACTTGACTTAGAAAAGGCCAAGAGAGAAAGGGAGATCCTTTGTGATTACAACCATGGAGGATGAAGTTCCAAATGACGTGGTGGCAGATACGTTAATTATTTACTCAAACATAGCCAACCCTTTATTTGATTCTGGATCATCACATTCATTTATATCTTCCCAGTTTTCCAAGAAAATTAGATAAGTCCAATTTGATTTAATAATGGAGTTTTCAGTCAAAAATACTAAGATATGTATCATTGCAACCAAGGCATGTCGAATAGTCCCCCTCCAGACACCAAAACGTGCTCTAGTTTCTAACCTTATCAACATACCAATGACTGAATTTGATATAATTATCAGTATGGATTGGATATCAAATTATGATGTGGAGATTTATTGTAAGAAGAAGAAAGTTACAATTTTTGATAATGGTGTAGAATCCCTTATCTTTAAGGTAGAAACATCACCACCAGATTCTTATCTAGAACCACCCCCATTAGCTCTACTGAATGAAATACTTGGAGACGAAGATAAACCAATATCTATGGGTGAGAAAAGAAATATTCAAATTGAATATGTACACATAGTAAAAGAGTACATTGATGTATTCCCCGAGTATTTACCTGGACATCCTCTAGAGCGGGAAGTTAAGTTCTCTATTGATTTAATTCTTGATGCAAGACCTATATCAAAGGCTCCCTAGAGAATGGACACTATGGAATTAGTAGATCTAAAGAAAAAACTAGAGGATTTGAGTGCAAAAGGATTTATTCAACCTAGTGTTTCTCAATGGGGAGCCCCAGTACACTTTGTTAAGAAGAAAGATGGATCCATGATACTTTTCATATATTATAGGGAAATCAATGCAATTAAAATTAAGAATAAGTACCCTCTACCCCAGATTGATGATTTATTTGACCAAATTCATGGAGGTTGATACTTTTAAAATATTGACCTTCGATACGGATATCATCAATTGGGTGTGAGGAAGAAAGATATTACTAAGACGACATTTCAGACCAGGTATGGTCATTACGAGTTTACAGTGATGCCTTTTGGACTCAAAAATGAACCCTCTATTTTTATGGACTTAATGAATAGAGTTTTCAAGGAATATCTTGATACATTTGTTGTGGTATTCATCGATGATATCCTCATATACTCAAAAATCTATGAAGACCATGAGAATCACTTTCGAGATATTCTGAGAACTCTTAGAAGAAATAAATTATATGGAAAGTTTAGCAAGTGAAAATTCTGGATTCAATCAGTTTCTTTTCTGGGCCATATTGTCTCTAAGGATGGAATTCTAGTTGATCCTGCGAAGAGAATGGAAATCCAAGATTGTCCCACACCAAAAAAAATAACTGAGGTACGTAGTTTTGTTGGATTAGCAGGTTATTATTGGCATTTCGTTCAGAATTTTTCCCGATTGGCTAACCCACTAACCAAGCACACACGTAAATGAGTTAAGCTTGTGTGGAAAAAAGAATGTACAAAATGCTTCGATTAATTGAAAAGAATATTGGTCAATGCTCCAATTTTGACTCTTCTATCTAGAAGTTATTGATTTGTGATATTCAGTGATGCATCAAAGAATAGGATGGGTTGTGTCCTTATGAAAAACGATAAAGTTATTGCTTATGCATCAAGACAGTTGAAGAACCATGATTAAAATTATCCAACTCATGATCTTGAGTTAGTAGTGGTAATATTTGCTCTAAAAATATGGAGACATTATCTCTAGGGAGAAAAATGTGAGATTTATACGGACCAAAAGAGTTTGAAATACATTTTTCACACAAAAAGAACTCAACATGAGGCAAAGAAGACGACTGGTGTTACTCAAAGATTACGATTTTTCAATACACTACCACCCTGGAAAGGTGAATAAGGTGGAAGATGTATTAAGCAAGAAAGATCATGTACTTATGACTCAAATAAGGATTTAAAGAGATCATATATTCAAGGATCTGCAGAAGATGGATATGGGAATTGTTAAGGAAGGGGAAACATCACTCCTCTTTCAAATGATTGTTAAACCATCTTTACTAGAGAAGATAAAAATTTCTCAATCTGATGATGAGAATATGCACAAGAAAATTAATGCAGTTAAGGATGGGAGACTGGCTAACTTCGTGTATGAAGAAGGAGTTCTGAAATTTGGGAAGAGGTTATGAGTTCCATCAGTACCTGAGCTAAAAAGGGAACTATTAGATGATGCTCATAGATCAAATTTCTCTATACACTTAGTTAGCACCAAGATGTAAATAGATCTAAAGGAATATTTTTGGTGGGATAATATGAAGCGAGAAATGTTTGACTACGTGTCAAGGTGTCTAGTTTTTCAACAAGTGAAGGCTGATAGACCACATCCCAAAGAAGTGATGAAAACTCTTCCTATTTATATGTGTATGTGGGACAAAATTATGATGGATTTTG
This sequence comes from Viscum album, assembly GCA_963277665.1. NCBI lineage: Eukaryota > Viridiplantae > Streptophyta > Magnoliopsida > Santalales > Viscaceae > Viscum > Viscum album. Next base: position 1,621,936,027 of record OY728152.1, read on the forward strand.
TCAATGGACTAATGAGGCCACCTAAAAGCAATGATGCAATATGGGTAATTGTTGATCCTCTCACTAAATCAGCACATTTCATTCCAATAAGAGAGGATTTACCACTTGAGCGCCTGACAAGACTTTATATTAATGAATTTATGGGACTTCATGGTGCACCTCTATCGATTGTCTCTAATCAAGATCCTCGGTTTACATCAAAATTCTGGAAAAGTCTCCAAAAGGCTTTGAATACTGAGCTTCGTATGAGTACTACATATCAACCTCAAACTGACAGACAGTCTGAAAGGACTATTCAAACTTTGGAAGACATGCTGAGATCATGCTCTCTTGACTTCCAAGGTATGTGGGATCAATACTTTCTGTGGTGGAATTTTCCTACAATAACAGTTTCCATTCTATTATTCAAATGGATCCATATGAAGCATTATATGGAAAGAGATGTCAAACTCCAACTTGTTGGGACGAAGTTGGTGAGAGGAAACTTATAGGCGCAGAAATTATTGAAGAGACCACGACAAAGGTGAAGAAAATACAAGCCCATATTAAAGAAACTTAAAGTAGGCAAAAGAGTTATGCTGAAAACTGGAGAAAAGAGTTGGAATTCCATGTGGGAGATCATGTATTTCTGAAAGTATCTCCATCAAAGGGTGTCTTAAGGTTCTGTAATAAGGGGAAACTGAGCCCCAGGTAAATCAGACCATTTGAAATTCTGGAAAGAATCGGAGCTGTAGCTTACCGTTTAGCGATTCTCCCAAATCTCTCCAGAGTTCATGATGTGTTCCATGTATCATTGTTAAATAAGTACATACCAGACCAAACAAATGTACTCACATATGAAGAAATAGAACTGGAACCTGATTTGTATTACTGTGAAAAGCCTATTAGTATTATTGACACAAGGGAGCAGGTATTGAGAAATCAAACAACTCAACTAGTAAAGGTTCTTTAGAGGAACCAAAATATGGAGGAAGCAACATGGGAACCAGAGGATTTCATGAAGAAGAACCACCCATATCTTTTTGGTGGGATTTATACATAAAATTTTGAGGAATAAATTTCCGAAGGAGGGAATAATATAACACCCCAAACATTTTATGGTATGCTTCTATTAAAAAAATTCTATTCATAGCCTATATTGCATGATGGACTATGTCTTTTGTGAATTAAAACATTATAGGAGAAAGTCATAATCAATCCATTAAACATAAATTTCCCACATCTATGTTTTAAATTTCGAAAAACGGTCATATAGAGTTATGACCAGTAAGTCATTTGGAGTCTGATAGAACCAAATTGATTTTTTGATGAATAGTAACATACCCTTATGAACATTTAAATGAATAGTAATATGACCCTAATAAATAGTAAATAATGATAATATTTTATTTTCTTAAAGTAATAAGATAATTAGGTCTTAATTAATTTTTCAATGTGATATGGAACTAATTATATCTTTAAAATTGTTATTTTTAGAATTAACTATGATTTTATTTAAAAATTAAATTAAAAATACTCAGAATTTTTTTTTTCAAAAAACGGAGTTCATTTTTGAATTCTACACGTCAAAAAATGGTTAGGGTGAATTTTTGGGATTTTTCTAAAATACATGAATTTTTCATGAATAGTAAAAATATAGTTTTGAGTTTTCAGTAGTTTAATTACATCATAATGATGAAATAATTAAATATAAAAGTATGGTTGACTTTTTTATAGTAACTTATGACATTAGGTGTCCCAATTGTCTAAAACCATTGGCAAATACCATGGTCAAGCCCATGGTTTGGCAAAGACCACTAATGTGGTGTCCCTTTAAAATTATTAAAAAACTACCTCTCTTTTTCTATAAATACCCACTCATCCATTCGTTTTACTTAATTAAAAATCCCTCATCCTCAAATATCGGGTGGTTTTTCCTCTCTATGATTCCTCCCAAGGCGTCCCTATGCCCCCAAGGTTCCATCCTTCAAGATCTAGGAGTTACTCTACAAGGTAAGGGAATCCTTCATTCTCTTCTTTAAGTCGACACTTCTTTTATGTTAACTATTTGAAATTCATTTCTCATATGTTGGGATTTGATTTTTTTTATTCTTATTACTTTCATTTTTATTTAAATATGATGATATTCCCTATTGTTCTCATCATTTCATTTTATGAAATCTTAAGCGACATCGTTAGGCTGCCGAATTTTCAAAAGAGATCTCTCAACTTTTCCTTTATTTTCAAGATCATCTCTTTTCTTTTTCTCTTCTGACCTCCTCTATCCAAATGAACATGATAAAATACAGTATCATCTATATAATTGAATTATATCATGTTAATGGAATAACCATCATCAATATTCTTACTCCCCCCCTTTTTATTTTTATAAACAAAATCAACGTCCATGAGGTTCCAATTTATAACCTCTGTGGATGTCGGTGTTTTGTTCTTCACTTTCTCCTTCATTACTAGTCATGAAACCATTTTAATGGTTGAACCAAAATATAATATATGTATTTCATCTCATTAATGTTCTATAATATTTACACACTCATAATATGGATTAATAATACAAAACGAGTTCATTGTATATAAAACTGCCAAGCTAAATCCAAGCGTTTATCAAAAACTTTAAACTAATGATTCATACTCAAGTATATAACCTATAATAATTATAAGATAATTTATATATCTTTAATGTAACTAATAATATATATTAAAAACTCTGGATATTTATCCACATTTCAAATGAACTTCCATTCATGAAAGCAAGTAAACGAATCCTGAAAACCAAGGATGAAAATGCTCCCAAAACAATAAAATTAATGCTCTTAAACCCATTAAAAGGGACATGAATGAACATAATAAGATTATAATAAATAAATTAAATGTATAGGAGGTTTTGGAATTATTAATTAATGAATCTAAATTTTATTATTCTGGTCATTAAAACAAACGAAGAACACACTCGAGCAAAAGGTAAGGGGTTTCTCATCTCACTTTCATTTCTGTGAGATTTTCATTGTTCGCCACTTATTTATTGTATGTGGTTTATGTGTTCTTCAATTTCATATATAATAACATGATTCTCTTTATATTCATTTTATTCAATGATTCATTTTATGTTCATTAAGTTCTAGTCATATGATTCGACTGATTACATTGTGGTAAGCGACTTTGTCTCAACTACCTTTTCGTTGTGACTAACTTTGTATTGTGCACCTAATAATCATTATGTGGTGTACCTAATTTTCATTTGAGATCACTTTTAATTTGAAATTATATTTATATTAAATATCTATAAAATCATGTCATGGATATGTTTGTTGTCTAAACCGTATACTATTTTACATACAGTGTTTATTTGGAAAGTTATTTTAATTATAGAAATATTGATGAATCCATATACTATACTCTCTATGGATATTGAAAAGGCATATTGATCTTGTATTTAATCAATTTATAAAGAATGATTTGGACATGAAGTGTCTGGTGGGGCCCGCTATAGCCCCTCGATTCATCGGTAGGTCTCATGCGACAAATCAGTTGGAGAAAAACCCTTCGAGTTTGTTTCCAAAATTCAGACGGGTTTCTACCCATTGAACTAAACCGTTTTCACGGTATCAAGGTTTCATGTGCCAGATACATAACGTCCAATTAATAAACATTCTATTTATTCATTATCAGTTATTATTATTATCCATGAGGTTTTCACTATGAGAAAATCTATGGATGTATTTTCATTCTCAGTTTATTAATGGAATTAGTTTTTCATTTATTCACCATGCCATACTTATTATGTCAGATTGACTATGATTAACTTATTATTGTATTAATGCTTCCGCTATTTGTAACCCTTACTGAGCATTTAAGCTCACCCCTTTTATTGTTTACCCTCAACAGGTGATGAAGAGAAGGGAATTTATTGAGTTCAAATGGTTTCAGTTTTAGTTTTTGTTATGCATTGTATTTTGTAAACCTTAAAAATGTAATTTGAGAAACATATATGTATCTAGTTTCTCCAAGACTACTAAAATGATCATTCCTTCGAGATTTTCATTCCTTCTAACCATTCCAATATTATAAGTAATGCACCGGCTCCAGCCTAGAGGAGTCGGGGTGTTGCACTTATGGGATTCATCCGTATCCATCAAATATTTAATAAGGGTATAATTAAAAATAATCATAACTATCAACATAGATGGTCTATATTGATCATCCAAAATCATTTTCTATGCTATATAAAATTGTTTACTTGATGAAATTTTATCTTTATTACACTATTGGAATCACACTGGATGAGGATTGATGGTATTTTTAGAATCACCAAGGATTCCTTTGATCTAATGATGAGAAATATTATGATGAAATCATATAATTGAACTATACAACATATATGAAACACAAGATGTGTCCCAAGAACCCAGCCATGGAGCACCGTGACAATAGCACTGATGATTCCCCATCTGGTTGAAATTGTGACATGCTCTTGGTGGTGCTAGAAAATCTTGCTTCATGTGATCAAAAGATCCATATTGAAAATATTCATGCTTTTTATTTGGTTTAGGAGAAACACTCATCAATCTAACCATTTGATTTTGATTCCTACCACTACTTTTGTAAATATTTTTCCCACTTCCGCTTATTCCTACAGTTAGAGTTACCACTATTTCCTATAGGTATCAACATTGGTCCTCCCCCTTTAGTTCCTAATATGTATATCTGTTATAATGTTTCTCTATTGAATATCTAGGTATAATTTATTATAAAAAACATCAATATTTTAGTGAATTTATGACCTCAAACCTGATTCAAAAGTGTGTTCCTTTAGGGACACACTTACAACAAATTCTGGTAAAAAAATGGAAAAAACCATAACATTTTCTGCATACTCTACCACTGAGATTGTCACCATTTTCATTCTAAAAAATTCCATTTCTCTAGAAATTATGAATGTGTGAGGATAGAATTTTTTGTTGAACAATTATTTAAAATTATCCCATGTAATGCCTTAGTATAATTTAACTTGAACTACAAAACCCCACCACCGGAATATTATATTCTCTAGCATGTACATCTCCAACTTCACTTTCATCTTAGCACAGGTGCTTAGAAATTAAATGATTTGATTCATCCTATTTAGCCACACCACTTATTTTTATGGTTCTGAATCACCCTGAAATATGGGTGGATTCTAGTTTCGGAACTGAATTGAATGATCCACTTTACTTGGTTAATCCCTTATATTACCTCAATAAACATCTTGAAAATCCTAGAGAATACATTGAACTAGTTGTTGGTTCACCTACGTATTAGGTGAAACCACATTCTTCGCAGCCTCTTCCAGTTGGTTTCTTCGATGCCCAACCAGTTCCATTTTCTATTACAATAAGAAAATTCCATTTTGTCTCACTCTCTAGAAACTGAAGCCATAACAATTTAAAATTAATTACATCACACATATCAAAACAAGGCTTCCAAAATTCAATAATTTTTACTCTTTCAAGCCATTTTTAAAAATTCCATCATTATCTTGGAAAATCAAACCCTTTTCAAATATTTTAAAAAATCAACACCTTTTTACAAAATCATGAATCATTACTCAAAATGAAACATGCACTTATAGTGGGAGGTCATTTATATAAATTCATGTTTTTCTCTCCTCATCAAATAAACCCATGAAGATGAAGTTGTAACTCCTAGTGGTGTCTCAAAACACTCACATACCTAAACTCCATGGTAACATGATGTTCAATATAAATTGTTTAGCCATTCCTATTTATGCTCTACATTTGATGTTCCAATGATCATATCTCTTTTCTTCCCATCCAACTCAAGGACTAAATCAGAATCACTTTCAAACTCCATGACCAAACAAATAGATACCATTTTTCCAAAAGTGAATGATGGACTAGACAAGTGTGATACCATTTGTAACATCCCGAACCTCATCATTAGCTTGAGAAGGTGGGGCGATATTACTAGGCCTTAGGTGACATCCCCAAGATACCAAAGGATGGAAATAAATTACAAGGGACTCATTAATAATTGGGGGACAATTTTAAATTTTTAAATTAAAAAACCAAACCATTAAAAAAATAAACAAACAACCACTTTATGATGAATTAAAACAATGTAATACAATTCAAAAAGTAAACATACCAATAACCACAATATCATAGTAAAAAATGAAAACCAAAACTAATAAGTCTCAAAGAGACCAAAGAAACCAACTCAATAACTCCCAAATTTCTCTAAGATCCAATTCTACAATCAATTTCCATGGTATCACAATGCATCACTAAAGTAATGAGACACCTTTTATTTCTTGTGTCTTGATATAAAACATCTTCAAATGAACCGAAGTTCCCAAGAAGGGGGTGAGTATAAAACATATTAAGATATCCCCACCGACTTCCCAACTCATGGTACCAGGATAGAACAAGTTCACACATTTATATAAAATATTTTAAAATAGTTTAATGCAATTTATAGAAAATCCAAAACTTTTATAAGAAAAATAGATTTCTTTTTAAAGAAACTAGACAATTATTTAAAACCATTTCTTGAATCCATTTGGAATAATCAATTACATTCCAAACATATAGTCATGCATGATCAAATGATAATTCCATACTCATGAGCGGTATCTCTTTGACCTACTAAGTCATTACAACATAGCCATATACTAAGTTCCCAAATGGAAAACATGCCTTCCACAGGGTCACGTCAATGAAAATAAATACACACTAACCATTTATGAAAAAAAACCATGAAAATCCAATTGTTCCATACCATTTCAATAAAAAAACATTTTATTGAAAAAATTTATACAAACCTTTACCATGAATAAAAAAACCACATTTTAAAATAACCATTTTAAAATCATGAAAAAATGCACTTGCAACAAAACAACCAATTTCTAAAATATCACAAACCTTCACTAAAGAGGGTTTCAGTAAATATTTTCACATAAATTTCTATATTAAAATTAAATTAATTCATTAAATTTTAAATCAAGCCTTCAATTTCTAACTAATAGGAGTCAAGAGTGAATCCAACTACCTCTCAAACTTAAGATAAATCAAATAACGGAACAAAAATTCAAAAACTCTACTTGAAACTTCAAGAAACATCCTCAGATCTTGTTCCCTTTACAAAAAACAACTATATATCATCCTGATTGTCATATATAACAGGAATTTATCCCGAAAATATTAGATTCATGTATCTAAGAGATGGGAAAAGAATAAAACTAATGAAAACCACCACGAATGAGCACTTACTAAGAAATCTAGGCCTCTAACACACTTAGATTAGCTAATGGATCAATATTAGATCAAGAGGAAAGGTATATCTAGCCTTTGGAGGAGGTAAAATTCATGGTAGGGTTAGATTATATGAAAAAAAGTCAATAAGGGGGTAACCCAAGTTATATCCATAAAATATGGATCTTGTTTTTAACAGTTCACAGTTATGGAAAATAGTTTGGAAAACAATGCACTAACTGCACATTAGCCACTTCCTCCAAACACCCATTGCATGGGTGGCTCACATGGTTATAAAATTATTAAATCAACCGAAAAACCCATATATCCCACATCAAATGGTTTCTTATTGGTGGAGGCATAGTTTTAGTAAACCATATGCCTAACTATGCACCTACCCAGTGCTCACTGTTTTAGTTTCAAGGTTTCTTGGAAGTTGTTTCATGGATTATAATAAGTATTATCAAACTAAGAAACTCTATAAAGTTTAAAAAAACTTTAAAATACCCCTTCTAAACTCAAAACACATAACCCAATCACTCTATATAATTAAAATACATAAATAAATGGTTAATTACCTGAAACTAGGGGTGTAACAGGTTCTAACCAGTGTTCACTTATCATGTTCTCTCCTTAAGTATATTATGTAGAGTTAACTGAAATATGATGAGTTCAGAGGAATCAGAGAAACCCTTTAGGCCGGGGGGACCATTTATGGTTTGTCTCTCCCTTTTGATGGTAATATCGATTTTTTGAATCGGTTAGTCATACCAATATCTATGACGAGTTCATTGTTGTATGAATGTCATAGTTCTTCATGATCAGCTCATATGGGCACTACAAAGATGTATTATGACCTGATATGGTGATTCTAATAGCTAGGTGTAAAGTGTGAAATTTTTAATTATGTGTCCCACTACTATACCTGTCAAAACATAAAAGGAATATCATCTAAAACCTTCTAGGTGTCTTCTGCCTCTTCAAGTAATGATTTGTAAATGTGACGATTTTTCTATAGTGTTTTCTATTGGATTAACATGTAATACTTGAAGGATAAATTATATCTGGGTGGTGTTTGATCAGTTATATAAATTAGACAACCTTTTCTGACCTAGGAAACCACTAAGGGTGAAGATCTAGATATGTTGTATGTGTAAGAGATTGTGACAATACATGAGGTTATCTATTTTATTGTTATGGACAGGGATCCCAAGAATACCTACTTGTTTTGGAAGAGTCTCCAAGAGGGGATGGGGGATTAGGTTAGGTAGAGTAAAACTTAAAATTAATAGATGGAAAGTTAGATAGATAAATATATTTAGATCATGGAAAATATGATCTATGACTACATATTATATTTCAGTAGATTGTGAGATAACAATTTGGGATGAGTTGAGTTTTCTTATAACAACAATTATTAGTTTTCGATTAGGATGACACCCTTTGAGGATTTGTATGATCATCCATCCAGATCACCTCTTTCTCAAGTAGAGGTGGGGGAGACATCTCTTGTGGGACTAACTCTAATTTAGGATATGTTGTTGAGGATTTAAGATATACATCAACATTTGGAAATAATGCATAATCACAATAAATCTTATGCAGATCATCGATGCTGTCTTGTGGAGTTTTAAATAGGTGTTAGAGTTTTCTTAAAGGTTTCTCCTTGTTTGTGTCACCAAAGGATTGAGAAATAGGTAAAGATATCTCTAAAATATATTAGGAAATTTTAGGTTTCATATTGGCCATTGCTTCCAGTTTAGATGACAATTATTCATGATAATTTTTATATATCTCAGCTCAAGAAGAACCATATTGATCCCTCTAATGTTTAGAATTTGGAAGATATTGAGTTAGATCCAGACGTTTTAGTTGTAGAGAAGCTAGTGGAGATCATCTATTCTTAGGTAAAATTATTTTTTGGGAAGTCTATCCCATTTTTTAGTGTGTTATGGTGACGTAGATCATATTATCATGATATTTGAATGTGCAAATGGTTAGTGAGAGAAAAGTGGCAACATCTCTTTCCAGAGCACCCTTCCTACACATGAATTCTTATGGAATGAAAGTATTATAGTGGGAATATTGTAATTTATTTTATTTTATGTCATGATATTTCTATGTTTAAGAGTGTTTTTTTGGGTTTATAGAGATTAGAAGCTACTTCTAGAAGTTCTGTAGAACTTGATACTTCATTCTGTATAATTTTACTTTGTAATTTCTAGCCTATGGTATAAGTCCTTAACATAAAACCAACTATAATATGGTTTAAAAAACAAGAATATTACAAGCCATAAAATCATTTTTATTCCATAAATTCATTTTACACCATAAGATACACTTTTATGCAATAAAATCATCGATTGAGATAAATTTAATTTGAGATGATTTGTTCTTTCAGCGTATATGAGATATGGGATATTTATGCTACAAATGTGGTGTTTTTGTCACAACCCAACCCACTGAGGCCTTCCTATCTAGCATAAGATTGAGCCTCAACTACCCCAATCCTACCTCCATATTCCATGGGATAGATACAAGTTCCTAAAGGAATAACTAAAATAAGAGGTGTTTTCCAAGAGTACCTACACACACACACACACTCTAACTACCTCGATGAAGAATTTTGTCAGAATAATAATAAAATAATATTACATATAAATAATAAAACGTGCATGTAGTAATCTTTAGGGAATACAAAAGAGTGTGATAGTTCAAAAAAATTTCAAGGAAAAAATACAGGCCCAACCAGAAAAAATGTCTCAAAATGAAAATATTTGGAAAATAAATGATGAAAAATAGTAGATCTAGATCTCCAATCCCTGACTACCATATGCAGTCAAATGCACCAGAGTATCACTATGCTCCTCTAAAATAACTTCTACCTATATGTTGTCAATATAAGACACAACATGTGTAGGGAAATCCCATGTAGGGGTGAGTATATACATACCCAGTAAGACTCCCCAAAAACTAGAGTGGGAGTAATATGAGACATGATATAATTAGTTAGATCAACCCCAAATAAAGTGTGAAAATGAATCCCAATATATATATATATATATATATATATATATGTGATTAAAAGAGAAACCCAAGTGGGAGAGAAAAGGAGATCTAAATCTAACATCCCAAATTTTGGAAAAGAGTTTGTCAGTAGTTCCAAAAGGTACACCAATGATTCCCAACATATCACATGTCAACCTGAAGAAGTAAATCCATTGAGACACACATCTCCACTATGATGCATAATTGAGGATACACAATCATCAATTAGAGGATCCATACCCTAGTATATCAGGGAGGTACCACTCAGTAGATAGATAGAGTACCCACACCCTAGTCCATCAGAGGGTACCACTAAGTAGATATATATAGGACCCACACCCTAGTTCATCAGGGGTACCACTCAGTAGGTTAAGGACTCACACCCCAGCCCATCAAGGGGTGCTACATTGTAAATAGATAGAGCACCCACAACCTAGTCCATCAGGGGGTGGGTACCACTCTGTAGGTAGAGGAACCATACCCTATTCAATTAGGTGGTACTTCTAAGAAGATAGATAGATGACTCATGCCCTAGTCCATTAGGGGTTCCACTCATTAGGTAGATATAGGATACAATCCATAGTCTTTCAGGAGGGTACCACTATGGTCTCTCTCTGATGATCATGACCAATCAATCCTATCATCGAACATCACCCAAATAAGCATCATAGTGAGAAACTCCTGCATCAAATCTAAAACACTAGTATGAAGGTTAACACCACATCGTATATGGGAAACACTTAGTATAGGAAACTCTTGATCCAAAATCCATGTCCAAATGAGGAATATACAAGAGGTAGAATATTATGAAGAAGTACATGATGTGTATGTGGTCCACAAGGAATGTGGCATCACCCATATTCCGGGCTGTGTCCTGACTAACAAATGAATTTCTATCCATGTAGTACTACACAAAATGTATGGGTACTGCATGACATGTCTTGTCCACCCAAGTCCTATCTGTGCTCTCCTAGATGTGCCTATGTACACTATCCATGCTCTAGTACATGAGATGTTCCATTTAATGAACATGTTAGAGTACTCCTAGTGTACACTCCGGGCCTCTAACACCAATTCCCACATCATGTGGGGGTACCACACAACATGTGATATTTAAATCACCCAAAAACACCAGCCACTACAGCTAAGGGACTATAATTCACGTGTTCTTAAGACTACATTGCTTGTTGTCATGTTTTTCATAGAACTTGTGGAATCTTCAAATGGTTTACAAATCCAAATTTTCTACAACAATTTAGAACTTTTGACTACCATAAATTTGTGGGAAACTTCTCCGATCATCTATTTCAACGGAAATCAGAGTTATGATCCTCACACACAAAATCTGCATGTGCCTAATGCATTTCCCATCACTGCTACTCTTTCCTAGATTCTAAATACCAGGGATTTATAACTTTTATCCTTCAATATATCTTGATCCATCCTTAAATTGAAAATTCAATTAGCACAAATGAATCTTTCATGAATCTGGGGGTTTAATCACACTCGAACCCACCCAAAAAAGGCAAACTGCAACCTCGTAGGCCTTAAGAGTGTAAAGAACTATGGAGAAAAACCATAAAAATATTGATAATAATCATTTTAAAATAATTCTCATCTAAAAATTTAAATAAAAAAAATACAGGGTGAGAAATAGGGCATAATAATAGATAATAAATTGAATAATAAATTTAATCAACAATGGGTTTCATGGGAATATTGGGAATTTCCAAGAAATTAAAGTATATTCAAGATTCATGCTTGATTAATTTAAAATAAGGTAAAAACCATAGTGACCCAGGATTTTCATACATGGATAATACTTTTTTTATATTAATATCTATTACATTACACAATCCCATAGCTAAGGATCATAATATTTTAGTGCCTTTGGAAACAAGGAACACAATATTCTAATTTGGTGAAATATATTAAATGTTTCTCAAAAAGATCTCCCCATTTAGTACTCATAATTAAAACTTTTTGTAACACCCTGAGATTTTATGAAAAATATTCTTTTTAATTTCATTAATGTCTTGTGTTGTACGCTACACCAAAAGGAGCTTGCACAACACACATCCTTGACTTTCCTTTCATTACACGCAATCGCGACCTTCCTTGATAGTGTGTGTAGTATGCAACACCGAGTTTCACTAAACAACGATATGCTATTAAAATATTATTAAAACTAGCTGTTATGAATAGTAATAACCACTTTTTGAAATTTTGTAAATTTTATTTTTCAAAATGGACTTCATTTTTGGATTCGGAATATCGATGTAACGCCCCGACCCCAGTTACCCAGAGTCGGTGCATTATTACATAACATTGGCATGATCACAAGAAAGATCAAATCTCGAAAGACCGATTGGTTTAGTAGCCTTGGAAACACTAGATATATTCATAAGTTTTACATTACATCATAAAATGAAAAACTACTACAACAACATAATGTTTCCACAATCCACACTATTAACCCCTCATAAAATCCCTGCAGGTCATTCATAACTTACTTCTTCACATCCTGGGAAAAATAAAACATAGAAAAGGGGTGAGCTCAAATGCCCAGTAAGGATAACAATATAGCGGAAACTTTCATAAATAAGAATAAACATTTAAGGCAATGCATTACTAAAACAAAAGCCTTTTAAACATTAACTTCAACATAGTGTGGAAAAAGTAAAATGAAATAATGCCATTTACTTATTCACATGGATATTCTACTAATCGAATAATCACATGCAAAAATCAATAACCACTTTCATAATGTTGGAATGCATAATGCCAGACTATCATAACCACATAGCCAAGGCCTCGTGCCAAGACTACAAATAAGATTTTGTCAAGGCCTTGTGCCAAGACACTAGTTTGTCTCATGAGACCTACCGATGCATCGAGGAGCTATAGCGGGCTCCACCCGTCACATATTAAGTCCAATGCATTCCCATATGAAAAGGTTTAAACATAACATAAACATTCGTATTAAACTAGCATACGAAATGTCAATACTTTCACCATAAACCATGAATGGTATATAAAAAAAATAGCACATCCACAGTCAAACATATCACAAAACCTTCAATACAATATAAAAGTTTTGTATCATATTATATCATCCTCAAATAAGCATAAATTCCATTAAAGGATGTTGACATAGATGAAATCAAAACTCTTTTTAAAGAAATATCTCTTTCTATTTTGAAATCATTTAAGAGACATATATTCATAAAATAAAACATTTTCTTTGAAAATATTCTTATAAGATTGTAAGGGAAGCTTTGACGATTTTATAACGGCGGAAAATAACCGCACCCGCCGTATAAGTTAAAAAAAACATTCTTATCTTAATTCTGTCGAAAAGGTTAAAAAGCACCTTGTTTGGAAAACGACGGAAAGATTCCTCTTATAAAAAGTCAAAAAAAGGTATAAATGACTTTAACCCATATTCTTGTAAAAATGTTTTGAAATACATTTTGAAGAAACATGGATGTGGATGATAACGAGATCCCAGTAGATTATTACGTATAAACAACCTCGGATAATGAAGAGATTGTGAAATAACCCTTACCTTGTACTTTTCCTTGGTTGGGGTCGGTTAACCTCCTGTATAATGGTGAAATAATTGTTATTAAATTATACAAGAATCATATACATTAATATGATATCATATATGATCTTTTAACATTGCTTTATTAATAATATCTTAGTATTATCATCGTTTCAGGTGATAATCGATTCGTTCTTCTTAAATGTTTGGTTACGTAAGACATGTTTGTAATGGATAGATTAAATCTTATTCATAATCAGAATGATATTAACATTATTTTTAACCCTAAAATGAGAATAAGACTTGAATGGATACGATGGAGGATGGATCTCACCGCGTTCGTGGAGACGGTAGTCCGTACGTACGCACGAACGCTACTTCCATTTAATTTTTATTTTAAAAGAATTGAATCCAAATGATACATAGGTATATTACTATTCCAGTATAATATAATATTTTATATATGTTACTTAAGTTCATTAACACCATCCTTTATACGTTCCATGTGTGGTATGAACGAGTCATATCATTTTAAGGGGGCGGTAGTCCGCACTTCCTCAAATGAAATTATCGTATGTATATACAACATGAAACGAATAATGGTATGAAATAAAATGGAATTACATAAGCTTATATATAAAATATATATCATTAATATCATATTTAATTACAGTGCCATCATAATGGCCACCATGAGAGGCGGTAAGATGTATTTGAACAATCATCGTTTCGTGAGGCGTTAGTTTGCCATCCACAGAAACATTATGTTCATCATCCATTAGATGGAGTTGTGTGTATGTGTAGTTTGAATACTTCTTATAACAACATCCTAGTATATTGAGGATACTGGTGTTGTTACAAAAGAAAGGAAATAAAAAGAGTTTGGGGGTTGGAGAAGCAAAATAAATGAAAATAATTTAAGAGAAAACGTTACCTTTAATTTAGGTAACTCACTTTGGTTGGAACCAAAGGACTTCTTGAAATGCTTTCTGCCTAAGGGGAAGCTTCAAGGAGGATGAGAGGGATGTGGGGAGCTTAGTTGGGCAGAGTTTGGACGAGCCAAGTGGCTTGAGAGGTGTGAGGAATGAGTAGAAGTGGTCTCCTTTTATAAGGGAGAAGAGGGGCTCTTTAGGAAAGAGTGAAAGTATTACTTTATAATATAATTATATTCGGTTTATAATGGTCCAAAAATCATTGAGGTCGAAGATAAGATGACTCATATTCTAAATAACATCAACCAATAAGAATTGGATAGGTTTTAGATAATATTTTAATCATTATAATCTTATTTATTTAAATGATTTATTAATGAGGTAAACATTTCATCATTATTGTGTCATTAATAATTTAAATTATTTGATGTCTAAAAATTATAAATAAAATATCATTATGTAGGAAATCGTTTTATATTTCTAATGAATATTTCTAATCGAAAATCCAACATGTATAACCCTATGTAAAAATTGTTCTTCTAAAAGATGTAAGCTTATGCCATTTTTATTTTTATTTTAACTTTATTAATATAAAGTGTCCCTACCACATACAAGTGGCTCCAAGGGGTCCCCAAATTGACCCAAGGATGATCATGGTCGGGTATGTGTCCACCAATAAGGTTATGACACGTTTTAGGTTAATTTTGTATTATTATAATATTATTTTTTAACCCTTATTTACCGGATTTACCCTTAACCATGGTAAATAAAATATTTACCACAGTAATTATTCAAAATGTCTAAAAATAAAAGTTACCTATTTACACAATTTGGACATCCTGATTCCAAATATGGAATCCATTTTTCTAAATTCAAAACACAGAAGTGGCAGAAATTAATTTAAAATTAATTCCCGCTGTCAAAACAAAAAACGTGTTTTTAAGAGGTAATAACTATCAAAAGATTGACACTTGTTTATGTTCGGTTTAATTGTAAAGTTATGTCCAACGACCAACATTATATTAAATGGTAAAAATATATTCTAAATATACTTTAAAACCACTCAAATTCACAATTTATCACTATTAATTATTTTGATTAAAAAAGTTGTTTTTAATTAAAATTTAGTAATTTTCACTATTCATCAAAATATGAAAGTTATCCGAAAAGTACCAAAATTTCACCTTAGGATAAATTAGATTTTCCGAATCCAAAAATGAAGTCTATTTTGAAATATAAAATATATATGATTTAAAAAAGTAGGTATTACTATTCACAACGGCTAGTTTAATTAGTTGTGGTGTGTGTTAGAACTCGAGGTTGCGTACAACACACGCTATCGCATTATTCGAAGGGAAACGTACCATGGAAGCTTGGGGTGTTACATTCTCCCCTCCTTCAAATAATTGCATCCTCACAATTCCTAGGGTATTACTGCATAAAAAGACTCGGGTGGTTCTTCATCATAAGTTCCTCGGGTTCCCACGTTGCCTCTTCCATCTTATGATTTCTCCACAAAACTTTTACCAGACGCGTCGTTCGGTTTCTCAGTACTTGTTCTCTTGTATCAAGAATCTTGACGGGATCTTCACAATAAGACAGATCGGGTTCCAGTTCTAATTCCTCATAGGTGAGTACATGCGTTGGGTCAGGCATGTATTTTCTCAACAGAGATACGTGGAACACATCGTGAACTTTGGAGAGACTTGGCGGCATTGCCAATCGGTAAGCTACAGCCCCAATTCGTTCTAGAATTTCGAAAGGTCCGATGTACCTGGGACTCAATTTACCTTTCTTTCCAAAACGTATGACTCCCTTCCATGGAGATACCTTTAGGAAAACATGATCACCAACTTGAAATTCCAAATCCTTCCTTCGATTATCGGCATAGCTCTTCTGCCTACTTTGAGCTGCTTTGATGTGATTTTGGATTACTTTCACCTTTTCCACCGTTTCCTCCACCAGTTCTGGGCCTACAAGTTTTCTTTCACCAACGTCATCCCAACAGGTTGGTGTACGACATCTCTTTCCGTATAACGCTTCATATGGTGCCATCTGAATACTCGAATGGAAGCTATTGTTATAGGAAAATTATACCAGAGGTAAATATTGATCCCACATACCCTGAAAGTCAAGTGAGCAAGATCTCAACATGTCTTCTAGGGTTTGAATAGTCCGTTCTGATTGTCCATCTGTCTGAGGGTGGTAAGCAGTGCTCAAATTAAGTTCAGTATCCAGGGATTTCTGAAGACTTTTCCAAAATCTTGAAGTAAAACGGGGATCACGATCAGAAACAATCGATAGGGGTACTCCATGAAGTCTCACAACTTCATTAATGTATAGTCTTGCTAGACGTTCTAGGGGTAGATCTTCTCTTATAGCAAGAAAATGTGCTGACTTGGTAAGACGATCAACAATAACCCATATTGCATCGTTCCTTCTATGAGTCTTTGGTAGCCCCATGACAAAGTCCATCGTAATATTGTCCCATTTCCACTCCGGTATAGGAAGAGGTTGCATGACTCCTCCAGGCTGTTGCCTTCCAGCTTTCACTTGTTGACAAACCATACATCTTGACACAAAATCAGCAATCTCCCTCTTCATATTGTCCCACCAAAAATGTTCTTTCAAATCTCTATACATTTTGGTGCTCCCAGGGTGTATAGAGAAATTGGAACTATGAGCATCATCCAGCAATTCCCTTTTTAGATCAGGTATATTGGGAACACAAAGTCTCTTCCCGAATTTCAAAATTCCATCTTCATACACAAAGTCTCTCAATCTCCCATCATTCACAGCTTTAATCTTCTTTTGGAATTCTTCATCATCGGTCTGAGAACTCTTAATCCTTTCTAGTAAAGATGGTTTGGAAACCATTTGAAAAAGCATTGATGTTTCACCTTCCCTGGTTATTCCCATGTCCATCTTCACTAGATCCATAAAAATTGGATCCCTTTCAATTCTCATATTGTTCAAAACTCCATGGTCTTTTCTACTCAAAGCATCTGCCACCTTGTTTGCCTTCCCTGGGTGGTAGTGTATCGTACAATCATAATCCTTGAGTAATTCAAGCCATCTCCTTTTCCTCATGTTGAGTTCTTTTTGTGAGAAAATATAATTCAAACTCTTGTGATCAGTATAAATCTCACATTTTTCACCATAGAGGTAGTGCCTCCATATCTTCAAAGCAAAGATTACCGCTGATAACTTGAGATCATGATTAGGATAGTTTTGTTCATGAATTTTCAACTGTCGTGATGCATAGGCAATAACTCTATCATTCTGCATAAGGACACAACCAAGTCCTTTCTTCGATGCATCACTATAAATAACGAACCCATCATTCCCCGATGGTAGAGTCAATATAGGAGCATTGACTAATCTTCTCTTCAGTTCTTCGAAACATTCTTCACACTCTTTTGTCCAAACAAATTTAACCCCTTTACGTGTGATCTTCGTTAATGAGTTATCCAATCGGGAAAAATTCTGGACGAAACGTTGATAATAACCTGCCAAACCAATAAAACTACGTACCTCAGTTATACTCGTAGGTGCTGGCCATTCTTGGATTGCTTTGGTCTTAGAAGGATCAACAGAGATTCCATCTTTGGAGACAATATGGCCAAGAAAAGAAATCTCATGAAGCCAGAATTCACACTTGCTAAACTTCCCATATAATTCATGCCTCCTCAGAGTCTTCAAGATAATGCGCAAGTGATTTTCATGATCTTCGTAGGTTTTGGAGTATACCAGAATATCATCAATAAATACCACCACAAATTCATCGAGATACTCCTTGAAAACTCTATTCATCAGATCCATGAATACAGAGGGTGCATTAGTCAATCCAAACGGCATTACAGTAAACTCGTAATGCCCGTACCTGGTTCGAAATGCTGTCTTCGGAATGTCTTCCTTCTTCACACACAACTGATGGTATCCAGATCGAAGGTCAATCTTTGAAAAGTATTGAGCTCCATGCAGTTGGTCAAATAAATCATCAATACGAGGTAGGGGATACTTGTTCTTTATCGTTATGGCATTGATCTCCCTGTAGTCGATACATAACCTCATAGATCCATCTTTCTTTTTAACAAAAAGAACAGGGGCTCCCCATAGAGAAACACTAGGGGGAATAAATCCCTTATTACTCAATTACTCTAGTTGTTTCTTTAGTTCGACTAACTCTACAGTGGACATTCTATAAGGGGTCTTCGATATAGGCCTTGATCCAGGAATCAAATCAATGGAAAACTCAACTTCTCGTTCTGGAGGATGTCCAGGTAAATCTTCCGGAAATACATCTACAAATTCTTTCACAACAGGTACATCCTCTATTTGAACATTCCTTTCCTCACCCGCATTTATTTCATTCTCTTCCTCCCCAATAATTGAATTTAGTTGAGCTATTGAGGGTGGATCTAAATAAGAATTAGGTGGTGACGATTCTGCTCTAAAAATAAGGTGCTCCTTATCATTATCATCAAGAATCGTAACCTCTTTCTTCTTACAATAAATCTTCGCATCATAGTCCGAAAGCCAGTCCATACCGAGGATTATATCAAACTCAATCATAGGTATGACGATGAGATCAGCAGATAAAGAAAATTTATGTGCTCTAATGGGGACTGATTCACAAAACTTTGTTGCAACGATACTTCCCTTAGAAATTTTAACTGACAACTCCCTTATTAAATCAAATTGGAAATATCTAATTTTCATAGCAAACTGGGAAGATATGAAACAATGCGATGATCCAGAATCAAATAATGCATTTGCTAAACTTGAGGAAACCATTAAATTACCTGCCACTACGTCTTTTGGAGCTTCTACCTCTGCAGTAGTGATAGCATAAGTCTGGCCTTGATCCCTTGGCCTTTTCTGAGGTAAGTTCTCCTGACGCTTAGGACATGCATTTGCATAATGCCCCATCTCCCTGCAATTGTAGCACTGAACGTTGGTAGATTCCTTCTTCCCCTTGCAATCATGAGCTTGGTGGCCTTTTTCACCACACTTGTAACAGACTCCCATTCCCTTCAAGCAAGTACCAGGATGTTTCTTCCCGCATTTACCACAAGATGGATATTCAACCTTTCCTTTCTTCCCCTTATTTCCATTCCCAGATTGATCAGCAGGTCTCTTCTTCTCTTTCTTTGCTTTAAAGTCATAAGACTTAGAGAATTCCTTTTCGGTCTTGATAGCACATGAGACAATGTCTTCGTACGATGAAAAGGATTGTGAGAATAACGCTCGACAGAGAAATGGTTTTAACCCATCAAAGAAACGATCAATCTTACTTCTTGGGTTGCGAATATAATCACCAGCGTACCTTGCTAACCTTGTAAAGTTAGCCTCATACTTTGTGACATTCTCATCCTCCTTTTGTCTCAGACTCAGAAATTGCCTTTCCATATCTGCTCGATGGTCGCGAGGGAAGTATTTTTCTAAAAACATATCTTTGAACTCCCTCCATTCCATGTTTGATACTTCATCATCTTCCTTCGTATTTTGAATCAATGACCACCATTGATCAACATCTCCAGTGAGGCGGTAAACTGCCATGATAACTTTTTCCCTTTCACTGTTCCCCAAAGCCTGAAATATTTTCTCTAGGGAAAATATCCATTGCTCAGCTACTAAGGGATTTGTATTCCCATTGAAAGTTGGTGGTTGTTTCCTCATGAATCGATCTAACATTGATCCTCCACGCTACGGATCAGGGTGCTCCATACGGGTAAGTTTATTATTCATAACCTGAGTAAGTTGTCCCAGTATGGTGATTAGCTGATCAGCACCAGTTGCATCACCAGCCCCACTATAATTATCTTGAGCGGGAGGGCAATCCCTACATGGAGTGTGTGCATTGATACGGTTTCCATTTCTTCCACTAGGCGCCATTTCTAAAAAATGGCATAAACTAGATCAGTTTATGAATCAAAATACATAATCCCATACTTATAAAACACTTAACATAAATTGAACTATTTATGGATATAATCCATAATCATAAAAATGTTTTCTTTGAGGAAGTATATACTCATAAACCCTTCATAATTATTTGTAAATAAAATGAGAGTTATCCTAAGCATATCCCCCGGGAGTGTCGTAACCAAGAGTGCAGAAAGGCCCGTTGTCGTGCACCAGTTCTCGTTCGAGTCTAGCTCAAAGCAGTGTTTTCGGGTTTTACCCCTAGGTACATCTGTGCCAGAGCCGCCTCTACCTGCTCGTATCCAGACAGGGATGTATTGCTCGGAAAACTCACAAAATCTCTACAATACCAAAATTCTAGGAAGTTCTTCTATACTAATCCTCAAAGTTCATCTTAGGTATACGTGCTCTAATCAGAGTTTATCTAAATCTAGCTTCCAAGGTTTGTACTAAACTTCCTCTGATACCAACTGTAACGCCCCGACCCCAGTTACCCAGAGTCGGTGCATTATTACATAACATTGGCATGATCACAAGAAAGATCAAATCTCAAAAGACCGATTGGTTTAGTAGCCTTGAAAACACTAGATATATTCATAAGTTTTACATTACATCATAAAATGAAAAACTACTACAACAACATAGTGTTTCCACAATCCACACTATTAACCCCTCATAAAATCCCTGCAGGCCATTCATAACTTACTTCTTCACATCCTGGAAAAAATAAAATATAGAAAAGGGGTGAGCTCAAATGCCCAGTAAGGATAACAATATAGCGGAAACTTTCATAAATAAGAATAAACATTTAAGGCAATGCATTACTAAAACAAAAGCCTTTTAAACTTTAACTTCAACATAGTATGGAAAAAGTAAAATGAAATAATGCCATTTACTTATTCACATGGATATTCTACTAATCGAATAATCACATGCAAAAATCAATAACCACTTTCATAATGTTGGAATGCATAATGCCAGACTATCATAACCACATAGCCAAGGCCTCGTGCCAAGACTACAAATAAGATTTTGTCAAGGCCTTGTGCCAAGACACTAGTTTGTCTCATGAGACCTACCGATGCATCGAGGAGCTATAGCGGGCTCCACCCGTCACATATTAAGTCCAATGCATTCCCATATGAAAAGGTTTAAACATAACATAAACATTCGTATTAAACTAGCATACGAAATGTCAATACTTTCACCATAAACCATGAATGGTATATAAAAAAAATAGCACATACACAGTCAAACATATCACAAAACCATCAATACAATATAAAAGTTTTGTATCATATTATATCATCCTCAAATAAGCATAAAATCCATTAAAGGATGTTGACATAGATGAAATCAAAACTCTTTTTAAAGAAATATCTCTTTCTATTTTGAAATCATTTAAGAGACATATATTTATAAAATAAAACATTTTCTTTGAAAATATTCTTATAAGCTTGTA
The DNA here is from genome assembly GCA_963277665.1 of Viscum album. Lineage (NCBI taxonomy): Eukaryota > Viridiplantae > Streptophyta > Magnoliopsida > Santalales > Viscaceae > Viscum > Viscum album. Next base: position 1,621,958,194 of record OY728152.1, read on the forward strand.
ACGGAAGCTTTGACGATTTTATAACGGCGGAAAATAACCGCACCCGCCGTATAAGTTAAAAAAAACATTCTTATCTTAATTCTGTCGAAAAGGTTAAAAAGCACCTTGTTTGGAAAACGACGGAAAGATTCCTCTTATAAAAAGTCAAAAAAAGGTATAAATGACTTTAACCCATATTCTTGTAAAAATGTTTTGAAATACATTTTGAAGAAACATGGATGTGGATGATAACGAGATCCCAGTAGATTATTACGTATAAACAACCTCGGATAATGAAGAGATTGTGAAATAACCCTTACCTTGTACTTTTCCTTGGTTGGGGTCGGTTAACCTCCTGTATAATGGTGAAATAATTGTTATTAAATTATACAAGAATCATATACATTAATATGATATCATATATGATCTTTTAACATTGATTTGTTAATAATATCTTAGTATTATCGTTGTTTCAGGTGATAATCGATTCGTTCTTCTTAAATGTTTGGTTACGTAAGACATGTTTGTAATGGATAGATTAAATCTTATTCATAATCAGAATGATATTAACATTATTTTTAACCCTAAAATGAGAATAAGACTTGAATGGATACGATGGAGGATGGATCTCACCGCGTTCGTGGAGACGGTAGTCCGTACGTACGCACGAACGCTACTTCCATTTAATTTTTATTTTAAAAGAATTGAATCCAAATGATACATAGGTATATTACTATTCCAGTATAATATAATATTTTATATATGTTACTTAAGTTCATTAACACCATCCTTTATACGTTCCATGTGTGGTATGAACGAGTCATATCATTTTAAGGGGGCGGTAGTCCGCACTTCCTCAAATGAAATTATCGTATGTATATACAACATGAAACGAATAATGGTATGAAATAAAATGGAATTACATAAGCTTATATATAAAATATATATCATTAATATCATATTTAATTACAGTTCCATCATAATGGCCACCATGAGAGGCGGTAAGATGTATTTGAACAATCATCGTTTCGTGAGGCGTTAGTTTGCCATCCACAGAAACATTATGTTCATCATCCATTAGATGGAGTTGTGTGTATGTGTAGTTTGAATCCTTCTTATAACAACATCCTAGTATATTGAGGATACTGGTGTTGTTACAAAAGAAAGGAAATAAAAAGAGTTTGGGGGTTGGAGAAGCAAAATAAATGAAAATAATTTAAGAGAAAACGTTACCTTTAATTTAGGTAACTCACTTTGGTTGGAACCAAAGGACTTCTTGAAATGCTTTCTGCCTAAGGGGAAGCTTCAAGGAGGATGAGAGGGATGTGGGGAGCTTAGTTGGGCAGAGTTTTGACGAGCCAAGTGGCTTGAGAGGTGTGAGGAATGAGTAGAAGTGGTCTCCTTTTATAAGGGAGAAGAGGGGCTCTTTAGGAAAGAGTGAAAGTATTACTTTATAATATAATTATATTCGGTTTATAATGGTCCAAAAATCATTGAGGTCGAAGATAAGATGACTCATATTATAAATAACATCAACCAATAATAATTGGACAGGTTTTAGATAATATTTTAATCATTATAATCTTATTTATTTAAATGATTTATTAATGAGGTAAACATTGCATCATTATTGTGTCATTAATAATTTAAATTATTTGATGTCTAAAAATTATAAATAAAATATAATTATGTGGGAAATCTTTTTAGCTTTCTAATGAATATTTATAATCGAAAATCCAACATGTATAACCCTATGTAAAAAATTTTCTTCTAAAAGATGTAAGCTTATGCCATTTTTATTTTTATTTTAACTTTATTAATATAAAGTGTCCCTACCACATACAAGTGGCTCCAAGGGGTCCCCAAATTGACCCAAGGATGCTCATGGTCGGGTATGTGTCCACCAATAAGGTTAGGACACGTTTTAGGTTAATTTTGTATTATTATAATATTATTTTTTAACCCTTATTTACCGGATTTACCCTTAACCATGGTAAATAAAATATTTACCACAGTAATTATTCAAAATCTCTAAAAATAAAAGTTACCTATTTACACAATTTGGACATCCTGATTCCAAATATGGAATCCATTTTTCTAAATTCAAAACACAGAAGTGGCAGAAATTAATTTAAAATTAATTCCCGCTGTCAAAACAAAAAACGTGTTTTTAAGAGGTAATAACTATCAAAAATTGACACTTGTTTATGTTCGGTTTAATTGTAAAGTTATGTCCAACGACCAACATTATATTAAATGGTAAAAATATATTCTAAATATACTTTAAAACCACTCAAATTCACAATTTATCACTATTAATTATTTTGATTAAAAATGTTGTTTTTAATTAAAATTTAGTAATTTTCACTATTCATCAAAATATGAAAGTTATCCGAAAAGTACCAAAATTTCACCTTAGGCTAAATTAGATATTCCGAATCCAAAAATGAAGTCTATTTTGAAATATAAAATATATATGATTTTAAAAAGTAGGTATTACTATTCACAACGGCTAGTTTAATTAGTTGTGGTGTGTGTTAGAACTCGAGGTTGCGTACAACACACGCTATCGCATTATTCGAAGGGAAACGTACCATGGAAGATTGGGGTGTTACAATCGAAATTAGCTTAGGGTTAAATTTTGGTAATTTTCGGATAACTTTCATATTTTGATGAATAGTGGAAATTACTAAATTTTAATTAAAAACAACTTTTTTCAATCGAAATAATTAATAGTGATAAATTATTAATTTTAGTGGTTTTAAAGTATATTTAGAATATATTTTTACAATTTAATACAATGATGGTCATTGTATGTAATTTCACATTTAAACCACTTATAAACAAGTTTCAATCTTTTGATAGTTATTATCTCTTAAAAACACGCTATTTGTTTTGACGACGGGAATTAATTTTTAAATTAGTTAATGCAACTGATATGTTTTGAATTTGGTAAAATAGACATAATTTTTGAGTTCATAATATCAAATATATCTTAGGCCTAATTTTTGGTATTTTTCTGAAAACTTTCAATTTTTGATGAATAGTGAAACCACTAAGTGGTAGTTAAAAAAACTGAATTGTTCATAAAACTTAATTTTACCGCTTTTGTGAGTGGAATTTCAAAAATCCGAGAGACACGGTTAATATCAAGGACTAAAATGTGGTTCAATGAGATGAAAATAATTTCAGGTGAATAGTAAGTTTTAACTTTTTTTTACCACGGTTAAAAGTAAATAGGGTAATTAAGGGTAAAGATGATATTATTATTACCCTAACACATGTCCTAATTCTATTGGACAAGTGTAATTTGACCGAAAACAAACTTAGGAAAAAAAATATGACCATTTATGCCCACTTGGATTAGATTAGGACATTTATTACTAATTTATTTAAAGAAGGGTTAAAATAGTTAAAATCAAAGTTTAATAAGTAAATTATTTTTAATATGGGGTTATACATAAGATAAATTCGACTATAAATATTCATTAGAAAGCTAAAACTATTTCCTACATAATGGTATTTTATTTGTAATTTTTATACATTAAAAAATTTAATTTATTTATGACACAATGATGATGCAGTAATTATCTTATTAATGAAATATTGACATAAATGATGTTATAAACAAAAAAATAAATGTAATTTGAGACTTTTTATGAATCCCACTAATTTTATAGGTTAATATGACATGTTAGTATTGATTTAATTAACTTGGTTAGAACTAATAATTCTGTTAAAATTTTCACAAAAATCAATTACTAAATAGTGTCAAAATTGACATGAAATAGTTTTTAAAACAAATATTATATTGGTAATTGTTATTTTATTCATAAAAATCTAAGGTTCGGCCAAATGACTTAGATAAGGTTATATATATTAATAATAAACAACTTGGGGTTCGTTTGGATGCTTATAGTAAGTTTATTAACATTATAGTATAAGAACACAAGAAGACATGGTAAAAGTAAAATTATTTAACTTAATGTTAAATCTAAATGATAAGGTTAAAATAGGAACCTAAACTTGTGTAAATTCTATTGGATGAGAGGATTTAGACCCATACACACCTTAGATTCTAAATATATCAATTTGGAGCTATTTAAAACCGAACTTGACTTTATAATAAAATAATAGTTTTAGTTATTCCAAAGGTGCCCCTCTCCTCCCTTATAAAAGGGCACCCCCTCCCTCTCTTCCTCACACAACATTGAGCCTTCAAGCTCGGCCAACCCCTGCGAAATTCTCCTCTCCACTTCCCTAGAAACATCCTAGAGGTTCGGGTCTTCTTCAAAGACCCATTTTAGTGCCCTAAAAGGAGGTCTCAAAGAAGCACTTCAAAGAAGAGGTAATGTCCGTTACCGATTCTTTCATCTTTATTTCTTCTTCCACTTCTTCTTCTTAGGTTGTTTCATTATGAAGTAATAACATCAGTATCACTCATATACGTATATGTTATTATAAGTATGAAACAACCCTATTTCACCATCTATCCATCCTACGGAAAAAGAAATCACCACGCGTGCGTACGTACGGAATACCGTCTCCACGCTGTGGTGTAATCTATTTTCCACCACCACCTTACATGGATGGGTATAATGGTGTAAAGAATAACTATACATAGTTATTAGAACATCATATTGATTCTGATATATTGTATCATCCACTCCAATTCAATACAATAATTATTGAAACGATATCATCGCTCGTGCGTACGTACGGACTACCGTCTCCACGACGCGATGAGATTCATTATCCATGTTAACCATTTAAGAATGATTATAAAGTATATATGAGAAATAATAATGAAATATATAACATTATAAAGCTATTGTATTTATGTATATATGTATGTCATCTACTTAATTCCATTCAACTCAATAAGGAAACGAAAACAGCGTTTATGCGTACGTACGACCTACCGTCTCCATAAACGGTGTATTTCTTTCCATTTACTAATTTATTATATATATGTATATTCTGAATATATATTATATATAAATCAGGTTTTATATTCTGTAGTTAAGTAATTATGATCTAAGAAATCATATGAATAATTACAAGTCAAAACCCGGACGATAAATGAAACAATTATACCCAAAATGCTCTTTAACATAGAATTTACAAAAGAAAGGGTAATATAAAGTCATAAGTGAACCATATATGATATCATAACAATGAGTATGATTCTGGAATAATTCAATGACATTATTTAAATCATTATACAGGAGGTTCAGACACCTACGAAGAAAATCAGACCTAAGGTAAGGGGAATATCACAATCTCATTTTTATCCGAGATTGTTTATACTTTGGTATTTACTGGGGCGTATTTTATCACACACATCCATGTTTCCTAAATATGTAATATTATTTCCATCCACATACAATTTTTTAAATCCAATTTTACCCTTCGGTGAGTTTTTATTAAAATATATGAAAGGAATCTTTTGACGTTTTTCATACGAGGTACTTTTTGACTTTTCCGACAAAAGTACGAGAAGAATGTTTTTTTAACTTATACGGCATGAATGGATTTTTAAAACATTATTTCCAAGAAGCTTCCTTTTAAATTTTTCAAGTTTATTTTTAATCATGTTCTTTTAGTTTAAAATTGTATGACATGTTAAGAAAGGGAAAGTGTTTTTGAAGTAGAAAGGATATTTTCCTCAAGAATGAAGTTCAAGTGTTTTATCAAAATTATTTTCCATATAAGATAATATAGGGTTCTGTTTATATCCCTCTTATTACTTTGATTTGATTATGTCGTGATGGAATTATTTTTTATGAATTCCTTTATCTTATATGAATTGTTTTATGATGTCATGTTGTTTAAGAATCCCATTTTTATTACATGGGTTATGCTATGATGTATGGTTTATGATTTTGTGGCACACATAAGAATGATATCATTATGAGATGGGTGGGACCTATATCTCCCTCCAATGCATTGGGTAAGGATTTTATATCTCATGAGATAGACATGGCTGGAATGGTAGGTTATACCGGTTCAGTGAAACAGGACTAAAACGATGGTGAATCGGTTCAGAAAGGGACTTTGTCTACTAAGATAGTCTTGGCAATGAGTCTTGACTAACAAGAAATGATTCTATATGATTATGTGTGCATGACACAAAGTTTAATGTTTTAAGTTATGATTATTGTGATTACATTTCACTGCCATGAGTTATCCCAGGTTATGAAATTATGATCTCTTTTACAGGTTAAGATTTCCAAAAGATATGTGCTTATGTATATGATGTGATTGATATTTCTTTTGTTTACCCTTACTGAGCATTTGAGATCACCCTTTTATGTTTACTTTTCCCCAGGATATAAAGAAAGGTTTTAGGTATAAAAAAGGAATATCTTTATGGGAGATGTTGAAGATCTTTCACCAGGATTAGAAGATTATATTCTGAGTTTCCAAAGACACTAAACTATTACGATCCTTATGTGTGTGTTTTTGTTATGTACTAAGTATTCCGCAAATGTAATGTAATGTCAATGTACGTCAAGCTTCGGGTCTGTACAGTTGGTATCAGAGGAAAGGTTTAGTCAACCTTTGGAAACTAGGATGCGAGAACTTTAGTGAGATCCCTAGAGATATTTCTAAGGTATGTCTAGGGATGTCTCTAAGGTTAAGTATACGTATAGGTTATAGTCCAAGAATTGCGCTAACGATCTTAGAATTTAACCTAAGATGTTAGATATTGAGGGTACTCCTCCTTTATTATGTTGTTTTCCCTAGCATGATTTTTGCCTCTCACACTATTCTTTTTGGGTTTTAGAAAATGTCTGGAAACAAGATGATTCACGATAATAGAGGATATGATGGACAATGGAATGATATTCTTCATGAGAAACCAAATGAAATGGGATTTGGAAGTCCAAACATCATTATTATGCCGAATCAACAATCTCATAATATGATCAATAAAGTAAAAGTTGGTAAGTTTCCTGACTCGTCTAATAAGAGAAAGATGGAGTTTCATGATGATCATAGAGGAAAGAAAGTTCAATTTCCCCTATGTAAATCATGTGAGAAGAGGCATCAAGGAGAATGTTTCAAAGGAACTAGAAGATGCTTTGGGTGTGGAAAAGTAGGACACAAAGCCAGTAAGTGAAAAGGAAAAGGTTCAGTTAACACTAGGGATGAGGATAATGGTATTGCTACGACATCAACAATGGTTAAATGTTTTAAATGTGGAATATATGGGCATTATTCAAACCAATTCCCTAAGGGAAATTCTCATGAAGAGAATCAGTATGGTCGTATGGGTAGTATTTATGTAGATGATGATGAAGAGACTACAAATGATATGTGAGATGAAAGAATTGTTGAATCTCGGTCAATGGTTTAAGAATGTAGTGGAATGACTACATGTTTATCATGTGTAATGTTGTATAAGTAATCTCATGGTACTATAGAATAAAGAGACATCTAAGGATTGTTACACTGTTGTCTTTCCTTGAGTTTTGAAAGTGTATGATTAATGGTACCAGTATCCATGAAAGGTCATTCAGATATTTTTGGAATGTAGATGATATGCGCATAATGAAGGGATAAGATGATAATTAGATATTTGATTGTATTCACGAGCTCATGATTGATATAAGGACTAAGTGATATCATGGTTTGAGTATATAGAATTTTGAGGATTTTGGTATGTGGAAGGTGTTAACATTTAACTGCATTCATGTTTTCACTAAGGTTCAATGGGTATTCAAGAGAATACATGATTAAGGACTTTGAATGTTTGGAATGTGACCAACAAAACATATCTTATGATATATGGGGATCAACGATGGTATTAAATCTCAGGTAATCGTTTTCCCTATGTTATGAGAGTGGACTGCAGTATTATGGATAAGCCTAAAGGTTGGAATGGATTATGTTGGACATAAGTTAGTATTGTTTAAGGATAGAAGTTTTTTTCGATATTATTGATGGGATGTTATAGTAATATAGCTTTAAAAAAAGGACAACCTCCAGGATGGGCGACAGCCCATCGCGTCGGAAAAGGCTGTGGGAATCGAACCCACAACCGAAGTGCGACTGGCCTTTATCGCCTACCACTGGCCTACAGGAAGTCCCTGTTTACTAGAAACTAGTTTTATTATATTAATCAGTATGATATATGAAGTATAAGTCCATTTTAGGAACCATATATGATTAATCTCACTATAGAATGACTTATGTATATTTAATAACTTTTGCTAACCTTTTGTTTGAGACAGATGGAATGACCCGTCATTCTATCACATGATCTGCTAAGACTTCATGAATAACAAATTCAACGTCATTTATTTAGGAGATGAAGTGGAAATTGTTCAAGGCATGAACAACAGTGAGATTGTACCAAAATAAAGTAAGTATTTATTCTAATTCAAATTCTTCAACTTTAGGGAAACGATCTTGAAAACCAAAAATGTTGTCCTAGTGCTCTTATATCTGATTAATTAGATGGTACCTTAGATCGTCAAAAATTTATGGATTTGTGATTGTTGGCTTTTCCATAGCCATGTTCTCAACCACTCTCCATCAGAACATGATGGTTAGATTTTTCTTCCATATCCGTATTTTCACCTATGTGGAAACCCAGTGATTAGTTTATTTGGGTAACCATTACGTTTCATACTTTTGTTTTTAAAGATTGGTTTTGGTATTCCTTTTTACGATGTGGGTTTCTATTAAAGAAACTTTCGAGTAGTAAACCATTTATAACCTCGACGAATTTCGAGGGCGAAATTCATTTTAAGGGGGGTAGAATGTAACACCCCGAAATTTTATGAAAAATATTCTTTTTAATTTCATTAATGTCTTGTGTTGTACGCTACACCAAAAGGAGCTTTCACAACACTCATCCTTGACTTTCCTTTCATTACACGCAATCACGACCTTCCTTGATAGCGTGTGTAGTACGCAATACCGAGTTTCACTAAACAACGATATGCTATTAAAATATTATTAAAACTAGCCGTTATGAATAGTAATAACCAATTTTTGAAATTTTGTAAATTTTATTTTTCAAAATGGACTTCATTTTTGGATTCGGAATATCGAAATTATCTTAGGGTGAAATTTTGGAAATTTTCGGATAACTTTCATATTTTGATGAATAGTGGAAATTACTAAATTTTAATTAAAAACAACTTTTTCAATCGAAATAATTAATAGTGATAAATTATTAATTTTAGTGGTTTTAAAGTATATTTAGAATATTTTTTTACAATTTAATACAATGATGGTCATTGGATGTAATTTCACATTTAAACCACTTATAAACAAGTTTCAATCTTTTGATAGTTATTATCTCTTAAAAACACGATATTTGTTTTGACGACGGGAATTAATTTTTAAATTAGTTAATTCAACTGATATTTTTTGAATTTGGTAAAATGGACATCATTTTTGAGTTCATAATATCAAATATAGCTTAGGCCTAATTTTTGGTATTTTTCTGAAAACTTTCAATTTTTGATGAATAGTGAAACCACTAAGTGGTAGTTAAAAAAACTGAATTGTTCATAAAACTTAATTTTACCACTTCTATGAGGGAATTTCGAAAATCCGAGAGACACGGTTAATATAAAGGACTAAAATGTGGTTCAATGAGATGAATATAATTTTTGGTGAATAGTAACTTTTTACTTTTTTTTACCACGGTTAAAAGTAAATAGAGTAATTAAGGGTAAAGATGATATTATTATTACCCTAACACATGTCCTAATTCTATTGGACAAGTGTAATTCGACCAAAAACAAACTTAGGAATAAAATATGACCATTTAGGCCCACTTGGATTAGATTAGGACATTTATTATTAATTTATTTAAAGAAGGGTTAAAATAGTTAAAATCAAAGTTTAATAAGTAAATTATTTTTAATATGGGGTTATACATAAGATAAATTCAACTATAAATATTCATTAGAAATCTAAAAAGATTTCGTACATAATGGTATTTTATTTGTAATTTTTAGACATTAAATAATTTAATTTATTTATGACACAATGATGATGCAGTAATTATCTTATTAATGAAATATTGACATAATTGATGTTATAAACACCAAAATAAATGTAATTTGAGACTTTTTATGAATCCCACTAATTTTCTAGGTTAATATGACATGTTAGTATTGATTTAATTAACTTTTTTAGAACTAACAATTCTGTTATGATTTTCACAAAAATCAATTACTAAATATTGTCAAAATTGACATGAAATAGTTTTTAAAACAAATATTATATTGGTAATTGTTATTTTATTCCTAAAAATCTAAGGTTTGGCCAAATGACTTAGATAAGGTTATATATATTAATAATAAACAACTTGGGGTTCGTTTGGTTGCTTATAGTAAGTTTATTAACATTATAGTATAAGAACACAAGAAGACATGGTAAAAGTAAAATTATTTAACTTAATGTTAAATCTAAATGATAAGGTTAAAATAGGAACCTAAACTTGTCTAAATTCTATTGGATGAGAGGATTTAGACCCATCCCCACCTTATCTTTAAAATATATCAATTTGGAGCTATTTAAAACCAAACATGACTTTATAATAAAATAATAGTTTTAGTTATTCCAAAAGTGCCCCTCTCCTCCCTTATAAAAGGGCACCCCCTCCCTCTCTTCCTCACACAACATTGAGCCTTCAATCTCGGCCAACCCCTGCCAGATTCTCCTCCCCACTTCCCTAGAAACATACTAGAGGTTCTGGTCTTCTTCAAAGACCCATTTTAGTGCCCTAAAAGGAGGTCTCAAAGAAGCACTTCAAAGAAGAGGTAATGTCCGTTACTGATTCTTTCATCTTTATTTCTTCTTCCACTTCTTCTTCTTAGGTTGTTTCATTATGAAGTAATAACATCAGTATCACTCATATACGGATATGTTATTATAAGTATGAAACAACCCTATTTCACCATCTATCCATCATACGGAAGAAGAAATCACCGTGCGTACGTACGTACTGAATACCGTCTCCACGCCGTGGTGTAATCTATTTTCCATCACCACCTTACATGGATGGGTATAATGGTGTAAAGAATAACTATACATAGTTATTAGGAAATCATATTTATTCTGATATATTGTATCATCCACACCAATTCAATACAATAATTATGGAAACGATATCATCGCTCGTGTGTACGTACGGACTACCGTCTCCACGACGCGATGAGATTCATTCTCCATGTTAACCATTTAAGAATGATTATAAAGTATATATAAGAAATAATAATGAAATATATGACATTATAAATCTACTGTATTTATGTATATATGTATGTCATCTACTTAATTCCATTCAACTCAATAAGGAAACAAAAACAGCGTTCATGCGTACGTACGGCCTACCGTCTCCATGAACGGTGTATTTCTTTCCATTTACTAATTTATTATATATATGTATATTCTGAATATATATTATATATAAATAATGTTTTATATTCTTTAATTAAGTAATTATGATCTAAGCAATCATATTAATAATTACAAGTCAAAACACGGACGACAAATGAAACAATTTTACCCAAAATGCTCTTTAACATAGAATTTACAAAAGAAAGGGTAATATAAAGTCATAAGTGAACCATATATGATATCATAACAATGAGTATGATTCTGGAATAAGTCAATGACATTATTTAAATCATTATATAGGAGGTTCAGACACCTACGAAGAAAATCGGACCTAAGGTAAGCGGAATATCACAATCTCATTTTTATCCGAGATTGTTTATACTTTGGTATTTACTGGGGCGTATTTTATCATACACATCCATTTTTCCTCAATATGTAATATTATTTCCATCCACATACAATTGTTTAAATCCAATTTTACCCTTCGTTGAGTTTTTATTAAAATTTATGAAAGGAATCTTTTGACATTTTTCATACGAGGTACTTTTTGACTTTTCCGACAAAAGTACGAGAAGAATGTTTTTTTAACTTATACGGCATGAATGGATTTTGAAAACATTATTTCCAAGAATCTTCCTTTTAAAGTTTTCAAGTTTATTTTTAATCAACTTCTTTTAGTTTAAAATTTTATGACATGTTGAGAAAGGGAATGTGTTTTTGAAGTAGAAAGGATATTTTCCTCAAGAATGAAGTTCAAGTGTTTTATCAAAATTATTTTCCATCTAAGACAATATAGGGTTCTGTTTATATCCCTATTATTACATTGATTTGATTATGTTGTGATTGAATTATTTTTTATGAATTCGTTTATCTTAAATGAATTGTTTTATGATGTCATGTTGTTTAAGAATCCCATTTTTATTACATGGGTTATGCTATGATGTATGGTTTATGATTTTGTGGCACACATAAGAATGGTATCATTATGAGATGGGTGGGACCTATATCTCCCTCCAATGCATTGGGTAAATATTTTATATCTCATGAGATAGACATGGCTGGAATGGTAGGTTATACCGGTTCAGTGAAACAGGACTGAAATGAGGGTGACTCGGTTCAGAAAGGGACTTTGTCTACTAAGATAGTCTTGGAAATGGGTCTTGACTAACAAGAAATGATTCTCTATGATTATGTGTGCATGCCACAAAGTTTAATGTTTTAAGTTATGATTATTGTGATTACATTTCACTGCCATGAGTTATCCTAGGTTATGAAATTATTATCTCTTTTACAGGTTAAGATTTCCAAAAGTTATGTGCTTATGTATATGATGTGATTGATATTTCTTTTGTTTACCCTTACTGAGCATTTGAGCTCACCCTTTTATGTTTACTTTTCCCCAGGATATAAAGAAAGTTTTTAGGTATAAAAAAAGGAAGATCTTTATGGGAGATGTTGAAGATCTTTCACCAGGATTAGAAGATTATATTCCGAGTTTCCAAAGACACTAAACTATTACGATCCTTGTGTGTGTGTTTTTGTTATGTACTAAGTATTCCGCAAATGTAATGTAATGTCAATGTACGTCAATCTTCGGGTCTCTACACTTTTTCTTTATAACCTAGGGAAAGTAAACATAATAAAGGGTGATCTCATTTTATAATTAAGAGAAAATAAAATAGATAATTAAGAATAACAAGAATATAAGGGTGTGAGAATATGTGATTACCATTTGAAATCCATAACCCACATAAAAAATATCATAATCATGATTCTTTGAATAAATATTTACAGTTCATAAGACATGAATCATAAGATAATAAAGTAACATGATCCATGAGAGTATAACATTGGTATAAGACATGATTTTTTTCATACACATAAGCATAGAAAATCATTTCCATATTAGAAATGGATCACAACTAAGACCATTATGGTGGGAAAAGTCCTTTACGAAACTAAGTTCACACCCCATTCCAAAAATGCATTACTGATCAAGGTTTACTTCTCATTCCATACCTGTATTAATGAATTGAGTTCACATCACATTCCATCCATGTATTACTAAACCAAGTTATGTCGATGTTCTAGTCCTATTTATCTCATGATATAAAAATCTTTACCCAATTCATTAGAGGGATATATATGTCCCACTAGTAACATAATGAAATTATACATATGTGTGCCACAATATCAAAAATATTCATCATGACATTACCCATGAAATGAAATTGGTATAATAATAATTTCATCATATCAAAACCTATGGAATATTGAAAAGTTTTATAGTCATTTCATCATTGTATAACCCATGAAAAGAATTGGGTTTCATAAGTATTTTATCATGCTATAACCTGTGGAAGAGAAATAGGCTTCATAAACAACTTGTTATCTTAAATGTAAAATAATAAAAGAAGTAATAAGAATGGTTTCCATGGATCATAATACCAGTAAATAATATACCATATCAAAGGATTTCAACTTAAATGGATAATGATTTTGAAAGATCACTTGGATCATTTCTTGAAGAAAATAACCTTTCCTTAAAAATCACATTATTAAAACATAAATAATTTTCAAAATCCTTTTTCATGAAAATAACCATTAAATCTTCTAAAGTAAAATTGTAAAATAATTTAAATCATTTCTTAAAGAAAATATCCTTTCTAATTTTATAATTTATTTTTAAAACAAAAAACATTTTGAAATTCTTTTCTTTTAAATGTAACCTTGAAAACATATAAAGGAAGATTTGACAATAATTTAATTTTTTAAGTGTAAAACCTTTTTGAAATATATTTATTTTAAATTTTTATTGAAATATCATTTTAAAAAATGTTTAATTTTTTTAGATAACTTGGTTTTGGAATAAAATAGATTTTTAAACTAAGAGAGAAAATAGTCAATTTTCCATAAAAACATTTCCTTAATTATCTTGAGTTCCAAAGATATAAGAATGGTCACATTACATGAAGATATCATGAATAACTATATTATATTAAAATAAAAGAAAATTATTGAGATATATATCATTATATCTTATCACCGGAATCATAATCATAAACAATCTCTATAAACGATGAGATTGTATCATTAAATCATTACTACTTTGGTAATATTGGATCATAAGCCCCGTGAAGGAATACAATAAAATGTAACATAAAATAACATGATGATAGATAAATTCATGATATTACAAGTCAAATGTTCTCTATATACACCTCATGAATGAATATAGGTTCATATGATAACATATGTCATAAAGAAGAAAAATTGAGACACAAGTCCTTTATCGATTTGGTTACTTTGGAACCGTAGACCTCGTGAAAGAGAAATAATAAAATGGATATATATATAACAATATATTTTATGGTAATAATCATACAATACATTCAATGGTATCATATAAACCACACATAATAAATATGTGGTGAATATAGCATGTGTCTTACAAAAGTGAAAAGTGAGAAGAAAATACCTTACCTTAACTATTGAATTCCTTCTTACACATTAAAAAATCCAATATAATAAATATAAGTTTTTTATAAATATTTTATAGAGACATTTTAATATATTTCCTACCATATATTATTTTCTTATTACTTTATATTACCTGTTTATTAACAATCCTATGTTAAAGTTACATTTCGGTTAATAGCCGTTTTGTTTTTCATATAAGTTTGGACTTGTTATCTCTATTCCACTTACTTTGATTATGATTTCATCATTTTTAGAATGTAAAACATGATATAAATATCATATATATTCATTATATATTTATTTATAGAAACCCATAAAATTTAGTGATAGGAAACATAATACACCATTCTTGGAGATGGAAGGTCGTACGTAATCATGAATGTTGTTTCTGTATCCTTGTCGTATTGAAAGAAAGAAAGTGAACAATATATATATTTTTGTAAATATTTTAATTTCAGTAGAACTATTATTTCATATATATCAAATATTTTTACAAAACCCATCCTTAATACATTCTATGTAAATTGTGAATGAATCACATCAGTTTGTGAGGTGGTAGTCCGCCGTACTCATGAACAATATTATCGTATTACCAAAAAAGGAATGCATGAAGATATTTTTTATATAATTATCATATAAGAATAAATACATAAAATATATCAAAAATATATTATATAAAATATATTTTAATTATTATAATAATCTTTTAAAGGAGTTAATGGATGAACGAATGACATCAGATCGCGAGGTGGTTGTTCGCTGTACACACAAGTGATGATTTAATAACCCATTTGATGGAAGTGTGTTGGTTTGTTTATTATAATATTAAAATAAAACGATATAAATATATTTAAGATAATTATGTGATTATATAATAATGATATAAAAATAATTTAAGGGGTTTTTGGAAGAAATTAAACAAAAATGTTTATTAATGAATGCTACATATTCTTTGGATATCTTCTTTTGGTTTGAACTAAAGGTCCCCCTTGGTTAGATTTATTACCAAATTAAGTATTCTAATATGAGAGTATTTAATTAAAGAAATCATTTGGATAGGTATTTTATGATCCAAATTTGTTCAAATGTGGTAATAATTTTGGAGTGTGTGTACCCTTTATAGTTGAGAAAGAGTGTCATTCTTGTAAATACTCAAAAGTATTCACTATTGAGAGGTAAATATTACATAAAGTGGATCCAAAACTAATAATTAAAGGTTAATAGGGATGTTATTGTTCATAAAAACCTCCAAAACACATTTATATACATGTTTTAAACATTTCATTCCTTAACTTCTATGTTTCCTTATTTTACCATTTTGGTTTTCACTATGTTAACTAGTTTTCTAACCTAATTTAATTATTATTTAAGACTAAGTTAGAGTGATAACTATTTGATATTTTAGAATAAATTATTCAAAATATTTTATCTTATTTGTATATTATACAAACTATGTGTGCTCGAAATTAACATTAACACAAGCTCATGTAACATGCAAAAGAACCACTTTAACCGTGAGTTTTTTCAATTTAACGGTATATATAGTATGTATAATAGAAAAATTGACCAATTAATGGAAATATTTGATATTTATTAATATTTAAAAATCAATTAAAATAATATAGTATTTTTATAAATTTTTAATCAATTAAAAAAATTTCATTTATTATAAAATGACATTTATGTCAATTCTGACAATATTCATTTAATTAAAGTTAAAAAAATCAAGAATATAATGAAAATAAAATACATTATGATAAAAAATGTGTAACATGATATATTAATTTTTAAAAATAACATAAAACAATAATTCAATCCATTTAATTCAATTCTAATGTTTTTAGTATTATTTTATTTATTTAATTATTAACTAAATAATTTATGTGTTGACGTTTCTTAAGAATTTAATGTAGTTGCATAATATATAAAAAGTATAAAAAATTATCATGATAAAACTACTAATTAATATTCCAAAATAAATTATATAACTGAACCTATATAGTTTTTTTCAATTCCAAGGATTTATAAAAATTAAAAGGAAGAATTGCACATTCTTTTGTCTTTTTTCCTTAACTTATTATATGGGTCACTTTTATGGGATAATGTCTCATTAACTCATAAAAATATATAATAATGTGTTAAGGATATAAATTTTTACATAGAATGTGTGTTTTAAAAGTTTATAGGTCATTTTCCCCCATAATTATAAAGTTTAGTCCCTTAGTAAACTCGTTTTTCTCTTAATCACAGTATTTGATTTTAACAGTTTTCACAATTTATTTTGGTCAAAAATCAAGTTTCAATTATTATAAACTATATATTATTCGAATTTAAATTATAAAATACATTTTCTGAGTTCCAATCACATAATTGGAAAATATTATTTTAAAATTAGTCCCGTAGTCATGACGAGAAAATGAGATTTTAAAGCGAAAAAAATGTTGAAAAGATTACAAAGTTTTTATATTAAATTTCAATATTTAATTGATCAAAATTAAATAATTTGTATTAATAGATATATAATTTAACTAATTAAAATTTAAAACTAATTTTAAATATAACTTAACTATATAAATAATTCAAACAAAAACATAGTTTTCAACTAAAATTCGGTATTTCTCACTATTCAATAAAAAATGAATCCTTTTAGAAAAATCGAAAAAATTCAAAACAAGATAATTTTTAAAGTATATTTTCAAATATTTAGTTTCTTTTTTCAAATACAATTTATAAAATTGTTAAAATTTTGTTTTAAAAATAAGTGCACCATTAAAAGGAGGTAAACTACGTTTTAGAAAAATGCATCTTTTTTACCTAAAATTGGATTTATTCATATATTTTATATATATATCACATAAGATGAATATTAATTAGTTTATTTAATATATAATATATAAATTTAAATAAAAATAAATCATAAAATGTGGTTTTATTAATTTATTGAGATAAAACGGGCTTCTGCATAGAAAAATGGGTTTTCAGGAAAAGAATTTCTTTATTTTAAAATAGTTCATGATATGTGATAACTATCATATAAAATAATTATATTAATAATATATCATAGTTAGGTAAAACTCACTCTTATTTTTAATTCAATCTATTGAAGGAACTCATTATTGTGTGTAACACAAGCCAAACGTAGTGTTTCATGTACCGAAAGCTAAAATCAATGTTGTTTATAGTGAAAGATAAAATTTGTGTTTCTTATAAAGAAAGTTAAACTTGGTGTAGCATGAAACACATGTCATAAAATAATTTTGATTTATTTGAAAACAATAATTCATAAAAACTTGGGTTTTTAAATTCTACCCCCTTAAAATTTATTTATCCCTAGAAATTCACCTGGTTCATCAATGTTTTAATACTTAAAAGTTCTTTTAATATAAACATGCATCATAAAAATGAATACCAAAATATCATTTAAAAAGGGAAAATTGGAAACATAATGTTATCCAAATTAACTCAAAATTATGTTTCCATATTTGAGGAAACAGGTGGGATGTAAATATTTGAACATTAAAGAAAAGGAAAAAAATTATAGAGAGTGATAGATATCATTGATCACATTAATGTGGGTGATCCATATAAAGATAATGATCAAAAAACCATAAATATATGATAATATAAGGGAGCATTTGATTCAAAAAAAATTAAGGTGCTAGGATAACATTTTTGTTTCAAGATACTTTTACTAATGTTAAAGAATTTTCATGAGAAGATATACTTACTTGGTTTTGTTCCATTTCATAAGCATGATCTCATCCATAGGTTATAACTCAATCAATTTTCACTTCATCTATTACTAAAATAAATAAAGGTGAATTTTTTGTTTTGACGCACTAATGGATTATAAAATACTTAAATTTAATGATAAGGCATGCCATCCATCTGTAGTTATAGTCCTAACAATTTAGTTAACACAAGTTATCCAATATGGTTAAATATTGATATTGAAAAAAATTAATCTCTAAAACCTCATTCAAAGTTCAACATAAACTATTTAATTAATGTTTAATCATTTAACCCTTTTGAAAAATCCAAAACTTTAGAAAAAATGTAACTAAATTTCTCAAAATCAAATTAACATTGATCCACTGTATATAATAAAGTACGTCATGATTGTTACATAAAAACATGTGAATTCCTTAATCTTGTATTATATTGAAACTTGGTAATAATGTGAATTACGTTAAATCCTTATTGAAAACATTAATGCTTCTTCATTCCTTACAAAGAACACAAATTATTCGATATATTCCTTCAATCAAAAAATATTGTATACTCAATCCATGAAAGTATGAACCAAATTTTCAATAATTAATTAATTAGTTCCAAGGTATTATTTACTATATAATGTACTTTATCTAAATCAATAATCTCTTTATAGAAACATTATTTTCTCAACATTAGAAACATATTAAGGGTTATCTCTCCCTTAACTTTTTGTTTTCCATAAATATAATATTTCAATTAATTCACTTTTCCTTTCTATCAAAATCATTAAACACATCCTTTGAAATAATTAATTAAAATAATATACATAAAAATACTTATATATTTCACGTATCATATAATATAATATTTTTATTCCATTATGTAAAAACATCATTCATCCCACTTACTTCTCAAAAAATTTATTAAGATTCCTCACGTTATTCCTTAAAACTTCTTTTCTTTCACATGTCATTTATATTATCTTTATCATCAGCAATATAACCATTAGTTTCACCACCTTTCTGATTCTGTTCATGATATTTCCACTTAGTACTTTGATTTTAATAATTCCAATACAGTCCACATTTAAAGGATTCAACATTCGATTATACCTTATAGAATATATTATTCTCATTAATTTTGTTTACTGAACTTTTCATTTTCCCTTTCAATTAATTTAATAGTGTTCTTATTTTCCACAATAAAAACATCTTCACATTCCTCTAATATATCCAATTGGGAATTTCTTTACATTGGATCAATATGTAAGAAACCAAATCCTCTTTCCTCCAAGGTCTCCACTACCAGAACTATCATCAGACACTTTCCATCATTTATTTGGTGAGTCTAAGAGTTGGTAAATGTATACATTTTTAATCATGTTCTATGAAAAATTATTAGGTATAATCACAAATTCCATTAAAAAATTTATCATCCCATTTGAATGATCATCATAAATTCTCTGTTACATTCATTTTTAAACTATTTTCTTCAGGTTATCACCATTGAATAAAACCAAAAAACATAGTTTAGAAACAAAGATCATAGTGGGAAACCAAATAATAATGAAACATCACTTATTTGATGTCTAAATTATGAAAAGTTATTTAATCTATGACACCTTAGGTTCATACTAGGTTATTCATAGCCATCTTATATTTAAATCCATCATGATGTTTCGTAAAGAGTTTGTAAATTTCTAAAGAATAACTCACATGAGTGTCAAACCAAGCGTGCAAGAAGGACTATTGTCATAGACCAATTCCCAATCAATTATAGATCAATACAATGTTTTCAGGTTTATTACCCCTATGTACATCTGTGTCACATACAAATCCACTTATAGTATTCATACTAGGATATAATTTCTTAGAAAAAACTCTCTCAATCCTTTACTAAAATTCCAGGACATTTTCCTAAAATTATACTTATCCTTAGAGACATCCCTTGATATATATTTAGAAATACCACTAGGTATTTAACTAATTTTTTCCCATCTTAGTTTGGAAAGGTTAACTAAAACTTTACTTTAATACCAAGTATAGTGACCCAGGCTTATCATACATGGATATTAAATATTTTTAGAAGAATATTAATTACATTACACAAACAAATTCTTGGGGTTCATAACTGTTTATTTCTATTAGAAACTTGGTGCACAATATTCTAATACGATGAAATATCTTCAATGTTTCTCACTAATATATTCTCATTTAGTACTTATACTTATAACTATTCTTTATAACACGGGGAATGGAAACATAGGAGAGTTTGATATTATATGCTAAGTAAGGGAAAATAAAGGAGATACATTAACATAATATGAACATAAGGTTATAAGAACATGAGAATAACATTTGAAAACCATATAAAAAAGGTCATAATCATGATTCACAGAATAAATATTGGAGGTTCATTCAACATGAATAAAAAGATAATCAGATAATATGATACATAACAAAATAAAATTGGTATACGATAGGGAATTTATGGCATACACATAAGTAGAGAAAATCATTTCCATATTATTCAAGTCTTACTTCTAAGACAATTATAGCATAAAAAGACTTTTAATCAATCAGTTTCACTCCCCGTTCAAGCCATGTGTTATTAAAATGGGTTCACTTCCCATTCCAAACGTATATTAATAAACTTAATTTTCTTCACATTCTAGCCCTTTATTACTGAACTAAGTTTACTCTCCACTACTATCATATCTATCTCATGAGATATAAATCGTTATCCAATGCATTAGAGAGATATATAGGTCCTACCCATCATTAATGAAATCATACATATGCGTGCCAAATGATCATAAAAATTAATCATATATTAACCCATGAAATGAAATTAGTATCAAAAAAATTTATTCATATCATAACATGTAGAAAAGAGATAGGTTTCATGATCATTTCATTATCAGATAACTCTTGAAAAGAAGTGTGTTTCATAATCATTTTATCACGGTATAACCCGTGGAAGAGAAAGAGGTTTCATAAAAAAAAATTCATCATAAGTGTAAAAGTTTAAAAGATATAATAAGAATAGAATACTTAGAAAAAATGAGCAGTAAATAAAACATTATATCAAAGGATTTCATCTTATATGGGGAAGGATTTTGAAAGATCACTTGGAACATTTGTTAAGGAAAATAACCAATATTTTTAAATCAGTTTTAGAAACATTAAGAATTTTAAAAATATTTTTCTTCGAAAACAAATTATAAAAGTTATAAAGTAATCATTAAAAATCATTTAAAACATTTCTTGAGGAAAATATCCTTTTTTACTTTGAAAAAATATTCTTAAAATATAAAACATATCAAAAATATTTTCCTTTGAAAATAACATTGAAAACATATAAATGAAGACATGAAAATAATTTAAAGAACTTTATAATAATAATTTTTTTTAAATCATTTAATTTCAAAATTATATTGAAATATAATTAAATTTTTTATAGAAACATTTGTAGAAAATATGATTTTAGAATCAAACAATTTTTTGACAGAAGAGAGAAATAAAGTCATATTTTATTAAAAACACTTCTTAAATTATATTTATTAATAAAGATGAAAAAATGGTACCATTACTTGAAGATATAATGAATAACCATAGAAGAATAAAAATCATGATAATTCTTGAGATAAATATTATAATATTTTATCATTAGAATCAGAATAAAAACAATCCCTATAATTGATGAGATTGTAACATAAAATCATTATTACTTTGGTAACATTGGATCATAAGCCCCATGAAGGAAAGTAATAAAATGAAACTTAAAATATCATATGGATAGATAAATTCATGATATTACATGTAAAAGGTGAATTATATATACCTCATAGAAGAATATATGTGTATATAATAAATAACACTCAATGAAGGCAAATCAAGACAAACAATCCTTTACCGATTTGGTAACTTTTGAACTATAAACCTAGTGAAAGAGAGATAAACAAAGGGATTTGTAAATAAAAATATATTTCTGGTTAATCATAATAAAATAAATTCATTGGAATAAAATACACCCCATATATGAAATATTTGGTGAATATAGATTGTGTCCCACAAAAGTAAAAGGTGAGACTGAAATTCATGACCGTAAGAATTGATTTCCTTCTTACACATTAAAAAATACTATATGATAATTATAAGTTCATTATAAATATATAATAGAACCATATTCATATATATACTACCAAATATTATTTTTTTTAACTTTATATTATGTTTTTATTAATAATCCCATGTTAAAATTACGTTTTTGGGTAATTACCGCTTTGTTTTTCGTATAAGTTTTGATGTGTTATTTTTGGTTCTCTTACACTGATAATTATTTATTCATTTAAAGAATTTAAATAATTATATAAATATCATTTATATTAATTAATTATATATATATGTATATATATATAATTATAATAACCCCAAAAATTTAGTGATAGGAAATGAAATACATCGTTCTTGGAGACGGTAGGCCATACATACACATGAATATTGTTTTCTTTTTCTTTGTGTATTGAAATAAATAAAGTAAATGATATATATATATATATTATAGTTATATTAATAATATTATTTCATATATTTAATATATTTCTATTAAACCCATCTTTAATATATTCTACGTAAAGCGTGAATGAATCACATCTCTTTGTGAGGCTTAAGCCTCCATACACATGAAATACATTATCATATTCCAAAAAAATGGATATCATGATGTTATATGTTATATAAGAATTATAGAAATGTATATATATCATAAATATCATAAATATATTATGAAAATATTATTTCCATCATTATTACCAACCTTGAATGGTGGTAATGGAAGAACAGACAACCTCAGATCGCGAGGTGGTAGTCCACCGTATACATGAACAATGATTTCATAACCCATTTGAAGGATGTGTGTGTGTGTGTTTTGGTTCAATAATTAATATAAAACATCTAATTATATTTAATATAGTTAATTTTTAATATATTCCTGGTATAAAAATCATTTAATGTGTTTGTGGATGAAATAATATAAAAATGTTTGTTGATGAACATTACCTCTTCTTCAGGTATCTTCTTTTAGTTTTCACTAAAGGCCTTACTTGGTTGCCTTTATTTCCAAGTTAATGCTCCTAGGATGATAGGAGGTAAGTTTATAAGTTACTTTTATGGATATTTTCTATAACAAATTACATGATAGGTTTGAATAAGTGGGTAGAGTGAGTGGCCTTTTATAGTTGACGAGGAGTGAAATTATTGTAAATACTCAAAAGAAATAACTATTGGGAGGTTAAGATGACCTAAAGTGGATCAAAAATTGAAAAATAATTGTTTTAAGGGTTTATATTGTTGATAAAAACCTCCAAAACACATTTATTCACATGTTTTAAACATTTTATTCCCTAACTTCTATGTTTCCATACATTACCATTTTTGTTTTTCATTATGTTAATTTGTTTTCTATCCTATTTAAATTTATTCACTAAGATTAAATTATAATGATAATTAATAGATAATTTGGACTCAATTATTATAAATATTATATCTAATTTGTAAATTATATGACCTAGATGTGTAGGAAATCAACAAGAATATAAGTTCATGTAACATGAAAAAGCACAAATTTAACCATAAGTGTGCTAATCGACTTTTTTCTATTTAACACAAAATATAATCATTATAATAGAAAAATTGATACATTAGTGGAACATAGTTTGTATTTATTCATATTTAAAAATAAATTTACAGAATATATGATTTTAGTAATTTTAAATCAGTTAATAAAATAATATTTATTATAAAATGACATTAAAGTCAATTTTGACATTATTAATTTAATTTAAATTAAAACCAATCAAAAAAATAATTAAAATAGAATACATTGTATTATAAACAATGGAATATGATATATACATCTAGAAAAATAATTTAACAAATTAATTCATTCAATTTAATCCACTCTTAATGTTTTTAGTACCATTTGATTTATTTAATTATTAGCTAAATAATTCATGCATTGGCGTTTCTTAAGAATTTTAAGTAATTATATCATCTTTAAAAAATAAAAATAAATTCTCATGATAAAAAATAATTTAAATTCAAAAATATCATTTATATGTTACCATATGTAGTTTATTCCTATTTTAAAACCTTATAGAAATTAAAAATAAGGAAGGTATATTTATTTTTGTCTTTTTATTTACTTTACTTATTATATGGTTAAAATTCATAGAATAGTATAGAAATAGATCACAAAAATTTATATTAATGTGGAAACTATATATATATATATATATATATTTATTTATTTATCAATTAATTTTTTTTGGAAATGTTGTAGATCATTTTCCTTTTAATTTTTATGTTTACTCCATTAGTGAACTTGTTTTTTCTCTTAATCACCATGATTAATTTTAAATTATTTTATTAATAATTTTGGTCAAAAATTAAGTGGGTATTATTATACATTATAAATCATTATTATTACAAATATGGAATATATTTTCATAAAATCCAATCACAGATGTGGAAAACATTAATTTAACATTTTCTCGCAGTCGTGAAGAGAAAACTGGTGTTTATAGTAGAAAAAAACTATCAAAAGTCTAAAACGTTTTTATGTTCAATTTAAGTATGAAAATTATTATCATAAATTAAAATAGATTAATATATATTAAATTTAACTAATTATACTTTAAAAATAATTTAAAATATAATATAACTATATAAATAATTTGAACAAAAATGCAGTTTTAAATTAAAATTCAGTATTTTTCAATATTTCAACAATGAATGAATCCTTTACAAAAATACAAAACAATCAACCTAATATAATTTTGGAATTAATTTTTTTAAAAATAAAGTTTACTTTTTCTAGTCGAATTTATAAGTGCCAACTACTAATTTAAAAAAAAATACATCATTAAAAGTGTAGGATCCCTAGTTTTCTTATGAAGTAAAACTCTTTTTATTTTCGGGTTAAATTCTTTTTTATGACCTTTTAAGGATTACTAAAGAGTTCATGGGTGTATTACGGGTGTTTAGGTCTTTTTAAAATCTTGAAGAATTTTTTTTGAATATAATGCAGGTTGCTGAATTAGTAGAAACCATACATGGCTGGCCACACAGTTTTTCTAACTATGAAAGACCTAGACAGAGAGATGGAGGAGCTCATAAAGTTTGAGGAAACCATTTTTATCAGCGTGCACACATTTAAAAAAATATAAATACCTATGAAAGTGGTTGTAAGGATGGGTTTCACACATTTTTTCAAACTGTGCACACTAATCGTGTGGGGTTCCCCCTTAAGATAGCGAATGGTGCATAGTTGGTGCATAGTTTTCCTATCCGTGTGGACAAACCATGCGACACAATATTTTATGATGAAATTAAATTTTTTCCCTTAAAATATATATAACTTTAAATCTATTTATATTTCTTCTTCCAGTGGACATCCCTCATGTTGGGAGAGCTCCTTTAAGAGAAATTCATAAGTTTTGATCCCATTTTCCGTTCGAAATCAGAATAAAATTCCATCAGTCTCATTTATTTCATGCCAATGAGTTATCTATTTATTTTGTTCTATTGTTCAATTTACATGTTATAGATAAGGTAATTTAGGTGAAAAATAATATGCCCTATTTATAGGTTTTTCTTCCATTCTATATTTTTATTCTAATATAGATCGAATCCAAAGTTGATACTGGATTAACACTCTACTACAGACCTCCTGTTGGTGGTAAATACCTTTAACTCAGAGTTTGGGGTTTTATAATCATTTATTACTCTGTAGAACACATCATAATTGTTGGGGGCTCATCTTTAATTTATTAAACAGTAGAATTAAATTTATTGTAACATATTAGGTATTTCCACTAGTTCCTTTGAGATTGTTAGTGGTTGTTTCCCTAACCTAGGCCACCCATGGGGTATATCTTTGTATTATCGGTTTTTTTCACCCATGGGATGTGTGTAGTCTTTCATAGTAAAAATAATCCATTTTATAATTTAAATTAATTGATTTTAATGTTTAATAGATGGTGATTCCTCCTTTTCCATGTGATCTCATGATGTGAATTATTTTAATTGTTTTAATGGAATTGTTATATGAGTTGAAAAAACTCATGCAATGTAAATGATTGTGAATGGTGAATTAAATGAAATGATGAATTGAAATGGTGGTGGATTCATTGGTTTTTATACCATGGATATTAATTTACTTTGATTCCATGTATGTTTATCCCATGGAACTTAAATTGTAGTAGTGGACATCTTGGAATTTTTTCTTTCTTAGTTCTTGATTATATAGGATTCCATGGGCCTTAATACCCCTTGGATCTAGATTTCATGTGCTTTAATTGGACATATAATATTTTCTTGAAACTTGGACTCCATCCATGTCTTTAACAAGTTCCCATAAATATTCTCTTGGGACTCAATGTGGATGCCTTGGTCTTCTATACCGTGGATCTAGTCCTTTATGGTCGGACACTTTTGATTACATGGAGAGGCTGATGTGGATGAATTGATTATATAAAATGGTTGTAATTAATGTTGTATTCTAGTTTATATAGCATGGACACTGTACTGTTTTACCCAAGGTTGTATGGCTCTATCGTGGTGTATGTTTTAGCATGTTTAAAAGATATCCTTGGTACGAGTATTTGACTCTAGTGGGTAGAATGTACAATAAGACATTTTATTACTATTTTTACTACTACCTTTATTTATGGGAGCCTAACCATTTTTTATGGAGCAAGGTTTAGATTGATAATATTAATTTATAGATATTACATTTTCTATGGTTTATTCACTTGTATTACTGTCAAATCTGTTATATACATTGCACAATCCTTATCTTGTATTGTACAACACGAATTTATTATATACACCATTGGTGGTGGATTAGTGAGTGTTATCTCCCACCATGTTCAAGACACTATTAGGTACTCAGACATACTATATGAATGATGGTATGGACCAGGTCAAGTACCTGTAATAAGATGATTGATTTGTTCAATGCATAGAAGCATGGGAGAATAGGACTGAGATGAGGCTCGTGATGCTAGCTAGGATGGTTTCTTTTTGGTATTTTTTTTGTATTTGGATACATATATTGTACTAATTTCATTATACATATTTTGGATGTTTTTAGAGACATGAAATTACACATCATTTTTTACATGATATTAGTTATAACATTATTTATAAATTCCTATATTGGATGTTTATCTTATATCTTCTTTTAGTTTTCATATCTTCATACACTATTGAATTGTTTGATTTCTGCCACTATGTTACACTCGGACATGAGGGAGTATTCTCCCCACAGACACACCCTAGTCCCTCACTACAATTAAAAAAAAATTATCAAGTTAAGAGATGTTCTTGAGGCCATGTGACCCACTATCATGGGGAACTGTTTAGTGGCATCTATATTGGGATGTTACAAAAAGGTAGTAAAACTACCTTTTAGAAAAATACATATTTTTATGTATAAAATTGGATTTATTCTTATATATTTTCTAGAAAAACCATAAAATTAATGTTAATTAGTTTATTGAATATATAATATATATTTCATGAATATTATCTCATAAAATGTTTTTTGTTTAATTTATTGTGACAAAACAAGTTTGTGTATAGAAAAATAATTTATTAGAAAAGGAATTTCTTTAATTTCAAATATTTCTTAATTTTATTTATAATTAAATGGTTACCAAAATATTAATTTTATAAATATGAATAACCCATATTTTCATTATCAATTTAATCCAATTTATTTATGTTATTCTAGAAGCTAGTGATAACTATATTATTAACTAATATTATCAACAATATATTGTTGTTTAGTAAAACTCTGTTTTGTGTGGAATGCAAGCTATTGAAGGAACTAAGTATTGTGTGTAAAATAAACCAAACTTAGTTTTGCATGTACTATTAGCTAAAAATAGTTATTTTTTCCATGCATGTTTAACTAGGATTTTCTTTTAAAGAAATCTCAACTTGGTGTAACATAAAATATAATTCATCAAATAATTTTTGATTTATTCAAAAAAAATTCAAAAAAAGTAATTCAATTATAGAAATCAATAAAATACATGACATACCTTGAGATTTTATCATTCTTTAGTGAAGAATGGATTTTATGAAGATGGGGAAGATCTTTTGAATTTACTGTTCCTCAAATTACCTTGATTTGGCTGTTGATCGTCGTCCAAACTCGATATTGTTTTAAAAAATGGTGGAACTTCCTATCAAAAATCTCAGGGTTATGGGGATGACCACAGATATTTTTCATAATAGGATAATTATAGATGGAATTAAAACTTTGGTATTAAATTAATTAGTTAATTAGTTTAATTAAATAATTCAATTAACATACCCGCTAATGGATGTCTTATCCTAACATCTAGTGCCAACCCAATTTAGGTCATGCCCAAGGTGAACCCATACATCAGATTCAATCTTGGTATTAGATTCTTTATCCAGGACTCTATTTAGGATATATTATATTATTTTAAAAAATCATGCTTGTGTGATATAAAATATACTTAGTATTTTTGTAAAATTATTTCTAGAAACCTCAAGCCTCAAAATCATTCATCGTCTCATCATCAGACTCTCATAATATTTAATAATATATTTCAAAGTATTGAAAGGTGAAATAGATTCTCTAAATATTATTTTTCCCTTAAATATTTTCATCTTTTTAAGGAATAAAAAAATAAAAAAGGTGTAAATACTGATCTCACATATAGCTCTCATACTCCCAGGAGCTCTCTTTCATGCTCTCATACTACCACAACACAAGAACCAAGGGAATGGTCCATCCACACAAAATCCTCTCTTACTGATCCTTGATCAGCACTGAGTACTCCATAAAGGTTCCTCTATCCTTGATTTCAAACTCACCATTGTAAATAACTTTCATAGGATCATGAACTTATATACTTAGTTGTGACACACTGAAGACATCATTCACCCACTTGAACTATGGGGGTAAGGCAAAGTGATAAGCAACCTTGCCAATCCTCTGTAAGATCTAGAACATCCAGATAAACCTTAAGGATTTCTTGCATCATTAGATGAATCTACACAATCCTCATTGTGGGGAAATTCTCAGGAAAAATGGTCACCCTTCTCAAACTCTAAGGGCCTATGAAATCAATCTTCATATGGTTTTTACCTTCTCTGAGATGTCCTCATCCAGTCTTGGATCACCTGAACCTTCTCCATCATCAACTGCACCACCTATGGCTCAATTAAATATGCCTCACTGACATCAATCCCACATAAAGGGTACCTATATGGCCTCTTGTATAGTTCCCTGAAAGGCTCTATATTGATAGTATAGTTATAGATATTATTATAAGAAAACTCCACCAAAGTTATTTTAATATCCCATCTTTGGCCAAAGTTTGACATGAAATCCTTAATAATATTCTCCAGCACCTGGATAGTGAACTCGATTTTCCCATCTATCTTGGGGTGAAAAGATGTACTCATCATTAAATGGCCCCCAAATTACTCCTAAATTCCTCTCTAAAACCATGACATGAACTTAACATCAATATCAGAGACAATTATTGAGGGAACCCAATGAAGGTGTATGATACCCCATATATACAATTTCCTTGAACTCTCCACCAAACTTTACTCCTAGATAGAAAGTAAGTGTGATGACTTGGTAATTTGGTCAACTATCACCGAGATGGAATCATGGATTCTTACTGTTAGCGGAAGAAATGTCACAAAATCCATAGATATTTTATCCCATTTCTACTTCGGGATATCAAGAGTCTACAACAAGCCTTCTAGAACCTGGTACCCAGCCTTCACCTATCAACATATGAGACACCAAGAGAAAAAAATCATCCATGATCCACCTTATACGAGTGCCCTGAAAATTTTGATGAAGGTATTTTTACATCATACCAACACCAAGTTACAAAAAAAGTATAATTTTGAAACTCTCTCATCAAATCCACACACATTGAGACTAAAACCACAATATATCCCTGTAAAAGAATGACGTGATTCCCTCCATTACGGAATCCATCTGGGGAACCTCCAGAGGACATCTGATCATGTCAGACCGCATAGTCAATGTATCATAGTAGAAACTCCCTCAAATGTTAGATAAGAAAAGGAGTCAACAACATTGATTCGAGAAAATATGTACCCTCATCCTTTACCTAGGTCAGTTGGAAGGAATCTAACAGTTCAGAATCCTCCTTCACCAAGTGAGAACGAGACTTCATACTAAGGGAATCTTCCACCACCTTGAAATTATCATGAGTATATACCATCTCAAAGTCATAGTACTATAGAAACTCCCACCATAAACCCTGTCTTAGGTTCATATCTTTCTATTTGAAGAAATACTTAAGACTCTGATGGTCTATGTAAACAATAAAGCGCTCTCCCCAAAGATAGTTCCTTTTTATCCTCAAAGTTAATAATACCATTGCTAACTCTAAGTCATGTGTTTCATAGTTCTATTCATGGGGTATTAAATACCTTGACCCATAAGTGATCATTTCCTACATCTTCATCTACTCATTCCTAAGAACTGCTCCATAGGGATCAAAATACACTACGTACTCCACGCCCACCTCTAGTGGTCTCAAAATAGGATAAATCTTCATCCTCTACCTCAGCTCCTCAATGGAACTCTACCACTACTCAATACAAGTAAATGAATTTCACTTCCATGTTAAGGTGTTTAAAAAGGTTTCAATCCTAGATAAATCTTCCATAAACCTCCTAAAGTAACATTCCAATCCAAAAAACTTTGCACCTCCAACACGATCTTACTTAGTTACCAAGAAATCACTACATCAATATTTCTTAGCTCCATAGATAATCCATACTCAAAATTGACATTCCCTAAAAAGTGAACATTGAAAACACAAAACTGGGACTTTTAGAGCTTACCATAATACTATTTCACCCGATGAAAGTCTAAGACAATCATCAAGTGCTCTATAGGCTCCATATCTAATGAAAAGTAGATGAGTGTGTCATCAATGAAGAGAATAACAAATCAGTCCAATTATTCATATATTTTCTAGTTTATCAAAGCCATAAACATTTCAGGTTGATTTCATCACATCAAAAGGAATTAGTCAAAACTCATAGTGTCCATAGTGACATTGGAATACCATTATGAGAATATCAGCCTCGTGAACCCTCAACCACAAGTAGATGGACCAGAGATTGATCTTTGAGAACCATCTCACACCTAAAAAATTATCAAAGAGGATTTAAATCCTTAACAAGGGGTACTATTTCTTTTTTGTGTCATAGTCCAGGTAATGAAAATCAACAAAAAACAATAAGATATGCCCCTCATATTCATAAATAAACTTGAGCTTCCTAGGGGGACCCACAGAATCTAATAAAAAATTATCTCAAAAGTCCTCCAACTTCACCCAAAACGCTCAGGGCTTGGTAGGGGCCATAAGATATGATGTAGAAGATATTAGAGTGGTAATGGAGTTCATGTCAATAAAAAACCCCATCTATCACCTTGGAGGTAGTCCAATAACATCCTCAGGTAATATGCCTTTATAATCTTCCATTACCAAAGGAATCCATATTTTAGAAGATCTAGCAGCACTAAGGGATAAACTCACCAATTGATGGGTGATTGGTTGTAGCTTCCTTCTTACATGTCCTACTTTCTCTACCATGAGATATCTCTTTACCAAAAATAGTAATATCATTTCATTCATACAAAGGAATCTGAATCATATAAAATGAAAGTAAATATGATATTGGACCACGAACAACCATTCCATACCAAATATTACATCATATAATATCATCGTGATGGACAATAGGTCCCAAAAGAAACTCTCTCAACCAATCGATAGCTCACACTACTAGAATATAAATGACATCAAAGAAGCATCCCATGTAGGAACCTCAAGGAAAAGGTTTTGATAAAAATTCTCAATTGGGAGCACTAGATATCACACTTGGAGTAATAAGATGAAGAAATGAGTAAAACCAATGACTACTATTACCAATGTAAGAGTATAATAA
This sequence comes from Viscum album, assembly GCA_963277665.1. NCBI lineage: Eukaryota > Viridiplantae > Streptophyta > Magnoliopsida > Santalales > Viscaceae > Viscum > Viscum album. Next base: position 1,621,990,791 of record OY728152.1, read on the forward strand.
ACCTAGATCATACCTCTAATAATCTCTTGAGCTACTAGGTCATAATCCTTTATGTCCTACACCTATCCATAACCCCAATTTCTATCTCCATGAGCCTAGCATGAACCTCCTGGTGGTGGTGGTGGAGGGATCTCATAACGTTATCCACCATTAGCAGCTCCTCCTATGGGATCCCCACCAGCTCCTCTGCTAGCTCTGCCTCCCTAGGGGAGGACTTAGACATTCTTGGGATATCAATGTTCAAAAAACTATATATTTTACCTCCTCATCATGTTGAGTTGGGAAATCACGTTCCATGTGACCTCAGACATCACAAGCATAGCACCACCCATCTATGGGATTCCCTATTCATCTATGTGGTCCTTTTACCAGACGACCATGATCCTAAGTCCAAACATGAGGGGATGTACTTTTTGAAGACCCTACTCACTAGATCATATTAGCTATTATAAATGTACCTATAGATACCCTTCTAAAACATTCATGCATGGAAGTAACCATCCCGAATAATGTCGAGGGAGTACCGTGTAAGGTTAGTGAACCTCACAGCATACTCAGAAACTATTATCCTACCCCACAAAAACTCCAACAAATCTTGAATCGAAATTGAACACAAGAATCAGGTGCATTACTCACGGTAAAATTGATTATGGAAGATAGACTATGATAGTGCCAACTCATCATGTGTCTTTGTATATAAGCTTCACTAGTGCCCAACTACTCAATGGGAAATACTGGATTCCAGTTCAACCATCTGATCAGTCAGGGTCCACACAAGACTGAAATCTCATACCACTGATTCTAGACAATACTCCACTTCTTGGGGGATCTTGATCACCATGGAATAATAGTGTCCAATCAAAATATAAATCTTGGACTGTGATAATCCTTTATACATCCTCATCCAACTTTTTTGGTACAATATGCTGCTCGATAGGAGGGGGTGATGGTGCCTACCTACCCAGAGGAAAGTCCTCATGTGATGGCCCCTTAACTAAGGCCTCATCACACATAGAATTTTCATCATGATCTTAAATTGGTAACCTATGTGGATTTAATTGCAGATTAATACTAAAAATTTAATCAATACATACCACAATTATATGAGCATTTATATATGGGTAGATGAATCAAAATGGACATACAAAGGACTAAATCCAATATGATGCATGCAACAAAGATCCCTGTGACCAATTTCTTAGTATGATGAGATGAAAAGAAGTTATTTAGAGTCTAGGGGAATAGATACATCATCCACCACACCATCACTAGGTTCCATGTCCTAGAATACGAACTTGAGAAACATTGACACAATTTCCCTTAGTTTCCAACCTAACCTTATAAAGGGAAAATCCTCCAAACACCATACCCAAGTTGAATCACCTCCTATACCAATATTTCATGACCCTACCCCCTAGGGCCCTCTAGGTCGATAGAATACTGCACTACAACTACCCAAATCCTGCCTCTATAGGCTATGGAATAGTGACAAGAACCTAAATTCATAAATAAAATGGGAGGCCTTTTCCTAAGGAACCTGTTTGCATACACCCAACAATCTCCATGGATAATTGAATAAGATTAATTATAAAATACTTTAAAATTTAGAGAATAAAAAATTCATGTAATAACCTGTATGGAATAAAAAATATTGAGATTATGGAAACCAAAAAGTAAAGGGAGAAATACACACCCAACAAGACCGGATGTACCAAATTTTTAATATTTAAAAAATAAATACTAAGATTTTTTGGCTTCATATCTCTAAGACCTGACCCTGATACATAGTGAAATACACATGGGAATCCTTACGATCCTCTAAAATCACCTTCTAACCATCTGTCATCTTTATAATTCATGACATGTGTGGGAAATTCCCATGTAGGTGTTTGTATATACATACCTAGTATGAAAACCTAAAAACTAGAGGAGGAAAAATAAGAGAGAAGATAGAAGTAGTGAACTACACTCCAAAGTAAGATGGAAAATGAATTCCGACAACAATATATATGTATATATATATACTCATAAAAGAAACCCATGTGAGATAGAAATGAGAATCTTCTTCTCAAAACCCATCATAAGAAAATAGTATGCCAATTGTTATAGAAGGTACACTGATGATTCCTAAGATATCATGTGTATTTAAGAAGAAGTAACTATGTAGATCCACCCAAACCACTTTTCCACACAATTGAGGGGAAATAATCGCCATCTAGAGGACCCACACCTTAGTATTAGGGGGGGGGGGGTATACCACATAGTAAATAGATAGAATACCCATTACCTAGTCCTTTAGGGGTTACCACTCAGTAGGAAGATAGAGGACCTGCACCATAGTCTATTAGGGGGTATCACTCAATAGTTATAGGACCCACACCCTATACTATCAGGGGTGTACCACCTAGTAGGTAGATAGAGGACCACACCGTAGTCCATTAGGGGGGATACCAATCACTAGGTAAATGAACCAAATCCTAGTTAATTAGGGGGGTACCACTCAGTGGATTTATAGATAACCCAAGCCTTAGTCTCTTATGGGGTACAACTCCGGTCTTTCTTTGATGATCCTACTTGATCACTATCATCATCGAGCATTTCCTAAAGAATATTATTCCAAGAATGTCTTTAATTGTATCTCAGAATATAATATAAAAGATACCATCATGTTTTAACTAAAAACACTAAAGGTAGGATAACATAAAGCCAAAATATATGTCTAAACAAAGGATATATGAGAGGTAAAAGATTCTAAAGAATTATATGGTGTTTAAGGGGTTCACACAGTGTGTGGCCCCACTCCACTGCATGAATATGTCCTCTCCATCACATGGATTGATGAATATGTTATTATACATGGAATATAAAGGTACTACACAGAGTGTATCACATACCTTTGTCTTGCCCATGCTCTCTTGGTCGTGCCCATTTACACTAGCTATGTGCCAGTAAATGGAATGTTCCTAATCGTGTCCATGTTTGTGTACTCCTAGAGTAAACACCAAACCACTAGCACCAAGTCTCCTAGAATGTGGGGGTACAACATGTTGTGTGATATTTAAATCACCTGAAAACAATAGCCTCCACTTCCATAGGATTACCCAACATGTTTTCTTTAGACTATATGGTGTGTAGGTGGATTTTTCACAAAACCCATTAATCAGCACATGGTTTTTAGATCATACTTCTCTATACCAAATCAAACCTATTTACAATATGAATTCATAGTAATACTCCCCCAGTCATCAATTCCATCCTTTTAGTGGCCAAAAATCAATATTTCGATCCTCCCACATGAATCCTGCATGTGCATCATGCACATCCCCTTGTAGAAACGTGGACCTAGATCCCCGATTAATTGGATTCATCACCAAAATCCCACAATCTATCCCGATCCATCCTTAATTTTAAAATATGTTCATCACATGTCAATATTGCATGAATTTAGGGGTCTGATCATGCTTAACCTCACCTTGAAAAGTCAAACCATGACCCCATAGTCGAACAATGAAGAACATAAATAACTATGGGGGAAAAACCATAAAAGGGTGATAATAATTTCTAGACATGATTTCTAAGACAATAATTGAATGTAGTGAAATATTGGGTGAGAAATATGACATAATAATATAAAATAAGTTGAATTAGAAATTTATTAATCAACGGGGCTCATGCAAAGTTTGAAGATTTTCAAGAAATCAAATAAGATTAAAGATTCATGATAAATTAATTAACAAGAGAGAATAAACTAAAACGATATGGGCCCTACCTTGATATTGGATTGTTTTTTTGGTGAATAACACATTCTCTAGTGATGGGAAAGATATGTTTCCTTTACTATGCCTCGATTCCCCTTGATTCAGCTACTAATTGTCATCCGATATCGATACACCAATATAGAATAGTAAAAAAACCTCTCAATAATCCCCCAATTATGTATATAACACTTTTAATTCTTCATAATAGTAAACTTATAGAGGGAATAAGGTAATGTGTCTAAAATTATGTAATTAAATAATTTAATTAATTAATTCACTCAATGTACACCCAACAACCTTCTTATCCAAATTTCTGCAGCTAATGAAATTTAAGTCATGCCTAAGGTAAAATTCATTATCTTGAATCAACATTTCTCTTAGATTTTAAATTAAAGACACCATTTAGGATATATTCCATTATTTCAAAAAAAAACTATGTATGTGTGATATAAAATATTCTTAATATTTTAAAAAAAAAGTTAGGCTCATTAGCCATCAAAATCAGGAAATATCTCAACACCTAGATCTAAAAAAAATTCTTGATATATTTAAATGTATTAAAATGAAAAAATAGTCTTTATTGTAAAAACAATAAATCCTTTATCCAAGTAGGACTTAGTCATGTTGCACATCCGATGTTTCTCATTCAGCACACAGGTTACTCCCTCGAACCTTAGGTATCCTTCCTCAAGATTTTAGGTGCCTCATATCTTTATAAATTGTTTTATTAGACATTTTATCTCCATGGTGGTTGAATCACTTCTATATGTTATGTTTTATTTATACTTCTTCATTTCAATTTTCCGTGGTAGTAGTCATGTGCTATATTTTTGGATTCATTAACCCTATGGGGACATTTTTTTTGATCCTCTCTAGATATGTTTTGTGATATCCATCGGGTGGACGGTCCATTTCTGGTTGTGGTTTGGTGGGTGTTTGTTGTTTGAGGTATGTTGTTATCTAACCTCTTAATTATCTTTTCTATTTTTGGATTGTGGTTCTAAAATGTGGGAATATATTCTAGGGCCTCATTTGTTTTCTTTTCATTTTTTATAGTATTGGTGGATCCCATTGTGGGCATGTAAGAACTTAGTTTGAGGTAGGTGGTTTCGTTTTAGAATATTTTGGAAGAACTATATTGATCTAATTTTAAAAATTAATTTATACATGGATTGGAATGGTTTATTTTTGTGCATAAATGCACTTATCTAAAAGATGGGGTTTATTTTAGTTTTGGGTAATGGAAAATAGTGTTTTCAAGGAATTGAAAATGTTTTTTGAAATGGGTTTTCATAGTTTGTTTTGGTAGAATAAATGGTTGTGAAATTTTTTGTGAAATACAAAACCCTTTGAAATGATTTTTGAAATACAAAAAAATGGAATCCTCAAACACTTTGGTGGGAGGTATATCTTGGGGTCATCATCCACTATATTTTTGGGGTGGGGGGGGGGGGTGGGCTACTCATGGGGAGTTTCTATATTCTCTAGGCCTATTGTTTATGGGACTTGATTTACCACAGTCACGGGGTTTACTCATGGAATGTTATTCTTCTCCCTATGCCTATTATTCTAGGGGCTTGAGTGGGAACTAGTCATTTATTGTGGTATAAGTAGTCTGCTAGCCACACCCATTTTTTTCCATGGCATATTTACCATTGTGAATAGTTTATATTTTATTTGACTGATATACATGATTTGTATTTTATTATGGAAACTATGCCGTGAAACTATTTTTCTCTCTCTAGTTTTAAAAACATTAAAAAAGGGAATTATTCAACATGAATTGGATATAAAACTATTTTATTTCTTATCATGTCAAAAATTATTTCAAATGATTATATTGGGATTATATGTATAGATAATTGATATGGAACACCTGGGTGGGATCCTATTCAGATTTTTATCTCACATCCTACATATCCCTTCGGTAGCATGTAGTCCAGATTATACCTTTTGATATAGAGAAAGGGAAGGCTTGATAGTGAGGTGAAATAGTTTTTTTTAATAAGGGTATGAGTATCTAGTGATTATATGGGGTGATATTTATCACATATCACATAGAGTAGTTTTTTTATTTTGGTTGTCTTTTTTTCAGACTAGTACGTTGGAGTTTGGTTTAGCTGCTTTGAGTTGTATCACTTTTGTTGTTTTCTTTCAGATATGGAAAATATTTTTTTGGTTATTATTCCATTTTTTCTTTATAATATGTATCTATCTATTCCATTTATTTTGATTTAAGTTATTAAAATCAATCCCTATGGTTTTTATTGATTCCAGAGTGCTGGTCACCAGCCCATGGGGATTGGGAACACCCTTCGAGTACGCGGAAGATCAGGCCAGGAGCCAATTATTTAGGGTATCCTTGGTCAGCTCCTTAAAAAAAATATTTGAGATATCAAGTGTACTATATAGGTGTAATATAGAAAAAAAGAATCAGTAAGGAACTCATGTACTCATGATGATTGTGTATATCAAAAGACATAAATCCATTAGGTAAAAATTCAACTAAGAATCAGTGATTGATATCATCTTTACTTCTTTACTACCAAGAATATCCACTTTTATTTTTAATTAGAACATGAATAATATGAAAAATCATATCTTGGACCTATTGGATTTATTTAACCCAGATTATAAGGATATTAAGCATAATAAATATTTAGTATTTATGGTGAATAAGAGGAGTAAGTCTAAGTCTAAGGGGTCTATAGCTAAAACAAGGATGAAGACATTGACACACCATCCTACCAAGAATCCAAAGAAACAGTAGGAGGGGAAAGGGTAGGATGTTTTTTACTTTTTATGTGGAAAGAAAACACTATAAGAAGAACTAAATAGCTGGGAAATGGAAGTAAGGTAACACATAAACCTCATTTCTTTTCATTGAATGTAATCATTCATTTTATATAAGTTGGTTATTAGATACAATATGTGGATCACACATTTATATTCACTTATATTGACCAAGTATATTTCATAAGATTTCATAGGGTGGGTTGGATCGCTGGGACACAAATGCGGCGATACTAACAACCACATAAGTGAGAGATTATCATCAAACTATTCCTAGTGGTTTTGTTATTTTATTATATGACTATTATTTTATACCATTACTTTCTTGAAATGTATTATTAGAGTTATGTTTAGAAATAATGTGATTTTTTTCAATTTTGAAATAACCTGTTTATATTTTATAAGGATATTATATTTTTATGGTCTAGAACATATTAAAAATTTGCTTGTATAAACATGTTCTTGAAACCCATGTAATGGCAATAAATTAAAAACTAGTAGAAGTGACTCATATAATACCCACCTATGTAACTCTAGGATATGACATATAAATGATAATTGAGTTCATAAATCACATCAAGAAGTGTATTTAGACTCTAATAAGTTGAATCATCTTGATTTATTTCAATATTTTTTGCAAGGGGAACTAACTAAATCACTATTTACTGAGAAAGGAGTGAGGGACGCTAAACTATAGGAATTGATTTATATTGATGTATGCGGTCTATTTATAGTAGGGGCAAGGGGTGGTATTTATTACTTTATTATTTTTACTAATGACTACAGTATCCATGGATATATCTACTTATGATGTATAATAAATATTCATTTAAAATTTTTAAGGAATACAAACTTGAAGAAAAAAAAATTCCTGGTATAAAGATTAAGGAACTATACTCAGATCGATGTACAGAGTATCCAAACCAAGAATTAATTAATCACTTAAAGGATTTGGGATAGTATCCCAAATAAATAATCCATATAAAACATAGAGGAATAGTGTTAGTGAAAGGATGAATCATACCTTTCTATACATGGTCAAATCAATGATGAGCTAGGAAACTCTTCTACTATCCTTTTGGGGATATCCGTGGAAGACAGTGGCATATATCTTTAACTGAGTACCCACTTAATATAAATTTGGTATTCCATATGAGTTATGGTATAGAAAGAAACCCAGTATATCACACATATGTTTTTGTGGTCATGAGACCTTTTTCAAGACTATACCTAGTGGAAAATTAGCAACCTGAAGCATGAAGTGCATATTTATAGGAAATACTAAAGAAAATGAATGATATTACTTATATAACCCTTTATATAGAAATGTTATTGTGGAAATAGATTCCATATTTCTATTATGGGAATATATTTCTAATGGAACTAGTGTGAGAAATATTAAATTTGATGAATTTGACACTCCATAAGCACAAGAGTAGGTGTGAGAACAAAATCCACAATAGATTGTGGGAGATGAAGATATTCCCAAGACAAATGTACTATGTTGGTCTACCTGAGATGTTAGAGAAAATGTGAGATATGATTTAATTATCACTAAATTTGGTAAAAAAATTACTCGTATAGAATGATAATCCTGTAACTTACAAGGAACAAGTAGATGATAAGGATACTTCTAAATGGAAAGAGGCCATGAATTTTGAGATGGAGTTCATGTATCGAAATCATGTATAGAATTTGGTAGTCCCACCAGATGATGTAAAAACCCTTGGGTGAAAATAGGTATTCATGACAAAACTATACAAGGATATTTATGTAAATACCTATAAAGAATGACTAGTTGAAAGGGTTTCATGAAATGTTAAGTAATAAACTACGATGAAACAATATAACTAGTTCAGATTCTAAAATCCATTAGAATGTTACATAAAATAACAACCTTATATGATTATAAATTTTTTTAAATGGATGTAAAATATTCTTTTTGGAATGGTAATTTGGTTGAATATATATATATATATATGACTCATCCTGAAGGTTTTACTAAGTCAAATAATTACAATAAAGTATGAAATTTTTAGAGATTCATTTATGGGTTGTATTATGAATCCTGATCATGTAATAACCATTTTAAAGAGGCCATAAAAAATACATTTTATTCAAAAATGATATTTATCCATGTGTATATAAGAAAGTTAATTTGAATTCAATCATGTCCCTCATAATATATGTTTACTTGATATTAATTATGGTAAAAAAAAGTTCAAGTATTATAGTCATTTAAGAATTGGTAAAAATAATACATCTCCATGAAAGAAATAGGTGAATCATCCTACATCTTATAGATTAAGATATACTGAGATAGATCTAATAGGATACTTGGGGTATGTCAAAGCACATATATTGATAAGGTACTCAAAAGTCATAATATAGAATAATACAAGTCGTGGTTGTTTCTAATATCACATGGTATCAATAAATATAAGAAAAATGTGTCCAAAAACAGATGGGGATATTGCATGAATGAGTAGAATCCATTATGATTCAGTAGTACGATATATCACATTTTCCACGATATATACTAGGTTTTATGTTTCATTTAATTTAACCATAGAGGGAAGATATCTAGATAATCTAGGAGAGCTGCATTGGGAAGCTGTAAAAACATTCCTGAAGTACATGAGATGTATAAATAATAAATGTTTGGTGTACAGAAGAGATAAAGAACTATTAGTGAGGGGATACATTGATTCCAGTTTCTATATAGACCATAATAATGTGAAATCATAGTTAAGATATGTCTTTTTCCCAAATAGTGGTGTGGTGAGTTAGAAACTCTTATAAAATCCTATGATTACTGTATCTATAACAAAATCCTAGTAAATAGTGGCTTTTTAGGGATCTAAGAATTCAGTTTGGACACATATATTTATCTCAAATTTGGTTTTTATTCCTATAATTTCAGAACTTATTCTAGTTAACTGTGATAATACAACAACAATGGTTCTTGTTAAAGACCCCAAGTCACACCATAAGAGAAACATACAATTTATAAGTTTCATTTCATTATGAATTTTAATCGTAGAGGTGAATTCATATATAGAAAATTATCTATAGAGGATAACATAACTCACCCTCTAACTAAAGCCATATCATTGCCGAAGCATGCTTCTCAAGTGAGAGCTAGTGATTTGACGACTTTTAGCATTTGGATTTAGTAAAAGTTGGTGTGTTGTGAGTGGGTTCCCTAGACTTGAATCCTTTATGTGCTTTGATTACCTTTACATGTATAATGTTTTATATATACATATTTTTATCTTACCATAACAATGTTGATACTTCTTCATCAACTATTTATATAATAGTTTCCTTAGATTACATATCATATAAAAATGTTATAACAGTTCCCATGCTATAATGAGGACATAGATTTTCAATGATACTAATCTCAAACTTATTTCCTTTAGTCTAAAAACATCATGTCTACAAGACACAAATTATTTTCTACTATTAGGTGTTGAAGGCTCATAAGAATTAATACTTATTTGCATGAAGTTCTCACCTAATAATCTCGAGTATATTATATCATGGGGAACGAACCAACAACAGGAACAACACATGATTTATGTTTCAGTTTTAGTAAATATATGTGAATAAGTTTAATGGTCCCCTAACATAATATTATTATCAATTTACAATATTTTTTATGTACTTTGCTGCTAGATAAAAACCTTAAAATTTAAATTATGGCGTGGTGGCTTGTGTTGGGTGAGGCATAGGTGGCATGGAGTTGATTGAATGATAAAGATATAATTTTTAGATTCTGAATGGAAGTGATATCTTGGGTTTAGTTTATCATTAAGATAACACCTTAACAAAATCCATGGACATGTTAGAATAAGGTAAGTCCTTTTAGTGACATAAAAAAATCATGAAAGGATGAAGAAAAAAAGTGCACATCTTGATTTATGAGATTTCTTACAACAAGGAGATTATATTACATGATTCATGTTAATTGAAAAGTTTATAGTTTCTATGAATTTTCCTTTTCTCCTTAAGGTTCATGATGGGTTTCTAGAATCCACTCCTGGTCAGTGGATTGTACTCACTACTACTAATATAAGGTACTAGAGGGTTACACACTAAGTGTATTCAAAATTCTAGCCTATTCTATTAAATAAGAGCACTGGACTTCATAGTCCCCACCACAGAGTCTGAGATATGTCTGAAAATAAAAATCACCAATGAATAAATATATTAATTATTTTATGAGTATTTAATAATAGAAGTTGAATTTATTAATTTAAGGTATTTACTACTATTTAAGTGAATACATGGGAAATACTTAATGAGAGAATATTATTTTAATTTTCAATGTTTGAATACTTTTTTTAGGAAGAATGATTTGATTTAATGAATATATTTTATCATGTAATATATTTATTATATTATAAGTAAGTGATAAAAATATATATGACATTAATTAAACATTTATTTGGTCATAACTGGTCATTTATGGCTTATTTAATTGGAATTACTTATATGGTGGTCGGGGATCCCTTTACGAGTTCTCAATTTACACTATATAAGGAAGAGGGATATATTTTCCAAGTAACTATTGATCCAATTGAATTTTAGAGCTCCTCTATCATACCTCCCACATCATAGAGAGGGAAGAGACTATTCCAAGAAATCAATCCTCGACTTTTTTAGCAAATCAAAGGAATGATGTAGTGGTGATCATTGAGATGTCAAAGGATTCATCCGGTTTCTATTCTAGAACCCAAATATCAATGATCATATTTAGAATAGACTTTTAAAGAACGTGTGTATGATCTAGAGAGATTCAACCTTAGTTACTTTGAGAAATTATTTCCAATGATATGCAGTTTTTGAATATGATTTCTAATCTAATGAGGTAATTGTTAAATTTTTTTATTTTTAAATAAATACACAATATATAATCACCCTTTTACTGGGATGCACATCACTAGAGATAATGTATTTATATTTATCTATTAATGAAAAAATTTAAATCCAATGTCCATCTACTTCTATTTCACCCCCCCAATACCTTCAGTTTTCAGATTTGTTAATATGACATCAAGAACAAGATTCATTCAACCGTTTCGTCATGAATTTTGGACTTCACTTATAATAATGTGTCACTTTCCTTATTAAATTAGGATTTAATAACTAATTATACACTCTTGACATCAGTGCTTAATTTCTGATTCACTTTATAAGAATGGAACATTCTTCAAGAGTCTTCTTGATCTTTTCGTTAACTTGAATTTCATTGAGCTATTTATTTTTAGATTTTGAGCATTTAACTATATGATAAAAATTTATTTATTCAATGAATCAATTATATTTATAGATATTAATACATGTTTTTTATTTTCATGAAATAATTTATCAAAATTTTCCCACTTCTCAAGCGGTGATATCTCTTCCTTCATGCTTTAAAAAACCCAAAAATAAGAGACTACTTATTTTAGAGTACAATTCACACTATATATTAATGCACCAATTTATATTTCTTGTAAATCTTTTGAAATGTGATAAATCTAATTAATGTTAGGATATTCTTGAGGAAAGTTTTTATAGTAATTTGAAATTACCTTTGGACCACCTGATTGCTATGATTTATCTGAGTTATAAGTGTTGTCTAACACCGAGGTGGTAGATTCAACCACAAATTATTCTCCTTAAAATATAGATTTATATGTTTTAGTGTGGTGGTATGTAGTAAATAAAATTTAATCTTATTAGAATGGGATAAATACATTTTTCAAACTTCTATTATCTTTCTTTTTCATATTTCTAACAATATTGACGGAGATTTAATTTTGATCAACAATTGATGTATGTTGTATAAAAATACACATCATTATAAATTTAATAAGAAACTCAAATATTAAAAAATAAAACAACATTAAAATATAATAATATAATCAGAGATGGACTAGTCTCTGATACTAATTGAAAGGATTGATTAGGGATGGATTCAACACTGGGGGGGGGTGAATCAGTGTTAGTGACCTTCTATCGGATTTTGATCTTTTAATACATTTTCTATTTTAACTCTTTCATTATTAGATAAAATAGATATATTTTTCTATCTTATCATATTTGGTTAGGAATGTAAAACATACAAACACACACACACACAAGGTAAACCCTTATTTACAAGGATAAATTCTCAATAAGATTAGTTAATCCTTTGTGTAAATGATAAAAACCCATGATCATGAGGCCTATTAAACTGTGAGCTATAAAATGAATGATATATCTATGAACTCATGATGAAATATAGTCTCCTTAAAGTGCATGTTTCATCTCAAACCTCTATAACATATTATTAGATATTTATTAATCTTTTTAATAGTATATTATCAGTTTACTTTACTTCTTCCTCAATTACTTTCCCAATAGAATGAAATAACAACTTTTCCTTTATTTTATATAAAAAAGTGGAAACACTTTTTCATAATATAAAACATGAGTGATTATCCTTATTATTTTTCTATCTACAAAAACTAAATTTGACTAAAACCTCTCTTTATTCTCTGCTTTCAATATCTATAAAAAATTAATTTTCTATGTCAACAGATATTCACAGAACTACCTTCTTCTTCTTCCTCATTATCATTATTCTTCTTCTTTATTTATTGCATCAAAACTATACTTTTTCTTCTCCAAAATTATTCCTATCCTTATTTAGTGCACATGGAAAAAAATTGAACTCCCTATATACTAACATATTTTTAATTGGGATATTGTACAAGTTATTCATTTCTATCAACATAAGGATCATTCTTTCTGAGAATAACAATTTCAAGAATAACATCTTATGTAATCTACACAATATATGGTGTGCGTATCTATGAATAATTCTTATAGTGCTAGTTTTTCATCCTCTTATATATTCAATAAACTATGTAGATTAATACATTGAGTTACCATAATTCTTGGTTATTCATACTCTTAGATTCATCAACCTTTAATTAAAAGATATCCCCATTTAAAATCCCATGAAGAATCCTAACTCTTCCTCATTATTCCTTTATGATATATATAAATATCATGTTATATTCCTTTTTTTAATTCTATCTATAAAAAAACATATTAAAACTCCATGTTTATACGATGTTTCATGAAATATTGAGTTTTCAATTATGGAAGTACCTCCTTTGTTCATGGTGTAAGACACTCTAAAAAATTATGGCATCTTATTCCATCATTTAAAATATTTCAGTTCTATGAAACATACCATGGAATCATGACATTTTATTTGAAATATATTTTTTCTTGGAATCATTTAGTTTAGAATCATCATATGAATATATGACTCATACACAATATATTGTGTCTCATATGTAGTACACTCATATTCAACTCAAAAAATACTTATACACATACTTGTTTACAGATGACACATAATCTCTAGCTAAGTGACTCATACACAATATCATATGACACTTATGTAAAATCCATAATGATGCTTATGTACATAAAAATTCACCCTTACAAACTTTTCTCTCATCATTATGCGGATCACTATTCATAAATACATGTACATGAATTAACTTTATATCTATTTTGAACCTCAGAAAGTCACTATTCTACGAATTTTGTAATATTTCAACATACTTCAAAGTCATTATTCCATGAATTCACATATGAAATTAGGATAATAGGCCACCCTATTCACTGTGGAAACATCTCTCCAATTATAAAACACCTTAAATGGTGGAACAAGGATATTGATGATTTCAAGCACAAAATATGAAACTTATTGACATGGAATGAGGATGGAGATAATAGGATAAAAACAATTTCACTTTATCAAAATGTCACACGTGTCCATATTTTTTAAACTGGTGAACATTATAGTGTATTCATGCGCCATGTATTGATTTATCACTAGTTAAGAGTCTTTTATGTTAGTTAGATATGACCAAGGGGTGGCTTAAAATCCCTCACATGATACCCCACTCTGGTGGGTCACTCATTCCTCCCCTCATGAGTTTCTTTTGGACTCTTTCTTCTACATTGAATTGAATTGGGGATTCACCTATTCTATGCCACTAATCAATGATTTATTCCACCTTTGAGATTGGTTGGGTGTCCCTACAATGCCCTGGATACTTGGGTAGGTGTGTTTTCTTAAGATGGTTCATTTTTAAAATTATCTCCTAACATTTCCTTTTTCAAATAAAACTACAATTTATAAATCTCAAGAACCAATAACCATTCATCCACTCATCTTATTTTCTATTATTCCAACTTTAAAATTCACCAATTTTTTTCTTCTATACATCTCCTGAACACAAATGAATTATCTTTAGAAATTTCTTCATCAAAGAAATAAATTATTTATAATTATAAATTCACCGTTGTACAAAATTATTAAAACATATTTTTCCTTAAATATAAATTAATCTTTCAAGATATTATAAGGCAATGAATTATCTTTCATTATATAAATAATGATAATAAACGTCAAACTAAATTACATGATGATATTTAATCAATATACACCTTTCTTATATATTTACATCAAGTATCGTTGAAGGCTCTATATTCATTAACAACAATTGATAAGTGGGCTTAATATATTTTAAATTTTAATATCTATATTTTTTATGATTTAAATTTATAATTATATATATATTTCTCATTTAACATTACATATATATATTTATGTTTTATATTTATATTTATATGTATAAATATTTTTTTAATTATTATTTTATTCAATTAATGGGTCATAATTGGATAAATTCAAAAATAACAAGTGAGAAATATAGGAAAAGTGTTGATGATTTATTGGAATTTTCAAAATGGAATATTGAATATAGAAGAATTTTTACACATAGATGAAGTGCTTGAATAGGGTAAAATTATAATCTAGGGAAATAAAAGAACATCAAATTTTCTATGGTTTTAGTCCAATTTATTCAAGATAGATCTAAAATGGTGAAATGAAAAATCATTAAAGATATAACGTTGGTTAAGATATTTAGTATGATATAGAGGATCTTCTGGATGAATTAATTCATTATATAGGTGTCGAAACCATTGAAAAAATAGAAAGTGATGAATGATTGAATATAGATATTAAAAATCCATTATACCTAGGTTGTAAAACATTTATACCATTACTAGAAATGTTTATATTAATTAATATAAAAGAAAGATATAGTTAGAGTGAAACATATTTCATATAATTTCCTGAACTTTTGAAAGAGATTCATCTAAAGGGAAGAAACAATAAATATTCCAATTATGACTCAAAAAAATATTGTATCCAATGGGATTGGTGTATAAGAAAATACATGACTACCTCAATAACTATGTGATGAATAGGAAAGGATTTGAAGGTTTATAAAAATATAATAAATTTGGGACATAAATATATAGAATGGATAATAGATTAAACTGTGACTCATTCCAAAAGAAATTCACCAATACTCATACTAATTAAATCTCATATCTTATAATAATTTCTTGTCTAAATAATTTATTTAAAAGTTAAAATGATGAAAATAAGTTGAAATTTCATAGAAATGAGTGAATATATGATTGAATCATATATCACCAAACTGATTCCCCTCAATGGAAGTGATTTGATCAACAATTTTATAATTTTGAAAATGAAGTTAGAAACCTAAGAATAGGACTATGGAAAAATGGAATGAATCTATATCAGATCCTTAGTAGCCAACATAGTTCATGAACTACCATGTTGGAAGTTATAACCTATAGCTATAAATTTGTATAAATTAAAAATAATTTATGATAATATTTCTTATTTTTAGACCGAATGAACTTAGAAATTATTTGATGCTTACCTGTCACCATTTATTGTTGATTTGAAATATTAATAGAAGGAATGTGTTAAAGTGTTTAGGGTAAATAAGAAAGAGTATTTTATTTTTCATTCTACAGTAATGTTCACTATAAGTTTTTTACTATATATGGAAATTTATCTAGATACAATGTTAAGGGGCATAAAGCGTGTCCAATTAGTGAAGAAGGGACTTCATATCATGAATTTTAGAATAGGATAAAGGTTGTGTACATGGGTTATCATGAAGTTTTTCAAATGGATCAACCATATAAACAATTAAAAAATGAATTTAGTTTTCTATTAGAGTATTATTTTCCCCATAACATTTTTCAATTTAATAATATTATAATAAGTTGAAAAACATTGATGAAAATTTTAGAAGACAAATAGTTTGGGTCATAAAAGAAATACAATGAAGAAATGGTTAATTATATTTGATCTACCTTATTGAATATTTTTAGGTAAAACATGATATTTATGTTATACATATTGAGAAAACCATATGTAAATGTTTTATTTGACCTTTTTTAGATATAAAAGAAAATATTAATTATAGATTCTATATAAGATTTTACTTAATATCTATAGAAATAATTTTGTAGTTAAAGCCGAATTCGAAATGAAAAAAGATCATATATACCTTTGAATTGTAACACATTATTCAGGAGTGAAAAGTGGAATTTATTTGAATGTTTTCATGGTATTAAAGCACCTAGTGCATATTATTCAAATGTGAAAAATGTTTCTTCATTGGTGAAATTGATGTTAATAGGAAGAGGATCTCATGAATAATATGTATTGATTAAATAACTAATAATTGTTCCACTATGTGGAATATTTTTAATCCTCTTTATAAATCCTATCATCATGTTTTGAAACCATTTTAATTCAATTTATACCAAATTTTTGGATCCAAATTTATTAAATTTAGTTGAGAATGAAGATTTACTCACAACCTTTCAATAATAGATGTATTCCACCATTTTTTAATTGTAATAGTTTATTTTGTGTGAGATATAAAGTTATGTGGTCCCATATATTTACATTGGATGTATCATTTTAAATGATATATGAAACTGTTGAAGGGATATATTAGAAAAATATATTTAACATACGTATCCTTTTTAATTCAATTTAAATTATTGTTATATGTAAAAACAATTTATGGGGTTACCTTATTGGTAATTTTAGGATTATTTAACAAAAAATGTACAATTGAAATTGGTGAATATAAAAATTAAAAATATGATAGAAGTTATTAATATATATAAATTTAAATATAAAAATTAAAAATATTGTGTTTTTACATGTGTAAGCTTAATAAGAGAAATTAAAATATTTATCTCTATTAATTATCTGGAGAGAGAAAAAGTGTGTTCCCATATCCCTTCTATGTGACAATTTCATATATCATGGACCATGTCTATATCATAGTCATCTTTATCTTTAGGTAATCAATAAATATATAAAGAAATATCACATAATTCCACAATAAAATCAATATCATCATCACCCTTATGAGTTTTTTACCTCATAGAATAATGGGCCATTTATCATTTGATCATTCTATAACATAAAATATCCAATTTTCATACTCTTCAATGATAAATGGTTCCTCATTGAAACTAAATATTTTCAAATTAAAAAGTGTTAATCCATAATCATCATCTTTTACATAGTTTTATTATCATCCCAATTACATTTAAAAACTAGTACTCAAATTTTTGTATAATCAATATTCCATATATTTTAAATAACTCCAAAATATGTTGTTGGTATAAAATTTTTATCTTGTACTTAATCAATGAATATTACTCCACTATTTTGAATGGTAATCATATTATCCATTTTTTTGTGTAAAATTCAAAACCATTAATTGAAAAACTAGACCATGTGATCATTTTAACAAATGGACCACAAATGACTATTTCAATGTTTTTGATGTTAATTAATCATGTTAACATTTTCTTTAAAACCATGAAACTAATATTTTTTTATAATAATTATTCAACCAATTTTTATTTCTTTTAATATATTTTTCATTCAATCAAGTAATATGTGATGATATATACATGGTTGAACCTCACATATGTTTTTTAAAATGTATAAATTCACCTACATAACTATATCAAGGGAAATAAACTTTACCTTTAATTCATGAATTCCTTTACCATTAATATTTACTACTAAATGTTGAGATATATAGGGATAAAAACTTTATCCACTTTTTTCTAGTAGTTAGTATAAAGTTAAACTGCATACTCTATTATATACATTTGAAAAATAGATACCACTATTCAATATATTTTTCTAATATATCCATTCAAGAGTTTCATATATCATTTAAAATGAGACATCCAATGTAAATATATGGGACCAAATAACTTTGTCTCCCGCACAAAATGAATCAAATAATGAACCATTACATTAAAAAAACAATGGAATACATCTATTATTGAAAATTTATGAGTAAATCATCATTATCTACTGAATTTAATAAATTTGGATCCAAAAAATTGGAATAAATTGAATTAAAAAGGTTTCACAACTTGATGATAGGATTTATAACAAGGATTAAAAATATTCCACATAGTGGAACCATTAGTAGTTATTTCATCAATACATCTTGGTCATGAGATTCCATTCCTATTAACATCAATTTCACCAATTAAGAAACATTTTTCACATTTGAATAATATGCACTAGGTGATTTAATAACATGAAAAAATTCAAATAAATTCTTATTTTTACTCTTTAATAATGTGTAAAAATTCAAAGGTAAATATGATCTTTTTTCATTTCAAAATAGGATCTAACTCTAAAAGTATTTCTATAGTTGTTAAGTAAAATATTATACAGAATCCATAATTAATATTTCCTTTTATATCTAAAAAGTTCTAATCAAACTTTTACATATGGTTTTCTCAATATGTATAACATAAATATCATGTTTTACCTAAAAAATATTCCATAAGGCAGATCAAATAAAATGAACAATTTCATCATTGTATTTATTTTATGACCCAAACTATTTGTATTCCAAAATTTTTCATTGATGTTTTTCAAATTATTGTAATATAATTAAATTGAAAAAGGTTATGGGGAAAATAATACTTTGGTATAAAACTAAATTCATTTTTTAATTGTTTATATGGTTGATCCATTTGAAACACTTTGTGATAACCCATGTACATCACCTTTATCCAATTCTAAAATTGATGATATGAAGTCCCTCCTACATTAATTGGACACACTTTATGCCCCTTAATAATGTATCTTGATAAATTTTCATATGTAGTAAAAAAAATTATAGTGATCATTACTATATAATGAAAAATAAAATATTATTTCTTATTTACCCTAAAAACTTTAACACATTCCTTCTATTAAAATTTCAAATCAACAATAAATGGTGACAGATAAATATCAAATAATTTCTAAGTTATTTATATCTAAAAATAAGCAATATTATCATAAATTGTTTTAAATTTATACATATTTATGGGTATAGGTTATAAACTTCCAACATGAAAGTTCACGAACTATGTTGGATACTGTGGCTCTGATATAGATTCATTCCATTTTTTCATAGTCCTATTATTAGGTTTATAACTTCATTTTCAAAATTAGGAAAGTGTTAATCAAATCACTTCCATTGAGGGGAATTAGTAGGGTGATATAGGCTTCTATCCTATATTCACTCATTTCTATGAAATTTCAACATATTTTCATCATTTTAATATTTAAATAAATTATTTATATAAGGAATTATTAGAAGATACAAGATTGAATTAGTATGAGGATTGGTTAATTAACTTAGGAATGAATAACAGTTGAATTTATCATCCATTCTATATCTTGATGTCCCAAATTTTTTAAATTTTTATAAACCATCAAATCCATTCTTATTTACCAATAAGATAATCCCATAAAATAGATACCTCTATTCAATATATTTTTCTAATATTTTCCCTATTATGAATTCAAATTGAGTAATGGGATTATGGAAAATAGATAGAAGATGGAGTAGTTAGAGGATAACCAATAAAATTTCTTACCCTTAGGTACATTGGACTGAACATGGTCAAAAAGGTTTTTGACATTAGGGGTAGCAAGGAATAGGGGTAGAGCATGGTCATTTAAATTCTATGGAGTATCTAGTGTTAGTAGGGTATTATATCATCCATGTTTCCATTTTTTATTTGTACCTTATCTTATGATTTGTTTGATTTGGGAGATTCACACGTCTTCATTGAACCTACCATAGTCTAAGATCTAGAAATCAAGGTAAATATTATTTTTGTTTGCATTGTTTTTTCTACAATAGTTATAGGCCAGTTTATCTAGAATCTATTATTTGGAGGTTATAAGATGATGATTGTGTGTCATTAGTAATTAATATATTTTTTTCTATTACAGATACATCCATACAATTTCATTCACATTATAAACATTTTGTATTATATGTGGGATAATATTGATTAATTACAAAGGAAGGATGTTTTATTTGATTTAGAAGGTAAGTACATGGTGTTCATTAGTTAATGGGATCATCATATTGATCAAAGGCATGTGATTCCCTTATCCCCTTATCTAGAATATTTGTTATTGGGGTCATAAAATTTTTAGGTAGTAGTGCTCATAAGGGGTTTTAGGAATTCTATGATTTTTTTCTTGAATTGGTTGATAATATACCCACTTGATGTGAAATTGAATTTATGATAGAGATAAAACTTGGTAACACTCTAATTTTAACGGATCTTTATCAAATTAAAACCTTGGAGTTACTTAAATTTCAAATTCAAATCAATGATATATTTTATAAGGTTTTTATCTGACCTAGTGTGCTCACTTTGGTGCTCTAGTTTTATTCTCTATGTAGTTGGACAATATATTGTGGTTGTGAATTTATTATTGTTAATTGAACTAGTTGAGAATGAAGATTCATTGTACCCTTCTATAGATAGATGATAGGTTCTATCTTTTCAAGGAGCTAGTATGTTTTACAAGGTTGAATTATGGACTTGATATCATCATTTGTGGGAGAAGGAGGAAGATATACGAAAAACTTATTTTTTTATATTATTATGAGCACTTTAATTTTTGGGTTATGATTTTCCACAACACAAAATCCATAACTATTTTCATGGGATTGATGTACCCAGTGGTCCATAATTTCTTGGATCGATTTGAGATCATGTTCATTAATAAAATTATATTATATTAAATGTCATACGAGTACCATGATGAGTATTTAATAGATATTTTAGTGGTTTTTCAATGACATAATCTATTTGGGAATTTTTCCAAGTGAATGTTTTTGACGCACGAGATGAATTTCATTGAGAAAGTTGTCTATTAAGAGAGATTAATATTCAATCCTTTGAATATTTAGGGGGTTGTTTATTTGGTTGTTCCAAAAAAATTATTATGGGTTGGTGATCAATTATATATCCTAATAGTTACACCCCCTTAACTATGAATAATTTACCCATGTTATTGAGTAAGTGAAAATAATGATTTCCTTGAAGCTGTAGCAGTATTACCTCGTCAATGAGTGATTTGTTATCTTCAACAGTTGCAAAATATTGCGGTATATGTTATATTAGTGATATTTTAATATGAATTAGTTATTATGAATTAATTTCTTATATTAATATGAATTTAAGATCAATTATGAATTTGGGAAATGGAATTTCTAATGTGTTGTGAATGAAGTCTCAATTTAGTTCTATTTTTTAGTCCAAATATGTATAGAGAGTACAGAGGGGCTTTCATCATTAAATTTTTGTATAGTGGAAATAAATGGTAGAGGTTTATTATGTCATATGACAGTATAGTCATCCTTAATATAAAATGTTAAGGAATTATAGTTTTGGTATATTAATGGGACATTTTTGAATGATCATATCATATATACAGTTGATCATGTGGGCTGGTTGGATGATGATAATCATCAGGTTACATTTCAAGGTAAGCACATTATTCCATCAGGTGTGCATGAGATAGATATATGTTAGTTTTATAGCTCATCACCCGTAATGAGTTAGTATTAGTAGGTCAGGATGGAGACATATGTGTCTAAGTTTGTGTCTTAATTCTTTGTCTGTTAGTAGATGAAGGCTAATAATCATTTTTAGATTTTGGATTACAATTTGCATACAAGTGTTCTAGATTTTGGAGGTTCATGGGTGAAGAATATACCCTTAGTTGAGTTTTATTATAATAATATATAGTATTCATACAATAGTATGGATTCATTCAACTTGTTGTATGGGTGGAAATAAAATTCACCATTATGGAAGATTGATGTTAGAGATTTGGTGATTCTTCGACTATATTTGGTGTAGAGAACAGGTAAGATAGTTTATGTGATTTTTAAATCAATTAATGTTTTATAATATCATCAAATGTATTATATTGACTATAGGAGGATGCTTTTGGGGTTCAATGCTGGTGATATTGTGTTCTTGAAGGACACTACATGTTATGGGTAGGAGAGATTTAGTCAATGGAGTAAGATTTATCCTAACTTCTTTGGGCCCTTAAAGGTGTTGTAGTTAATTGGTGAGGTTGTATATCTGTTGGAATTTCCAGTGTAGATTGATTAGATCAAAAACATTTTCCATGTGTCTTAGCTTCATCTATGTCTTCAAGATGACTCCTATGTCATTTATAAGGGTGAGTTAGATATAGAGGGAAATTTAATGTTTTAGAGTGTCCCACTGAGATTCAAGATCATCGAGATAAGGTGTTTAGTGGGTGATTCATTAAATTGGTTTGTGTCATGTGGATGAATAATGACCTAGAGGAGTGTAAATGGGAGCATGAGATATAGATAAAAGCACATTATATAAATCTATCTTGAACCATTATTTATTTTACTATGACATTGAAATTATTGATTCTATTATGATATAATTGATTTTGTTCTATACCTGTGCTATTTTGTGGTTTATTGATGACTATAATATTTTTTTGAGAAGAATATCATGGGGTGTTTGGTCTTGAGGTTGTTTTATTCTTTTTTCGAGTTTGACTTTGATTCTTGAGGATGAGAATAATTTTTTACATATATAATATAAAGGATCAAAATTTCTAATACTCTTTGTTTTTTTGGGTGTTGGGGTAATTTGGAGAACTTTTAGATGTGAGTGGTGATGCAGTAATGGAATTATCCGATAAAATTTCCATTGTTATCATTAATCATGAAAATAAAATGTTTAATGCACTATGATCAGTTAGATGGATAAAAGTGATTTTTTAAGTTTGGTATATTGCGCTATGGTGGATTATGTTGTAGTTTGAGGTATTATATCATGGAATGGGGATTAGGCCATAAGATTTTGGAGTGCTTGTGGGTGACTGATATTATTTCATATCATCATGATTGTCTAGGTTTCATGGTAAATAATCTTAGGGTGTTACTGGTATAATCTCATTTTAGTGTCATTATGAAATAGTTATGGGAATTTCTCCATGGAGTCTCCAACTATCATATCCACAATTCTTCCAATTTGGGATCATTATGAAACTGTTGTTATATTGAACTATGGACTTGGTTAGGGGAGTTATCAGGTGAACAATTGAGGCCATGGTTTACACCATGATTTTTGAGAGTTCAATAATTACTTGGTGAATTCACCTATTTTACCATAAACTTTCCTGGTTATAATTAATTTATATGGTTTAAAACCATAATGTTTGGAGAGGATTGTGTTTTTATTTCTGGATCTAGACACTATAGTGGAATATCCAAACCCATTCTGCTATGATGTTATTTTTTACCAATTCTAAATATACATTAGAGTGTTTTTTATATTTTATATAATTAATTATACCTCTTTAAACCTTAGTCATCCTTTTTATTTTCTTGGGTTACATTTAGTCATCCTTTGGCAGCTCTTTGATCCTTGGCTTCATGCGATCGAGATCCTTTGATCAAAGGAATTATTCTCTTTATCTTTCCTCATTTTTCGCCCATTATTTTCTCTTAAAAGAGGTTGTGGTAGTAGTTTAGTCTCAATTAGGTTAAGCTTTGGTGAATTTGGATCTTGTTTTTAAGGGGGTGCTATTATGAAATGGGTATATGGTCAGAATTAACCTAATGAAGTCAATGAATGAAATTAATGAAATTGAAAGGGGAAATATTATTCAATTTCACTTTATGTTATTTTTATGTTATTAAAATTGGATTGTTTTTTTATATTTGATATGTTTTACAATAAATCAATTATTTTCTATTGTTGATATTAATTTCACATTTCATAATTTCTTAGTCACATAAATATGGTAAAGAAAAGGGAGGTGTGTGAATCTTGAAATTAATGTTGAACTATTTTATACATGGAATGTTATGTAAATATAGTGGGATAAACAAAGTTGGTTATTTGATGTTGTTTATTATGATAAACTATATTGATTGTTTTTATTGTGTGGTTATTATTATTGTGGTTAATAATAGGTTTGTTACTTAATGTGAAGTTATTATTATGAAAGTGGTATGGTTTATAGATGTATAATGAGGATGATGTTATTGTAGTGGTGGAATTGTTGTGGTGGCTATTGTCTGGGATTATGTGCCATTGGATGTGGTGTTGTGGATAGTTTTATGTGATTATGTTATTGTGTCCTAGATTCATGGTTTGACTATAATTTGAATAAAATATTCAATGAATTAATGAATATTGAAATGGGTGTGGGATATGATAAAATTAAAGATGGGTAAAATATGATAAATGAATGAATTGTAAATGATAAGTAGTTTAAATAATCATGGATAAATGAATAATTATTTTATGGAGTTAATGTTATTAAATGAGTGTAAAGTGATAGTAACTGTAAATTTATAAATTGATAACGATGTGATCAAATAGGAAGTTGATGTTATTATGTGGTTATTTTGTGGTAGCAGTGTGGTCAGGTGTGTTGTGATTAACTATAAAACTATTGTTAGTGTGAGTTAGTCATAATAATATGCCGATAATAGGTTTCAATAATAGATGCAATTCATTTAGATATTACATATAGGTTGAAGTTTTGAGGATTATTATGTTCATTTCATTCTCCATTTTTCTTTGAAACACTTTTCCACATGAGTTGGGTAACCTTACTAACACACATATGAGGTCAAGGGTATTTGGTGTCTTCCCAAATATCTAGGATAGAGGTTACATGTATGGATAACTACTACTAATTACCCCCTATTTATTCCTAGCATATTAAAGGCTATTATAACTCAAGTTATATACATATGGTTAGTAATGGCACACACACACACACACACACATACTGCGTAACATGATGTGATTGGGGTGTGGATGAATAATGTGGGATGTAAAACGATGCAAGATGGTATGAAGTTTATGTAATTAATGTTCAAGTTAACATACTATGATGAGGACGAGATGTGAGATTGTGATGTGGTAGAATGAAATTTCAGTAGTGTTTATGGTTTGATGTGGTTACAGTATACGATATTCAGTTGTGGTATGATGTGTTTGTGTGGATATGTGTATTTGGAATAAATAGAAGTTCCATAATGTAAGCTGGTTTGAGGGAGACCAGATCAATGGGGAAGTGGCTGTGGGGTACCTTCCTTGTATATTCCTTTGATATTATGTCAGTACACTTGTATCTAATATTGGGTAAGTCATATTTGATGAGGATGGGTGATAGAAGACCTGGTATAGGTAACAAGTTGGTTCTACTATTTATTTTCAAATACATTATTATTATTCTTACACATTTATATGAGAAGTTTTTAGGTGGATCTTACTAACTATTTATCTATAATCACACTATAAGATCCCGGTTTTTGGAAAGGTATGTTTTTATTGTGTTTTGGGTTGAACCCTTTGTTATTGGGGCTTTGAAATGTTTCCTGAAAGTTTGAGAGGCCTTGGGGGTGTTTTAGGGGCTTGGGGCATGGAAGAAAGAAAATTTGGGCAAGACAGGCCAGGGCGCACGACCTTCGCACGACCAGGTAAACTATGCGGCCTGCCCAGGCTAAACTGTGCGACCCTTCCTCCTCCGGACAGAAGCATGCACACGGTTTGTGCACGGTTTGTCAAACCTGGCGGCTAAATCGTGTGACCCCTCCTCCTACGGGTAGTGGCATGCCCACGATTTGCGCACGATTTTCCAAACCGTGCGGACAAACCCTGTGGCCACTTAAACTTGGGAAAAATTACAAGTTTGCCACTCCAGGCTTTTAAACCCCAACTCGGGATTTTCCTCGTTTCATCCCCATTCAACCCTAGCGACGAACTTGGCTGGCCAAAGCTTCCAAAGGGCGGTTCTCCTTCGATTATAAGGCATTTTTGGTGCTGTTGGATGCAGATCGAAGCTCCGAGTAAGGCTAATTCCATCATTGCTTCTCTTTTTGGTTTAGGGGTTGCAACTTCTCTCCCTCTCGTTTTGAATCTCTAAATCCCTAACTTTTGGGTGAGTTTTTGGTTGAAGCTCTAAAGGTTGGTCAGATCGAGGTCTAAGGACTCGATTGAGAGTGCGTTCAACCGCGGTTTCGAGGTAGGTGGTCTATAAGTGATATCCCATAGTTATTTGGGTATTTGTGCATGTTTAGTTGTGTTCTTTCTTTCCTTTGGTTATGTTTTAGAATAACCTTGGAA
The DNA here is from genome assembly GCA_963277665.1 of Viscum album. NCBI lineage: Eukaryota > Viridiplantae > Streptophyta > Magnoliopsida > Santalales > Viscaceae > Viscum > Viscum album. The sequence goes on from OY728152.1 coordinate 1,622,017,790, forward strand.
TTTTTGGTAATAATGGTGTTTGAAATGGAAAAAGGGAACCCTCACGATCCCCATGGGATGTGTTGGGATAGACTTGACCTAATTTGGGCCATCCATGGGATGTGCTGGCATTTCCAGGATTTAGGGATTGATATTAAACAAGTGAATTTTTTGTAATGAATTGTAGAGACCTTGATAAATGTGTTGGCATGATTGGTTGAACTTGGTATAGAAGTTAGGTGATTCACCTAGACCTGGTAATAACCTATGGGTTATAGTGGAATGGGTTAAATGGTTTATTCATAGGAATAATGAACATGTTAAATGGGTTAATGTGTAAACTGATTAAAGACCATAATGGGATAGATATTGGGTTTAATGTTAAATGGCTAGTGATATAAACATAACACATAGGAATTGGGTGAATGGTTAAATGATGTGAAATGGTAATGTGTTAATGGGTTAATGCATGATGTGGATTCCCATGTGGGTTGTTGTGAATAGTGTTTTCCGAAGGGCAATGGTTTGGATGGTTGATGGTTACATATATATAAGCATGTGCACATGGCTTCATAGAGTGGGGTATGACTTGAGGATCTACGCCCATGGGTTGAGTGAAGACTGAGGTTCTAATCTCCACCCTAAATGCACGGGTTAGGAAAGGGGACTGAGGGTCTATTCTCCTAACGGTTGCATCCACCCAAACTGAGGCTTCAAGGTGAGGTTATGGTTGCTATGAGGGGTTAGTCTTAGTGAGATAGGATAATGATGTGTTTACCCTCTTTCATGTGATTGTTGGCCTTATACCCATGTAACATAGTGAATGTGATTAACCAATTTAAATGTGATGAAATAGTAAATGGTGATAACTGGTGTGTAATGAATGGTAATGAAAGTGGCATTGGCTTGGCTCTAAACTTGTTAATGGAACCTTAATTAACTACGTGGAAATTATCATTCATATTCCCTTTTCAAGCACTACCTGTTCATACTGGATGTTTTGTAGACACCGTTGGCGGTGACCTACTGAGTTGTACTCACACCCTGCTCGGGCCGCCATTGGGTACCTGAGTTGACTTCATGTTTGCAGGTCAGGAGAATGGGAATGTTCCTTTCTAGATAGTTGAGTGGACGTGGGTAGCACTTAGTGGAGGATCCAGACATGGAGTCGGGACCATTTTGGGGATTTTGGCTGTTTTCCTCATTTGGGGCCTTTGTTCACTTTATCACTTGTAGTATGACATGACATATTTTATTGATGGAAATGGTTGTTTTACATGTTCCTTGTTGTTGATTATTTTTTCCACTATTGGGTTATTTCTCTTGTGGATTACTCTGATAAGAAGGGGGTATAGTCTCCCCACTTGATCACATAGACCCCCACTGCTAGTCGGCAGCCTTTGGCATATGGGGAGGTGCGCTTAAGTTCATGTAACCACCCGGATCAGAGCACCAGTTTAGTGGCTTTCGGGTCGGGGACGTTACAAAGTTGTATCAGAGGAGGTCTTTCTTCTCCTTCTCTGATGTCTTGTTATTTGGGATTGGTAGACAAGGGTTAATATGTGTCAGGCCTTGGTAATGAGCTCGTTCTTGGGAGTAGCTAACCCATGTACGGGGAAAAACCCAAGTCACCCTGGGTGGGAAATGATGTTCTTGATTTTGTGATATTACAATTGAAGATATTTCACCGTTGGGTGATGGACATGTGGTTTGATGTGATTGTTTTATGACGTTTGGATCGTGGCCTTAACGGCATGAGGATTTTCATTCATGAATCATTGTAGGAACCTAGGGAGATAGGTGACATGAATTGTGTTATGGACATGCATGGGGTGGGTGTGTGAGACAGGAAAGTAGGGTGCATGATGCTTTTCATGAAACCAAGAAATAATGAGAAGAATGAAATAAAAAAAGTGTGTAAATGATGTTTAATGGAGTAATAGTCTTTGAAACAAGTTGGAGAATGTAGTTATGTTAGTATATGAAATAGGTTTTTGTAGCTAGTAAAGAGATTTTTATGGATTCATGAATGTTCATGGTATGCATGCTAAATCTAGTGCTTGGCATTATAGAGAAATGCCACCATGACGTCGGTTACCAGTTGGGAAACGGGAGGGTGTTTCTGAGAACACTCCTCGAGTAGAGGAGTAAGAAAATGTGGCGATCAATGAAGGTAGAGAAGACCAGTTCTGAGAGAACATGACTCACCTTATGCAGATGACGGATCAGGACCCAGGTCTGGTTGCACCAAGTATGTTTGAGTTGTCCTGGGAGTTCCAGCTGCAGCACCCTCCGAATTTCACTAGAGAGGGTGAGCCAGAGGTAGTGGAGTTCTGGTTAGAGTCTGTCTAGACAATACTGGATCATCTAGATACCCCTGTCGAAAAGTGGGTGAAGCTGGATGCTTATATGTTGTGAGGCTAGGCAAGGCGTTGGCGGGACATTCAGGCTCAAATCGAGCAGGCTGAGGGAATGTCGTGGAAGGTGATTCAGGAAAGTTTTCTAGAGAATTTTGACCTAGAGACCTTGAGACAGGAGAATGATGCAGAGTTTATGAGCCTGACTCAGGGATCGCTATCAGTGATGGACTATTCTAGTTGCTTCACTGATTTGAGATGCTTTGTCCCAGTGTTAGCAGGGGATGAGGCAACAGTTGCAAGGCATTTCTAGGATGGGCTGAGACATGAGATCAGGTCTCAATTAAACATCTTCTTCTTGAAGAGGTTCATAGAGGTAGTAGATCAAGCATTGATCTCAGAAGGAAACCTGAAGGGAGCTTCAGGTAGTGGGCTTGTGGTGACAGTGGGGCAGAAAAGCGGTGCAGATACCGAAGGTCAGAAGCAACGCCATGAGAGCTCACATCATGGAAGAAGTGTGCAACGTGGCTGGAAGAGAGGGTCAGCCTCTCAGAGTGGAAACCAGGTGTTCTGCTGTCAGGGTTGTAGGCCGGGGTATATGCGTGGTCAGTGTCCTCGACCTCCAGTTGTGTGTCGTTCGTGTGTCCAGATGGGACATGTGCATAAGTTCTGTAGGAGACCTCAGCAGGTGGGCGAGTATGATGGTGGAAGGCATGTACCAGATACAGGAAGGGGATCAGTTGCCCCGTATCAGGAAGAAAGTTAGAGCTCCACAGGCCGTACTAGTAGGGGTGGTGGGCATGGAACTCTAGGGTAGGATTGATCACGCCAGTAGGGCAGTGAAACGCAGGGCGTTCAGGCTGGAGCCCAACGTAGAGGGGAAAGTCAGCTTCAGGTAGTTCAGTTTGCGCCTAGTGATGGCGAGGCTGGACCATCAACTATTTGAGGTACGATCCTTGTAGCTTCTACTTTTTCTAGTGCGTTGTCTGACACAGGTGCCACACACTCTTTTATCTCTTCTCAACTTGTGGTAGCGCTAGGTTTACCTGCGGAGCGGGTGTGTGGGGTGATGTCAATTGACACTCTGTTGGGGGTGCGGGTTGAGGATATCAAGAAGTGCAAAGGGTATGCCTTAGAAGTTGGTGGGTATCATTTTCTGTGGGACTTGTTCATTCTCGAGATGTCAGGGTTTGACCTAATCCTAGGAATGGATTGGTTGGTGCTGTATCGAGTGCACATAGGTTGTTACCATCACAGAGTATCGTTTAGGTCGCTTGAGGGTGACGCTTATGACCACTTTGGCGAATGGGATATTCGAGAAGGGCGTGCAGGGCCGTTTTTTCAACAGATGAGTGGAATCGCGGCTCAAGTGGCATGTCTCATGCTTTATGATGATGGGGGAGGGGAACAAACTAATTTCCCTCCAGTGGTGGGTCGGTTTCAGGACGTGTTTCCTGAGGATTTCTCAGGGTTACCCCCTGAGAGGGATGTTGAGTTCACAATCGAGTTACTGCCAGGAGCGGATCCAGTTTCTATTCCTCCATACCGAATGGCACCGGGAGAACTTCAGGAAATAAAGGTTCAACTTGAGGAGTTGGAGCGTAAGGGGTTTATCCGTCCTAGTACATCTCTTTGGGGATCTCCCGTGATTTTTGCAAAGAAGGATGATGGGTCATTAATGTTGTGTGTTGACTATTGAAAGTTGAATCAGATGACGAGAAAAACCCGGTACCCTCTTCCTGGAATTGATGACTTGTTTGATCAGTTGAGGGGTGCATCAGTGATTTCTAAGATTGATATGAGGTTGGGTTATCACCAGTTGAGGGTGAGGTCTTCCGACATACCACGGGCAGATTTTTAGAGTAGGTACGGGTTGTTTGAGTTTGTGGTAATGACTTTTGGCTTGACCAATGCACCTACATTGTTCATGTCTTAGTTGAACCAGATCTTTCATCCCTATATAGATCGGTTTGTGGTTGTCTTTCTTGATGATATCTTAGAGTACTCGAAAACTCACGACGATCGTGCCCAACATCTTGACAAAGTCTTGGGTATGGTAAGAGAGCACCGGATATACGCCAAGCTATCCAAGTGTCAATTCTGGATAGGTGAGTTACATTTTTTGGGTCACATCATCTCAGAGGTAGGTGTGATAGTGGATCCAGAGAAAGTGAGGGTAGTTGTATCTTGGGAGAAGCCTAAGTGTGTTTCTGATGTTTGGAGTTTTCTGGGTTTGTTCGGGTATTACTGAAGGTTCATTCAGGATTTCTCTCACTTGGCATCACCACTCTTGAGCTTGACCAAGAAAAAAATCAGGTTCGAATGGTCTGAGGCTTGTGAGAATTCATTCCAAGAGTTGAAGAAGCGACTGATGACCACACGTATCTTGATCTTACCTGAGCAGGGCAAGAAGTACATCATCTTTTGCGATGCGTCCAGAATCATACTTAGGGATGTGTTGATGGAAGATGAGCGGGTGGTGGATTATGGGTCAAGGCAGTTGAGACCCCATGAGTGGAATTATCCCAATCATGACCTTGAGTTGGATGCAGTAGTGTACGCCTTGAAGTGTTGGAGGCACTATCTGTTGGGGAACGGTTTACCGTGTTTACCAACCATAAGAGTTTAAGGTACATCTTCTCACAGTGGGATCTGAATCTTCAGCAGCGAATATGGGTTGAATATCTCCAGTCTTTTGACTTTGAGTTTGTGTACATGTCGGGAAAGGGAAACAGTGTTGCTGATGCTCTGAGCAGGAAGGTTCAGAGTCAGGTGGTTCATGAATCCAGTACAGAGTGTAAGGTGATGGCTTTGTTTGAAGAGATGCACCTGGAAGTGCAAGAGGAGAATGGTCAGGTCACTCTTGCTTCCTTAATGATGAAGTCGATGCTTTTAAGTCGAGTTAAGGAAGGTCAGCTTGATGATACTGAGTGTTTGATCATGAAGGAAAATCTTAAAGGTGGGGAGCTACCTTCCTGTTGGGCCGTCAGTGTGGATGGAGTTGTTTGTGTTCGTGATCGTGTGGTTGTGACAAAGTGTGTGCGGGAAGAGTTGATGTGTGAGTTCCATTGGTCAGTGCATCCTGTTTTGACAAATATGTACCGTGATCTCCGAAGGCAGTTTTGTTGGCCTGGGATAAAGAAGGATGTTGCGGGCTTTGTGGCACGGTGCCTTACCTGTCAGTAGGTGAAAGCCGAGCATCAACGCCCATGTGGTTTTTTGCATCCATTTCCCATTACGGAATGAAAGTGGGATGATGTGACAATGGATTTTGTCATGGGTCTTCCGAGGATGCCACAAAACAATGATGCAATATGGGTGGTTGTGGATCGTTTAACGAAAGTGGCTCATTTCTTACTGATTCAGGAGACCCATACAGTCGACCAGTTGGGTGAGATGTATGTTCGGGAAATAGTGTGGTTTCATGGGGTTTCGTGGACCATAGTTTTGGACCGAGATCCTCATTTCACATCACGTTTCTGGAAAGGGTTGCAGAAGTCTCTTGGTACGCAGGTGTTTTTGAGTATGGCTTTCCACCCACAGATGGACGGGCAGTCAGAGTGTATGATCCAAGTGTTGGAATACATGTTAAGAGCTTGTGTCTTGGACTTTGGTGGTTCTTGGGAGAGACAACTACTGTTAGTTGATATTGCCTACAACAACAGTTTTCAGGCTACGATTCAGATGAAACCTTTTGAGGCACTCTACGAGAGGCCATGTAGATCTCCGTTGTGTTGGCTAGAGACTGGTGAATCCGAGTTGTTGGGGGCAAGTCTCATGCAAGAGACCTCAAAGAGAGTTGAGTTGATCAGGAAGCAGATGGCTACGGCTCAGAGTAGGCAGAAGTCGTATGCAGATCGGAGGCGTAGACCTCTTGAGTTTGGGGTGGGTGATAAAGTGTTCCTTCGGGTGTCGCCAAGGTTGGGTCACCATCGGATATAAAAGTAGGGTAAGTTGGAGCCCATGTATGTGGGACCTTTTGAGATTGTGGAGAGGATCAGAATAGTGGAATACCAATTGGCTCTTCCACATCGTTATGGTGGGATGCAAGATGTGTTTCATGTGTCACAGCTTCGGAGGTATCACCCTGACCCATCTCACGTGGTTGATGATTAGTATGTGGATCTTGAGGGTGATGCGTCCATTGAGGAGCATCCGGTTCGTGTGGTGGACCGTAATGAATAGGTCTTGCAAGGCAAGGTTGTTCCATTAGTGTGAGTAACATGGCAGCATGGGAAAGTTCAGTAAGAAACTTGGGGTCGGGAATCAGATATGTGGGCTCAGTGGCCCGAACTCTTTTCTTCGGTGGAGCAATGAGGCTTGGGAACTTGACTCGAGGACGAGCAGTTATAAGGTGGAGAGATTGTAAGATCCCAGTTTTTGGAAAGGTATGTTTTTATTGTGTTTTGGGTTGAACCCTTTGTTTTTTGGGGATTTGAAATATTTCATAAAAGTTTGAGAGGCCTTGGGGGTGTTTCAGGGGCTCGGGGCACGAAAGAAAAGAAATTTGGGCAAGACAGGCCAGGGCGCACGACCTGTGCATGGCCAGGTAAACTGTGCGGCCTGCCCAGGCTAAACTGTGTGACCCTTCCTCCTTCGGACAGAAGCATGCGCACGGTTTGCGCACAGTTTTCCAAACTGTGTAACTAAATCGTGTGACCCCTCCTCCTCTGGGCAGTGGCATGCACATGGTTTGTGCACGGTTTTCCAAACCATGCAGACAAACCGTGTGACCACTTAAAGTTGGGAAAAATTACATCTTTTCCACTCCGGGCTTTTAAACCCCAACTTGTTATTTTCCTCATTTCATACCCTCTCAACCCTAGCAACGAACTTGGCCAGCCCAAGCTTCCCAAGGGTGGTTCTCCTTCGATGCTAAGGAGTTTTTGGTGCCGTTGGATGTGGATCGAAGCTCCGGGTAAGGCTAATTCCATCCTTGCTTCTCTTTTTGGTTTAGGGTTTTCATCTTCTCTCCATCTCGTTCCGAAGCTCTAAATCCCTAACTTTTGGGTGAGTTTTAGGTTGAATCTCCAAAGGTTGGTCGGATCGAGGTCTAAGGACTCAATTAAGAGTGCATTCAACCGCGGTTTCGAGGTAGGTGGTATACAAGTGATATCCCATAGTTATTTGGGTATTTGTGCATGTTTAGTTGTGTTCTTGATTTCCTTCGGTTATGTTTTGGAATAACCTTAGCATGTTTGGTAATAATGGTGTTTGAAATGGCAAAAGGAAACCCTCACGATCCCTGTGGGATGTGTTGGGATAGACTTGACCTAATTGGGGCCATCCATGGGATGTGCCGACATTTCCCAGATTTAGGGATTGATATTAAACAAGTGACTTCGTTGTAATGAATTGTAGAACCCTTGATAAATGTTTTGGCATGATTAGTTGAACTTGGAATAGAAGTTAGGTGATGCCCCTAGACTTGGTAATATCATAAGGGTTAAATTGGAATGGGTTAAATGGTTGATTCATGGTAATGGTAAACGTGTTAAATGGGTTAATGTGTAAACTGATTAAAGACCATAATGGGATACATTATGGGTTTAATGTTAAATTCTTAGTGAGATAGGCATAACACATAAGAATTGGGTGAATGGTTAAATGATGTGAAATGGTAATGTGTTAATGGGTAACGGCATGATGTGGATTCCCATGTGGGTTGTTGTGAATAGTGTTTGTCGAAGGGAAATGGTTTGGATGGTTGATGGTTACTTATATATAAGCATGTGAATGTGGCTTCGTAGAGTGGGGTATGACTTGAGGATCTTTTCCCACGGGTCGAGTGAAGACTGTGGTTCTAATATCCACAATAAATGCATGGGTTAGGAAAGGGGATTTGGGGTCTATTCTCCTAATGGTTTCATCCACCCAGACTGAGGCTTCGAGGTGAGGTTATGGTTGCTATGAGGGGTTATTCCTAGTGATATAGGATAACGATGTGTTTACCTTCTTGCATGTTATTGTTGGCCTTAGACCCATGTAACATAGTGTATGTGATTAACCCATTTAAATGTGATGAAATAGTAAATGGTGATAACAGGTGTGTAATGAATGGTAATGGAAGTGGCATTTTATTGGCTCTAAAATTGTTAATGGAACCTTAATTAACTATGTGGAAATTATCATTCATATTCCTTTTTCATGCACTACCTGTTCATACTGGATGTTTTGTAGACACCTTTGGTGGTGGCCACTGAGTTGAACTCACACCCTGCTCAGGCCGCCGTTGGGTTCCCGAGAAGACTTCATGTTTGCAGGTCAGGAGAAGGGAAAGGGTCCTTTCTAGATAGTTGAGTGGACATGGGTAGCACTTGGTGGAGGATCTGGACTTAGATTCAGGACCATTTTGGGGATTTTGGCTGTTGTCCTCATTTGGGGCCTTTGTTCACTTTTGCACTTGTAGTATGACATGACATATTTTATTGATAGAAATGGTTGTTATACATGTTCCTTTTTGTGGATTACTGTTTCTCCTATTGGTTTATTTCTTTTGTGGCTTACTCTGATAAAAAGGGGGTATAGTCTCCCCACATGACCACATAGACCCCCACTACTAGTCGGCAGCCTTTGGCATATGGGGCGGCACGCTTAAGGTCATGTAACCACCCGGGTCGGAGCACCGTTTTAGTGGCTTCCGGGTCGGGGACGTTACATACCCCATATTTCTATATTTCATAATTTTAGGAAGGATTTGGTGATCAAGTTGGACATTTACAACACAAAAGGATTGTGATTTTCCTTCATGGTTCCACTTTTATAGGAGTTGTTCATGGTATTATCATAATTTTAGTGACTATATTTTTTGTATATATTTCACATGTATTGTGAGATTATAGGATATTTTATATTTAACTTATGGTTTAATAAGTGGTTGTTTCATTTTATTATATAGATTTATGTGGTTAATGCTTCCAATTATATATATATAGATATATTATATCCTTAATTCTAGTTACTAACCCATGACCTATTGGAGGTGGTCTTCAAGGTTCAATATCATCTTAACTATCAGTAAATAAGGGGTTATAGTAGGGGTATGTCATGATAACTGTATTTGTGGTGCTACCAACCAATGTTATGGTGATGAAGGTAGTAGAAACTACCTTCTTCACCAAACTTATGCAGGTATTCCCTTAACCTTTTGATATGAAGGATTGTAAACCTCAAAGAATTTCTAAAATCCAATAAAACTTGGACAAATTTTTTATTCTAATGATAAAATGTAATATACTTAAATATTTATTTTACATATTAGTATTCTCGATACAATATGTTTTTTATTTTGAGAATTAATTAGTAATCATTAAAAAAATAAGGTTAGAAGATCCATGAAAGACAATCTATCCATTTTAAATGATCAAAAAATATGTAAATGATTTATGTAAAATAACTAGAATTTTTCCCAGAGTGAATTATTAGTGAAATTTGATAATAATTTAAAAGGATAAACTATTTCCTTTTATTAAAATACCTTACAATAAAATCTATTATAATAACATTTGAAAAAGTAATTAAAAATAATACCAAGAAATTACAATAGTTAAAAATAACATGAATAAATAATTATGATCTAAATCCCATTTATGTTCTAACTAAGTTAACCCAATAGAGTGGACTAGATCAAAAATTGACCATGGGGTTAATAAAAAGGAAATTGAATCTCTCTCGTAGTGGTAAAATTTTTAGATGATGTTTTTATCTGATGGGAGAATGCGTACATGATAGTAGTTTAGATTATGTTCAAAGAATGTTAGTCTTTGAATTTTTTTTACTATGGATTGGGTAAATTTTACTTTTTATTTGCAACAATAGTATGGTACTGATAAATATAAGAAATTAATAGTCACAATGGATTAATGCTGGGTTGTTCATTAATATTTGATGGTAGTGAATATCAATAACTATAAGACATAAACCTTTACGGAAATGTCCCAAACTGGTTTTTAGGTAATATTTTAACCTTTTTGATCATAAATTAGTTGGTTAATTTTTAGGGGTATTTTGGGTGAATTTAGAGAATTTTGGACATCTATGTGGCTATGGATGGTTGTTAAATAGTTTGAAAAAACCATGTCATTTTCCCCATCAAACCATGTAGACACACCCCAATCCTTGAACCCTCAGACATAGGGCTTGATGCATGGTTAGTAAATGGTTAAAGTAAATATTTTTTCAAAACTTTCACCATAAGGTTTAATTTTTAAGACACACAATTACTTTAACCATGTAGCATCCCCAGTAAATTTTCCATAAATACTTTAAATGATTAAAAAATTTAATTCACAATTCATAAACCCCCAATTTATATCCCAAATCCCCCTTAATAAACGTAGTATGGTTTCCTTTGATTTTATAGGATCCTGATAGGATTCCTAGTCCACTAAAAGTCCTTCCCTTGTAAATAAAAAATCCAGTGTAAGAAATTGACTCTTCTACAGTACATGATCTCTTCCTTATTTAGGTTTCTCTCTCTCGAATTATTATCTCACATTAGAAAGTGATGAATCCTACCACTGTTGATGGTTTAGATATTGATGATAATGGATCTTGTTTAATTAGATCTTGATCCTAGGTTTTGATCCCTTATCTTCTTCACTGTTGTGATTTCAGTCACTCTACCTCGAATCAAGGACCAATTTTTGGTGAGAATTTATTAACAACCCTAAGGTGGGTGGTATATACAATAATTAACATCTTATTGATCAGGATATTCGGTTTTTAGTTATATAATTGTGTTTCCACATTGTTCAATTGCATTTAAATTAGAAAAGTTAACTGAATCCCATGAATTTGATAGACCCTTCTTGGATCCCGTTGGATCTAATAGAAATTACGAGATTGTGAATAATAGAAACCCTTGTTTTATGCCAATTTTTCTTGAATTGTAATTAGGGAATGAAAAGGGTGAATTAAAGGGGTTTTGAAATCAAACCAATTTTGAGTGTCTTGGCATGTTAACTTTTTATAATGATTTTTGGGTTAACCTCGAAAGGTTAATGAGTTATAAGGTGATTTTTGGTAAAGGGGTTAATTGGTTATTGGTTAAAATGATGTTAAATTTTTTTATTGATAAATGAAATGGTGAACTATATTGAAAATGGTTGATAAATTTTTTTATCAATTATGAATCATGATATATGTATATGTGAACAATGAGATGTGGGTGTTGGACCGATCCACCTCATTCATGGGTTCCAGAATGATGTTATAGGCCTTGTTACTTTAATTAGAATTGTAGTTGGAATGATTCTATATGTACCCTATATCTTGGTGCTAGACTGATGGTTCATGTACCCATGATAATGGTGATAGAATGATTCTCTATGTACCAAAGATAATGATGCTGGACTGATGATCCAAGTATCCATGATAATAGTACTTGGACTGATGTTCCAATGGACCGAAATGAAATTGGAATTAATTTGAATACTGAAATACCCAGAAATAATAAATTTTAAAACCCTTATGGTGTATGATTCAGTCTCCAACAAAGGATGAAGCCGGTGTGGTTAACTCAGGTGTCACCTTGAACTCGAGGGCCAATATGGTTGACTAAATAATAATAACAGTGAAAACTATTTACTTTTATGATTTTGTACTATATTCACTGCGCAACTGTATACACTGTCATAGACTAGATACTGATTTATATTCCCTCAGTGGTGGCTTATTTATTTCTACTCACACCATACTTGAGTAGTAGATTGGTACCCAAGTAGACTTTATGTTTGTATGTTAGGATAAGTGTAGAGCCCCTGTGTGAGATGGATGAGATATGATTCTGGATGGGGCATGGATGAGGGAAGAAAACATAATGTCAAGGCCCACTTGGGATTTATCAAAGTGTCTTTATTTTGAATTTTCATTAGAAACTTTTCAATTAAATGGAATGACATATTTACTACTTTGGTTTTGTTCATTTCCCTTATTTTGGAATTATCAAGTGATATTGGAATTTTTATGATTATAGTTTACATTTATTCCAATATTTATTATTTTTTATATTGTGTCTTAATTTGATAAATAGGGTATAGTCTACACACATTAAATATTGTACCCTCACTTCTAGTTAGTAGCTTTGGGCATTTAGGTAGGTACACTTGAGGTTATGTAACGAACTGGATCATGGCACCAATATCTGTCGCTTGGTTCAGGATGTTGTGAATTGGTATTAAAAGAAGTTTTTTCATTTTACTATTTTGGAATGATATATAGGATAATAGAATGAGTCAAACCATGTTCATGAACTTTTTTATAGGAGAATCTAAGCTAAGTGTTGGGAAAACCCAAGTACCCTAGGTGGGAATTATTATTCTTAATGTTCGTTGTTATAGTTGAGTGTTATATCACCTTGGTTGATTCACTTTCTTTGTGATTTTATGATTTTTTTATGATTTTACCCATGGCCTTGTATCTCATGAGAGTTAAGTATTCAGGTATCATTATAGGCACTCGAAAATGTTTGTGGCATGCATTATTTTAGGAACAAATGGAAAATCAGGTTATGAGGGAGTTGTGGAGAAGAAAATTATTTTATTTACTTTAGTAATTTAAAAGAAATTCTTCATAATAATGAATTTATAATTGTTAAAATATGTTAAATGTAGTAATATATAATGGTTAAAAATGGGTGTCTGTTGTGATACTAATAAATATGAAATTCGTTTACAATGTGTTAGCCATGGATTTGTTTTGAGATTATTATGGGTAGTGCTATTGCCATAGTTTTGACCACAGAGAGGTGTATGTGGGATTAATTGTTATAGATTTATGTGAATATCTATTGTTTAAATGTGTAAATGATGAATTATGTGTCTTAATATGTGTGATTAGAATTTTATAGACATGCATATATGCTGATGTTTTTTATTATGGTGAATGGAGGACATTAGAGAGAATAAACCTCCAATAGAGGGAAAAGAGGGACCAATAATTTTGAGTGATGGGGAGGAAGGATAGTTCCCTACGAACATCAGCCAATTTATAATATTAATGGAAAGACACCTAGGAAGTGTTATAAAAAATATATATGATATGAATTGGGAGTTTTAGTCGCAGCACCATTTGGCGTTCACTGGAGTGGGTGGACCCGAGGTACCTTAGTTATAGATTAAGTCTATGAAAGAAATCTGAGATCATTTAAATAATCCTTACAGAGGATAGAGTCGTTTTAATAGTATATATTTTATGAGGAATAGTAAATCACTGGTGGTATATTTTGACTTAGGATGTTAATCTAGAGGGTATGAAATAGATTGAATTCCAAGGGAGGTTTCTAGAATGCTTTTTTTCTTGATATAATGAGATAGGAGATGGTGGTAGAGTTTATGCAGTTGATCTAGGGAATCATTTCTGGGATGTACTATGCTGGTTTCTTTACTAACTTGAATTACTTTGTCAAAGCATTGGTTGGATATGAGGTAGCTATGGTGAGACATTTTCAGGATATACTTAAATGCATAATTAATTCCCTAATTAATAAATTATGAATAAATAATTTTGCTAATTTAGTGAATTAATCTCTCATTTTTTAGTGGAACTTAAATGAGGATTATATTATAGGATAGGTGGGTTCTGTTGGATGACCCATAAGTTCATAGTTTGAGGGTAGGAAGAGTCATTATGTGAAATTTCAGCTGAATAACCAAGGGTAAGGATTATTTAATCAGTGGAGTAATCAAATGTGTTTCCCTCAGTGTCATAGTTTGGGTCACATTTATAGCTACTGTTACCAACCACTAGTGGAAATATGAGCATGTAGTAAGATGGGGAATATAAAAAGGTTTTATTGGAAACCTTGAAATGTTTTAAATGAGGTAGGACCTAGGCCGATACAGATCACTAGAAGGGGTTCTTCAGCACCATACCAATCTGGAAGTTAGAGTACTATTGACCATTCAAGTATCGGTAATAGATGTGGTATTTCAATGAAAGATATCTTGTATCAATAGAGTAATGAAACTCAAGGGACTCAGATTTTAGAATAGGTTAGAGGGCTAGGTCAACTATATACAGTTCATCCTATAACTTTTGATAGTGAGGTTAGGTCATAGGTTACTTAAGGTACAATTCTTCTAGTTTCCATGCTTTCTAGAACTTTATATCATATAAAAGCCTCATATTCTATTTTATCTTCTTGACTAGTGAATGGTTTTGGTCTAATAGTGGAGTTTGTGTATAGGGATGTACCAATCAACACCCTATTGGGTGTATGGTCAAAGGTTATATATCTATATAAAGGGTGTTCCCTAATGGTTGGTGAGTATAATTCCCTTTAGGATCTATACATACTTTAGATGTTAGGTTTGTAATTTATTTTGGGTATGTGATATATGATATCATATTGAGACCACATCAATTATGAACATAAGAGTGTAACCTTTACATCTTCTGAGGGTGATATATATGTTCATCATGTAGAATTTCATATATTGGTAGGTCGTACAAGGATAGTTCATCATTAAATTGGGTAGATCACAACCCAATTTGAAATTATTTTATTTAATGACATGGGTATGAACCATAGTTTCTTTCTAACCAAAGTTGACTGGTTTTAAGAAATGTTTCCTGAGGACTTTTCAAGGCTTCCCCCTATGAGAGATGTTTACATTAAAATTGATCTAATTTATGGAGTTATACTAGTTTCTATTACACTTTATTGAAAGAAAATAATATAGAATTAAGATATTAGAACTCAAATATAAATTTTATGGATAAGAGATTTATCTATCTGATTACATTACCAAGGGTTTCTCAGATTATGTTTTCTAAGATGGATGATGGGATGTTGTGTTTATGTGTCAACTACTTAAAGTTGAAAAATATGATTATAAAGAGCTGGTATCCTCTTCTATGTATCTGTGATCTCTTTTACTAGTTGAGAGGTGATTATTTGTTCTCTAATATTGACTTTAGTTCAGGGTATCATCAGCTGAGTGTTCGATTTTATGATATATCAAAAACTAACTTTAGAGGTAGGTATGGCCTATATGAGTTCATCGTGATGATTTTCATATTGATAAAAAATAATTCTATGTATATGGACTTATTGAACCAAATCAGTCACCCATACCTAGATTAGTTTTTTGGTTTTTTTATGGATGACATCATAGTGTAATCTAAGACTCTTGACCATCATGACCAACATCTTGACATCATCCTGAGTACACTAAGAGAGCATTAGATATACACCAATATAAGTAAGTGTAGTTTCTAAATTGAAAATGTAAATAAATTGGGTCACATAATCTAATTGGAAGGTTTGTTAGTGGGCCTATATAATTTTTAGGTACTTGTATCTTGGGACCATCGCCTGAATGTTTTTTGATATCTAAAGCTCTCTAGGTTTGGTGGGTTATTATTAGAGATTCATGAAGGACTTTCCCCATTTAGAAACACCAATTTTGGGATTGACTAAGAAGGGTATCATGTTTTAATGGTATGGATCATGTAAATTTTCCTCCCAAGAATTTAAGAATCATTTGACTAACACACTAATTTTTAGACTTTCTGAGTTAAGTAAGAAGTATACCTTGTTTTTTGATGCATTCAGAATAATAATTAGTGATGTTTTGATGTAGTGAGATTGAGTTTTGTTGTATTGGTCATGAAGGTTGAGTCAACATGAATGGAATTACTCTATTCATGATCTCAATTTGGATATGGTGGTTTTAGTACACCAAGATCTGACATTAGCAATGGTTTTTTAACAGCGGTTTATGAAACCACCGTTATTGTTTTTAAAGAACATAGCAGTGGTTTATTAAAAACCTCCACTAAATATTTTATTGTTTTAACAAACCCAACACTTCTCCCTTGACCCCTCTGATGCTTCACCCCTAAATCCCTACCCGACCCCCAGAATCCTCACTGTCGATCCTGACCCTCGCCACTGATCCTAGCCCACATCACCATTCCGACCCTCTCCGACCCTCCCGACACTTCATGCCCGACCCCCATGAATTCTTGATGCCCTACCCAACCCCATGAATCCTCACTATCAATCCTGAACCTCGCCACAACTAGTCATCGATCCAAACCCCCACATCTCCACCCCTCAAAGGTCAAGTGGTAAGTGAAAGGGAGTTTATGTCTAGATCTTTACTGTATAAAAATTCAATTTACCATGGGTGTTTAGGAATTGAATATTGATTTGAGTTTAGTTCTTGGGTGTTTTGATATGGTTTGATGTGATTTACAATTATTATGAGTAATTGGGTAGCCTTTTATGTGTTATGCATATTTAATTATGTATTTATATAATTATATATTTCATGTTTATAGATAATACCTCTTAGAAATTTGAGTAGGGATATTATTCAATGATGGAGTGTATATATTGGGTTGTTGAGTTAGTTTTCATTCTCCCAAATCCCATCATGAATGATTTTGGGAATTAATTTTTGTCTACTTTAGTTGAAGAATTCTAATTTTAATACCCACCTATTTATCTAGTTTATTAAAATTGGACATTTTAATTAAATTACATTTGAATGAAATTTTTTTATCAATTGAAATTGGTTTAATTGTATCATTTTTTTTTTATTTTTAACCATGGGTTTTATAATAATTTTATTGTATTAAATTTCTATTTATATTTTAACCATTTATTCATATTATTTTAATTATTCTTTATAAATATTTTTGTTTGGAACATATGAAAATTTAATTTTCTAAATATTATTTTTCCCTTTACATAAGCCTTACAAAGTTCTTATTACCCTTATATAAATTTGGAATAACCATTCAAAAATTATATTATACCTTTAGATATTTAGTTTAATATTCTTTTTACCATTACATAACTGTTGTTGTTACCCTTACATGGCATTTATAGTTTGTGCGTTACCTTTACATATGTACTTTTGTACCCTTCCGCATGATTTTTATTCTTGTTTTTACCCTTATGTAAGCTCTACATACATTTAAACAAGTTTTTATTACCTTTATGCAAGTTATTCTTACCTTTACACAATTGTTATTTACCTTTACCCAAGTTTTTGTTACCATTACACAAGTACTAGTCTACCCATAAGCGGCATGAAAAAAAATGCAAGTTACCCTTTTTTAGTGAACTATCTACCTCTAAATAGTGTATTGGATTTATGTTTTTCCTTTTCACATACTTTATAAAATTCTTATTACCCTTATATAGCTTCTTAGTTCCTTTATACTGCTTTTCTAGTTAACTTTATATGACCATTTTATGTAAAATCTTACCAATACACAAATTTACAAGTTTCACTTATGAAACACCTAAAATATGTTATTACCATTACATAGAATTATAATCTAACAATATAAAACATTTTAAAAATGCATCTTTTATTTATTTGGGATATATATTTTAAAGGTTACCTATACACAGATTATAAAAATTATGAGGTACCCTTATGCAACCTGTGAAAAAAATATTTTACCCTCACATGGTATATAGAGGCTTAAAAGTTCCTTATTATATTTAAGTAGTAGCGTATCTCATTATTTTGAATGGTAGAAATACTTATTTACTAAGCAATGATACCAAGAATTAAATACATTGAGTATTTTAGAATTTGAGAATGATACTTTAGACAGTAATATGTTTTTATTTTAATTTCTAACTATTGTGTTTTAAATGTATGATGAAGAATTAGAAAATACCCATGTGTAGAAGATTCAAGGGATTTTGAAAGAATTTTATCCATTTGTGTTTTTTTATAAATAGAAGATAATGAAATAAGTGGATAATGAATATAAAATACATTTAGAACTTTCTGGATTCATTATACTAATTTTTTGAGGTATTTCTAGTAACCCTATATTTCCTTGTTCTATATCAATTAAAGATGGGTCAAAGTTGACTACTCTACACCAGTTTCTTCTTCGACATATTCTAATAGTCCAAATAGTTTTATTATTTTTCATATGTGTCTGTAATTCTCATTTCACACATGGTTATACTAATATTTATAAGGTAGTGTATGGTTATTTTTACCTGATAAAAAGGTAATAATAAATGTTTTTTTCCATCTTGTAGAATAGACTAGGTCCTATCTACACCTGCAAAAGACTGGGTGATATTTTTGGACTTCACCATAGAAAATCTTGGGTTTTTTCTTGAACATGCAAAAGAAAAAAGTCGAATATGTACCATAATAGACTAGATTGAGCCAAATCATGTAAAAGTCATCTTCTCTCTTTATTTTAAGTAAATGTTAAAAATATTTTCAAAATGTTGTTTTTTGATTTTAACTATATTTAAATTTTATATTCAAAAGTATTTAAAATCAAGGAATTTATGTGACATGATTCATCCCTTCATAAATATAATTATTTATAATTTTGGTGATTGAACTCACGATGTCTTGAAAATCGATCCTTGACCCCTTCTTGTGTATTTATATAGGAAAACCTTATTTAATATATTCAAATTTTTTCAACTAGTATGTATGAATATATTTTCTTATTTTTTAGTAGTTGTGTGTTTTAATTTTTTTAATATTTTTAGGCACATTGTGATATATATGGATAAAAGTAGGATCACATTACTAAGAAACACACCTCAGTATGATAAGGGTTCAGAGTAGTTTTTAGAATTTTCAATTTCCAATCGATCCGTTGATGGGATAATAAGACGTACATGTACAAAATGTAAATTTAGAATATGGTTAAAGAGAGATTTAGTTTATGAACACTTGATATTGAAGCAATTCACTACTCAATATTTGTGTTGGATTTGGCACAAAGAATCGAATGTTACAAAAAGTATGATCACTGATTTCAATCTACAGAATGATCTCCCAACTTCATCGACAATGGAAAATGAAATGAAAAATATTATAAATGATTCATTCATCATTTAAAGACACAAAAATCACCATCAAAACATATTTGGACCACCAATTTAGGGTTCTAGAAATAGAAACATGAAAAGTGATGTTTTTGAGACTCTAGGACAACTAGATCAAGATTGTAACATATCATTGGATCATCCTATTGATTATATGGAGACTATTATAAGAGAAAACTTCAATGAGAAGAAAAATGTGTTTCATGGTTTAGTTGACAATAGAAATAAAGATTTGTATAGTGGATGTCTGAAATATTCAAACATTCTTTTATACTGTACTCGTACCATATCAAATCTCTATGTAAAATCACTAATAAAGAACTATCCATGATATAGTAATTGTTGCGTGATGAATTTCTTGAAGTAAAGATCCCTAATATTTTTTATGAAATGAAAAAAAATTAACAAGATTGGTCTAAATTATATACAAAATCTTGTGTGTCCCAATGATTGTATGCTTTATTGGGGACAGGGTTCAGGAGGACAATATTGAAAAAAATATTCTTCTTATAGATGAAAGTATATGGGTGATATTGTAAGTTGGAATCAATATACTACCATGAAGAAGATAAAAATGACCAGACCTGAAAAGTTTTTTTTCATTAATTTTGTTTAAAACCTTGATTGGAAAGATTATTTATACCATCGAGAACCTCAAAACACATGAAGTGGCATTCTGTAGATAATAAAAATGATGGGTTAATGTGTCATCCAAGATATTCACAATCATGGAATACATTTGATTCCTTACATAAAGATTTCTTTTATGATACCAGGAAATCTCAATTGGGATTGAATACCAATGGATTCAACCCATTTGGGACTTTCAGTACCAGTTATATCATTTGGCTGGTTGTTTTGATCCCTTACAATCTGCCTCTGTGGATGTGTATGAAACAAACATATTTTATCATTTCGATGATTAATCATGGAACATAAATTCCTTGAAATGATATTCATGTATACTCGTAGCCTTTAATTGAAGAATTATTGGAGTTATGGGGGAAAATTGTTGAGGCCTATGATGCATCTTTTAGAAAAATGTTCAAAATTCAACCTGCTCTAATGTGGACCACTAGTGACTTCCCTAGACTTGGGAATTTAGTTGGTTAGAACACTTACATGGGTTTGACTTTTCCTATTTATAACATTGATTTTGAGCTCGAAAAACTACCTCACATTAGAAAATGGTTCTTCTTGTGTCATAAAAGGATTCTCAATGCATCTCAAAGATTTCGGTAGAACAATTACATATTAAATGGTTTCATTGATCGTAGACCACCCCCAAAGTTGTTAATATGTTATGAAATATTGGAAAAACTAGTAAATTCTGAAATATTAATTGGGGAGGTGCATCATATGAATGATAGTGTGAAATGAGTTTGAAGTGAATCATCAAGTGAAATCAGAATGCAACAATGGAAGAAAAAATGTAAATTATTCAAACTTTTGTATTGAGAATTTAATTTGTTCCAGCATAATATTGATGTGATGCATATTGAGAATACTTTTTGTGAATTTTTTTTCTTCACATTGCTTAATGAACACGGAAATTTGAAGGATCATATCTATGATTAGAAATATTTACAAGAAATGAACATAAAGTGTGATATCTAGCAAGATGAAAATGGAAAGTATGCTTTGGAAAATTTTTTCAATGAAAAATAGGGATACATACACATTCCTTTAAATTTTAAAACATATTAAGGTATATGATGGGTATTAAAGTAACATATAATGGTGTGTTTACTTAAATAATCATACATTACAAGGATTGAAAATCCACAATTTGAATATTTTGTTATAATAGTTACTTATATTGGCATTGTGTGCATTATTAAATGAAAAGGTTACTATTTTTTTACTCCAATTATGCACATTTTTTAGAAAACTATGTGAGGAATCTCTACATCCACTTCATATTGACAACCATTAGGATATATTTTTATAGACACTTTGTGTAATGAAGATGACCGTTTGTCCATTATTTTTAATTTTATGATGCATTGAACTATGAATTTGGTTGATGAAGCTAAATTAGGAGGCCCCGTACACTATCAATGGATGTATCCAATTGAGAGGTACTTTATTTATATATTTTTTATTTTAGTAAACATTTCATGGAAATTCATTAAAAATATAATTATGTTTTTTTTATTTTATATCACAAATATATAGGGCATTTTAAATCATATATGAAAAATAAAGCTCAACCTGAAGTATCTATATTTAAAGGCTATATAAAAGATGATTGTAATAATTTTTTTTCTACATACTTGGATGATATTGAGAAAATATTCAATCAAGATCTATATTTTTGGAACCTTAGGTGTTTTATGCATGAATTAGAGTATGGTTTTTTTTTTGAAAGTCCTCATTGGAAGTTCACATTGTTTTCTAGTAAAGTGATCATATAGTTCAAGAAGACAACAATATTGACGGTGGCTTCGTTTCCCAGTGTTTTACATAATTTTGGGCCTAACAATCGGAGAATGAAGTCATGGGTTGTTGGAAAAATGAGGCGTGCACAAATAGGAAGTGGTCCGCGAAATAAGTGATTTGTGTGAAAAATAGGTGGGTTGTGCGCGAAAAAGAGCATTGTGCGTGAAATTTTGAATCAAGGTTTTTCGCGCAAGAAGTGTTTTTGAATCAAAACGTCAAAAAATGGAAAAGGCATGAGCTGCATGAAAAAAATGGAGATGTGCATGGAAAACAGTTCCTGCGTGAAATATACTGCACACCGAATGAGAGTTTTTCATTCCATGATGGGTTTTGCATGCGGGGGCTGGCGATGCCTATAAATAAGAGGTGAGCCCCTCATTCCATATGGCTGAAGACTTAGAGAAGATCCATGTGCTGATGTGCGAAAAATTTTCGCGTAAAGGGAGTTGCATGAAAACTTCCAAATTGCGCGGAAAAAATCAGAGTTGTGCGAAAAAGGAGAGGGTGCACCAAAAAGTGGAAGGTGCACAAAAAATAAGAAGTTGCGCGTAAAACATGAGGTTTCATGTAAAAGTTGTTATTGTGTGAAAAAGGTAGAGATGCTCGTAAAATTTGAGGTTGTGCATAAAAGTTTCAGTTGCATGAAAAGGGTGATGTTGTGAGAAATATTTTTCTTCCCGAAAAGAAAATATTGCACACAAAAGTGAGGTCTTGCATTCAAATGGTAGGTGTTGTGCACAATTTTCAGTGAAACCCATTTGCACATTCTGATTATCCGGTTCCACGGTTCAGTGCGTTCAAGTGCATCAATTCCGGACTTTGATGTATGCAGAGTCTCATGATATGTAGAGGCAAAGACTTGAATGAAAATCTATTGAAGATACCTTCACGTCTATAAACTGATTGAGACTTCACCAAAGGTTGTGAACCTGGGGGAGCCAACGGGAGTGACCCAAGGGACATAATGAGCTATCCTTGAACTTTTGTAAAGGAAATGAGTCTTGCACAGAGTGACTATGACAAAAACTTGTAATCCATAAACTAGTAAAGATTAGTGGATTTTTTATGACCGACACACTATTGGCGTATGCTCCTTAGACGTAGACCTTTGTGGTGAACCAAGTGAAAGTGCTGTGTCAACTTCCGGCTTTCATTTGTTTGATATATCTAACAAGTTCCTACCAATATAGGAACAAGATCCATAAATTTAAAAAGAAAACTTTGACACCCTGATTCACCCCTACCCTCTCAGGGTATTCTGAGGTCCTTCATATATGTTTACAACACATAGAATCAATCTTAAATACATGGGAAATCAAAAATTGTTTTTGTTATTGGTCGATCAGTTGGGAGTAGCTCAAATATTACATTAATAGAAATGGAGTTATTATAGGCACATAGATATGTGCTTCTAAATAATTAAATTATAGATCTATTTATTGATGAGTTGAGGATAAAAAAAAGATATTGATGAGGTTATTAACACTAAATGAGAAAGATATAACAAAAGTTGTTAATAAAGAGCTTGAAGAATGGTTTTCAGGGCGTTTAAGTTCATGAATATATCAATCAATATGAATATTAGGTTGATACATATATTTGGTAAATCTAATAATGTAAATCACCTTTTTTATATTAAGTTTATTCATACTCGATAAGAGTTTTTATGAAGATTTTATGTTTCTTGCTTGAGGTCCTCTAAAACAAGAAAGAATGTTCAACGTTACAATGTGAATGGCTTTAGATTTCGTACAACTGATTATGAAGAGGGTTTCAAAACCTATAATAGTTGAATATTTACATTTTCTGAAGTATAATACTTTGGAAAGTGAATGATATTATCGTATTAAACTACCATGAACGTTTTTCAGTTGTCTTATTCAAATGCAATTGGGTGGATATTATCAGGGGTGTTAAATGATATTCCTTGAAATTTACTTTTGTGAACTTCTCTCGCTTGATGAATGTTGGTGATCATGAGCTAAATGATCTTTATATCTTATCATCACAAGATAAAAATGGTATATTATATGAATGATGAAATATATTAAGGGTAGAGTGTAGTTTCTCACATAAAACAAAGAGAATTGTATGATATGGGTGATGAAGTGGAAGAATTTACATCTGACATTGAATCCCATAAACAATAAGAAGAAGAATTACTTTTCCATCATGATATTGAAAATATTAGTCTTGAAAAAGTGTATAAAGTATATAAAGTAATTATGGAGTTGGAAATTGACATGATTGAAAGATAAAATGACAGTATATGCAATTATCGATTTATTTATCAACCACTTATGTCATTTGTGCCATAATTCATTATCATTGTGATGTATATTTTTTTTAGTAATGTACATCTATAATCATTTTTTTTCTACAATAATTTTTTGAAATATATGTTCTGAATTTAATTTTATTTGATTAAATTATAGGAATGTCAAGGAGGAAGCATTATAATCACACTGTGGGGTCAAAGTGTTTTTCTAGAAGCCAATCAACTGTGGTTGTATTTTTATTAGTTTAAATATTTATTATAAAATGTTATATTTTTAATATATTAAATTTTTTATTTATCTTTTTTTAATGGATTCATAGAGTGTAGGCCACCAATTATCCCAAACAGAAGTGTGGCTGAATGTTGATAGAAAATATGATGGGAGTTTTGTTAAGGAACCTTCCAATGATGTTGGGGTATGAATTCATTTTTCATTATAATAAATTATCATCGGTTTTCACTATGTTAAAATATATTACTTCTAATATGAGTGATATTTGATTTATAGGTAAAAATTAAAGAACTATGGGATGTCAATCCAAAAACTATCCTAATCAGTATCATAGGATGACCAGGTTGGTATTGTCCTTGGGAAGGATAATCCTAGTCTAGTGTGTGAGATGAGATTGGGACCATTACCATCTAAGGTCTTCGTAAGGAAAATAGAGATTTCAATTGCATATACTCATAGTTTTAGTAACTCCCTACCACAAGATACGGAGAGAAAGACTTATTCTATGAAAACCACAATTGAGGAAAAGGGGGCTGAGATATCCATTTAGAATAAAGTGTTGCTTGATTTATATCAGAAGATGATCGGATCTACCCCTGGGGATTTTTCATCGATGACTGGTGGTGAGAAGGTAAATCAAACAACTTCAAAATCATTTATTTCACAAACTTTTTTTTGATTTTAAGTTCAAATATAAATATACAACATTGTTTAATTTTCAATTTAATTGAATTATAGGCGATGGAAGCATGAAGTAGATATCAATATGGGGAGGGTGACAAGAAGAGTTATTCATTGGGAAATTATTAGTGGAGTGGGTTTGTTCATGTATTATTACGTACAATGTGGGTCTTTTTTATTTTTTCCTTATATTTTAGATGGGATCGGGACAACAGATGCCCTCTGTATGTTTTGTATAACCATGTATCTATATGCTGTGTTTCAAATGGTTCTAGAGATTGAAATTTCTTTAGGATAATATATGTTTTTTATTTTCTTGTCTCTCTTTTACATATAGGTTGATATGACTTTTGTACTCTACTATTTCCCACTTGTTATTCATGGTTCCTTACTAAGTATGTTTATACTCACACCTGTAAGGATTTTTCATGAATTATTTTTTTCTTAAACAAATAACTGCTAGATGGTTTCCTTAGTGGTCCTAGTATTTATGGAGAATAGAATTAAGTGGAGTAAATGGCCATGTTTGGTTGTCAGATAAAGGAATATTGAGTTAATAACTTCTCTTATTTTCACTTTCAGTTGTTTCTATATTGTGACCTACTTTCCTTCCTCTTTGTTAGGAACGTATTATACACCTTTCCAGTCCAGGATATTTATCTATCTAATTATGATGTATTTTCTAGAGGTTACTACATTAATTTTTTACACCAAGATGTTTTATTTTGTTATACCTATGAACTACATCATGTAGTTGTTTGTGTGTGTCTGTATGTTCACATACAATAAAATAAAGCCTCCCAAAAAAGTGATATTATTACAATATGTTTGTTTTTATCCCTTCAACTATTGGGGGTGAATATTTGGTGTCACTCTCAGCTTATTGGTGTCCCAAGTAGGGTCCCTATAGTTCAAGTCATTACACAAAATCCCATGGTTTTCTCCAATAGCATAATCTCTATCTAACCCCACCCATTATTGTAAAGTATATACCCTTTTCCAAATATCACATCACAACCCATTCTTATTGACCAAGGATCATTCTATGTTATGTATTACCAAACTAAGGTCCTAGAACACTAATCCATACAATGATATCTCAAGACTATAACATATAGGATAACCCCTATCTATTAGACCCTCTATTCAATTCGTATCCTCTTATTTTCACTTTCTTGGTTAGATCTCAATTGTGATGTGTTGGGTGATATACCTTTTGGGATATTTTTGTGCTCTATTTGTGCATGGACCCTATTTTTGAGCTCTGTCTTGTTGGTATCTGATAGTCCATCGGGATGTAATCGGGTAACTTGGAATATGTGAATTCTTGTCATACTAGGCACATAGAGGCATCTATGTTGTTTTTTATCTCATTAAGGGGTGGGATCAGTGTTGAAATCCCTAGGATTTCATAAATTATTCACCCATTGTATAAATCCAAGTCATTTTTAATCCTTACCTGTGGAATTTTAGATCATTTATGAATATTTAGGGTGATTTCTCTTTTGGCTAAGCTTTGCTTATCGGTTTTGAATAAATAATGACCCTTTTGATAAAAATGGTATTCATGATTGATGGTTTCATGTTGAGAATTATTTATTTATTATTAAATTAATTTATCTTATTTTTAATTGTGGTGGATTTACTTTTAACATGTGAAACCTCATTTTAGTGAAAGTAAGTTGACTCTTTATATATAGTTTTAAATGTATTAAATTTATGTTTTCATTGGAAATTTATTGTGTAATAGTTTAAAGAATCAAATTACTTTTGACGATAAATGTATTGATTCTTTAAATGTATTGAGAAATGTATTGATTCTTTCAATGTATTGTGAAATTTATTATTGATTCTTTTAATGGGTTGATTATTTAAATTTATTTAAGTATTATTGATTCCTTTAATGTGTTTTGTCTTGTTTGATTCTATCAATGTATTGATAAAATTATTATATCTTTCAATGTGTTATTTTCCTGGGTAAATGTGGTGATTTTTTATGTTTTGGTGAGAATCAACGTACATTGATTCTTTAGTTTTAAAATGTTTTTTTCATGTACATTGATGATATATTTGACGATCTGGTAATAATTTCAGTGTTAATATTGTGTTGTTCTAGCTATAGGTTCTTGGGCTGTAGAACCTGCATCACTTTTTGTAATTTATGATTTTACTGTGGTTTAAACCACCGCTAGATATAGTTTTTTTTCACAGTGGTTTAAACCACCACAATATTATGATATTTATTATAGGTCAGTGGTTAAAAACACCACTAAATATGAAATAATTTTACTTTGTGATAGGTTTATCCATTTTAGTGGAGGTTTTTTGGGTAAAATGCTCAGAATTTAGCAGTGGTTAAAAATCGCCACTGGATAGCAGTTATTTTTTTATGAGAAAACTATTACTAAAATTAAAAAAATGCATTGAAATAAGTGTTCTAGGACACTTTACAAAAAATAAAACTAAATAGAAGGAACCACTATATGTTGAATTAAAATACCAATTTTAGAGGTGGTTTTTTGAAACCATCAAAGAAATATTTTTTAGAGGTTTAAACCACCGCTAAATGGGAATATTTTCATAGTGTCTATTCCATAATGTGATTGCAGAATTACATATTGGTTGGATGGTTTATTATGTATAACAACCTAAAGATTTTAAATTACATATTCTCACAATGATATTTTAATCTCATCGAACCTGGGTTGAGTATATGAAATCTTCTAATTTTGATATATCCTATACACACAAAAAGGAAATAGTGTTATTGATTCTTTGATCTAAAAGAGAAAAACACAAAAAGTCTAGGAGACTAAATATAGGTGGAATATGATGGTTTTTTTTTTTACTGATATACATATAGAGGTTTAGGATGGATTGGGGAAAATGACCCTGGTATCCTAATCATTTATGTCCACACTTCTGAACTTGACCGGTGAGAGGTAGTATGAGGATATGGTGTGTTTATCCATAAAAGAAATATTATAGGGTGGGGAGTCACCATCACATTTATTTATCAATGAAAATTACATCAACTATTTCCATGGTCATGTTGTTGTGCCTACTTGTATGTGAAGGGAGTTGGTGCATGAGTTCCTTACCTCAAAGTGTGCAGCTCATTCAGGTTTGAACAAAATGTACCATGACCTTTATTAGAAATATTGGTGTCCCATAATGAATAAAGATATTATCAGTTTTGTGATATGATGCTACATATATCAGTGGGTGAAGGTTGATCTTTAGCAACCTGGTGGTTTGTTACAGCCACTGCCTATCCCAATGTGGAAGTGATATAACATTACCATGTATTTTGTGGTGGATCTTCTAAGGAACCCTTCGAAGAATGACCTGATATAGGTCATTGTGGACATGTTGATAGAATTAGACCATTTATTTAAAATTTGGTATACTTTCAAGGTTGATTAGTTGGGTGATATATATGTTCAATAGATAGTGCGTTTTCATGTGGTACCACAATGTATTGTTTTGAATCATTATCTACATTTTACTTCTATCTTCTGGAAATGATTTTAGTAGATTTTTGGTAATTAGGTTTTTCTGAGTACATATTTTCATCCATATATAGATGGAAAATAAAATAGGACTATTCAGGTGTTAGAGGATATGGTGTGGTTGTGATTCCATGATTTTGGTGGATCTTGCGAGAATCACTTAATGCAAATTGAGTTCACATATAAAAACAATTATTTGAAAAATATTCATATGGAACCAAATGAGGCACTTTATGGTAGGCCATGTAGATCACCTTTATGTTGAATGGAGGCGGGTGAGTCAGTGTTGTTGGGATCAAGTCTTGTGCAAGATATGCCCACACAAGTTAAGTTGATTCCAAAAATTATGAATTCAATGTAGATCAGATATAAGTCTTATACTAATCTACATCATTGAACCCTTGAGGTTATGGTGGGTGATCATGAATTCCTATGGTTTTTGATAAGATTGGGTCATCATCGAATTTGGAAGCATGGAATGTTATCCTACTATTTGATACTTTGGAGAGGATTAGAGCAGTGGAATAAAAATTGGATCTCTTGAAGAGGAATAGATAATTGAATAATGGTTTTTATGTGTCACTAATTTGATAGTATCACCCCAACCCTTATCATGTGATAGATATTGATGACGTTGAGATTGAGAAGGATGCATCCCTTGAGAATCATCTGATTTGCCTTCTGGATCACAATGATAATGTTTTTTTGGGGAAAGACAATGATTTTTATCTGAGTGATGTGGTATAATGATCATGTTCAGTAGGAAACATGCGAGAGGGAAGCAAATATGTAGGCCTGACCTTTTCGAAATAAAAGATTAGTGATGCTTAGGAGGGAAGATTGAGGATGATCTAATATAAATTGGGAATATTGTAAGATCTAAAACATTCCTAAGATGTATCATACTCATTTTTAGGTAATCATTCACCCTTTTATTTATCATATTTTAGTTCGGTCTTTCTTCCAGGTCATTTTTGGTGAATCTGAAGAATTTTGGAATCCTATTAGGTAGTGCATAGTTGAAGCATGTTTAGGGAAAACCATGCGGTTTCCCCAGAAAATAGTGTGACCCATTTTGATCAAATATAATGGGAACACAGTTTGACCAAACCATGTAGTGACCCCAAACCATGCAACCTTGGACAGAGGGGGTGATACACTATTCATGAATTGTTAATGTAACTCTATGGCCAGTCATTTAACCCCAACTAAAAGATTTATATAGGGTGCATGGTAACTTTAACCACGAGAACTTTCCATCAAACCATATTTTCATAATTTAAATTATTTGAAAATTTAATTAAAAAATCATGAGCCCATGATTTATATATTTAATCACCCCTAATCATCCTAATATGGTTTCCATGTATTTTGGAGGCTCTTGAGAGAATTCCTTGGCTCCTCAAACTCCTTCCTTTATGAATCAAATATTTGGTGGAAGTAATAGGCTCCTCTGTAGTATATGACTACTTATTTACATATGTTTCACTCTCTCTTGTATTTATCTCCCTTTAGAGAGGGATTAATACACCCATTATTGATGGTTTAGATATTGAACTCAATGGATCACATTTCATTGGATCTTGATCCAAGGTTTTGATCTTAGATATTATTTGTTGTTGTTATTTTTGATGTTCTACTTTGAATCAAGGACCATGGTTTGGTGAGCGTTCATCAATGACCCAAAGTAAGGTTATCTATATGATAATTCCCATAGTCTTGATCATGATATTTTTTTATAGTTATATCAATGTGTTGTCAAATTGTGAAATTACATTTAAATTAGAAAATTGAATTGAATCCCATGAATTTGAGAGACACTTATCATATCTCATTAGATCCAATGGACATTATGAGATAGAGCATAATAAAAACCCATGGGGTGTTCAAATTTTTCTTGAATAATAATTATGGAATGGAAAATGGGAATTAGAGTGTTTATGAAATCAAAACAATTGTGAATGTGTTATAATGTTAACTTGTTGTAAATATTATTGGATTAACCTCAAATGGATAATGAGTTATGATATGATTCATGGTAAATGGGTTAAATGTTTAAGGTTGGAAATTATGTTAAATTTTTGGATTGATAAATTAAATAGTGAACCGTGTTGATAATATTTGATAAAAAGGGTTATTATTGATGAACCATGATATATGTACATGTGAACAATGAGATGTGGGTGTTGGACTGGGGCTCTTTATCCATGGGTTCTAGAATAATGCTCTAGGACCCATTACTTTCTTAAGAATAAGTATTGGACTAATGCTCCATGTACTAAATTTTTTTTTTTGCAAGACTAACTCGATAAGTAAACTTGATATTGGTGTTGGAATGATGCCCCAAGTACCCAAGATAATGAAGATGGACTGATTCTTTAAGTATTCATGATAATGGTACGTAGACTTATGCTCCAAGGTAGTAAAATGAAATTAGAATTAATCAAAATATTTAAATCCCATGAAAGAATAAGTTGTAAACCCCCCATAGTGTACAGTTTAGAATTTATCATGGGCCAAAGAAGGTATGGTTGGATCGGGTGTCACTGTGAATCTGAGAGACATTATGTTTGAATAAAGAATAATAAATGTGAAGCATGTTACTTTTATCCTTTTTTCATCTATTCTTTATAAAACTGCATACATTATTATAGACTAGATATTGACTTAGATGTTATTGGAGGTGGCCTAAAAAGTTGTACTCACTCCCAAATAAGGTTTTCGATTAGTACCCGAGTAGACATTATGTTTTTAGGTCAAGATAATGGAAAAGGCCCTATGTTAGACGTATGAGTAGGGATTCAAGATGGAGAATGGATGAGGGGAATATATATGATTTCAGGAAACACTTGGGAGTTCTTAGTGTGTCTTTATTTTGGGTTTTCATTAGAAACATGAAACTTATAGGGAATGACATATTTACTACTTAGGTGTTTGTAAATTCCCCTATTTTGGGATTATGATGGGATGTTTTTGTTTTTATGATTATAATTTATATTGTTTCCAATGATTCTTATTTTATCTACTATGGATTATTTTGATAGAGTGTGTATAGTCTCCCATCATTAAATATTATACCTTTACCACTAGTTGGTAGCCTTTTTCATATGGGGAGGCACACTTGAGGACATGTAATGAACCAGATTGGGGCACTGGTACATGCCACCAATGTCAGGACGTTACAATAATATTGAAGTACATGCTATAAGTGGGTCCACAGGTAAACATGAGAATATAGAGAATATATGCAAATGTGATTGGGGATTACTTATAATTAATTATCTAATTTTGAAACTTCAAAAAAGAGATTTTAATTATTATAACTCTCTTTTTTAATAGAAAAGGAAATAATGTTTCTATTTTTGATATAAGAAATATTATCCCAAGAATGTAAATTTCTTATGTCCTTTCCATTATAAATTATTTATAGAATTTTTGTGAGAGTTGAGATTTAATGATTGTTTGTGAGGTTCAAATTAGTGTGGTGAGTAGGGTATGGAATGAATTATCTTCCATTATACCAAGATCATGTGAGTCTATCAAATGATTTGTTTCACTATGTGTGTCATCTAGTGATAAATAAATAAAATTTGAAGCTATGTATGATGTTGTATCAGAGCTCATGGTTTTCTCGTATTTATTATCGACACACTCATATGTGGATCAGGTAACACTCAATATTTACTTGATGAAATTTTTATTTTAGTGGGAGTCTATAGTTATCATATTTAAATGCATCTAACGAATGAAATTTTTAGATATATATGTTTTATGGAACATACTTTAGATTCTATAAAATGTATATAGTGGACTACATAAATTAAAGTTATTTAGATGTTTCTTATATGAGTTAAAATCAAACATGATGGAAAAAAAATTAGAATGATTGGATAGGAAGACCACTTGGATTGGTAAAGATACTATT
Source organism: Viscum album (assembly GCA_963277665.1). Taxonomy (NCBI): domain Eukaryota; kingdom Viridiplantae; phylum Streptophyta; class Magnoliopsida; order Santalales; family Viscaceae; genus Viscum; species Viscum album. The sequence continues at coordinate 1,622,050,033 of OY728152.1, forward strand.
AGCAAGGAACGTGGCCTCCAAAACATAAGAGGTGAAGACCATGGTACAGTTGATGAATTACCTGGAATACCTATATGTAAAATATAAAACACTTAATAATGTTTTTATGATGTAATGGTTGTTAAAAATAAGGTTATTAGATGGTATGCCTATATAAGATCACACGAATGACATCAATATGATTTGAGGGAAACTTGAAATAGTGAAGGTGAAATTCATGGATAATGTATGGGATCTTTTTCTACCATTATCATTATCAGATTCATGGTATGCGATGGTAACAGTAGTGAGTAATTCATGTTGAAAAACTGATTTGGTGTTTGAGGATATTTGGAATTTTATCCTAAATTAATAACTGCGATGATGGGAGTATAAGAACCATCTGGAAGTGAAATCAATATGGCTGAATAAGGATGGTCAACCCAATAGATAAATTTGAAAAAAATAAAATAATAGGCCATGAGAGATAATTTTGGATAAATTGGATGGTTTAGATCTAACATGTTAGAATTGCGTGAAGAGAGGACATATGTGGAAGAGTTGAATAAATAACAGGGAGGATTCTAGAAGGGAATCATCATTTAAGAGTCCAAATTCTATGAGTCAAAATGAGTGAGGATGCAACATTTTTATTTATTTCAATATTCTGGTGTAGTCATGGGTCATTGACATAGAAGAAAATTTTAACTCAATCAAAAATAAAGTATTCATGGTCAATCATGTGTTAAGGGAGTTTGGAAAGGTACATTTAGTGAGAGATAAATCTCTAGATGTCTTAGTAAAATATAATTTCAATGTTTAGTTGTATAATAAGAGATTTTTATATTTTAATGAAGTAAAAAACCCAACGGATAAAGAATAGTCTAATTTCTATAGGTCATCTGGATGAGTCTGGCTATGAAACTAACTTCAACAATAGTTTTTGGAATTTGAAATAAAGATCCATGGTGGTTTCATAATGAGTAAATGATTGGATCCTATATTTTACTATAAGTTCATATAGAGTGATAATTACTATTTTATTAATTTCTAATAGTGAAAAGTTGTGGTGTTAATGGATCAAATGTATCGGTGATAAGAACATGAAGGGTTTAATGAAAAGAGGCATGTTGGAGCTCAATCACACTGTGTTTTTAAGTTATATGAGTTTTTTATTAGGAAGAAGATGAGGGGTTTCATTCAAGTTGAATATATATAATCCTTGATCTCTAAACATATATCTAGTTCAATTAGATGTTTTGGGACCTTCCCCAGTTCATTATCATGATGGGTCTATTTAATTATTATATTTCATTAATGATGAATCTAAGAAAGTACAAGTTTAATTCCTAAATAAAAAGTATCTTGGAGAGTTTTAGTAGTGTAAATGAGTGATTGTAACCTTATGAATTAAATATCTCATAACAATATTTATTTTCAAAATAATCTCCATTATCACAACAAATTAATATGATCTTATACCAATATTATTTTTATGATTTCTTGGAATGTTTAATAAAATATTTACCAACATCATTTTTATGTGTGAAAAAATAAACCCAAATAAATATTATATAATCATTCACAATTTAAAAAGTGTAAGATCCACCTTTTTATGAAAAACTTTGGGCCGAACAAATAAAATAAAGGTGTACTAGCTCAGGGAAGTTGATATGAAAAGTTCCTTTTTATATTTTAATGAATATTTGTGTGTCTTTACATGCTATTATAGATCACACCTAATGTTTTTTAAAACTCAATTTAATATAATTTCAAACTAATTTATTTCATTTGAGTATGAAGTATGTGTATATGTGATATAATGACTAGGGAATCTATGTCATATATAAGAATCAGTATCTTGTACACTCAATCCTTTGATATGTTGTGTAATAAGAGATTTTAAATCAATAAAATAATTTTTTTTTGAAATGAGATGCATAAAATAAATGTTTACTTTTAGAGACAAATACTTTTCAAATATCAATATCAAATGAAACCATAAATCCATTATAAAAAATGATTAATACTTATAAATTTATATTTTAATATACAGGAATATAAAACATCATTAATAATAGTAGAATAAATAAATCCAATTGTACCTATATTGATGACCACTCTCAATGAGTTATCAAAAAAGTGATGTGTCCACCATATATATTTTCCATGTGATTGAAATAAGAGTATTCACTACACCAATAACTCAAGAAATCCTTGTCCATATACCATGTACCTCATTGGGATTTTATCTTGATAAAATTTTCCTATAAAATAATCAAGATACATAATATTTTTATACCCAAATAAATTTTTGGTCCACTAATGTTTTCCTAAAATAATTTGGAAACCATATTATCTTTATATGATTGTATGTTCGTGGAAGTTTAGAATAGTAATGAATCCAATTTCACTCACTATGATTATAATTTTTTATACATCATTTATAATTAATATTATTGCTTTTATGAAAACAAAAAGTTATTTTATATTGGGTGGTTACTTTTACAAATACTATTATGTTTAAGAAATTACTTGAATAATGCAACCAATTCTAAGGAATTTATTTCCATGTAATTGAGAAATTATAATATAGTTTATATATTCTTATCCTTGGATCAAATAAGTGGTATATTTTCTATGATATTTAATTATGGAATACAATTTATCAAAATTTTGTTGGTATTTAAATTACATGGTTAATTCATCCTTTTCATTAGAGAGTTGATCATTTTCATTACTGATGTGAACATATTTCATTTCTATATTTTTTTTAATTTTTTAACAAGTTCACAAAATTAATTCTTTAACTTATCTCTATTTGTTTTAAGATCTTCATAATTAAAAAGAATTTAATAAAAAGATAAATTAGTATAATTTAACTTTTCATTTACCTTACTTTTTCCTTGATATATTTGGAAATATCTTCTATTTAATGAGATAGAGTCATCTCTTTCATTCTAAGTTGAAAGTCTAAATCAGTTAGTAAATTTATTTTTCCCTATTATTTTTTTCCTAAAAATGGGATAATATGGTTTAATTTTCCCCTTTTTATTTCATTAATATCGAGTTACTTCAGCTTCTCTACATTGGCCCTCATTTTTTATGTTGTAAAAATTATTTATAATTTCTCATTAATGTTTCAATATTTTTATATAGGTGTTTCATTTTGGTTTTAATATTAGAATATATTTACTTAATTTACTTGATTGAAATGGTATTATTTTTATTTCCCTTCTTAGATTCCTTTTTCATTTTTTCATTTTATTTTATTCTCATGGGTCATGGGAGACCGAGTGAGTTCCTCTATGGAAGTGTTCGTGATGCCCTTCACTTATTATATATCTCTATCATTGGGTGATCATGAATATAGAAATATCCAAAACTATTTTCTCTCCTAGATTTTCCAAATAGATTATATTTATAGTATATTTTATACCATTTACAATGTATGTATAATGAGAAAACATTTTAGTAATGGGTTTTATAATGTGTATATTGAAACATTCAACATCATGCACATACATTTTATGTCTATAATCCTTTAATTGTTTCCTTCATGTGTAACTTCAATATGATTCCAAATTTAATGACCAATTTTCTATATAGAAACATGATTAAATTAATCTCTATCTAATCTGTAATATGGATCAGTCATGAATTTTCTATCAAGATAAAAAGTGGCAATATCATTGAGAGTCCATTTTTCTTTTGTATCTTTGTGGGTGTATGAACATTCATAAAAATATTCTCAATGGGATATCAAATTATTCTAATAAATATAGACCTGTGAGTTTTGAAATAATTATAGTCTATTCCATCAATGAATCGAGCATAACCCATTGAGTGTCCATCGAGATAACCTTGTGTATTAAAGGTATTATACATCCTTTATGAAATTATTCAAAACTTATTAATTATCAGAAATAAAGGAAGAATATGATACATTTTTTTTCAATAGGATAGAGGGGGGGATTTTCATTTGAAACTTGAAAAGATAAAATTAAAATTAAAATATTTTTTTAAAAGTAGTGTATGTTAAATATAAATAAGAATTGTTAAATAGGTTCATCTAAAAAATTCATTGCATGTGTGCCTGTGTCTTTTATTATTAATTAGTTGAGGTTTAATTTAATATTTTGGAATTAATAATATCCATGTAACCCACAAATAATATAATTATTCACTGTTTTAGTGGTGGTATCAAGATACACAAATCCCTCACTTTAATGGTAGTGAAAAAAAATAAAAATAAAAAATCTATTAATAAATATTGGTTTAATACAATCAAAATGATATTAAATCAAAAATATCATAATGAAATATTAAATAAAGTAAGTGAGTTGATAAATAATGATTAAGGATTGATAATATAAGAAAGAGAGTTTAAAGTACCTAGAACTTGCATAATTTTAGTAACTAGTTATTATTCAGGGAGGTGTATTTATAGACCATCAAACATTAATTTGATTTAATGGATCCCTTGAATGTTGAATTTTTTCATTAAAAAGAGAAAATAGCTATTGGGATATTGGAATTAATGTGGTTGATTTTCTATAATATCCAGCGAGAACTCTGTTAACAAACAACCAATGTTTTGGTGGTGGCACTGGGGAAAGGTTCTTCTTTCTGGGCACTATCAGAGATCGAGTGTTACCCACCATATTTTTATTGTAGAAGTTAGTAACAACTTAGTTATCCAACATACTTATAGTGGTATTAAACTATCCATATTTTTTGAAAACAAATAAATTGAAAAGTATTTATTTGTTCTGGAAAGATTTAGTTGTGTTTATGTGGTATAATAGTCACCCTTTTTATTCTTAATATATGTTTATCATAGTAAAACCCTCAACCTAAAATTTATTATTTTAATAATTCAATTATGTTCATTAAAATGAAAAATTAGGGTAAAAAATACTTACACAAAAACCTAAACTCCCCCCATATTATATGAAACATAGAAACCAAAATTATCTAAAATAATTAGCTATGTTTTGAGCATATATATCCAAATCAAATACACTAGGTTGTATCCTCTAATATTCCATCAAAATATCCATTGTGTTCAATGCTATCTAAAACTCCATAAATAAACCTTTTGAACCATATATAGCATCCATTAGCTAATATCCAACCATCTAAGCCTAAAAAATCAACATTTTGGACTAGGATATATTAAACTTCCATAAAATGTCCCTATGTTCTAACAATCAGAATAAGAAAAACAATTAGTTAACCAAACCTAAAAGAAATAATCTTTTGTACTCTATATTTAAAAAAATATTCTATATACAATCCGAGACACATTTATCTTTTTTACACCATATGAAAATCAATATAAATAATCATATGAACAAGGGGATAAATCATAAATTATATAAAGTAACTTTATCCTTATAAACTACCTGGTCTTCTAGAATCGAACCTAAAATAAAATAATAGAATACCCCACCATTAACCTACTCTTTTAGATTAAATATAAATTACCCTGGTATGTGAATGTATCACTTAGAGGGGGTGGGAGGCATTAGTGGTAGTATTTTTATGATTTATTATTTAAAATAAACCATTTTTTAGGTGAAAGTTACATACTCTGGTTCATAATTATCTCACCCATTCCTTTATAAAAAAAATATAACAATAAATCACATGAGGATTTTGACAAGGTTGGGTTTCAATGTATGTACCTACTCATTAGTAAATTTAGGTAAAGTATAAGACAAAGATTTCCACTAGTAGACTAGACTGAGTAAAACAAAAAATATCTCCTAAAGAGCATAAAAACAAGTGAATGTAATAGAGGGTTATCTCACAAAAATCCCATACCGTATCATGAATGGTTCTTTATAATGTATCCTATTAATTTTGTAAATGATACTTATAATAGAACCATGAACATAAATATTTATTTCTTATGTATTTTGGTTCAGTATCACATCGAACTTGTTCTGTAAGTCATCATGTCTAGATATTCTTTTGAATCTAGATCCTAGGTCTCTCTCATTCAAACATTCCAATATTTTAAATCCCAACATCTCATATTCCTCTTATTCTTCTTCGATTCCCATATTTCAATCTTGTGGACGCATTCAACTTTTTTCCTTCAATACACATACAATCATTAATAGTTGTAGTATCTGATATTATTCTCTATATGTCAATTATTTTCTAATTATTCTTTTTTATTTATAAAATACCATGAATAATAATTTCCATATTTCAAAATCCAAACTCTTTAATTTATGGTAGTTATATATTCTCATATTTATGTTGCTTAATAAAAATGTAAAACTTTTTATTCCCATTTAAACCTGGTCAAATTTTCCATAAAACATAATATTTAAATTTTCCATGTTATATTAGAATTATTGTGACATACTCTCTCATTTAACTCTTCTGTAAAACCACATTTGAATAAATCCATGACTACATGTTTATATATAGTAGATAATTTCATGGTCATGAAATCATCTGTTATAGAAAAAACATCACATTAAAACTATTTATTAATCATATTCCACTAAGTGATATTCTTCTTGAGACATTTCTTCTTCTAATTTCCTATAACATGATTTAGTTTGTTCTTCTTCCATATAATGAATCATGTATTGTTTTTATCTTTATGGTGAAAATATTATATTCTCTATAACTCATATTGAATCAAAATATCATTTGTATATTTTGATATTTAATTAATGAATAAGAAATACTTTTATTGTCTTTTTTAATCTTCTTGAACACTCTGTATATTTCAGAATTCTATTGTTAGTTTTTTATTAACTAATGAACCTTCCATTTAGACTTGTTTAATTTTACAAAAGTGTAAGTTTCTCTTATGCACTTCTATGAATCTCAAGGATTTACCACACTTTTATCTTCAATAATTCTATAAATGACTCCTATGTATATTTTAGATGACCATTATGAATCCCCTACCTTTTCCAGATTCCTATATTTCACAAAACATATTACTTATATGTGTAAGTCAAATGAATTTTACATATATAGTGGTCCTTAAAAGTTACTTTTATGTTTTGAGAATGATATTTTTATGCATTGGTTGACTAAGTTTATTATCCATTATCAGATCAGAGTTACTCTTATATAGCTCATAACTCTATCATTTCTCAAATTATTAGGTAGAGTTACTTTTACATAAGAAAAAAATGACTCTTATGGATGATATTACATTCTCAATTCACTAGTTATTCTCACATAATAAAGTTATATATATAGGGTGTTACTCATTATTTTTCGGCATTTTATTTTTTTTTCTTTTAGAATGATTTTTTTGTATCAGTGGTGTTCTAGACTTTTCCAAATTTCGTTTCAACTCTACAATTCTAGAACCTTTGTAAATAAGATCATATTATATTAAACGACCTTCAAACCCTCTCTAATAATTCCAAAAAAACTCAAAAAAAAAATTAATGACTTTGGAAGTTATCATAATAACTCCAAAACTCTCCAACATAAATTTTAAAATATTATAATATATATATGTTTAAAAATTAATAATCCATTAATGCCTCACTACTTCTTTAATTTTATATTCAATTCAGTACTCTTTCATCCATTATCCAATAAATACTCCATACTGAATACATAATCCTCCAAGATGAATAATAATTTGATGGATTCTTAACTTTCCAACAAGATGTGATATTCAACTTAATAGTATAACAACTATAGACTTTTGCACTCATAACTCTCTTCACTCAACTCCCATAAATCAATAGTGGTATATAAAGTGATCTCAATAGTCACAACACCTATCATTAATTGTCTAAAAAAATTCTATAATAAATTTTTATATGGGATTCTCCCATGAATATGAATATACATGTTCATTAAGGTATAATCACACATTTACAATTATAAATGATTATTCTAGTTTATTTTTATTGGGACCTTCATCTATCACCCTAGACACCAATCCATTTGAATTTCTTATTGAAAAAATACAACCAAAACAATAATTTGGGTTATTTAAAATATTATGAAAAAATATATAAAATATTTTGAAGCAAAGTACTCCTTAGAGATATTCTATGTAAATACCCAATTTCTTATAACAACTTCATATTTTAATAGAACATTTTGTTCAATAGAATATAAAAAAATAAACATGATGCTTTAATGATAAAAAATACTATTATTTTATGACCATTATAACATCAATGCTGAATTAGAAGGGATGAATAGAAGTAAGAAAATTATGAATTATATATAATGGTCCTAATAAGTAAAACTTTATTGATAAATTAATTGAAAATAAGACCTCCTCTAAATAATTTTTTTGTTATTTTTATGAAATACACTTTGAGGGTGTAGTGGGAACTACAAGAAACCATTAAAAATTCAAAATCATTCCATAAAAAATCAAATACAAAAGCAAAGGGCACACCGTGGGACAAATCATTATTGAAGATCACACTTCCACTGGGAATTCATCACATAACACACCCTCAATTTTATCATCACGTCAACAACACCATCCACAATGACGTCATAATCAACACATCATCATCATCATCATCATCATGAATCATTTATTCTTTTCACTCCATACATCAATTTCAACCACTATGTCGTCGATGACGCCCAACCATTCCGAGATACAACACGATCCAACATCTCCAAACAACCGCACCTTCGTCTTCATCACATCACTAGTGAGAGCCCCCTGACCAACACCCCACCTCATTATCAAATTGCCATAAAACATCACACTTCATCATCAACACATGACCTGAAATTAGAATCCACTAATACAAAACCCATCAGTATTTTCGAAAACTAAAAACCATTATAATAGTACGGGCACGACCCACCAGAGCTTCAAAAATATGTTTTCTCCAAAAATGGTTTTAGTTATTTTTTGTGAATGAATATTATAATTTAATTTTAGAAATTTTGGAAATTTTATTTGATAAAAAGGATATCATTTTTGAAATAATCATGTCAATATTATTATAGAGTGTATTCTTTCTATTTTCTTAAATGAATTATTTTCTAGTGAGTAATGAAAAATACTAATATTTAATGAAAATTGTATTTTAATTTCAATAATTTAGAAGGTTAAATTTTGTTTTAAAAAATTTTAGAGGTGATATTAGAAATATTACTATTAATAATAAAATTAACTTTCATTGGATCAATTTTATGATTGAATTTGGTAAGAATTTTTTTTAACTTAAAAAGAATATTTTTCCTAAAAAAATATTTTTTGTTGCATTTAGTTTTTTATTTTAAATTAGTTTCAAAATATTATATAAATTTAATCTTAAAAAATGGATCCCATATTTTTAATCTTGACTCCCAATTTTGGTAAATTGATCCATTTTATTTCTTTAATATGAATCATAACCGTAGTAAATGTTTGTTACCATAATAACAGTTAAATGAGTTAATTTTGTTTAAAACTAATGTGACATAGCTCCAAATTCATTAAAACAATTGATTTTTTTAATTGTATGAGTGTATTTCATACATAATAATCCAAAATTCAAAAATATTACCTTTTGATTCCATTTATGTTTGGTTTTGACCCCTATAATATTTAAGTATAAGATAAATCAAAAAATGTCACATTCTTGCTTTTATAATATATAATATTTTGTGATAGGTATTTTAAAAAATTATATATTTTTTTATAATTTTTTAATTTAAATATGGGTGATGTTTTTTATCCTATTATGTTATTTTTAATTTATGGCAATCCAGTAGTTAAGATAAATTTTTATGAAACAATGACACATTGATAGTGAAAGTATTAAAAAATCAAATAAATGATTTAAAAATTCTTAAAGTAATATTATTTTGGGAAAGTTAAAGTATAACATGAAATTTTAAGATATATATATATATATAATATTTGATATGTTTAAAAGGTTTATATTTGAAATTTCATTTCATTCATTTTTTTTCTAAGTGAAATTATGTAAATATTGTTTAAATGACACTAATAGAATTTTATGTTAAATATATTTTTTAAAATTATTTAAAAATAATAAATATATTTCAATATGAAAATTAGGATAATAAATGGTCTACTATTTCATACCTCTTCAATTTAGGATCCAATTTTCACCTTACGAAAAAATTCTAACCATTTAGTATTGATAAATTCATTACCATGGTTATGGTTAAAATTGGTTAACCAATGGGTTAAACTAAACGAAAACATTTAAAATGATATCTAAATACATATAACTTTTATTGGGTTATTATAATAATACAATATACTCTTTAACTTTGAATAGATGTCATTTTGGATTAATTTTATATCATTTAGACACATAATATATTATATTATTTCATGTATTTCCAAAAATAAAATTTATGATATTTTACGATAATCAACATTTTATTAAATGATATAAAATTATTAAAAAAAATCAAAAAATAGAATAAGATAATGTGATATGATATAAAATATCAACCATGTTCCACTTAAGGGTCAGTTTTCGTTTCTTATGTTAACATTCTTGACCCCTAAATAGTTATAAAACACTGATATCCTAATAATTATGAAAAGTATTAGTGATGGTGGGGGTTAACATTTAAGATATAAGGGTTAAAAAGTCACTTAAACTTGTATAAATATTATTTTTTGAGATTATTTAAGATTAAAAACATATTATATTCTAATTATATCAATTTTTAGTCACTTGTTTATAAAAATTAATTAATATTAATATAGTACTTCATGTAATTCCAAGAGAACCCTTCCCATTACATATAAAAAGACACCACTTCTCCACTCTTCCTCACACCTTTTGAGCCTTATATCTAATACATTAGATAAACTAGTATCATTATTGATTCTTTAACCACAACCTTGAGATTTAGTTAATTTAAAAAGGTAATCCCTTCAAGGATTATGGTGTAAACCAAAATTTATCTCTCAATGAATAGATATAACTCTTAATAGAGCATTTTCAATTTTTTCATATATATACAATAAATCCATTGTATATATTCTAAAACATTGAATTAAGTATCATAAATAGACTTAATTTTTATTATTATGATGGAACAACCATTATCCACCTTATCTCCATCTCCAACACCAAATATATATTTTTATTATAAATAAGAAAACTTTTATAGAGAAAGTGAGAAACCAAAAAGTACACCATTGACGTCAAACACTATAGCACATTAAAAAATTATTAAAGAACAACTTAAAACAAGTAGACCTACTATCCTTAAACAATTTCCAAAAGAGAGATGTCACATGTTTTCCAGGGTCAACTCTGATGATGCCTTCGAAATGGGATTCCAACTTCCCCCATGCTCGCAAGAACTCCTCATCTATTTTATTGTTGTTGAAACCTCTAACTAGGATTTGGTGTTTTTTTTCAATCCACTAAATTTGTTCCTTGGTCATTTCAACTTGAATCGGTCTGGATTTCATCCATTCCATAGTCTCAGAAAAAGCATGGATGTCTTCCAAATTCTCAGCCATCCCCTCCTCTGAATGAACTAGAAACTCCCCTGGTTCTTCCCTAATCATAGATTCCCCTTCCATCTCCCCACGCATACCTTTCACTCCCACCTTGACAGGTGAGGCCAATTCACCCACTTGCACCTCCTCTTCCCCTACACCTATCTTATTATTTGTCCCGGTTCCTGCCTCCCTCGGCATACCCAGAGAATTATCCACCTTAACTATTGTTATCACCTCCTATGTATGTATGTGCCTCTCCCCATGCTGATCTCCTTCTCAAAGAAAGTGTAATCATCAGTAGTGTGTACGTACGACTTATCGTCTCCACAGAACTGTGTAATTCATATTTCTTCTAAAATTTATTTAGATAGTTATAATAATAGTTTTAATAAATCAGTATTTTATTTATGATACTATTTTTTATATAAATTATAATTATGTTTTACCTTTATTTTATTTAATTCATCGAAAAATGGAAACAATGTTTATGGACATGTATGACCAACTATCTCCATGAATGATGTACTTCATTTTACTATCTCTAAATATTATAGATTAATATATCTATCAATATATAATGAATATATATTATATTTATAATATGTTTAATCTTTTTTAGTCGATTGAATGAGAATTTATGTATAATGAACTGAATGGAAAAACCAAAACATACATGACAAATGAATCAGTTAATACCGAAAAATGAATATTTAAATATATAATTACTAATAAATGGGTGTAGAAATGTTATAACTAAATCATATATGATATTACAAATATTTTAATGGTTTTTATGCATAATTATAATAAATATAAATTTATTATACATGTTTTTAGAGTATATTACTAGAAATTAGAACTTGAGGTATGAGATTTTTGTCTCACTCTTATTTATGTGAGACACATGCCATAGTCCCCAATTATTTTTTATGCATTTTATTAACAACCCATGAATATATTTTGTTTTTATTATCACAAAAATTATAGAAATATAAATAACCATATAATTATATCTCTTTCATGATGTTTTAATAATATGATTACAAAAGTAGTAAGGGTTCTATGTTATAATCTCATTATTTACTAGGATTTTTTATTATTAAGTATCAGATGATAATATTTTAAAATATCACTCTAAAGAAACTCATAAATTTTATTCTTATCTATTTATTTCTATAAATTAAATATTTTACATCCATTTTCCTCTCTTTAAGTACTTATGATAATAATATATGGTTTTTAAGGAAAAAACATATTTCAAAATTTGGTCTGAAATCCTTGTTAATCTGTGTCCATGTTTTCAATATGGTTTTTTAATATTCTCCAATGAACATTTAAATTATTTTTTACCCACTTTTTTATTTAATTTTTATTATTTTTTAAAAAATAATCTTCTTGACATTTTCTTAATGAGGTACATTTTACCAATGGTGTGAAAATAATACTTTCTTTAATGATTACATCATGAATGAGATTTTCCACCATCATGAATACTCAATGTTTTATAGATTTAATTAAATGTTTTCATGGTTATTTTAAAAGAAAATATTTTACATAATATTTCAAACATTTTTTTTTAAATAATTGATTTCAAAATGAAAAGGGTATTTTCATCAAGAAATATTAAAAGTCATCTTTTAAAGGCCTTTTCACTAAGACGAGATCTTTTGATGTGACTTATGATTTATTGAGTATGTCATCTAATGATATCATCCTTACTATTTCTCTTTATAGGTTATGATTATGATTATGAGATGTTTATGAAACATTTTTTAATGGGTTATTCTGTAATGAATTATTGAAAAGTTTTTGAAACCCATTTTATTTTCCGTAGGTTATTCTAGGATAAATAATTGAAATGTTTAACAAAACTAATTATTTATGATGATTACTATATATGATTAATTATTTATGATACTATGGTACAAATATGATGAAGTATGATTATGTGATAGTTGGGAACAAAATTATATAGCCCTAAATACATTGATAAAATATGGATTTCACATAGGATAATAAGGACTTTAATGGGGAGTGAGCCCAGTTTAGTAAGGTATTTTTTCCACTATGATAGTCTTGAGAGTGAACCTTGAATAAGGATAATATATAATAAGGAGTTAACCCAAAAAAATATGATGGTCTAGAAAATTATCTATGGATAAGGAAATGATTTTCTATGCTTATTTTTATACCAAAAACCTATACCGTATTCCAATTCTAATATCTCATGTATCATATTCTTTGATTCGTTTATGATTTATATCTTCTGAATTTAAAATATTTATACCATGATTCATGATTAAGATCTAATATTTTCTTGGTATGGTTTTCAAATGTTAAAATCATATTCAGATACCTTTATGTTCATGTTATGTTTAATTGATCATTGATATCATTCTTTTTAACGCCTACTGTGTATCTGAGCTCACCTTTCTTATATTTATCTTCATTAATCCTTGAAGAATGATTTTAATTATAATATGTCTAAGAAATGTTATTGTATCTAAGATAGTAATGGGAGTGTACATATATCACTTATTAACGAGTTTTTTGTGTATGAATATTTCCAAATACACTAGACTTATAAGATCATTTCATGGATTATAAAGTTATGTATTAAATATTCATCTAAAAATATGTAATATTTATGTTTGGAAGGTTTGGGTCACTATATTTGGAATCATTGATTTTTTTAGGAAATTTTTTGAATATTATTTTTAGATAACTTATGTGAGAACCCTTGGGATAATCCTAAGTATAGGATACTAACCAAAAGTTATGGTAAGAAAGAGTTTAGATGGTTTTCCTAGAAATGCATCCTGGTATTGAAACTAAAAGTGGATTTAGATTTTTTATAGATTAATCAAGGGGTATGAATAACGAAAAGGGTTGGAAAAATTATATATTGACCATCATTCTGGTATAAATTGGTTGTCTCGTTACTATAAACCTAGTTTAACACTCATGGGGAATACTTTTTTGTTAACTCAAATTTTCCTTATGAACCATTATGAAGGGTTTGAATAGACGATAACCAAGGATGGAAAAGGTTAATCCTAAATATTCATAGATTTAAAATAAGTTTAAATGATTTAAATATTGTATGAATCATGTTTCATGATGACATGATCCCTCACTGTGACTATTATTGATCAAAATATACTTTTTGGTTTTTATCATTGGACAGAATGCAGAGGATTCATGTCAACCCAAAATATAACCTATAATGGGATTATTTCCCTCATTATGAACCAAATTAAATGGAACATGGCATGATAAAAATTATGAATATTCAAAATCAAGTACCACATTATATGATTAACAACTATAACTTTGGTGAGTTTATTGAAACACCTAATAATAGAAAAATGGAGTTTCATGAGCACTAAAAAGTTAAGAAGATTCAGCTTCCTATATGTCAAGTATATAGGAAGAATAACTCAAGTAAATTTCTCATAGGAATGTAAAGATGTTTTTTGTTTGGAATATAAGGGAATAGATAACTTAATTACTGAGGAAAAATGAAAATCTTGATGAAGGGAAAAAAATTCATTATAAGGATCCATTTAATTTCCAATGTGTTATTTGTGCAGAATAAGGGAATTATTCAGGGCAATTCCCTAATACAGGGGTTAAAATATAGCATAAGGAATGAAATATTCTATGAAAATCATTTAAGGGTAAGTATTAAGGTGTTTATGTATCAGGATTTAAAAATTATATTGTAAAAGTGTTATATTAATGATATTTTGGTTATAAGAATCATAAAACATCTAAGTATTGTTTTGTGGATGATTTTTACTAAGGATTTTCAAGAATATATATAATGGTATAGATAAACTAGAAAAATGATTTAATGTTCTTGTGATATTTTTTAACAAGCACTTGATTGAGGTATAGATAAAACAGATTTTGTGCCTAATGATAATATAACAATGCTTAGTTGGTATAAAATGATAATTGGTGTTGATAAAGAAAATTGGATTGTATAGATGAATTTTTAATTGATTAGTGATTTTATGGAAGAGTGATTTATGTTATCTTTGGTGAATTTTATTGTATTTTTGAATTTTACAATTATATTAAATAGTCTATTATTTTAATTGATTTAAAAGGGTTTTGTTAATTTTTTGAAGCATAAATGTTTTTATGTGGGGTTAAGTTAAGAGTTATTGATACCATCATCAATTTATATGCTTAAGATTGATTATATATTCAATTACATAGATACCTCTTTTGAGGTTTTAAGTGATATGATTTGGAGGTTATTTGAACGTTTTTATAAGTTTTATGAAGTATAATATATTGAGGATCAAATAACCCTTTCAGTTAATATTTGATTTTATGTTATATAAATTATTGTCTATTGGATTGTGGGATATAGTTAATCATGAGAGTTTAAAATATATTAATTTACAAGGTGATATTTTCAAAGATATTTATTTTCAATCAAAGGATTACATTTTAATTTAATATCTAATTTTTTTTTGTGATATTTTGGAAACATTTTACTATATTATTAGATTATATAGTGATTTATCGTGGTTATTAATCATATATTGGGTGATGTTACTTTTGGTTTTGTATATGTAACCCTTAAGTTTATCACGTGATTCAACATGAACAATTATTTAGGAAAAATGAAACTGAAATTTTGGGGATGTAAGATGAACTTCATAAGATCAACTTTTAGGTCTAAACATTCATTAATGTTGAGTTTATTGTGGAAATTATCCAAGTGTAACCTTTTTTATTATTGTGGAAATTTGAGATTAAAATGTATTATTTCATTATTTGAAGGTTTATTCATTTTTAATATTATAATACCTAGAGTTATAAATTTATATTTTTTCAATTTTTTTTAAAAAGGAATAAATTAGTATCCTTTTTTATTTTATTTTTTCCATAATTAGTTTATTTTAGTTCTTTAGAGATGAAAAAATATTTCATCTTGAATACTAATCATTTGGATAAAAAGATGAGAATTTTGGTTGAAATTTATTAAAGGATGTAATAGTACAGTATATTTACATATTTTAATAGTAAAAATGGAAAATGAATTCGTCAAATATAGAAAAAGGATCTTCAAAGGAAAATATTATACTATGACATTCAATTTTGATGAATCGATGGTCTTTTTTCACACCCCATTGATTTATGGTTTTGTGGTAATTAACATTCACATGATCATTCAATTTATTATTATAAATGTTGTCTATTACTCACTATCATTATTTTGGAATCAAATTTACCCATATATAAAATTTTTAACTTCCCCTAATATTACAAAATTTGGGAACCTAGTTATGTGTTATTCGAGATGACCATTATATTTCCCTTTATCTCTTTTGAAGAGGATGTTTTATTAATCCATTTTAAGATGTGGTTTGTCGATAATGGAATGTTAAAATATAAAATAAATTATTAAATAACACAAGAAAAAATTTAGAGGACAGGATTTGTTATATGGGGGAGAATGTAACACATCTATATTTTAAAAGAACCTTGTGTTCTTTAGCGTATACAACACAGAGCACCAAGTTTAAACAAACCACAAAATATTAATATTTTATGAATGTTACAACATCCCCATTTTGTAACACCCCAATATTTTATGAAAAATATTCTTTTAATTTCATTAATGTCTTGTGTTGTATGCTACACCAAGATTACCTTGCGCTATACGCAACATCGTATTAGCTTGCAGTATACGCAACACTATTCTTGGATCGTGTTACACAAAATTTTGATAATAGTTATTATACGTCACATTGAGTATATATATATATATATATATATATATTCAATGTATAAATGAAATATGTTTGGATTCTGTTATACTAAACAACGACGGATTCTTGCACAACACGCAACCCTGACTTGGCTTGCATTACACGCAATCGCGACCTTCCTCGATAACGTGTGTTGTACGCAATACCAGGTGTTACTAAACAACGATAAATTATTATAATATTATTATGAACTAGCCTTTATGAATAGTATTAACTAAATTTTTAATTTTATAACATTATTATTCATCTTACACATTTTCTAGAACATGTTATAAGAACAAAATAAATATTTCGGGTAAAATAAGTATTTTTCAAAAAATACAGTTTTGCCGCCTTTTGATGGTGAACCCACTTTAAATCTAGTTTTTGAAATTTTTATAAGTTCCATTTGAAAAAAATAAAATTATTCTTTGGAATCAAGAAATAAAAATTTACTTTGGATAAATTTTTCATTTTATTCTGATGACTTTTATATTTTAATGAATAGTAAAAACACGCTATATTTTAATTAAAAACAAAATTTTTCATCATAATATATTATGTGGTTAAATTATAATATTGAATGGTTTTAAAGTATAAATAGAATATATTTTTTCCATTTAATATAATTTATGTCATTAGCATTGATATTACCTTGAATTCGTAGGTTAAATCAATTCAATCTTTTTCAATGTTTTAAAGAAAAACCCGTTTTCTTTCGACAACGGGATTAATTTTAATTTAATTTCTGCAAATTTTCTGTATTGAATTTGGAAAAATGGATTCCATATTTGTAATAATTGGGTCCAAATTATGTTAATAACGTACTTTTTATTTTTGGGCATTGTGAATAGTGACTACAATAAATTTTATTTACTATAGTTAAAGGTAAATAGGGTAATTAAGGGTCAATATAAGAATATAAAATTACCCTAACACTTGAAAAAATCCTATTGGATGACTACAAGTTGATCCATATCACCTAATGGTCAGATTAGTTTCATTTAATGGACTTTTTTCCATGAACATAATTTAATTATTATTAAAACCAAAGAATGTGACAACATGTCACTTTCTTAGATCTTATAAGTATAATAATTTTAATTTAGTGATAAACTTCATGACAATTCAAAAATGAATAGTCTCCAGAAATCTAATACAATTATCTACATCATAAGAATTTATTTATAATTTTTAGGGATTAAATAATTATCAATTATTATGACACAAAGATGATGCAGTAATTATCTTATTAATGAAATATTGGCATAATTGATGTTATAAATACCCAAATTAATGTAATTTAAGACTTTTTATGAATTCAAATAATTTTATAAGTTAATATGACATGTTTTTATTGATTTAATTAACGTTTTTAAAACTAATCATTCTGTTATGAGTTTCACAAAAATCAATTACTAAATCGTGTCAAAATTGACATAAAATAGTTTTTAAAACAAATATTATATTATTAATTGTTATTTTATTCCTAAAAATCTATGGTTTGGCAAAATGACTTAGATAAGGTTATATATATTAATAATAAACAACTTGGGGTTCGTTTGTCTTCTTATAGTAAGTTTATTAACCTTATAGTATAAGAACACAAGAAGACATGGTAAAAGTAAAATTATTTAACTTAATGTTAAATATAAATGATAAGGTTAAAATAGGAACCTAAACTTGTCTAAATTCTATTGGATGAGAGTATTTCGACCCATTACCACCTTATATTAGAAATAAATCAATTTGGAGCTATTTAAAACCGAATTTGACTTTATAATAAAATAATAGTTTTAGTTATTCCAAAGGTGCCCCTCTCCTCCCTTATAAAAGGGCACCTCCTCCCCCTATTCCTCACACCACTTTGAGCCTTCAAGCACATCCAAACCCTTCCAATTTCTCCTCTCCACTTCCCTAGAGACATCCTAGAGGTTTTGGTATTCTTCAAAGACCTATTGTAGTGCCCTAAAAGGAGGTCTCAAAGAAGCACTTCAAAGAAGAGGTAATGTCCGTTACCGATTCTTTCATCTTTATTTCTTCTTCCACTTCTTCATATTTAGTTTTTTCATTATGAATTAATAACATCAGTATCAATAATATACTGATATGTTATTATAAGTATGAAACAATCCTATTTCACCATCTATCCATCCAACGGAAAAATAAATCACCGCGCGTGCGTACGTACGGAATACCGTCTCCACGCCGTGGTGTAATCTATTTTCCACCACCACCTTACATGGATGGGTATAATGGTGTAAAGAATAAGTATACATAGTTATTAGAACATCATACTGATTATGATATATTGCATCATCCACTCCAATTCAATTCAATAATTATGGAAACGATATCATCCCTCGTGCGTGCGTATGGACTACCGTCTCCACGAGGTGATGAGATTCATTCTCCATGTTAACCATTTAAGAATGATTATAAAGTATATATAAGAAATAATAATGAAATATATGACATTATAAAGCTACTGAATTTATGTATATATTTATGTCATCTACTTAATTCCATTCAACTCAATAAGGAAACGAAAACAGCATTCATGCGTACGTACGGCCTACCGTCTCCATGAACGGTGTATTTCTTTCCATTTATCAATATATTATATATATTTATATTATGAATATATATATTATATATAAATCCTGTTTTATATTCTGGAATTAAGTAATCATGATCTAAGTAATCATATGAATAATTAGAAGTTAAAACACGAACGACAAATGAGACGATTTTACCCAAAACGCTCTTTAACATGGAATTTACAAAAGAACGGATAATATAAAGTCATAAGTGAACCATATATGATATCATAACAATGATTACGATTCTGGAATAATTCAATGACATTATTTAAATCATTATACAGGAGGCTCGGACACATACGAAGCAAATGGGACCTAAGGTAAGGAAAATATCACAATCTCATTTTTATCCGAGATTGTTTATACTTTGGTATTTACTGGGGTGTATTTTATCATCCACATCCATGTTTCCTCAATATCTAATATTATTTCCATCCACCTACAATTGTTTCAATCCAATTTTACCCTTCGGTGTGTTTTTAGTAAAAGATATGAAAGGAATCTTTTGTCGTTTTTCGTACGAAGTACTTTTTGACTTTTCCGACAAAAGTACGATAAGAATGTTTTTTTAACTTATACGGTATGAATGGATTTTTAAAACATTATTTACAAGAATCTTCCTTTAAAAGTTTTCAAGTTTATTTTTAATCAACTTATTTTAGTTTAAAATTGTATGACATGTTAAGAAAGGAAAATGTTTTTGAAGTAGAAAGGATATTTTCCTCAAGAATGGAGTTCAAGTGTTTTATCAAAATTATTTTCCATCTAAGATAATAAAGGGTTCTGTTTTTATCCCTATTGTTACATTGATTTGATTATGTTGTGATGGAGTTATTTTTATGAATTCCTTTATCTTATATGAGTTGTTTTATGATGTCACGATGATTAAGATTCCCATTTTTATTACATGGGTTATGCTATGATGTATGGTTTATGATTTTGTGGCACACATAAGAATGGTATAATTATGAGATGGGTGGGACCTATATCTCCCTCCAATTCATTGGGTAAAGATTTTATATCTCATGAGATAGACATGGCTGGAACGGTAGGTTATACTGGACTAGTGAAATAGGACTGAAATGAGGAGTGAAATCGGTTCAGAAATGAACTTTGTCCGCTAAGATAGTCTTGGAAATGAGTCTTGACTACTAAGAAATGATTCTCTATGATTATGTGTGTATGCCACAAAGTTACATGTTTTAGGTTATGATTATTGGGATTACATTTCACTACTATGATTTATCCCATGTTATAATATTATGATCTCTTTTGCAGGTTAAGATTTCCAAAAGTTATGTTCTTATGAATATGATGTGATTGATATTTTTTTGTTTACCCTTACTGAGCATTTGAGCTCACCCTTATATGTTTTCTTTTCCCCAAGATATAAAGAAAGGTTTTAGGTAAGAAAAAAAGGGAAGATCTTTATGGGATATGTTGAAGATCTTTCACCATGATTAGAAGATTACGTTCCGAGATTCCAAAGACAATAAACTATTACGGTCCTTATGTGTGTGTTTTTGTTATGTACTAAGTATTCCGCAAAAAAAATTTAATGTCCATGTACGTCAAGCTTCGGGTATCTACAGTTGGTATCAGAGGAATGGTTTAGTCATCCTTTGGAAACTAGGATGCGAAAACGTTAGTGAGATACCTAGAGATATTTCTAAGGTATGTCTAGGGATGTCCCTAAGGATAAGTATACGTATAGGATATAGTCCTAGAACTATGGTAACGATCATATAATTTAACCTAAGATGTTAGATATTGAAGGTACTCCCCCTTTATTATATTGTTTTCCGTAGAGTGATTTTTTCCTCTCACACTATTCTTTTTGGGTTTTAGACGATGGCTGGAACTCGAAGGAACCGTGTTGATCAATGTAATGGAAAATGAAATGGCTGTCCTCCTGCACAAACCAATGTTATGGGAGATGGAGTGAAAAATCTTATTTCTATACTTACACAATCTATGAACCATTATAGACTTCCAAATGAGTAGAGAATGGAACAATATTCTATTGAGTCCTTCATGAGGAAACATCCACCTTCTTTCAGTGGGTCTTCTGATCCACTTGTTGCTGAACAATGGATAATTACCATTGAAGAGATATTTTTAGTTCTTAAATGTTCTGAACATGATAAAGTCATCTTAGCAGTATATCGTTTGGAAGGTGATGCTGATCAATGGTGGAATCTTATAAAGAATACGAGGCCAAGAGATGAAATTGAGTCCATGGAATGGGACGAGTTCAAGAACTTATTTTTCAATAAGTACTTCCCTAGTATTATTCGAAAAAAGATGGAGAAGGAGTTTCTTGAACTAAAGCAAAAGGATGATGAATCTATTGGTATATAAGAAGCGAATTTTACAAGGCTTGCAAGGTATGCATCTGGATTTATCATCCAACCTGAAAGTAAAGTTGATCGATTCTTCAGTGGCTTAAAACCAAATCTTCGAAGGGCATTATCTATAATAGACTTCATCAGCTATGAAGAAATTGTGCTTTGTGCTATCAAGCTAGAAATGGAAGTTGATCTTACTTATCCGTCTCATTGTTTTGACAAGAAACAAAAGATGGAGTTCAAGGAGAAATCTCAGAATAATGGTGAAAAGAAGAGGAATGTTTCCTTATTCTCAAAGTGTGGAAAGAAGCATGGTGGAGATTGTCTTAAAGGGACAAGTAAATGTTTCAAATGTGGAAAGTAAGGTCATCGGGCATTTGAATGCCGCAATGATAAGAAGAAGATGTCTAATGATGCAAACAAAGGAAGGGATACACAGAATGAACCTACTACACTTCAATACTTCAAGTGCAAGGAAATGGGGCATTATGCTAATAAATTCCCTAATCCAAGGGTTAGTGATGATCGACATGAGCAACCACTTAAGGCAATGGGCAAAGGGAAGTCACATGTGATCACCATTGTCAATGTTGAATATGACAATGATGTGGTGGAATGATTAAGTGTTTATGTAATGGGATTCCAAATTAATGTTTTATATAGTATCATGGAATATTGGAATATTTATATATTGGTCTATTGTGGTTTTCAATAATTTTATGGTACCGGTAACCATGGAAAGTGATTGAGATATTTTTGGAAAAAAATATGATATGCGCATAATGAAGGGAAAACGAGAAAATGAAATATTTGACAGTATTCATGATCTCATGATTGATATAAGGACTAAGTGATATCATGGTTTGAGTATATAGAATTTTGAGGATTTTGGTATGTGGAAAGTGTTAACTTTTAACTTCATTCATGTTTTCACTATGGTTCAATTAATGGGTATTCATTCTTCAAGAGAATACATGATTAAGGTATTCACATGATTGTAATTTGACCAACAAGATATATATTATGAAATATTGGGATAAATGATGGGATTCACGTGATTGTTATGTGCCATTTCAGGTAATCATTTTATTTATACTATGAGCTTGGACCAAAGTATTTTAGATAAGCCTAAAGATTGGAATGGATTATGTTGGACATAAGTTAGTATTAAGGATATAAGTTTTTTCAATATTATTGATGGGATGTTATAGTAATATAGTTTTAGAAAAAGGACAACCTGCAGGACGGGCGACAGCCCATCGCGTCGGACAAGGCTGTGGGAATCGAACCCACAACTGAAGTGCGACTGGCCTTTATCACCTACCACTGGCCTACAGGAAGTCCCTGTTTAGTAGAAACTAGTTTTATTATATTAAGTAGTATGATATATGAAGTATAAGTCCATTTTAGGAACAATATATGATTAATCTCACTATAGATCGACTTATGTATATTTAATAACTTTTGCTAACCTTTTGTTTGAGACAGATGGAATGACCTGTCATTCTATCACATGATCTGCTAACACTTTACGAATAACAAATTCAACTTCATTTCTTTAAGAGATGAAGTGGAAATTGTTCAAGGCACGAACAACAGTGAGATTGTACCAAAATAAAGTAAGTATTTATTCTAATTCTAATTCTTCAACTTTAGGGAAATGATCTTGAAAGAAAAAAATGCTTTCCTAGTGCCCTCATATCCCATAAATCAGATGGTACCCTAGATCATCACAAATCAATAGCTTTTTGATTTTTGGCTTTTTCATAGCCATGTTCTCTACCACTCTCCATCAGAACTTGATGGTTAGATTTTTCTTCCATATCCATATTTTCACCTATGTTCTCCTACGTGGAAACCGAGTGATGAGTTAATTTGGGTAACCGTTACATTTCATACTTTAGTTTTTAAAGCCATCTTTTGGTATTCCTTTTTACGATGTGGGTTTCTATTAAACAAACTTTCGAGTAGTAAACCATTTATAACCCCGACGAATTTCGAGGGTGAAATTAATTTTTTGGGGGGGTATAATGTAACACCCCAAGATTTTATGAAAAATATTCTTTTAATTTCATTAATGTATTGTGTTGTATGCTACACCAAGATTACCTTGCGCTATACGCAACATCTTATTAGCTTGTAGTATACGCAACATTATTCTTGGATCGTGTTACACGCAATTTTGATAACAGTTATTCTACGCAACATTGAGTATATATATATATATATATTCAATGTATAAATGAAATGTGGTTGGATTCTGTTATATGAAACAACGAAGGATTCTTGCACAACACGCAACCCTGACTTGGCTTGCATTACACGCAATCACGACCTTCCTCAATAGCGTGCGTTGTACGCAATACTGGGTGTTACTAAACAACGATATATTATTATAATATTATTATGAACTAGAAGTTATTAATAGTATTAACTAAATTTTGAATTTTATAACATTATTATTCATCTTACACATTTTCTAGAACATGTTATAAGAACAAAATAAATATTTCGGGTAAAATAAGTATTTTTCAAAAAATACAGTTTCACCGCCTTTTGATGGCGCACCCACATTAAATCTAGTTTTTGAAATGTTTATAAGTTCCATTTGAAAAAATAAAATTATTCTTTGGAATCAAGAAAAAAAATTTACTTTGGATAAATTTTTCATTTTATTCTGATGACTTTCATATTTTAATGAATAGTAAAAACACGCTATATTTTAATTAAAAACAACTTTTTTCATCGTAATATCTTATATGGTTAAATTATAATATTGTATGGTTTTAAAGTATAAATAGAATATATTTTTACCATTTAATATAATTTATGTCATTAGAATTGATTTTACCTGGAATTCGTTGGTTAAATCAATTCAATCTTTTGCAATGTTTTAAAGAAAAACCCATTTTCTTTCGACAACGGGAGTAATTTTAATTTAATTTATGCAAATTTTCTGTATTGAATTTGTAAAAATGGATTCCATATTTTGAATCAGTGGGTCCAAATTATGTTAATAAGCTACTTTTTATTTTTTGGCATTGTGAATAGTAACTACAGTAAATTTTATTTACTATAGTTAAAGGTAAATCAGGTAATTAAAGGTAAATATAAGATTATAAAATTACCCTAACACTTGGAAAAATATTATTGGATTACTAAACGTCTACCCATATCACCTAAGGGTTGGATTAGATTCATTTAATGGACTTTTGTCCTTGAAAATAATTTAATTATTATTAAAACCAAATAATGTGACAACATGTCACTTTCTTAAACCTATAAGTATAATAATTTTAATTTAGTGATAAACTTCATGAAAATTAGAACCT
Organism: Viscum album; assembly: GCA_963277665.1. Lineage (NCBI taxonomy): Eukaryota > Viridiplantae > Streptophyta > Magnoliopsida > Santalales > Viscaceae > Viscum > Viscum album. The sequence continues at coordinate 1,622,075,524 of OY728152.1, forward strand.
GAATAGTATCCAGAAATCTAATACAATTATATACATCATAGGAATTTATTTAGAATTTTTAGGGATTAAATAATTATCATTTATTATGATACAAATATGATGCAATAATTATCTTATTAATGAAATATTGACATAATTGACGTTATAAATACCCAAATAAATGTAATTTAAGACTTTTTATGAATTCAAATAATTTTATAGGTTAATATGACATGTTAGTATTGATTTAATGAACTTATTTCGAACAAATCATTCTGTTATGAGTTTCACAAAAATCAATTACTAAATAGTGTCAAAATTGACATAAAATAGTTTTTAAAACAAATATTATATTATTAATTGTTATTTTATTCCTAAAAATCTATGGTTCGGAAAAATGACTTAGATACGATTATATATATTAATAATAAACAACTTGGGGTTAGTTTGGCTTCTTATAGTAGGTTTATTAACCATATAGTATAAGAACACAAGAAGACATGATAAAAGTAAAATTATTTAACTTAATGTTAAATCTAAATGATAAGGTTAAAATAGGAACCTAAACTTATCTAAATTCTATTGGATGAGAGTATTTCGACCCATTAACACCTTATCTTCGAAATAAATTAATTTTTATCTATTTGAAACCGAATTTGACTTTATAATAAAATAATAGTTTTAGTTATTCCAAAGGTGCCCCTCTCCTCCCTTATCAAAGGGAACCTCCTCCCCCTCTTCCTCACACCACTTTGAGCCTTCAAGATCTTCCAACCCCTGAAAATTTCTCCCTTACACTTCCCTAGAGACATCCTAGAGGTTCTGGTCTTCTTCAAAGACCTATTTTAGTGCCCTAAAAGGAGGTCTCAACGAAGCACTTCAAAGAAGAGGTAATGTCTGTTACCGATTCTTTCATCTTTATTTCTTCTTCCGCTTCTTCTTATTTAGTTGTTTCATTATGAAGTAATAACATCAGTATAACTCATATACTTATATGTTATTATAAGTATGAAACAACCCTATTTCACCATCTATCCATCCTACGGAAAAAGAAATCACCGCGTGTGCGTACGTACGGAATACTGTCTCCACGCCGTGATGTAATCTATTTTCCACCACCACCTTACATGGATGGGTATAATGGTGTAAAGAATAACTATACATAGTTATTAGAACATCATACGGATTCTGATATATTGTATCATCCACTCCAATTCAATTCAATAATTATGGAAACAATATCATCGCTCGTGCGTACGTATGGACTACCGTCTCCACGACGCAATGAGATTCATTCACCATGTTAACCATTTAAGAATGATTATAAAGTATATATAAGAAATAATAATGAAATATATGAAATTATAAAGCTACTGGATTTATGTATATATGTATGTCATCTACTTAATTCCATTCAACTCAAAAAGGAAACGAAAACAGCGTTCATGCGTACGTACGACCAACCGTCTCCAAGAACGGTGTATTTCTTTCCATTTATCGATCTATTATATATATGTATATTATGAATATATATATTATATATAAATAATGTTTTATATTCTGTAATTAATTAATCATGATCTAAGTAATCATATGAATAATTACAAGTTAAAACATGAACGCCAAATGAGACGATTTTACCCAAAACGCTCTTTAACATGGAATTTACAAAAGAACAGGTAATATAAAGTCATAAGTGAACCATATATGATATCATAACAGTGATTATGATTCTGGAATAAGTCAATGACATTATTTAAATAATTATACAGGAGGTTCGGACACATACAAAGAAAATCAGACCTAAGGTAAGGGAAATATCACAATCTCATTTTTATCCGAGATTGTTTATACTTTGGTATTTACTGGGGTGTATTTTATCATCCACATCCATGTTTCCTCAATATGTAATATTATTTCCATCCACCTACAATTGTTTCAATCCAATTTTACCCTTCGGTGTGTTTTTAGTAAAAGATATTAAAGGAATCCTTTGTCGTTTTTCGTACGAGGTACTTTTTGACTTTTCCGAAAAAAGTACGAGAAGAATGTTTTTTTAACTTATAAGGAATGAATGGATTTTTAAAGAATTATTTCCAAGAAGCTTCCTTTACAAGTTTTCAAGTTAATTTTTAATCAACTTATTTTTTTTTAAAATTGTATGACATGTTAAGAAAGGAAAATGTTTTTGAAGTAGAAAGGATATTTTCCTCAAGAATGGAGTTCAAGTGTTTTATCAAAATTATTTTCCATCTAAGATAATAAAGGGTTCTATTTTTATCCCTATTATTACATTGATTTGATTATTTTGTGATGGAATTATTTTTATGAATTCCTTTATCTTATAAGAGTTGTTTTATGATGTCACGATGATTAAGATTCCCATTTTTATTACATGGGTTATGCTATGATGTTTGGTTTATGATTTTGTGGCACCCATAAGAATGGTATCATTATGAGATGGATGGGTCTTATATCTCCATCCAATTAATTGGGTAAAGATTTTATATCTCATGAGATAGACATGGCTGGAACAGTAGGTTATACCGGTCTAGTGAAATAGGACTGAAACGAGGAGTGAACTCGGTTCAGAAATGGACTTTGTCCGCTAAGATTGTCTTGGAAATGAGTCTTGACTACTAAGAAATGATTCTCTATGATTATGTGTGTATGACACAAATTTACATGTTTTAAGTTATGATTATTGGGATTAAATTTCACTACTATGATTTATCCCATGTTATAATATTATGATCTCTTTTGCAGGTTAAGATTTCCAAAAGTTATGTTCTTATGAATATGATGTGATTGATATTTCTTTTGTTTACCCTTACTGAGCATTTGAGCTCACCCTCATATGTTTTATTTTCCCCAGGATATAATGAAAGGTTTTAGGTAAGAAAAAAAAGGTAAGATCTTTATGGGAGATGTTAAAGATCTTTCACCATGATTAGAAGATTACGTTCCGATTTTACAAAGACACTAAACTATTACGGTCCTTGTGTGTGTGTTTTTGTTATGTACTAAGTATTCCGCAAAAGTAATGTAATGTCCATGTACGTCAAGCTTCGGGTCTCTACACATTTAATTTTAATGCATGAATAGAAGTAAAAAAGTTATGAAATATATATAAAGTCTTAATAAATAAAAAATTGTTGATAAATTATTAGTAAATAAGAACTCAATTTTAAGTAAAGTTATTTTATTCTTCAAAAATACATTTTATTCAAAAATGTTTTTATTTCTTTTTGTGAGTGAATATTATTATTAATTTAAGAATATTTTCAAAAATTTATTGGATAAAAGTATATTACTTTTGAAATTATCATTTCAAAATTATCTTATAGTTAATATTTGGGATCTGTTTGAAAATATTGACACTCTAGTGAATAGTGAAAAAATACTCATTTTTATTAAAAATAGTATATATTTTTTTAACAATTTCAAATATTAAATTTGGTTTTTAAATGTTTTAAAATTAAAATTATATCAATGATAAAATTAATAATTTAATTAATTCCACTCGAATCAATTTTATTGTTCAATTTGGTATAAAAAAAATTTATTCAAAAATTTTTTTTTTCTAAAAAACTATTTCTAATTATGTTTTGTGTTATTATTTTAAATTAATTTATAATAAATCTAGAAACTGAACTTTTAAAAAAGTATTATATATTTTTATTCAAGATTCTGGAATTTTTTATATAATTCCCTTTTATTTTTCATTAATATGAATAGTAATCATAGTAAAATTATGTTACTATGATAAAGGTAAAATTGGTTAATTGTGGTTAAAAATAATGTGATAAGGATTAAAATTAATTAAAAAACTAGACCTTATTTCACCTAAAATTTGATTTTTTTTTTTCAATTTAACTTTTATTTTAACCATTATAATATTTAAGTAAATTATAATGTCAAAATGTCACTTTCTTGCTTCTAAAACATATAATATTTTTTTGGCATGGATAAAAACAACTTATGTTTGGTTAAAAATGGTTATTTAAAATATTAATTAATTTTTTATCAGGCTAACTTATTTTTAATTTTTTAATTATGAATTAGTTACCTTAAATTCTTATACAACCCCGATATAGTGCTTGTGAAGGTTCTAAAAAAATCAAGTAAATTATTTTAAAAACTCTGAAAGTTATATTTCTAGGTGAATTAAAATGTCCCCATCATTTTTAATATAAATATAATGTATTATATAAAGGGAAGTGGTATATATTATAATTCAATTTTTTTAATGTTGTCTTCAATGTCAACATATGTGAATAGTTCTTAAAAAGACATTTAAATTATTTTATGTTAAATATAATTTATTAATTTTTAAAAATAATAAAAAACATGAAAATTGAAAATTATAATCACATATGGTCTATTATGTCATATATAGGCCATTTACTATCCAAATTTCACCATATAAAAAATTATAACCCTTAAATATTTAAAAATTCATTACCATAGTTAAGTTTAAAACTTGTTAACCAGGGAGTTAAACCAAAAGATAAGGTTTAAAATGACATCTAAACCTATCTAAATTTTATTTGGTGATTATTATAAGAATTTATCCTCCTTACCTTCAAATAAATATCATTTTGGAATCATTTTACACAAGTTAGACACAAATTATATTATAATTTTTCTTACATTTTTTAAAATGTATTTAATGATATTTTATTAAATAATTTAAAATTCATAAAAAAATATTATATTGAACCAATCTAATTTTAAATGATTTAAAAAATCATCCATGTTCCATTTTTTGATCTATTTCATTTTTACGGTATCTTTTTTGACCCATAAAGAGTAAAAATCATTGATATCATGATAATTTTCAAAAGGATTAATGAGGGGTGAAAATTAGAGATATGGGTTAAAACATAATATAAAATTGTATACATATTATTGTATGAGAGTATTTCAACTTAACATCATCCTATATTATAAATATATCTGTTTGTAGTCAATTTATTATAAAAATTAATTTATATTAATTTAATACATTAAGTAATTTGAAGTGTCCCCCTCTACTCACATAGAAAAGGGCACTTATTCCCCTCTCTTCGTCACAAATTTTGAGACTTTTATATCATAAAACACATAGAATAATAACTTAATAGATTCCTTAAACACATTTTAGAGCTTCTATCCTTTCCAATATACCATTCCTTCAAGGGTTATGGTGTAATCCAATAGATTTTTCTCAATGAAGTGGCATAACACCTAACTGAGAATTTCCAATTTTATTTCATCTTATAAATTTTATAAATACATGGTATCCAATATAAAATATTTAATTCAGTATCTAAAATATAATTAAATGTTATTATGATGACGTGACAACCATTATCCACCTTATTTCCATCCCATAGAAAGTGAAAACATTGCTCATGCATAAATATAACTTACCATCTCCACGTAGTGGTATAACTCAGTTTTCATCACTACTTAAATTATATGGTTATAATGATGGATTTAATAAATATATATGTTATTTAGGTTATAATTTTTAATCAATAATGTTAAACTATTATTTATCTCTTTTTGTTCCTTCCATTGAAAAATGGAAACAATGTTCATGCATATGCACGACCTACCATCTCCATTAAATTTTTATATATAAATTTTATGGATATATAAATATAATTAATAAATATTATATTTATCTCATGGTTAACATAATAAAGATTATGGAACCATGTTCAATTTATAAAGGCTAGAACTGTAGAACTGAAACATCCTTGAAAAATCAAATAGTTAACAACTACAAATGATGATTTTAATAAATGATTATTAGTAAGTAAATGTAGAAATGTTATAAGAAGATCATACATGATATTATAGGTATATAAATTTTTATATTATAGAATTTTTACAAATATCAATTTATTTTATAGGAGGATTGAGATATTTCTAAGAAAGTGGAACCTGAGGTAAGATATTTTCATCTCACTTTTATTTCTATGAGACACTTTCCATATTCAAAATTTATTGATTTTTATGTAGTTTAAATAATGAAATTGAATGTATTTTAAGATTCTTATCATGAATTTTTTGGTTATAAATATCCATATAATATTATCTCTTTCAGGAGGTTTTGATATGGAGATTACCAAATAAGTAAGGTTTTTATGTTACAATATCATTATTTTCTTAGATAGTTTATGATTAAGTTTCCGATGAGGATATTTTATGATTTACCTGTGAAAAAATGATGAATTTTATCACCTATGGTTTTTTTCTAAATTTAATTTTTTTACTCTTATTTTCTTCTCATTAAGTACTCAAGAAACTAATACAATATATTTAACAAAAACAAACATTATTTTTGTATTCTGTCAAAAATCCATGTTCTCCCATGTAAATATTTTCAATGATTTATTGAATATTTGTTAATATTATCTGATTATTTTTTAAATTCATTTTTACCCAGATTATAATTTTTAATTTTTTTAAAAAATAATATTTTTTCAATTTCTTAATGAGGTACTTTTTATTAAAGGTGTAAAAACAATATTTAATTTAATGATTACAAAATGAGTGTAATTTACTATCATCATGACCATTCAATGTTTTTAATATTTTTTTACAAGTTTCTAGAGTTATTTATAGACTATTTTTTACTTAATATTTTAGAAATATTTTCCATTTATGAATGTGATTTCAAAACAAAAAGGATATTTTACTCATGAAACATTGCTAGTGATATTTTAAATACATTTTCATTTTAGATGACATCCATTTATGTTACATACGATTTAATAGGGATATGATCTAATGATACCATCCTAATTCATTCTATGGATGGTTCAGGATTATACTGATGAAAAGTTTCTAAAATCTATTTTATTTTCCATGTTTTATGTTTTTTTAATAAAAATTAAACTTTTGTTATAGAAAAAAATTTAAAAGAAAGAGTGAGAAACCATAGTTCAGGCACTAAAGGAAATAACATAACCCTTAAAGGAGAACTAAAGTCTATTTGATTTGATCTCCCTACATAATTTCCATGAAATACTACATACCATAGAATTTGGATCATCCTTTAAAAGGTCTTCTAACCGATACTCCAGCTTGTCCCAAGACTGTATGTACTCCTCTTTACTGATCTTCCTAGTATTGAATCCCTTGATCAATATTAGATCTTGTTTTTCAATCTAGTTACTTTGCTCCCCGTTGGTAACCACCCTTAATGAAATTTCCATCATGTTGTCATCTTATTCTTTAGTAGCCTTAATTTTCAAAATTGATTCAATAACATATTCTTTTGAGTGCATAAGAAACTCCATAGAAGAGTATCTCACCACACCAAGCACCCGATGCTATCCAGAATCAACTTTGGAGGGAGGAACACTTCCCTTCGATTTATTTTCTGATCTGGTCTCCCTATATGGTGGATAAAATGAATAATCCTTCCTCACATTCTGAGCAACCCTCCAATTATTTCAGCATCCCAAGAATGAAATGAAATCACCATGGGTGTCACCTTCTATATCACTCGATGAATGGTCAGAGTCCTCATCACTAGACTTGGTTCTAGAGGCCCCCTATTGATCCTTTGAAGGCCTAACCAGGTCAATTTCAACCTCCTAAACCAAATTATCATGAAAAAACCTTCAAAACTCTTTCTCAGAGCAATAATGGCCACCTCCTCACACTAAAACACTTTACAACCATTTGAGTCGTCCTCCATTGGTGACATAGAGGCCCTAGATAGACTCCTGTCAAAGGTACAAGTCCCTGAGTGCACTACCTCGGCATATGGAATAGCTATGGGAGTCATGGAACCTCCGTCATCCACCATGTTTGGATCTACAATAATGGGGCCACTATCAGGCTGCCCCTTCTCCACAACAAGACCCTATATCCCCAAAAGAGTAGGTAGAGGGGGTTTGGGTGCTGCCATATCATTCCTCAAGTGACTAAAGATGTCTAAAACCAACGGATTTTCTTCATGTGATCCAAGATTGACATTCATTGTTGATTTAGAATCAGTGTCCACTCCCACCAAATTCTGTCCAGAGAAGGATGCATCAACACCATCATTTGTAACCTTACCACTGTCTACACTCATCTTCCTGGTGAGATTCAAAGTACCTCATCTAAAAGATGACAAAAAATGACCTAGATGCTTACATATGACAAAAAATTGGACAACTATTCATAAACCACTTGCTGCTTATACCGAAACTCTTTACCTATGATGATCCAAACATTATCAAATGGAACTCTTAACATATCCCCCTCTACACAGACTCATAGGTTATCATGGTGAAAAATAGATTCAATATGGCTATCTGAACACATTAATATTTCCACCAAGTTCCCAAGCATCCTAATCACAGAGGGGTTTTGAAATGGTAGATGAAGGTTAGGGAAAATAACCTAGATCACCATCGAAGAAGAGTGGTGGTTCATAATGAAGTCGTAGGTCCATCAAAAGAGGTAGAAATGGAATCCATTAAATCTATTAGGTGAGCTAGACTAGGCCCTAATTCAATTTTCCTCTAAAGTGAAACGTATAAAAATATTCTTGTTGTCAAGAAAAACCACCGTCAACCCCTCTTGTAAGTCCCAAGATAAAAAAATATTCCTATCCAAATCATCAAATGAGGTGCGTTTCTATTTGAATCAAACAACCAAAGTATGTTTTAGAAGTGTTGAGGTTTTGTTGAACTCCTTAATTGAGATCGGGAGGTTAGGGATCCCATCGAACAAGTCCGGGAATTTCAGACTCAGCGAAGCTCGAGGAAAACGAGGAAAGAGGGCATGGCTAGAAAAGGGGGAAAAGGGGATCCCACTCCCATATTGGATGCTGGAGGTCCCTCCCCCACTTAGGGAGAGTGGACCGACATATTCTCCACCTCTGTCACGAAGTAGGAGCGAGGATCAGGCTTCCCTGGTCACAAGAGAAAATTCCCCTCAATAGTCCTTCCATGTATTATGATATGATGAATTATTTAAATGTTTATGAAACCCATTTTATTTTCCAAAGATTATGATATGATGAATTATTGAAATTTTTTTGAAACCCATTTAGTTTCCATGTGTTTTGATATTTTATGAATGTTTTTTGATATTTTTGAGAACATATGATGAATTCTGATTATGTGATAGGTATGATCAGAATTATATAGTCATTTCATGTGTTGGGTCAATATGGATATCTCATGAGACAATAAAGAATGTAATGGGGAGTGAACCTAATTTAGTAAAATAATTTTTCCAATATAATTGTATTCAAAGTGAATCTTGACTAAGGATAATATGGAATAGGTAGTAAACCCAATCCAATATGATTGTCTATGAAGTATGAACTGAATAAGGAAATGATTTTCTATGCTTATGTGTATGCCACAAACATATGTCTAATGACAATGTTATGCTTCAGGGATTATTTTCTTGGATTCTTTTATGATTCATGTCATATAAATATCCAATATTTATGATATGATTCATGATTATGATATAAGATATACTAGGTATGGTTTCCAAATGTTAAGTTCATGTTCCGATACAATTATTTTCATGTTATACTCAAGTGATCATTGATACCCCTATTGTTTACACTGACTAAGAATTTAATCTCATCCTTTCTTATGCTTCCATTCCCTAGTTATTGAAGAAATATGTTATGTATGATAAGTTTATGAAGGGTGCTAGTTATGGGAAAGTATGTGTGAGATGATATATATCTATTTTGAATAAATTATTCTTGTATCCAAGATTCTAAAGAAACTAGACCTATATGATTCTATCGTATATCATAATGTTAGGTATTTAGTATCCATAAAAAAGATATTTATATATAAAAGGTTTGGGTCACTATAATTCTATTAGGTAAACAACAGATCTTTAGAAAGGTACCCAAATTAAAAATAACTATACATGGACCTTTAAGATCCCATCATATAAAAATAGACCAGTAAATCATACTACTTTCAGGACCATTTAGACTCACCAATTCCTCTATCCATTCACCCTTATTTATATATCACATCCATCCCTTGATGCATCATCATTCTGAATATAAATTTCAAATCACATATAAAATAGTGGGAAAACCACCCATGAAAATATTGATAATTATATTATCTAATAAAAATACAACACAATAAAAATTTAAAATTTTTTATAATATAAAATGTTGAATGAAAATAATAAATTTGAAGTCACCTACCTCAAAATTTATTAAAAAGTATATAGAAATTATATATGGTATAAATCCCTTCAAATCTAATTTTCCTTAAAAATACATGTCATTACTCAAGATACAATTCTTATTTCAATATGTTTCCTCCTTTTCCCATTTCCATTTTATGTCTCTTTCTATTCATTATGATAATGAAATAGGACAATTTTAATATTTGAGTTTCATATTGAAACTGAGAGGATGGATGTAGAGTCATCCCATGAAGGAGATTTTTTTTATATTTTAGGAATCTCTTATAGATTGAAGACATGTTCATGAAATACTTGCTAATAGGAATACCATTTTTTTAGATCACCTAACACCATAATAGGATGAAAAACATTTATGAAAGGGATCAATCTACTTAGACATATGAATAGAAACCATACTAAAATAAGTGACCCTAAACTCATTACTTATTAAATATTGTTCTTACTACATAAGTAAGTTTACATGTGTAGTTATTCTATAGTAAAAACCCATCTAAAAGGGTACTCATGAATTTCACTCCAAAAAAGTAGGTGTGAATAGAATTAGAGTATATTCTCACCACACAAATAAAATGTTTCATAATTTCTTATCACCAAATATAGTTTTAGTTACATAAGATTTTAATGTCCACCAGGAATACTTACGGATTATTCTAAGGTTTATTACTTTATTTAAATTAGATGAGATATTCATTGAGGAAATATATATGGGGAGTTGTGGTAATGTATGTTCATCACATAGAATAATCTATAGAAAAATTGATTATTACCAACAACCCTTCCCCTTGGATTGTCACATACATGTGATGTGTTATTTCTATATATAGATGTATTTGGTTCACTATCATATCTCTTTTGAACATGGGTATGGGATTATCAACAATATATTTGGGTATTTTTTGGATCATATACATTGAAATGGATATTCTCCAAAAAATATATGGATTGGATCTCTATAAATTAGTGGTTTATTATTGTTATATACCTAGGTTTTGGTACATTAGAATATCATTGGTAAATTTGGGTATTGGATTCTCACCAATATAGTAGGGGATTTCTTGGCCTATCCCTGGTGAATTGTATCATCAACAATGAACTAAAATATTGACTTTTCACCAATGGATATGTTTAATTGTAGGTTACCCCTTGAGAGGATACCAAATAATAAAGGTTTATTAGAGTCTCATGCTATTCGGGATGGATTAAAGGTACTCTAGGATTTAAGGTCTCCCAAAAAGAATTAAATGATACAGTAGAGTTTTTATTCCACCTAGAAAATATCAAGGGTTACACATCATGTCATCGAGGAAGGATAAATTATATTTTCGGAGAGGGAAAATGTTCCATATTTTTGGTATTCATTCTATAAATAGATTCCTATGAATCGCCATAGGGGAATAAAAACCTAAAAACATTTATGTGTTTTTTAAATACATATGATAAGTCCTTTCAAACCTATTAAGGACGTGTGATAAAGACCAATGTTGTGAATTTTAAGGTCATATATCCAAGTACATTAGTTTAACATTTAATGTCATGCAGTCAATAAAACTGGTGTAACTTTTAAAGTTATGAAACCATGTACATTATTTATTTATGTTTAAGGTTCTATAATTAGGACATGTTCTATGTACTTTAATTTTATGGTAAATATAACTCAAGGATAAAGGTTCTTATAAATTGTAAAAGTATGGGACTTACACATGAGTAGTTCTACAGTTACATTACCAGATTAATTATAAAAAATTATATGGTCTTAAACAAGGTTGGAGGTCCTGAAAACTCGAGTCATTATATGAACTCAGTGAAGATGTGAGGTTTAAAATAGAATGAAACCCTATTAATAACTGCAACCCTTATATAAAAGGTGTATAGGGGAATACATATTGGACCCACAAGAGATGGGAAATTTTGGGAGAAGATTTGGTCTTATGTAAAGGGAGGATACTAATCTCATAGTCGATCAAGATATGTTGTGATTTCTACCAAGTTGTAGAAGTGAAAAAACTAATAGTTTTTAATGATAAAAATCACACTAATTTATTTCTAACTTGTTTTTAGTGAGATATTAGTGTTTTTTGAGTTATATTTTTAAGAAATAAACAATCCCACAATAGGTATTTAATGTGATATTAAAGGACCATTTCCATAATAGTAAAGTAGTGATGAAAAAACCATCCTCTAGGAGTGCAGTGAACTAATGGTAGATCAAACATAACCACTATTAGCCTACAAAACACCAAGAATTACCAGTTGTACATGAAAAAAATAGACAATAGAGATTAAAAAACTAATGTACCTATTCCTTTCATACCAACTAGATGGTGGTACTAGGTGACTAGTTGAGGGAACCATCTAGGAACCTTCCATTGTGCATTAAAAGATTATTAAAAATATCCAATGGATCATTAAATCTCCAGAACTACATTGGACCACTACATCACTCAACAAGGGTATAAATATAGGTATTTGGAGTATTGGATTTTTACCCAAATGAAGTAATATTCCAACAAAATGCTTTCCAATTGACAACAATCAAGGATTCGTCACCAATATTCAAAGGGATCTAAAGTTCAAATATTTATTACACTTTTATAAATAAGTTCAATCATACATAATAGGTGGGAATTGAGGACTATAACATGCACATTTTAAAATCACGAACATCATCGGCAATCATCAAGTGCCATCAGGATACAATGATATATATTTCTTTGTGTCCTCTTTATTCATCTTCTCTTGATCCTTTTTATCTTCTCATTATAACCTGTTGTCTACAACCATTATGTTTCCAATTTCTAACCATCTTTCATATTCATATATTTTTATGAGAGTACAGATCACATTGTAATGGGTTTTCCCAAAGGAAAATAATCTCTCATTTTCTTCGATTTATTAGGTTCTCACAACCTTAAATTAAGGGTTATTTGTTTATTGCATTGCTAATAGAGTGAAGGGGATTTATTTGGTTCTTTATTTCCATTAAAACCATGGGAATCCTTATTTTTTGTCCATGAATCTATATTAATACCAAGGGTTTAAATATCTCCCTCTCAATATTTCTTAAGGGGATGAAAAATAGGGTCACTTCAGGTGTTATTGAATAAATCCATTAGAAATGTCTCATTTTTTCATTTAATTTACACACTTATATAATTGTTACACATATACTTAATTGTTTTATCTTTCACTATGATTTTACTTTGATAATATCTCATTCTTCCATGTTATTTAAAAATCATTTATAGAACTATTTAATTTTATTGTTTTATTTTTCTAAAATGAAATTTATCCCCCTCGTTCCATTTTATCTATGGCCAAAAATTGGTATCAAATATTCTTTTTTTTTTATCAAAAAAAATATTTTGATTTAAAAAAATATGAAAATGATTCTTTTTCTAAAATTTTATTTTAAAATATTAATCAATTTTAATGTATGAAATTTATTTAATTTAATCAAATTTTTTTTCAAGCTTCTATTTTCTATGGCATTGATTATTCTGATTAGAAAACATATTATGTCAACATTTTTTACTATTATTGATTGCCGTATTTAGAAAATTATTAACAATGAATATATTTAAACTAAATGAACTTAATGATAAGTGGATACCCAATGATATTAAAAACTCTGATCTTAATAACAAGGATATGAATACTTCATATTTTGTTCATTATTGAAAAGAATTCAATCATGTTTCATCATTTAAAACAGCTCAGGAAACATGGAGATCTATATATGTTTCTCATAAGGTAATGGAAAATTTTAAATTCATTACATTATATGTATATCATGTGTAATTTCAAAGTTTCTCTATTCATAAAAAATGAATCCATTATTAATATATTTACTCACTTTATAGACCATTTCAACAGAAAATAGTTTATTGGTGAGTATTTTTCTATAGAAACTTTATTGAGAATGATCATTTGGATATTTCCATGAAATTAGGATCCCAAATTAATGAAAATAAAAGAATCAATGTATGTGTAGAAAATGGTTGTTGAAGATCTTATAAGATCTATCATGACATATGGGATCACTATAATGAGACATACCAATAAATATTGGAAGGAAGAAATATAAGATAAATTAATTTTTTATAAGCTATTGATGATTTTGATTCTTTTAATAATGAAATGTGATTGAATTCATGATCAAGAGATTTTGAAATGTGACCAAATAGAAGCAAACCTCCCATTATTCAAAAAAACATCATATTGATATTCCATAACTAACATGTTATAAATGCAATAAAAAATGGACATAATATATGATAATTCCCCATCTATAAAAATAATACTATATAAAATAATAAAGTTATTTAATCCCTTAATGTCTCTAATTTTAGTTCTCATGAGGATTCAATTTCAATATACGAATAAATAAAAAAAGTTTAAAATTCCTCATGGAAAATATTAAGAAAGGTGATCTGGTTAATTATCATATTTATCAGTTTACTTATCATTCCACTTCATCATATAATTCATACTCTTATTCTTTCTCTTATAATAAACCATATTGACATGAATTTTTTTTTAAATACCTCATTTCAAAATAATAATATATTTCAAATAAATACAAATGAGTTATTAAACAAAAATATCAACATTACATTGAAAATGATCTTCTTTCAAAATAAAAGGATTCTTTGGTGTTGAAATTTAAATATCAACCAATTATTGGTAATTTATTATAACTAATAAAATATTTCAAAAAATATTATTACTCAATTCTCACAAAGTGATCAATATATTGATATGATTCTGGGTAATCATCATTATAAAAATACCATCACCGTTTTGGTTTTCCAAAAGAACACAAGCTCCTCTAAAAATACTCCTATTTTAAAAGGATTCCCAAAAAATAATTTTTTGTAATTATTATCATAAAACCAAGAACATAATTTATGAATGTGATGGTAAAAACACTAGATATGGTATACTAAAATGAAATTCATCTTTCATCACTTATTTCTAATATAAATACATTTATAAACAAGTCTGGGTTCCTAAATCTTTATTATCCAATCTATATGGACCCAAGATTAATTTGCCATCTATATTTTTATTAGATAACACTGATGGACCAAAAATATGGTCACCAAAAGGAAAATTCATTTGATATCATGTAGGTCTATGCCACTAATCATCATTTTCATATCATAGGATGTATTCTATCTAAAAATCTGTTTTGATCTCCTAAAATGATTGATCTTTTATTTACCTCTTGAAATTATTTTCAAGATATCTCTCACTTCTCCATCCCCTTATCTCTCTTATTTATGAATTCTTATTTTTAAAATATGATAGGTTTAATTTTTCAATATTTTTAATGTTTTATATTTTTTATTTCTTTAATTCTCATTAACTAATTTTTCAATGTCATTTTTTGTATACTATCATTTTCAATTTTATTTTTCATACCTTATTCAGATTTATTTTTTAAATCTTAAGAATAAATCTTATCAATTTTTTTTGGCTTTTTGAAGTACTATTTTAAATGTATCATTGAACATCATTATAATTCGAGATAATGTTTTGTATCTTTAATCCATGGACTTGGGGTTGAATTTCAAATCTAGGAAGTTTAATTTAAAATATCATTTTTTTTTATATTGGGAGATATGTTTTAATGATCAATATTTTATCTCTTTCCTATACCTATTCTTGAGATAATCATGAAAATCATTGTTTTTAATGACACAATAGAATGTTTTTCATAATCATCATCTTCGAAATGTTAACATATTCATGTTTTTATTTATTTACAATATATCCTTTATTTAAGCATGTTCCTCCTTGAAAATAATTTATAATTATTTAAATGTATATCAAAATGCACAATATTCTTAATTATTCAAAATCTCTCATAATTATTTTATTATAATTATACATTTTTCAAGGATCCATAATTTTAAAACAGTAAATTTTAATGAAATTTTCATTTATTTCTTGTCATATTTTGATAATGATTCTATTTTTTAGTATCTACTTGGATTATAGAGTTTAATTATTTTTATCTCTTTATATGTTGTATTATGATAGTTTAAAAATACCTATACTTATTATGTCTTATGTTTCTTAAGGGGGACTTATATAATGTTCTTCATTTTTACTTGACGTTTGTTTTCAAGATCATGTGTATATGATGAATTATTTTATTCAAGAAGGAATATTTATTCATTGAAAATATTTCCATAATTTTTTTATATTTTATATTTATTTTTCAAATCCTCTTACTTTATATAATTATTTTTGATAAATATAAATGGAGATAAATTTTTGAGATAGAATAAATAGATAAAAGAATATATGGAAGTTCAAATAGTGTTTCAAAAAATGTGAGAAAATATCTTGATAAAAAAATGGGAAGAATTAATTTATAAAAGGGGAGATTTGGTTTCTATATAATTTGGAGACTCCTTAATTGTTATCCCTTCCCTATTATTTATCTTTATCTTTATATCAAGTGTTTATGATAATCAAAATGTGGAGTTTATTGACTCTCATAGTTTTCTAAATTAAAAAAAACTCTAATGATTTTATAACATGTTTATAGTGTTTGATCAATTTTCTATTGAATTATAGTGATTGGAGGGAAACCAAAATAAATTGGTATTGAAATTGGTCTTTAAGGATATTTTTCTAGTCCAAAAAAGTAGTAAAGCATCGAACATCTACTAGAAACACATCAACCAGTCAATGGTTTAAAACAACACCCATTGGACTACAACATTCCACTAGTTTCCCAATGTAGGTGCACAAATAATCCACGTGATATTTTTTAACTACTATTCCTATGACTTACACAAAGGCTAACTATTGGAATCAGATGTAAAACTTGTGGCTCTATTCTTGAAACATTGAATATGCATCAAATGATAATAAAAGTGATTTGTGCATATCACTAAATCTGTAGGACATAATTATACCACCTAATCACCCTATAAGGATATAAATAGAGTTATTGGGATGCTTTTATATTTATCCAAAAAAAGTAAAATTACAACAAAGTTATTTCAAATTGTCAATAATCATGGATTCCTCATTGATCATTAAAGAGCAACAGAGTTTAAATAATTCTCATAATTTTTCAAAGATGATTTAGTTTATATCATAAATAGGTATTTAGAACATCAACATACACCTTTTATAATATTTAAAATCATTAAAAATAATTTTGATCCATCAAGATTCTTAGACGAACCTTTCTTTGGCACTCTTTATCCTTATTTTGAGCCTGTGTACTTTCTCTTTTTAACCCCTTGGTTCTCACCATTTTATTTCTTATTTCTCACCTACATTAATATTATTATATATTACTTAGAGTATATATTTCATTATAATATGTTTTCCACATAAAAAAATATCCATGTTATTACTTCATTCATTCTCATGGTGCTCACAACCTTAAAATGAGGGATATTGGTTTATTGTTTCTCCAATAAAGAGAAATAGATTTATTTGGATCCTGATTTTTATTAAAAATAGGGGAATATTTTTTATTTATTAGATCACACTTAAAACCAAGGGTTTAAATATAACACTCTAAGGCCTTATTGGGTGGTGGAGACATAGGGGTACTACACATTATATTACTAATATCCTTTATTAAAGTATTATTTTTGACATTTACATCCCAAACTTATATTTTTTCTACACCTAAACTTAATTTATTTATCTATAACTATGATTTTAATTTGATATTATCTCATATTTTCATGATATCTATTCATATTTTATAGAATCATTTAGTTTTATTATTTTATTTCATAAAATGAAATTCACCCCTATTTCCATTTTCTCTCTAACCAACAAAAAGCTTCCCAATATACATTTGAGCACATGCGGCAGGGGGTAATTATAAATCTGTTAGATTATAGAATCACATAACATGAGTGGGTATTATATAAAATAATACTATAATTTTGGATAATATAGGTTAACTTTGGGTTGTTATATAACCCTACCAAGAAAAACATGAAATTCATATTAGTTTATAGGTGCGGGAAAATTTTAGTAAAGAATACATGGGGGTAAATATCCCTTAGAAAAGTTATAATTATATTAATGTGTTGAATTTTCATATCATTTTATGAATTTTATTACCTTTTCATGTCAAACCCTTTATGATCAACATTTATAAACATAACCATTGAACATGATGGATAGTTTATGCACAAGTAAAGGATTTCCATAATTAATGAAACATTGGTGTGTTTCCCAAAAGTTATGTTATTGAATTCTCATGATAGTGGACATAATATATATATATATATATAAAGTTGAAGTCCCATTATACTTAGATATTTAGGTTCCTTTTTCGAATGTATGAAAATTCATCCTATACTTTGGGGGCTCATGCATGATTCCTAAATTAGGAACATACACATGGATATTGTGTATAAGTTTTATTCATTTTATATGGGTTTTTCTCATTTAGGAGCATGATTTTTTTGTTATGTTTTTTATAATGAATCACATGGAATAATAAGTAGAAAATTGAAGAGTTTCACTAATTTAATGTTTTACTTTCTTATCTAATTACACTACATAAAATGAATTATTATTGGTGGTTTATAATCGGTGGTTTAGGAAACTACTGATAATTATTTTCAAAATATAGTATATGTTTTTTAAAAATTAATGATAAATAATTTTTTTAAACTCTGACACTTATAACCTTCCCACTCTCTCACCCTTGATCCCTAAAACCCCATACCACCTCTCCCCCAACCCCATGAAATCCTTATACTGATTCCCATTCTCCCCATCACCACTGACCCCTCTCTTACCCTCGCTACCGAATCCACTTCTCCCCCTCACATACAACCAGCTTTTCACCCTCATTGTAACGACCCAATCTTTTTAATAATATTTGTTTCCTAAATTTGTGTGTTATTTTATTTTATACTCCTAAAAACTATATCCTTTAATTAATGAAGTGATACTGTTGGGTTTCGGCTGTTATATGACCGTTGGTAAATATGTCCTTTGTAAAATAAACTCTTAACTTTTCAATTATTTTTTATAAATACTATTGGTGTTGGTTAAAAAATATAGAAAGAAGAGTCCATGGCCTTATCCACTAGACTCGGGCCATATGAAGCCTATCTGTCACAACTTGGGAAAGAGGTAGCATCTCAGGACATTACTCTGGACCAAGGCCAAGATGATCTTCAACATGTGATGTCTGAACGGAATTTCCTCAGGGAGAAGTTCAAGGTGATAGAAATCACCACTCAAGCAATGTTGTTCAAGCCACCCAAAGATTATATCAACATAACACACCTTACACTTAGGTCTTATGCAGGTGTTATAAGGGGCTATGTAACAAGGCCTTAGAAACTTGTTGTAAACCTTTTGTATAAATAAAATTTTTATTTCTTATTATAGTAAAATTTGTCAGTTTCAAATGTCTGGATAAAGGTAGGATGAATTTATAGTTTTATATTACTAATGAATTTTTGAGAAAAGGGAATTTTGAAATATTTATGTAAACTTCAAATAATTCATAATGTAAAATAATTTTTAAAAAATGGTCTTCAACAACTGTGACCAGGAAGAAATGTAGAGTCAAATAAGATCAACTTGATTCTTAGTAAATAGCAAAGGATGAAAAGTAACATACCCTTATGAATAGTAATGAATAGTAAATAGCCAAAAAAACAAAAACTTCACCAATGAATGTATAAATAAAATTTAGACATCTCAAAAGTGTAAAAATGATCATAGTATAAGTTTTGTTATTTCTGAAAGTCATAAATATTTTATTTACAATTTTATATTTAATTTAATAATTTAAAATGAAAATATATTTTCATAAAATGTAATCATAAATTTTTACTTTATTTTTTTATGGTTATACAATAATTTTATGGTACCTCGATTACTTTTTCAAGGTGTTACAAAACGAGTTATAGATTTAAAGTTGTTTATTTAGAAAAAAATTATGATTTTATTTAAAAATTAAATTAAAAAACATTCAAAAAAATATTTTCATATATTGGAGTTCATTTTTGAATTCAGAACCTTGATATTAGGTTACGATGAATTTATGCGATTTTTATAAAATGGTTTGTTTTTTGGTGAATAGTGAAAATACAGTTTTCGAGTTTCAGGTGTTTAATGACATCATTAATGAGTTAATAATGATTTAATAATGTTTTAATAATTTTGGTCGACTTATGAATGATAATATTTTATTATGAGGTGTCCCAAGTGTCTAATACCAGTGGAAAATATGAAGGGGAAGCCCATGGTTTTGCAAATACCACCGATGAGGTGTCCTTTGAAAATGAATTAAATATTACGTCACTTTTCCAATAAATACCATGCCATTACCTCATTAATTTCATTCCAAGGTTCCCTCAGGCCCCCAATGTCCCAACCTTCAAGCTTTCAAAGTTACTCTTCTAGGTAAGGGAACCTTCCACCATCCTCTTTTAGTTATGATTTCATTTAAGTTATGTCTTCTAGTTTCATTCTTCTTATGTGGGGGTATGTTTTTATATATTAATATTAATATCCATTTCATGTATAAATAATGAGAGACCCTTTCTTCTCTCATCAATTTATTTTCTGAATTTTTAAGTGACGCCGTTATGTAGCCGAATTTTCATAAAAGAAATTTCATTTTCTCTTTTCTTTCAAGTTTTCTTCTCATGTGTTGTGTCATTACACACCATGTCCTTATTTCTTTTTATTATGTACCTATAATTCAAATTATTCTTTTATTTATGGGAGACATTTGTCCCCTATCATTTTATTGTTTTCTAAAACCGTTTTATAAAGTCATTATGCTTCAGAAATTTGGTCACCAAATAGATCTCTATTTTTTTCAAGAAATTATCTTGTTTTTTTTATCTAAATACCCAAATATATTTTCATTTATGGAGGTATTAATAATGACATAAAATTGATCTATTTTATTTTTTAATTGACATACAAGAAACCCACTTTCCTTTTCCAAGAGTTATAAAAGTCATAATGATCATGTTTCTAAGCACTTTTAAAACATCACGATTTTGAAGTGAAACCCATTAATTTTAATCTGTATGGGTTATTTATGAAATGTTTTATTATGATCAACATGGCTCACATGAAAATAAATACATATTAGGGGTGCACCCTGATAGTTCTCTAATTATTTGGGTAAAGAATCTAATCTCTAGAGTTGACAAGTTTCACGATACCTTGGTGAATAACCTTGGTAATGTTTATGACACCTTGAGGATGAACCTTGGTGATATGTTCATGAATGTCTAAAATTAAATGTTCTATCCAAATATTCATGTTATGGTTCATGTTATTTTAATTATGAAATTCCTCTACATCCATAGCTCATTTCATTATGTTTTTTCACCAATTTCTTATTGATATCATAAGTAAACTGATTCCCTTGTTTACCCTTACTAGGCCTTCAGGTCACCCTTTAATTTGATATATATCTCTAGGTGATGAGATAAAGTAATTAAAAATAGGATGAAATTTCCAATAATTTTTTCACGGGGATTTTAGAGAGTGTTTTATGTTTTCAGGTTTTATTGTTCCTGATTTCTAAGGCACTAGACATTAAAGATCCTATGTTTGTAAAATATACTGAAAAGTTATGTAATAAAAAGGCGGGATTCCATTGTTGGTATCAAAGAAAAGTTTAGTTATTTATGGAAATTAGGATATGAAAACTTCTGGAAGAACCCTATAGAGAATTTTAAAAATTGGAATATTCCTGGTATTTTGGTGAGTATTGAGTATGTGGTTTATCAAGAAAATACATCCATGTCTCGATACGAGCAGGTTGAGGCAGCTCTAGAACAGATGTACCTAGGAGAGAAAACTCTGAAAAGGAGTTTCGGGCTTGAACTGAGGTATCCTAGTACATGAAAATGGGCCTTTCTACACTCTTGGTTACGATACTCCTGAGGGATATGTTTGGTTATTCATAAGCTTTTTATGAATCATTATGAAGTATTTATAGAAAAATGTAGTTGTTTAAAAAATGAAGTTTTAGGACATAAAATAATTGATAGTTAAAAGATTAATAAATGAAATAATATTCTCATAAGGTTTTATTCTTTTATAAAATGTAGGTCAATAGGAGGAACCGTGAAATTGGTGACCGAAATGGTCTATGCCCTGATGACCCTTCAATGGAAGTAGGAATGGAAACTTTCATGGAATGATGAACCAACTGAATCAAGTTATAGGAAATAACTTGAATCAAGATGAGAGACCGATCTAAACGTGAAGGGAATAAATTTATGTTTAATCCTTTATGCATCATCGACCACCAACCTTCAGTGGATCTACTGACCTATTGATTACTGAACAATGGGTCAGCTCTATCGAGAAGATCTTTTCTATGATATGCTATTTGGAACAAGTGATGGTTACCTTGGCTGTTTATCGCTTAGAGAGAGAAGATGATTAGTGGTGAGGACTGATTAAAAATACAAGGAAAAGAGTATAAGTCAATTATATGGAGTGGGAAGAGTTCATAGGTATATTCATCAACAAGTATTTCTCTCGATCGATGAGAACAAGAATGGAGAAGGAGTTTCTCGAGCTGAAGCAGAAGAAGAATGAATCTATGGGAAGCCAAAAGATGAACTTCACAAGGATTTCATGATATACATATAGATTTTTCATAGATCCAAATGGTAAGGTTGATAGATTCTTTGGTGGACTGAGACCTTATCTATGGAAGAATCTATCCAACTGAGATTATGATAGCTATGAAGATATTGCGTGAAGTGCGATGAAAGTCGAACTGGATTTTGGTGAGACACAATGGTCTCATAAATCCAATGACAAGAAAAGATCAATGGAGACAAGATTAGGGAGGATATTCGATTAGGGAATAAGAGGAAAATAAGTACAACATCCCACGTGTAATAAATGTTGGAAAAAGAATTCATGGAACTGCCTGCTCAGGAGTGGGAAGTGATAAAAGTGTTTTATAGATAGCAATATCATGTGGAATTGTCATAGTGAGGTGAAGCCAGAACTTCACAACACTAAATACAAAAGGACGATGGTGTTGGCCCTACCTGAGGTCCAATTCTATAAGTGTGTAAAACCTGGTCACTTTTCCAATAACTATCCAAATATGAAGGCATTGGAGGGGAATAACCATTAGCCTCAACCATGGCCAAGGGAACAGGGTCGTGCTTTTGAAATCACTATGGATGAAGTTGAGGCACCAAATGATATGGTGATAGGTACTCTTGTTGTTCACTAAAATCTATCAAGAACTTTGTTTGATTCTTGTTCTATGCACTACTTTATTTCCTCCAAGTTTCCAAAGAATTTAGAATCAACCCTCTATTTGATAAAAGTAGAATTATCATTCAAGAATCCTGGTGGGATTATCCAAGAATCGTCAGTGTTTAGAAACTCTAATATTTACTTTAGTGAGCACAATCTTATCACAAATATAGTAGTCATTCCCGTGATGGAATTCAACAATAAACTATGGATGGACTGGCTCTCAAAGTATAATGCTAAGATCAAAAACAGAAGCAAGGAAATCGAAGTAGTTTTGAATGGAAAACCTACAGTTATCTTCCAAGGATAGATATCTCAACATGATCTTTTTCTATAGGAACCTTCTATATCCTTCTTTATAGAGTCTATTTGTGAAGAAGAAGAAGGAAATGAGAGTTTGAAGATAGAAAATGTCCCCATCATCCTGGAATATGTTGACGTATTTTTTGAGAAGTTACCCAGACCTCCCCTAGAAAGAGACGTAGAGTTCTCCATTGAACTCGTACCAGGATCCCATCTGATATCAAAGACCCCATATATGATGGAAAATGTGGAGTTGGAGGAGTTAAAAAAACAACTCCAAGAATTTTTGGAGAAGGGTTTTATCCAACCAAGTGTGTCTCCTCAGGGTGCACCAGTTCTCTTTGTGAATAAGAAGGATGAATTGATGTAGCTAAGCATTGATTATAGTGAATTGAATGGGATCACAATGAAGAAAAAATACCCTATTCCAAGAATTGATAACTTATTTTACCAACTTTGTGGGGCTCAATTATTCTCTAAGATTGATATTTTATCTGGTTATCATCAATTAAGGGTGAAGAAAGAAGATATTCCAAAAACTAACTTCCGATCAAGATATGTGCATTATGAGTTTGTTGTTATGCACTTCAGACAGACTTATGCACCTTCTATTGTTATTGATTTGATGAATAGAGTCTTTAAGGACTACATTGACAACTTTGTGGTAGTTTTTATTGATGATATTATGATATATTTCAAAAGTTACAAAGAGCATGAGGATCATCTAAGGGTTATTTTTCATACTCTACGGAAGGAGATGATTTTTGGGAAGTTTATAAAATGTGAATTTTGGTTGCAAAAAGTTTCTTTCTTGGGGCACATTGTATCCAATGGAGGAATCACATTTGACCCTACAAAGACAAAATTTGCAAAGAAGTGGCCTCAGCCTACAAAAATAACTGAGATTTGTAGTTTCCTTTTATTAGAGAGATATTATAGGAGGTTTGTGAAAAATATTTCATGACTTTCTAATCCATTAACCAAGTTAACTTGAAAAGGGGTCATGTTTATCTGGACAAAGGAGTGTGAGGAAAGTATCCAAGCGATGAAGAAGAGATTGGTTACTGCACTCGTGTTAACTATGCCCTCAAGTGGATAAGAATTCGTTATTTTTAGTGATGAATCTATGAAAGGGATTGGGTGATTCCTCACGAAAAATGACAAAGTCATCACTTATGCATCTCAACAGTAGAAGAATCATGAGAAGAACTATCCTATGCATGATCTCGAGCTTGCTGTGGTCATTTTTTCTCAGAAGATATGACATCACTATATTTATAGGGATAAATGTGATATATACACCAACCACTTATGTTTGAAGTATATTTTCACACAAAAGAATTGAACATGAGATAGAGGAGATGGTTGGAACATCTCAAAGACTATGATTTTTTAATTAATTATCATCCCAGAAGAGAAAAAAAAGTCACTGATGCATTAAGAAAGAAAGAACCAGTTGTTCTTTACATGATGAGGATTCAAATATATCCTTTGACCAAGGACCTAGTAAAGTTGGACATGAGAATTATAAGGGAAGAGACATCATCCACCCTAACCCAAATTATTTATCAACCGTCATTACCAGAGAGGATCAAGAATGCTCTGAAAGAATATCCATTGTTACAGAAAAAAGTTTGAGGCTGTGAAAGACGTGAAGTTTCTTGAGTTAAATATTGATCAAGAAGGTATACTGAAATTTCGTACAAGAATATGTGTTCCATCTATTCCATAAATAAAGAAGGATATGATGGATGAAGCTCATAGCTCTACTTTCTATAAACATCTTGGAAGCCCAAAAATGTATAGGTACCTTTGTGATCATTATTGGTGGGATAATATGAAAAGGGAGATTGATGACTACACTTCAAGGTGCCTGGTATGTTAGCAAGTGAAGGCAGAGCGACAACTTCCTGAAGGGGTATTGCAACCACTACCCATACCAGCATGGAAGTGGGAAAATATCATTATGGACTTCGTCACTGGTCTCCCAATAACTTCCAAAGGAAACAATGTGATATGGGTTATTGTGGACCGTCTCACCAAAATTTCCCATTTTATCTTCATTCGGAAAGATTTTCCCATTGATCATCTTTCCATGATTTACGTGAAGGATGTGGTAAGGCTGCATGGAGTTCCACTTTATATCATATCTGATCATGATCCAAGGTTCACATCAAAATTCTGCGGAATTCTTCAACATGTTATGAGCACTAAAATTAATTTCAGTACGACCTATCACCCCCAAACCGATGACCAATATAAAAGGACTATTCAAACACTTGAGGACATGTTGAGAACATGCTCAATGGAATTTAAAGGAGGATGGGATCAACATCTCCCTTTAGTTGAGTTCTCTTACAACAACAGCTTCCACTCAAGTATTCAAATGGAACCCTATGAAGATATATATGGTAATAGATTTAGAACTCCTATATGTTGGAATGAATCTAGTGAGAGAAAGCATCTTGGGCCTGATCCTGTGCAAGAGATGAAAAAAAAGTCCATGCCATCCAACACGACTTTAAGGCTTCTTAGAGTTGGAAAAAGAGCTATACCGACAACCATCAAAGGGATTTGGAGTTTGATGATGGTGACAAACACTTTTTTCGAATTTCACCTTGGAAGATATTCATGAGGTTTTGGAAAAAAGGGAAGCTTAGTCCTAGGTACATGTTTACCTAAGAAATCCTTGATCGCGTAGGAGCAGTGGCCTATTGTCTTGCACTTCCTCCAAATCTAGTACAGGTCCATGATGTCTTCCACATATCCTTCTTGAGGAATTACATAAATAAACCTTAACATGTACTAAATCCAGAGGTGGTAAAATTGGGAAATGACCTATCTTATGAGGATCACCTGGTGGAGATCTTTGATCGTAGAGACAAGGTTCTACGCAACAAGACTACCTACCTTGTTAAGGTATTGTGGAGGAACCACAAATACGAAGAAGCCATGTGGAAAACAAAGGAGTCTATGAGGCATAAGTACCCACACCTTTTCTTATCTTAGGGTACGAGTTAAAATTTCCAGGAAAAAATTTCTTAAGGGGGGGAAGAATTTAATGACCCAAACTTTTAAATAATATTTATTTCCTTAATTTGTGTGTTATTTCATTTTATACTTTACAAAACTATATCCTTTAATTAATGATGTGATACAATTGGGTTTGACTGTTATATG
Source organism: Viscum album (assembly GCA_963277665.1). Lineage (NCBI taxonomy): Eukaryota > Viridiplantae > Streptophyta > Magnoliopsida > Santalales > Viscaceae > Viscum > Viscum album. Next base: position 1,622,102,446 of record OY728152.1, read on the forward strand.
GCCATTGGTCAAAATGAATTTTTGAAATTAAACACTTAATGTTACAATTATTGTTTATAAATACACGTGATCTTGGTTAATTAATAGAGAATAAAGAGTCGATGGCCTCATCTAGGAGACTCGGGCCATACGAAGCCCATCTATTAAAGCATGGGAAGGAGGTAGCATCTCTGGTATTTTCTCTAGACCAAGCCCAAGATAAGATTAAACATGAGATGCTTGAATGGAATCTCCTAAGAGAGAAGTTAAAGCTTATAGAAATCACCACTTGGGAAATGTTTTCTAAGCCACCCTAAGATTCTATCAACATAGCACACCATAAACTTAGGTCTCATGTAGGTGTTATAAGGGGATATATAATGAGGCCTTAGATACTTTTTGTAAATCTATTGAATAAATAAATTTTTTATTTATTATTATGGTAAAATTTGTGATTTTAAAATATCCAGATAATTGTAGGAGGGATTTATAGTTCCATATTCCTAATGAATTTTTAAAAAAACGTTATTTTGAAATATTTTTTTAAAATTTAAAAAATTAATAATGTAAAATGACTTTCAAAAAATGGTCTTCTATAGTTGTGACTAGTAATAAATTTAGAGTCTAATAAGATCAACTTGAATTTTAGTAAATAGTAATGTTCAAATAGTAACATACCATTATAAATAGTAATGAATAGTAAATCATCCCCAAAAAATAGAAACGTATCCCATGAATGTATAAATAAAATTTAGACATATTAAAAGTGAAAAATGATCATAGAATAAGTTTTTTTATTTTTTTAGGTCATAAATATTTAATTTAAAATTTTATAATTAATTTAATAATTTAATATGAAATTCATTTTGATAAAATGTAATCCTAAATTGTTAATTTATTTTATTATGGTTATACAATAATTTTATGGGTCCTTGATTACTTTTTCAATAAAATAATTTAATAAGTTTTTTTCATTATGAAATTCCTCTACCATTATTGCTCATGTCTTTATGTTTTTCATCAAATTATTATTAATAACAAAAATAAACCTATTCCCTTGTTTACCCTTACTGGGCCTTCAACTCACCCTTTCCTTTGATGTATGTCTCCAGGTTATGAGATACAGTAATTGTATATAGGATGAACTTTTCAAGAATTTTTTTAAAAGGATTTAATATATTGTTTTATGTTTTCATGTTTTATTGTTTCTATTTTCCAAGACAGTAGACATTAATGATCCTATGTTTATAAAATGTAAAGAAAATTTATGTAATAAAAAGGCGGGATGACATACTCACCACCGGTTCCCCTCCCCCCCCCCCCCCCTCACCACCATAACCTATCTCCCCCATGCTAGCTTCCCTTCTCCCACTCACAGTTGGCCCCCTTCACCCCCTCACCACTAGCCCCCTTCTCCTGTGAGCTCCCCGAGCCTGAGCTTAAGGCGCTGATCCCACTCTCTCTCAAATGTTCTATACCACTACTCCCTTTTAAACGTAATTAAAAAGTACTTTTGATGTTATTTGATATTACATTGTTTATTATTGTTTCTGCACCATTATTCCATCCAATAAGTTAGGATTCAATTATTAAATTAAAGGATTCTGAATTTATGAGTTTAGTAAATTAATTTAAAGGTGTCCGAGGTTGTTTTATGAGCTTGTGGACCTGTTGAAGGTCTTATGGGCTTCATAGTATTATGTGAGTCATCGATTAAGGTAGGAGGCTCCATTCATAAATTTTAAAATCTTAACCCTTTAAAGGTTCATGGAACTGAGATTCAAGACAATATTTCAATTTGAGGTTTTCTTATTAGTTATATTTTTCATGATTCATAGTAGTAAAGTTGTTATAATTAATAGGAAATAATTTGGGGGAATATGTTTGCAATATGATTAATGTATTTTCTTTTATATTTTAGTCCAGTGGAGGGAAGGGTAAATTTAGTTGGAATAAGATTAAGTGGAAAACATCAAAGGGAAATCAACATGGAAACCTTCTCAACGTTCATATGGAAAGTGTTAATTAGAGTGACTCTAGTGTGGATAAGATGGTAATAGGATGTATGTGTTCCAAAATCGACCTTATGCATGTAATAATTATATGATGGTGGACCATTTTATAATTTATTATTATTGGATATCCTGGAAGATTTGTTGGTGACATTAAAATCATATTATTGGATTGTCAAAGAAAGGTAAGATACCAATGTTGAATGAGTTAGTGTGTCAGAGTAGAGTTGTGATGATTCATTATAAATGGGAGTTATCTCATTATAATAATCACATGAAAAAACCTTCATATTTTGTAGTAGGTGGAGGAGGTTGAGGTTTATGTTTGGTTATTTACAACGGTAGGTACCATCCTTATCACATAAATTATTAGTTATGCTATGATTGAAATTGAGGCATGAAATTATATTATATCTATACATCTAGTTAATATATTGGGGTTTCACATGTAGTTCATTCAATCTTAATGGTTACTAATAATCCAATTTCGGAGAAAATTGAACCATTTTTCTAGTGTATTTCGTAAATAATCATGTTATATTATTTGGAAATAAATTGGAATTTATTAAAGTTGTACCCTGATAGGGGAGATATAATTTGCGTTTTATAAGAATTAATATCTATTCCAAATATTTAGAATATTTCATTTTGGTTTCCACAATATTATAAATCATTTTATAATCAACCATTTGAAATCTTTTTTGCTCATAATTAGAATATTTGTTTATAAATAGATGTTCCATTTTCTCATTTAAATCCTTTTAGACCACTAATAAATAATAATCTAAAAATACAAGACATATTTAACTCATACCTCATGAATTTTGAAAAATACTTTCATTTTTTTATTTAATTACTAAAAAGGATGTAATCAACAAAGGAAAATAACTAACATCCACTGCACTCCCATAATCTTGATATAACATTTCTAATTTTCGCACCTTTTTGAGAAAAAAAGAATATATTAATGAAAATATAACATTGTGTTAATTGATCATGGTTCATTATTTAGTCCATATTAAACTATCAATAATTGTAACACTTTTTTAAGAACCCAGTTTTTGGCTATGAAAGACTTTGGAATATTCCTGATGTTATTCTAGAGCAGCGCCTTCAGACGGCGTGCGATTCTGAGCCCCGGTGTGGCCGGAATTAAGTTTTCAGTGCGTTCAAACTGGGAACGCCAAATAAATGGGATAACTCCTAAACGGTGATCCAGATAAGAGGTCTGAGTGTACATATGGGTCCGGAATGAGGTTTTTACCCTAGGAATGACATAAAACTTGTCGGCGCAGGACGTTTGGACCCCTCGCTCGCTTTCAAAACGTTAAACGCATAATTAAATTAATTAATTAATTTTTTAATGGTGAAATGGTATTATTTCTTAAACGGTGGCACGGATTGGAAAACCGAGGGCACCGTTGAGTTCAGAGCATGCCGTTTACCCTGGGAGGGGTATAAGTTTTGCGGGCGCGGGCCGTCAGTGAATAATGGCCCCAGGGGTGTTTTTGTAATTTGGTGGCCTCGGACGTTCAGTTTTATAAATTTTGAACGGGGCCTCGGATTAAAATTTTGAGACCACCTTCATGCTCGGGAGGTGGTGTTTGTCCTAGGGGAGGCTTAACCTCAACTCTGTTGAAGGTTTCAGATGCGGGATTAATTATGGGTTTAAATTAATTAAAAAGTTTAATTAATTTTTTTTATTTAAACTATTCTTATTACCCTCCCCTCTCTTGCTCTCCCCTAGAGGAACCTCCCTCAAACCTCCCTCTCCTCCTCCACTCCGGTGTGGCAGCTCCAGTGAGGCATGGCGCACCGGCTTATCCCTCGCAGTGAAGCTTCGGGCAACGCCCCAACAGGTAGGAGGTTACATTGCATTTTTAATTCTGCATCTACCTTTGAACTCGTTTTCTAGCATCGATTTGACATCTAATTTGAAATAAAATCCCATGTTTGTGTAGTACATATTTTGAGCTTTCAAACGCTTGTTTCGGAATTGAAATCCGAGTTTTGACGGGTCCAGGGGCATTCGCCGATGTTTGTGGGAATTTGGGGGTCTTCTGGGCAGCAGGCGGCGCGGGCGAGCGGTGGCCTTGGAGACATGCAGCGGGGCTCCTCGATTGCGGGCGTCAGTGTGCGGATGAGCAGCTATTGAGTTGGTCGAGGCTCGGATGGAGTGAGGCAGAGCGGCGGCTGGGCGAGGGAGTACGACAGGCGGCCACGACGCCATCGAGGAGGAGGACCGACTTCGGCCGGTCGTTGCTGGACGAAGACCTGGGTTCTTCGTGACCCCGGCCAGCAGACAAGGGTCCTGCGCTTCGTGGGTCCCATGGGGAAATAGCCAGATCGGCTCAGCCGGTCCGGGCGGTGCGGGCTGGCCGGCGCGGTGAACCGTGGGCCCTCTCAGGCAGTGGGTGGGCCGGTCAAACCGGCCCAGCCCACCCCCTTTCAGTCCGATGATTTTAAATCGCCTCTTAAAGGCAGATCGATTGTCGGATTCGCACGCCGTCAGCGGCGACACATTACTTGAGTTAAGCCGACTATTTATAGATGGTTTAGGGGAATTTTAATTCCCAAAACGAGGGGCTCAGAGGCACGACACGTATTTAAGTGAATTGATGTTTTCTTCGGGGGATCTTGTTTTGGACGGTGTGGAGGCGTTCGACGTCCGTTTCGAGCGTCGTCAGTGGCGTTGGGACACTAGTGCCACGGCAGAGTTTTCCAGTATGGTTTCGGGCATCAAAACTGGAGTTGAGGCATGGGCCCCATGGCCTATCTTTTGAGCTGCGTGCAACGTTTTGTAACTTTTTCATCGGATGTCTGTTCAGGGCGTACGAGCAGTCGATGTTGGGTGTTTTTTAGAGGGCATCGCTTTGGCGAAGTCTTCTCACTCTAATTCTGCACGCTGGTGCGGGCCCCGCGAGGGCCGTTTTGGGAGTTGATGGTGGTTTTCAGCATTATCATCGGGTGTCCGTTTTGGACATGTAATTAGTCGAACTTGTGTACTTTTTTTGAGAGGATCGCTACGGTATGACCTAGTCGTTGTGTTGTGAGACCGGGATGCAGGTCCCACGTAGCACCGCTCATTTGCGGTGCGCCAGAATGCATCTTTTTCCCCGGATATCCGTTGTGCTCAAGTGAGTAGTCTTTTTGACTTGTTTTCCCGAGGGGATCGCAATGGTGCGATGTGCCCGACTGTTTTCATGGCCGAGGCTCGGGATCACGAGACGTCATTTGTGCGTGAGGCGGTGTTGGTGACTTTTCCGTCGGATATCCGTTTGAGGTGAGTAAGTAGTCTATCTCGCATGTTTTTCCACAAGGATTACAAACGTGTAATCTGTTTAGGAGAGAGGAGCCTCTTACGCGATCTCATTAAATGTGGAATGTGAAGGTGCCCCGGTGGTGGTTTTTCCTGTGGTGTTTGCAGAGAACCCTTGGCGTGTGATCGCATGCACTCTCGTGTGAGTGAAGTTATGCTTAATGAGATGTGGTTGGCTGTGCCTCAGCCATTGAGGTGGCGGGTTGGATTTGTTACGTCAAGCCTTCGCGTTGATGTTGGGTGCTGAGTGCACGTTAGCCTTTCTACTGGAGACGTGGTATACTCTGGGAGTATACGGGAGTGCTGGGTGGTACATGTGGATGTTGGTACCTGATAATGTTTGTGCGCTTGGTTGGGGTTGACTTGGGGCCACACGTCTTGTGGAAACCATGTGTGTGTCGTGTTCTTCTTTACGTACATTTGACCTCTCATGATGTATAGGGTCCCATTGTTCTCGTTTATTGACTAGCAGGGTTGAGTTTTCCCCTGGTCATGTTCTCTTCTGTTGACCAGTAGGGTTGGTTTTCCTCTGGTTCTATTCATGCTTGGTGGACAGAGATGGTTTGGTTCCTCTGTTTCTTCAGATGTGAGGGGTTTCAGTACCATTCCCCTTTCACCGGACTGTGGCACCATTTAAGACTACGATTATTCGTACAGTGTGGGTGTTTTCCCCACTTTCTGGGATGAGTTGACTCAGTCCACTTCGACAGTGAATCAGCGGATTGGAGCGTGATCGCCTTGTGAGGCCTGGGGAGAGTCTCTTGTCACTTCGTGTTCCCTGGTAGAGTTCTTGTGGATTCAGTGTGACCAACACATTACACGGGCACCGATCCTCTACCCAGGTGGTTGTTTCCAGCAGAGCTGAGGTTGTTTCCAGCAGGGATGAGGTTGTTTCTAGAAGGGCTGAGGTTGTTACTAGCGGGGCTGAGGTTGTTTCGAGTAGGGTTCGCCAGTTGTACCATCTAGTAAGGATGGCCAGTACAACGGTGTTCACCTAGTAGTACCATCCAGTATGGATGGCCAGAGCAGTTCTGGGTTTACCTCCAGCGGGGCTACGCAGTGGTCCACGATGCCGGGTTTACCTCCAGCGGGGCTGGGAAGTGGTCCCCGATGCCGGCCTTACCTCCAGCAGGGCTGGGCAGCGGTCCCCGATGCCGGGATTACCTCCAGCTGGGCTAGGCAGTGGTCCCTGATGCCGGATTACCTCCATATGGGATGAGTAGTGGTCCCATCGCCGACATTAGCCGGGTCGCCCTCCAGTGGATTACCCTATTACGGGACTGGGCAGTATGGCACTCGTCGACTCTTGCTGGGTCTCCCTGTAGTGGGAACCCGTTGACTTCCAGGGACCTTCTAGCGGGGCTGGGTAGGGGGTCGCCTGTCAACTTTGAGCAGACCTCTCAACTGCGGGGCGGTGGAATGGTGTGGTTTGACATTCCCCCCAGAACTCTCAAGTACGTGGAGCACTTTCCCCACCGAGATGCGTCCTTGTGAAGCAACCTAAAACCGTGCAGGCGAGTCATTTCTGCCCAAAGCAGATAGTATCAAGGTGCGGTGATCTGAGCCCTCAACTTGCAGTTCGGGGCAGATGTGCGGGATGCTGGGCATCGATGATGTTTGCTTCTAGTACTGATGGCGACTCAATTTTCTTGGGCTGAGCTACGGGATGGAGATCCCCTTACGATCTTGTTTGGGCTTCTTGTTTGAGCATATGAATATGTATATACCTTATTCCAGTACCCACATATCAGGTTTGGTTACTCTCCTTCCAGGAGAGGTAAAGACGCGCGAGGTATGCCACGTGCTTTCCGTGTCTAGCTTCTCATGGTTGGATGAGTCTACTCTCCTACTATAGGTAGCGAAGAATCAATGGGAAGTTCATATTCTCACCGTTTATAGCTCCTTATGTCTGGATGAGTCTACCTCATTTCTCTTGTTGGGTTGAGTTGGACTCTCTACTGTACTCTTTACTGCACTTTCGGTTTTACTCCTTTACTTTTCTATATTCTCTCTAATGCTCACCCTTCATTACCTCCTTTTTTTCTTCCCCGAGCCTTCGAGGTATCCTACTGAGTATCTTTATACTCAACCCTACTTGGGCTTTGCCCACACTTGGTGTGCCCTTGCAGACGACAGATAGGTTGGTCGTGACTTCAGCGGAGCTTAGGAGCTTGGGAGCTTGGACCGCGTGCGGTGGTCGGAGTCAGGTTCCAGGTGGGGGACCCTTCCAGTTGTTTGTTTTGTTTACCTGTTTCCAGGCTGTGGCACTTTTCTAGTTTGGCGTGTGTTTTTCCCTTTTTCCTTTTCAGTTTACTTTCAGCTTGCTTTGTACTAATTAGAGGTCGATGCACTTTTGGTGGTTTATATATAGCAGTTTCCCTTTTCTTTACTTGTCTTTTATTTTACTCTGCACTTTTTCATTGAGTGTGCTATGTGTGTGTGTGTATAGGTACTCAGGAAAAGGCCACCCTGAGTTGTTTATCCTTCGGCGCTTGTCGCCAGCCCCTGGCCTATGGAGGCGGGCTTGGGGTAGTTGCGGCTCGAGCCCGGGTAGGGTCGGGTCATGAAAAAGTGGTATCAAATGTGGTTCGTTCCTTGGGGTGTTGTGAGGACGTCCTTAAAAAGGAATTGGTTGGGATTTAGGGCAACAGTGTTAACGTGTCTCGAGAGCGGCTCTCAGGCCAAGGAGTCCAGTGATGGTGCAGTGGCCGACGTTTCCATTCACCAGAACCTTGATAACCCTTTTGTCGACTCGGCATGCTGAGACACTTGTTGCAGGTAAAATTGGTTCGTGCATCACATAGGATCGAGTATTTGACTGTCCTTATTGAGTTAGCTCCCCATCGTTGTTATTGTTATATACATATATGCTCATCTAACCGCGACACTCCTTGATAATATTCAGAATGTCTCCGCGTAGACAGCCAGCCAGGATACCAGCTTGGGTTCATGACAAAGACCCTGTGAGCTACGAGGCCTCAACCCAGGACCCATCATGTGAGCCCCTTTCTCTGGGGGGGACGGTAGCAGCACCCCCACCTGTTGAGAAGCAGACAGCTCCAGCAGAGCAGACGGGGCTTGAGCGCAGGTTGAGCGCGCTCCATGAGTTCCAGTGGCAGAGACCGTTGATGTTCAGTGGTGAGCCACACCCTCAGGCAGCAGAGGTTTGGTTAGAGATAGTGGTTAGCCTTTTCATGCTTGTGCAGACGCCGACAGATCATAGAGTGGCTTTGACAACCAACCTTTTTCATGGAGCATCTTGGCATTGGTGGAGTTTGGTGACTCAGTTTCTTGACGAGTTGTCGCTTTCGTGGGGCGAATTTCAGTTGTTGTTCCGTGATGAGTTTTTCTGCTCCTACTTGTGCTCAGTTCAGATTCAGGGGCTCCTACAGTTTCAGCAGGGAGGGATGACGGTGGCCGTGTACGCAGCTAGTTTTGCAGACCATGCATGCTTTTACCCGAACATGGTCCATGATGACAACATCCGAGCGCGGAAGTTTGAGCAGGGTCTCTACCGAGAGATTCGTGCTGTCATAGTACCTTTGGGCATTTCCACATATGTCGGGGTTCTAGAGCAGGTGCTGGTGATAGAGAGCTTCCTGTCCTGTTCTAGAGTTGGTGGTGGTAACAGGCACGTTGGAGTTGAGACGTCAGCTGCAGCTAACGGGCGTCGGTAGGCGAAACCTCGATGTAGGTGGATTTCTGACAACCGGACTCAGGGGCATGGTCATACACCACAGTGGCACCGGAGGGAACTAATGAAGCCCGAAGAGGGTCAGTGCTACACTTGCGATGGGCGAGGTCACCTGGCACGTGACTGCCCGACCAGGTATGCAGAGAGATTTGGGTAGGCAGCAGGTGCACCACCATGACGGAGGCAGCGCCGTGATCGGAGTGGTACCCAGAGGGGTGGTGCTAGAAGAGGAGCGGGAGAATCTGGTTATAGGGGACGGCTTTACGAGGTCTTCTCATCACCACTAGGCGGTCCACAACAGGATCCAGGAGCTGACATTTGGGACTCCGGACAGCCGCAAGCTTTGGATGTCTATGATCCTATAGAGCATGAGGTGATAAGAGGTACACTCTACATCTCTTCTACTTCTTGCAGTAGAATTGATAGAATCTGTGTGTGGAATTCTTTCCTCCCTCCTCCTTGATTGAGGTGTTACCAGGGTGGCGTGGGGTGTCGGTGTAACCCTGTGTTGGTATGAAAAAAAGGTTTAGGTGCTTTTTTTTAGTCGATGGTGTCGAATCCATTGCTTTCTGAGTGTGTAAGAGAGTCTTGGTTGCGAGACATCAACGGAAAAATCTTGTGTGACCAGATATCCTTGGGTGGTTCACTATATGGATATTTTGAAGGAGGGAATCACCGGGCCTTGTTCCAGGTGTGGGCCGTGATTCTAGTCGCGGCGTGCGACATGGAGGTTCGGTCGGGGAGGTGAGCTACCCCCGAGGTCCTTCGGACCGTTTTAGAACATGCAAAGGGATGGAGAGGTTCCCTACTACCTTGCCCTAAACCCAAGGTCAGGAGTGGGTGCACGACGCCTCCCACGTGACTCACCTGAGAAAAAGTATGTGTGCTCCTATGCACGTCCTCGGAGAGGGAAGACCTCGCGTGAAAAGACCAAATACTTTGGTCTGTGTGCGGTGGCGCAGACTTGTGCAAGAGTTCTTCTGGGTACGAGAGAGCCAGGTGTGGGCTTAGTACCCTGAGTTGTTCACTGGTTTTTCTTTTCAGGGATGAGAAGAATGAAGGAGGGAATGATTTAAGAACCCAATGTTTGGCTATAAAAGACTTCGTAATATTCTTGATGTTATTCCAGAGCAGTTCCTTTAGACGACGTGCGATTCTGAGCCCTGGTGTGTCCGGAATTATGTTTTCAGTGCGTTCACACTGGGAACGCAAAATAAATGAGATAAATCCAAAATGGTGATCCGAATTAGTGATCCTATAGTACAGATGGGTCCATAATGAGGTGTTTACCCTAGAAACGACATAACACTTGTCGGCATAGGACCTTTGGATCCCTCTCCCACTTTGGGAACGTTAAACAGATAATTAAATTAATTAATTATTTCGTTTAATGGAGAAACACTAGTTTCTCTTAAATGGGGGCTCAGATTGGAAAACCTAGGGCACCGTTGAGTTCAGAGCATGCCTTCTACCCTGGGAGGGGTATAAGTTTTGTGGGGGTGGGCCGTCGGTGAAAAATGGCCCCATGGGCGTTTTCGTAATTTGGTGGCCTCAGACGTTCAGTTTTATAACTTTTGAATGAGGCCTCATATTTAAATTCTGAGACCTCCATCATGATTAGGAGGTGGTGTTTGTCCTTAGGGAGGCTTATCCTCGACTCTGTCGAAGGTTTCAGATGCCGGATTAATTATGGGTTTAAATTAATTAAAAAATTTAATTAATTCTTTTTTTATTGAAACCCTTATTCTTACCCTCCCATCGCTTTCTATCCCCTGGAGGAACCTCCCTCAAACCACCCTCTCCTCCTCCACTCCATCAATTCAGCTCTGGAGAGGCACGACGCACCGGCGGATCCCTCGCGGCGAAGCTTCGGGCAACGCCCCAATAGGTAGGAGGTTACGTTGCGTTTTTAATTATGCATCTACCTTTGAACTCGTTTTCTAGCATTGATTTGCCATATAATTTGAAATCAAAGACCATGCTTACGTAGTACATATTTTTATCTTTCAAACGCTTGTTTCAGAATTGAAATCCGAGTTCCGAAGGGTCCGGGGGTGTTCGCCGAAGTTTGAGGGAATTTGGGGGTCTTCCGGGCAGCAGGCGGCGCGGGCGAGTGGTGGCCTTGGAGGCAGGCGGCGGGGCTCCTCAGCTGCGGTCGTCGATGTGCAGGCGAGCGGCTACGAAGATGGATGGGGTGAGGCGGATCTGCGGCTGGGCGAGGGAGCGCGGCAGGAGGCCGCGGCGCCAGCGAGGAGGAGGACCGGCTTCAGTCGGTCGTCGCTGGACGATGACCCGGGGTCTTCGTGACCCCAGCCAGCAGACAAGGGACTCGCGCTGCATGGGTCCCTTGGGGAAACAGCCGAATTGGTTCAGCCGGTACGGGTGGTGCGGGTCGGCCCGCGCGGTGAACCGTGGGCCGGCTCAGGCAGGGGGTGGGCCGGCCGAACCGGCCCAGCCGACCCCCCTTTCGGTCCGATGATTTAAAATCACCTCTAAAAGGCATCTTGAGTGTCGAATTCATGCGCCGTCAGTGGCGACGCATTCCTTGAGTTAAGACGAGTATTTTGATATAGTTTCAGGTAATTTTAATTCCCGAAACGAGGGGATCGAAGGCACGACACATCTTTAAGTGAATTGACATTTTCTTCGCGGGATATTGTTTTGGACGACGCAAACGCGTCCGATGTCCGTTTCAAGCGTCGTCAGTGGCATTGGGACCCTGGTGCTGAGGCGGAGTTTTCCAATGTGGTTTCAGGTGTTGAAACTGGAGTTGAGGCATGGCCCCCATGGCCCGTCTTTTGAGCTGCATGTAGCGTTTTTAACTTTTTCATTGGATGTCTATTCGGGGCATGCGAGAAGTCGATGTTGGGTGTTTTTCCGAGGGAATCGCTTTAGCGTAGTTTGCCTGCTCTAATTCCGCACGCTGGTGCGGACCCCGTGGGGGCCATTTTGGGAGTTGATGGTGGTTTTCAGCATTGTCACTGGGTGTCTGTTTTGGACAAATAATTAGTCGAACTTGTGTACTTTTTCAAGAGGATCTCAATGGTATGATCTGTTCGTTGTGTTGCGGGACCGGGATGTGGATCCCACATAGCACCTCTCTTTTGCGGTGTGCCGGAATGCACCTTTTTCCCCGGATATCCGTTGTGCTCAAGTGAGCAGTATTTTTGATGTGTTTTCTCGAAGGGATTGCAATGGTTCGATGCGCCCGACTGTTTTCAGGGCCGAGGCTCGGGATTATGAGATGTTGTTCGGGCGTGAGGTGGTGTTGGTGAATTTTATGTCGGATATCTGTTTGAGGTGAGTAAGTAGTCTATCTCACATGTTTTTCCGCGAAGATTAAAACGGTGTAATATATTCAAGCGAGCAGAGCCTCTTACAATATCTCATTAAATGTGGAATGTGAAGGTGCCTCGATGGTGGTTCTTCCTGCAGTGTTTGCAGAGAACCCTTGGCGTGTGATCACATTCACTCTCGTGTGAGTGAAGTTATGATTAACGAGATGTGGTTGGTTGTGCCTTAGCCGTTGAGGTGGCAGGTTGGAGTTGTTACATCATTCCTTCCCGTTGACATTGGGTGTCGGGTGCACGTTAACCTTTGTGCTAGAGACATGGTATACTCTGGGAGAATATGGGAGCGCTGGGAGGAACATTTGGATATTGGTACCTAAGAATGTTTGTGTGCTTGGTTGGGGTTGACTTGGGGCCACATGTCGTGTGGGCCCCATGTGCGTGTCGTGTTCTAATTTACGTACTTTTAACCTCTCGTGACGTAGAGGGTCCCTTTGTTCTCTTTTGTTGACCAGCAGGGTTGAATTTTCACCTAGTCCTGTTCTCGTCTGTTGACCAGCAAGGTTGAGTTTTCCCCTGGATCTATTCACGTTTGGCTGACAGAGATGGTTTGGTTCCTCTGTTTCTTCAGCTATGAGGGGTTTCAGTACCGTTCCCCTTTCACCGGACTGCGGCACCATTTGCGACTACAGGTGTTCATATAATGTGAGTGTTTGCCCCAATTTCTTGGAGGAGTTGACTCAGTCTGCTTAGATAGTGACTCAACAGATTGGAGCATAATCGCTTTGTGAGGTTTGGGGAGATTATCCCGTCACTCCGTGTTCCCTGGTAGAGTTCTTGTGGATTCAGTGTGACCAACACATTACACGGGCATCGATCCTCTACCCAGGAGGTTGTTTCTAGTAGGGCTGAGGTTGTTTCTAGTATGGATAAGGCTGTTTCCATGAGGGCTGAGGTTGTTACCAGTGGGGCTGAGGTTGTTTCGAGCAGGGCTCGCCATTTGTACCATCCAGCATGGATGGCCAGTACAGCGGTGTTCACATAGCAGTACCATCCAACAGGGATAGCCAGAGCAGTTCCAGGTTTACATCAAGCGGGGCTGGGCAGTGGTCCCCGATGCCGGGCTTACCTCCAGTGGGGCTAGGTAGTGGTCCTCGATGTCTGGCTTACCATTAGCGGGGCTGGGCAGTGGTCCCTGATGCCGGTCGTACCTCTAACTGGGCTGGGCAGTGGTCCCCGATGTCAGTTTACCTCTAGCTGGGCTGGGCAGTGGTCCCGTCACCGACTTTATTCGGGTCACCCTCCAGTAGATTACCCTGTTACGAGAATAGGAAGTGTGGCACCCGTCCACTCTTACCGGGTCTCCCTGTAGTGGGAACCCGTTGACTTTCAGGGACCTTCCAGCAGGGCTGGGCAGGGGGTCGCCTGTTGACTTTGAGCAGACCTCTCGACTGCGGGGTAGTGACATGGTGTGGTTTGACGTTCCCCCCAGAACTCTCAAGTACGTGGAGGGATTTCCCCACTGAGACGCGTACTTGAGACACGACATAAAACCGTGTGGGCGAGTCAGTGCCTCCCAAAGTGGATAGTATCAAGGTGCAGTGATTTGAGCCCTCGACTTGCAGTTCGGGGCAGATGTGCGGGATACTGGGCATCGATGGTGTTTACTTCTGGGACTGATGGCGACTCACATTTCTTGGGATGAGCTACGGGATGGATATCCCCTTACGATCTTGTTTGGGCTTCTTGTTTGAGCATATTAATATGTATATACCTTGTTCCAGTACCCACTTCTTGGGTTTGGTTACTCTCCTTCCAGGAGAGGCGAAGACGCGTGGGGTATGCCACGTGCTTTCCGTGTCTAGCTTCTCATGGTTGGATGAGTCTACTCTCCTACTATAGGTAGCGAAGACTCGACGGGATGTTCATCTTCTCACTATTTCCAGATCCTTGTATCTGGAAGAGTCTACCTCCTTTCCCTTGTTGGGTTGAGCTGGACTCTCTATTGTACTCTTTACTGCACTTTCAGTTGTACTCCTTTACTTTTCTCTATTCGCTCTACTGCTCACCCTGAGGTACCTCCTTTTTTTCTCCCTCGAGCCTTCGGGGTATCCTACTGAGTATCTTTATACTCACCCCTGCTTGGTCTTTGCCAACACTTGGTGTTCCCTTGCAGACGACGGATAGGTTGGTCGTGACTTCAGCAGAGCTTAGGAGCTTGGGAGCTTGGACCGCATGCGGTGGTCAGAGTCGGGTTCCAGGTGGGGGACCCTTCCAGTTGTTTATTTTGTTTACCTGTTTCTGGGTTGTGTCACTTTTCTGGATGGGCGTGTGTTTTTCCCTTTTTCATTTTCAGTTTACTTTCAGCTTGCTTTGTACTGATTAGAGGCTGATGCACTTTTGGTGGCTTATATATAGCAGTTGCCATTTTCGTTACTTGTCTTTTCTTTTACTCTGCACTTTTTAATTGAGTGTGTTGCATGTGTGTGTGTACAAGTACTCAGGAAAATGCCTCCCTGAGTTTTTTAGCCTTCGTCGCTTGTCTCCAGCCCCTGGCCTATGGAGGAGGGCTTGGGGTAGTTGCAGCTAGAGCCCGAGTAGGGTCGTGTCGTGACAACCTTTCCCTCATCCTCATCAATGAGAAAACTATATGGTTATGCAACGTACAATTCCTACTCGAAAACACAATTGTGGATTCCATACTTCATATACTTATGATAAAACTAAAACATGTTTTAATCAAATATATAAAATAACAATCTTATAGCCTAATTCCATGACAGAGATAATAAATTCTCATTTAGATCAATTCCTCATATATAGGAATAAACTTTATACTACTATAGTTATTTTTTGGATGACATTTAAATCCTCATTGAGTTTGTTTCAAAAAATTAATTATGTTTAGATCATGTTTATTCTCTTTATCAATGGAATAAATTTACCTATCATATTATTTTCGATCAAATCACATTTCACATTCATGTCTTTGAAAAAACTCAAAACATTAATAACTTCAACCAATCTTTTTGATTCATCCAAGGATATGAAAGATTATTTCTACTAAGACACCATTATATTAGTCTATATAGTGGATATCTGGTCACTAAATATATTATTCAAATTTCCTTTATCCATTTTTTTCTTAAGTTCAATTTTTTTCTCTATTTCCATAATTTATAATGTACACTTATATGTATTATAAATCATGTTTAACTCCCCTTGTTTAACACAATTCATCTTCAAATTTTTCATTATAAACTAAATTATTTTCATGTTGTGTTTTTTTCTAATAAAATGAAATGAATGGCATGGAGTAAGTGTTATATTGATTCTAGTCGAATTTCAAACAACTTTCCATCGAGCATAATGAAAGATGATGATCCATTTGTCTCCCTCTCTACAGAATCTAAGACACCATCCTCTTCCCCCCTACACCATCTCTCACACCCTCTATGAGTTCCTCATTAGTAGATCAGCAGACACCTCCCCATTCAATAGACTCTATATTGAGAGAATAGGCTTCCACCCTTTGTTCTTTTTGGGGACATTGAAGGGTGACTGTTATAGGTAAAAATTTAAATATTAATAATGTATTTGCACATTTTTATACAACTAATTGTGTTCTTATAAAATATGGAAAAAATTATACTACAAAGAAAAATATGAAAAGCTAATATGTATGGAATCTGAACTGACTAAAGATAGTTGTCCCATTTAACTACTATGTGGTCCTTACGGATTACACTGTGGGATTATTTGGCCAGATTCTAGGCCAATTGGTGATAGAGCCAGTTATCCTTTCAATTATGTATGATGATTCGAGGCATATACCTCCATCCTGGAAAAACGATGTTTTCAATTCATAGACAAAGGTAATATTAATACATTATGATGTAATTTAATGTCATTATATTTTAATATTATAATATTTTTAAAATTAATATCTTTATACATATGTTTTTTTACTTTCTCCTTGCTGATATGATAGCCCGAAAGTGGGCATTGAAAAATTTGGGAATGAAATGGAAAGATTTTAAATAGAGATTATGGAATGAATTCAATGATACATCATCGAGCGCCCAACAACTGTATGATACAGTACCCAATGGGGTACCTAGAGTGAAATGAAATGTTTTTATTGATATTCATCATGATGAGAATCACATGGTATTTAAATATATATTATTATATTAATATTATTTTATATTTATAAATTCATATAAAATTATATTAAATAGAATAAATAGCTATTAAATTACATTTTATATATTTCTAGAGGTTTCAAGAAATAATTCATTGTATCAGGATAAGAAAATCAACCCTTACACTGTAGGGTCAATGAGTTTTTATAAAAGATGATTGACTCTAGTAAATTTTTCATTAGTTTAAATATTTATAAGATAATATTATTTGTTTAATATATTAAATTTTTTATTTATATTAGTTTAATGCAGTCATAGAATTCAGAGCACTAAACATCCCAAACACAATTGTGGTTGTATGTTTATAAAAAAATCTGATGGGAGTTTAGTTAATGGGAATTCCATAGAATGATAGGGTTAGAAGATGTAAAGACCCGTAAATTTCAAGGAAATTTTTTTCTTAATTTTCTTTGGAATTTTACAAGAGCGCAGTTTCTGACGGCACCTGATTCTGAGGCCTGGTGTGCCCGGAATCATTTTCTGAAGATTGGCTCGGGTACGTTCAGTGAATGAACAAGAGGATTTTTCTAACTTTTGAACAGATGCTCGGAATCAAATTCTGAGGGAACCGATGAAATCGCAGTGCCAGTATTTTCTTAGAAACTCCTCTTCCGGAGTTGCATTTTCTCGGGTGTGGTTTTTAATTTTTGGACTTTAAGTTAAGAAATAAAATAATGTGGTACGACAACTTTATTTTTATTTCACTTAAAGCCACTTAAAAGCCACCTAAAGCTGCTTAAGCTGAGTTGAAGCGGATAGGGTGCAATTCAAAATATCCTACCCTCTTGGTAGGATATTTGTGAGGTGGGGCCCGCACGAGCCCCACCGTTTCTTTTCCGCTAAGTAACACACCCGCGAAAAACCCCTATTAAATGAAAGTCAACTGGGGCATTTCCTTAAACAATTAAACGCTCCTATTAATTAGGCGGTTTATTAGTTGAAATTAATTTTATGAATTAATGGGTCATTACTTAGTTTGTTTTACTTTTTGTTGGAATATTAATAAAATAAGACCAACACACCTTTCTTCTCGGGTGCGTTGTGTTGAGAGGATTTGGAGATTCGGTGCCTTCATCCTCCTTCACGAAGAACTCGAAGAACGCGAAGAATGCGAAGAATGCGAAGAACGTCTTCACCCTCGGAGATCGACGATGCCGACGATTCTCCTTCCGCGACGCTTCTTCCGCGACGTTCTTCCACACAACAATCTCCGATCACCAACTACTTGAGGTAGGAGTTTTCAAATCCTTTAAATTACTTTGTGGTTTTTATCCTCAACATGGATTTAATTATTATAATTAAATCTGTGTGTTTCTTTAAACCTCGGAGATCGTCGACGCGACGCCCTTCTGCGACGACACGACGCTCTTCCGCGACGCGACGATCATCCTCCCATGCGACGGTCGATTCTGCGAAGAACTCTTCCGACGACTACGACGAGGTAGGGGTCGTTTTGAAAATGATTTTACATATTCTTGTTATCCTCCAAGGCAAGAACGTGGACCAACCAATTAACAAGTTGGTCCGCGGATTATTATTGCGGTTCGTGGTTCATCAATTGCTGGGATTTTATGGTGTTGTTTCAAACCGCTCATGCGGTGGGTGCGGACCAACGAACAAGTCCAAACCCACCGCCCTTTGTTCTTGGTGTGCGGAACGGCGGACGACGACAAAAAGGGTCGCAGAGACGATTTGTTGATTCCGCAAAGAAGAACGGGACCCGAGAGGAGCTACGACGCAGACGGAAATGGAATCAGACCACCGGAGCAACTCTGGTGGCCCGCGGACTCCACCGGCGGCGCGGGTCGCCAGCGCGGCGGCGGCCAACCCGACCTGCGACCACGAGGGTCCGGCGAGACACAGGACGCGGCTCTGCCGCGTCCGCTGACCAAGCGCGGCCCACGCGGGGCCGCGGCTCCTCTTCTCGCGGGGACAGCACGCCCCGCGGTTCCCTCGCTCGGCCACTCGGCCGAGCCGAGCCGACCCGCCGGTTCGGGCTGGGTCGCGCCCAGGCCGGGCCGGACCGTGTCCGACCCAGACCCGGGTCAGGTCAACCCGGTTTGGGCTGACCCAACAGGGGTTGGGCTGGGTCGGTCCGGGCCCAGACCCCCCGTTTCCAGACCTTTTCGGTCTTTTGCTCATAACTTGAGCTACGGGCCTCTGAATGACGCGCCGTCAGTGGAGATGCGATCCTTGGATCGAGACGGTCGTTTTGGTATATCACACTCAAGGTTTAGGTATACTTTGGGTTCGTCCGGGTTGGTTCGTACACGAAACCAACCGGGCCCTCGGAGCAGAAACGCTCATATCTTGAGCTTCGGATGTCCGATTGACGTGCCGTCGACTTCATTGAATTCCTATAAGTGAGACGGATCTTTTGTCTTAATGCGCCTGAGGTTTGGACGCAGGTGGAGTACGGTTGGGTTGGTTTTGCCTTAAAAACCAACCGGGCCCCTTGGACGAAAAAGCCAATAACTCTCAGACCGGGCGTCCGATCGACGCGCCGTCTGCGACGTTGAGTTCCTGTTGACGATACGGAAATTTTGGATATATCAACTCTGTACTATGTGTCAGTTGATGTATCAGCCTCTTGGCTCGTGGAGCGGACCCTCCCAAACGAGCTTGCTGTGTGCGGGAACCCTAGAGCTGGCTACGACTGCGATGACGACGACGACTGTGCAGAGATTCTCAGTGGATTCGACGGCGATGACTACAACACTCAGCGATCCTTTATGGGTCAGTGCTACCAATCTTGTGTGGGTCTGATCCTATGTGGGTGAGCGCTCAGCGGTCTTGTGTGGGCCAGCGCCTACAGATCCTGTGTGGGTCCGATCCTGTGTGGTTCTTTGTAGGGGTTAGTTACCTATCGATCCTTTGTGGGTCAGATCCTTTGTGGGTCATTGCGGGGGTTAGTACCTATCGATCCTTTGTGGGTCCGACGGCTTAGATGGATCAGTGATCATCTCTATCGTTATTCAAAGAAGTATACCTGTGTGTGGTGAATCCTGTTTACTTTCCTTTGTGGATTGTGTTGTGCTATCCTATGTGGATTTACGTTTTGCTTTCCGGTGTGGACTGTGTTGTACTTGAGCTCGGATGTTGGAGCCGAGAGAGAATTGATGACTTAGGTATATGTATGGGCATATACCTAAGCCGTGTCAGATGTTACTTCGTGATTATATCTTTCCTTTGTGGTTTTCCTTTGTGGATTCTGGGAGACCTTCAGGGGTCTCGGGGTCCCTACTGAGTAGCTTATACTCACCCCTGCACGGGCTATGCCCACACTACGTTGTGTTGGTTGCAGATGACTGACATTGCTGATCGTGGTTGAGCCTTGTGGAGCAGGACGATACCTGGAGGTGGACCACTGGGCTGGACGTACTCGGAGCGGTCGGCTGGACCCGAGGAGCAGTGGAGGCTATCTGTACCCACCCTTTTAGGTGGGATTTTCAGTGGACAGCTCGACGTCATAGCTTTACTTTTCAGTTTCTATTTTCCCTTTCCAGTTGTACTTTATTTTGAGTTTGGGTTTGTATATTGGCCCACATACTTTTCCGTACTTAATGTTATACCAGTTTTTACTTAGTGTTTACTTCTTCCTGCTTACTCTGTGGTGTTTGTTGTTTACTTTACAAAGGCAATGCCTTCCCTTTTTCCGGGATTTATGCCTTGGTCCTAGTCGCCAGCCCCTGGCCTATGGAAGGCGGGCTTGGGGTAGTCACGGCACGGGCCCCGAGGACGG
This sequence comes from Viscum album, assembly GCA_963277665.1. NCBI lineage: Eukaryota > Viridiplantae > Streptophyta > Magnoliopsida > Santalales > Viscaceae > Viscum > Viscum album. Next base: position 1,622,122,687 of record OY728152.1, read on the forward strand.
GTTGTGAAAAATTGGTATCAGAGGAGTTCGGTCCTACCGTGAACTCTGATCTTTTCAATGTGAAGCAATAGTGTTTAGCGTATTGGGTGTGGTTATCAGTCCAGGGAGTCCAGTGTTGGTGTGGCGGCCGAGGTATCCGTACACCAGGACCCTGACTTCTGGTTTCTGACTTAATGCATGAAAACATTGATTGCATGTATGTTCAAGTTTTCTTTGTGATTACTTTGTATCAGCTCACCAGGTATATTGTTCTGACCGTGGTGCACCTGTTTCCTTTTCAGGATGACCCCATGACGGCAGCCAGCTAGGGTTCCGAGAGTTGAGCGTGACGACAGCACACCGAGCGACGAGGCCTCGGTGTAGGGCCCTTTTTCAGCAGTGGCACCGGCGGTAGCTCTACCCGTCGAGCCACCGATGCTTCCAGCACCAACCGCTGATGATGCACGTCGCCTTAGTGCACTGCATGAGTTCTAGTGCCAGCGACCACCCAGGTTCCACAGGGAGACAGACCCCCAGGCAGCCAAGGACTGGCTGGAGGCAGTGGTGCGAGTTTTCCGGTTAGTGAGGACACCAGCAGACCTCATGGTGATCCTCGCAGCGAGCCTACTGCACACAGCAGCGGGCCGATGGTGGAGCTTGATGCTCCAGGTGCACGATGAGGCATCTCTTCTCTGGACGGACTTTGAGAGCCTCTTCCGCTCAGAGTTCGTCCCGGCCACCCTCCGTGCGGTGCGCATCCAGGAGCTTCTTCAACTATGGCAGAGCATCTTGACCGTCGCCCAGTACTCGGTGAGATTTACAGATCTCTCTCGCTACTCTACAGACATGGTACGAGACCCATTCTTCTAGGCCCGGACCTTTGAGCAGGGATTGAGACACGAGATCAGGGCATCGCTAATCTCCCTCACCATTCCGACTCAGACAAGAGTACTGGAGCAAGCCCTTTTGATCGAGAGCTTTCTTGCTGAGTCTACACCAGCGCCGAGACCCACCACAGGGCGGCACGTAGCAGAGTCTTCTGCAGCAGGCAGTCAACGGATGACTTAGGGGTCCAGGCAGACCAGACCCTCATGCTGACGACCTCAGGACACTGGCTCAGCAGTGCGGGGCACACAGCGTGGAGCCAGTCTTTCGAGAGGAAGGTAGTGCTACACATGAGGCGAGCAGGGCCACATGGCTCGTGACTGCCAGACCCACCGTGCCGAGGAGCAACAGACGGTTGAGGGGACACCCAGGAAGAGGAAGAGGGTCGACCGTGGTGGTCCGTAGGGAGGAGGCGGACGAGGAAGAGGAGTTGGCCGAGCAGCAGGTGGTGGGTGATGCTTTGAGGCCCTACCACCACCACCACCAGGAGGTCCACCCCGACCACAGGGAGCTGGAGTGAAGAGACAGGCACAGCTCCAGGTAGCAGAGGCCTACGACCACTGCACGCCCGAGATGATTCGAGGTACTATCTGTGTCTATTCCACCCTTGATGCAGTTCTTATAGACACAAGAGCGAGTCACTCTTTCATAGTCGCTTCCCTTGTTCGGAGCTCGGATATTCTGACAGAGCCGTTGGCTCGATCCTTACGGCTAGAGACTCCTACGGGAGGAGACTCGATGATCATTCACTAGTGCCGGCAGTGTGAGCTTACTCTAGGAGGCGAGAGCTTCAGCTGAGATCTTCTTGTAGAGGTGTCGATGCCTTACGATGTCATCGTGGACATGGATTGGTTATCTACAGTCCATGCTCAGATCGACTGTATTAGGCGCAAGGTGTGATGTGTACACACCAATGGGGGCAGGTTCACCTTCACCGGCGAGAAGGGAGCCTTCGCAGCACATGATGGACTCTCGCAGAGGAGAGGATAGCCCATCACTCATTAGTTGGCTAGCCTCATCCTAGGAGCAATTGACGTGCGGAGTCCTAGTTTTCCTACAGTGGGGGATCAGTACGCGGACGTCTTTCCGGACGACGTTCCAGGACTACCTCCTTGCAGAGAGGTAGAATTTTATATTGACCTGTACCCCGAGACATCCCTGATATTGACTCCATCATATCGGATGGCCCCCGCTGAGCTTTGAGAGCTACGGGTACAGTTGGAAGACATGCAGGGCAAGGGATTCATCCGACCCAGCGTTTCACCCTGGGCTTCCCCGATATTATTCGCCAAGAAGGCGGACGGGAGCTTGCGACTTTGTGTTGACTATCGTCTCCTTAACCAGGTGATGGTGAGGAACAAGTATCCGCTACCAAGGATTGATTACCTCTTCGATCAGCTCAAGGGATCACGGTGGTTCTCGAAGATAGACCTTAGGTCAGGCTATCATCAGCTCAAAGTTCGGGACGAGGACGTGTAGAAGACGACCTTCAGATGTCGGTATGGCCACTATGAGTTCTTGGTTATGCCATTCGGCATAACCAATGCTCCAGCAGTGTTCATGGGCCTCATGAACAGGATCTTTCATCCATACCTCAATCGATTTTTCGTGGTCTTCATCGACGACATTTTGATATACTCGACGACTGAGGAGGAGCACGCCTACCACTTGCGAGCTGTACTGGACACACTCCGAGAGCACTAGCTTTATGGAAAGCTCTCAAAGTGTCAGTTCTGGATACGTGAGGTCCACTTCTTGGGGAACGTCATCTCTGAGGCGGGAGTTGCAGTGGATCCTGCGAAGATCGAGGCAGTGCTAGCTTGGGAGCCACCCAGGAGCGTGATGGAGGTGCGGAGTTTCTTGGGACTAGATGGATACTATCAGAGATTTGTGCCAGACTTATCCAGAGTTGAAGCACCACTCTCAGCTTTGACGAAGAAGGGGAAACCCTTTTTGTGGTCAGACAGATGTCAGCAGAGCTTCCAGGAGCTGAGACAGAGATTGACCAGCGCACCTATCTTGAGGTTGCCTGAGGAGGGAGTAGGGTACGTAGTCTACTGCGATGCATCAGGGACCGGACGTGGATGTGTCCTGATGTAGGAGTGAGCAGTGATCACCTGTGTATCACGTCAGTTGAGGCCGCATGAGTAGAATTACGCTACCCATGAACTGGAGTTAGCAGCAGTGGTCTTTGCTTTGAAGACACAGCGACACTATCTGATGGGCGAGCGCTTTACAGTCTTTTCTGACCATCAGAGTCTCAGGTACATCTTCTCATAGAAGGACCTGAACCTGAGACAGCAGTGATGGCTTGAGTTCCTCCAGGACTATGACTTTGAGATAGTCTATACTCCTGGGAAGGGGAACGTGGTAGCCGATGCCCTCAGTAGGAGAACGATCATTCAGCTACTCGAGGAGGCGACAAAGCATCTAGCCGCTTTGCGGATATCCTTTGTGGAAAGAGATGGAGCAGCCTTCCTTCAGTCTCTCACAGTCACCCCTCCACTACTGCAGCGGGTCAGAGAGGCACAGCGTGGGGACGCTGACTGTGAGACGCGACGTGCACAGATATACTCAGGACAGACACCTGATGGCTTCTCTTTTGGAGCAGAGCATGACATCTTTTTCAGAAGACGTACCTTGGTACCAGTCACTTTACAAGAGGAGGTGCTGAGAGAGTTTCACACTTCTCCTTTGGCGGTACATCCTAGAGTGGAAAAGATGTACCAGGACCTCAAACGAAAGCACTGGTGGCCGGGCATGAAGAAGGCTGTGGCGGAGTTCGTTTCTCGATGCCTCACATGCCAGCAGGTGATGGCAGAGAATCAGGTACCAGCAGTCTTGGTATAGCCCTTGGAGGTCCCAGAGTGGAAGTGGGATGGGATATCTATGGACTTTGTGACTGGACTTCCACGCACTTCTAGAGGTAACGACTCCATCTGGGTGATTGTCGACCGACTCACCAACTCGGCCCACTTCTTACCCATCAGAGAGAAGGGCTCAGTGGAGAGATTAGGACATCTCTATGTTCAGAAGATTGTACGGCTTCACGGTGTGCCATCATCTATCGTCTCCGATCGAGATGCTCGCTTTACTTCCCGGCTTTGGAAGGGGTTGCAGGAGGCGTTCGGGACGCAGCTACGTCTAAGCACCGCCTTTCACCCTCAGACGGATGGTTAGAAGGAGAGGACCATTCAGACTCTCAAGGACATGCTCCGCGCATGTGTCCTCAACTTTGGTCGCAGCTGGGAGGACCACCTACCCTTGGTGGAGTTTGTGTACAACAACAGCTACCATTCCACCATCGGGATGGCACCGTACGAGGCGTTCTACGACAGACCTTGCAGATCTCCTTTGTGCTGGACAGACCCTGGGGAGTCAGCACTTGTGGGACCAGAGATGGTCCGGGCCACGACAGAGAAGGTCCAGGTCATCCAGGAGTGGATGAGGACAACTCAGAGCCAGCAGAAGTCTTATGCTGACAGGAGGCGGAGGCCACTAGAGTTCGAGGATGGCGACCATGTCTTCCTGCGGGTTTCACCTCGACGTGGTTTACAGAGATTTGGCAGAGGTAGCAATTTGTATCCACGCTTCGTCGGACCATTCCAGGTTCTCAGCAGGATTGGCGAGGTGGCTTATCGCCTGGCTCTACCACCTCAGTTGCACCGGGTGCATGACGTCTTCCACGTATCCCAGATGAGGAGATACGTGCACGACCCGACACACATCATTGAGCATGGGGAGCTAGACGTTGATGATGAGGAGACTTTTTCGGAGGGCCCGGTGGAGATCGAGGATGGACAGGATCGGGTCCTAAATGGGCGGTCGATTCCTCTAGTGCGCATCAGATGGAAGCACGAGAACCTCCATGAGAGCACTTGGGAGAGGGAGGCTTAGATGCGTACTTAGTACCCACATTTGTTTCCCTAGTTTATGATGTATCTTTACGGGGACATAAATCCCTGAGGTGGGAGTGATGTAAAGACCCGTAAATTTCAAGGAAAGTTTTTTCTTAATTTTCTTTGGAATTTTAAAAGAGAGCAGTTTTGGACGGCACCTGATTCCAAGGCCTGGTGTTCCCGGAATCATTTTCCGAAGTTTGGATCGGGTACGTTCAGTGAACGAATGAGCGGGTTTTTCTATCTTTTAAACCAATGCTCGGAATCAAATTCTGAGGGAACTGATGAAATCGCAGCGCCGGTATTTGCTTAGAAACACCCCTTCCGGAGTTGCGTTTTCTCAGGTGTGGTTTTTAATTTTTGGGCTTTAAGTTAAGAAATAAAATAATGTGGTACGACAACTTTATTTTTATTTCACTTAAAGCCACTTAAAATCCACTTAAAAGCCACTTAAAGCTGCTTAAGCTGAGTTGAAGCGGATAGGGTGCAATTCAAAATATCCTACCCTCTTGGTAGGATATTTGTGAGGTGGGGCCCGCACGAGCCCCACCGTTTCTTTTTCGCTAAGTAACGCACCCACGAAAACCCCTATTAAATGAAATTCAACTGGGGCGTTTCCTTAAATAATTAAACGCTCCTATTAATTGGGCGGTTTATTCATTGAAATTAATTCTATGAATTAATGGGTCGTTACTTAGTTTGTTTTACTTTTTGTTGGCATATTAATAAAATAAGACCAACACACCTTTCTTCTCGGGTGCGTCGTGTTGAGAGGATTTGGAGATTCTGTGCCTTTATCCTCCTTCGCGAAGAATGTGAAGAACGAGAAGAACGCGAAGAACGCCATCACCCTCGGAGATTGATGATGCCGACGATTCTCCTTCCGTGACGCTTCTTCGGCAACGTTCTTCCCCGCAACAATCTCCGATCACCAACTGCTTGAGGCAGGAGTTTTCAAATTCTTTAAATTCCTTTGTGGTTTTTATCCTCAACATGGATTTAATTTTTATAATTAAATCATTGTGTGTCTTTAAACCTCAGAGATCGTCGACGCGATGCCCTTCCGCGATGACGCGACGCCTTTCCGCGACAACGCGACGCACTTCCACGACGCGACTATCATCCTCTCCCGCGACGGTCAATTCCGCGAAGAACTCGTCCGACGACTATGACGAGGTAGGGGTCGTTTTGAAAATGATTTTACCTATGCTTGTTTTCCTCCAAGGCAAGAACGCGGAACAAACAATTAACAAGTTGGTCCGCTGATTATTATTGCGGGTCGTGGTTCATCAATTGCTGGGATTTTATGGTGTTGTTTCAAACCGCTCACGCGGTGGGTGTGGACCAACGAACAAGTCTAAACCCACCGCCCTTTGTTCTTGGTGTGCGGAATGGCAGACGATGACAAAACCGGTCGCAGAGACGATTTGTTGATTCCGCAGTGAAGAACGGGACCTGGGAGGAGCTACGGCGTAGACAGAAATGGAATCGGACCACCGGAGCAACACCGGTGGCCCGCGGACTCCACCGGCGGCGCCCCGGCGCGCCGCCGGATGGAGCCGCCGCGGGTGAAGCCGCGAAGGCGGCGGTCGACACGACCCGTGACCGCGCGGGTCCGGCGAGACACGGGACGCGGCTCTGTCGCGTCCGCTGACAAAGCGCGGCCGCAAGCGGGGTCGCGGCTCCTCTTCCCGCGGGGACAGCACGCCCCGCGGTTCCCTCGCTTGGCCGCTCGGCCGAGCCGAGCCGACCCTCCGGTTCGTGCCGGGTCACGCCCAGGTCGGGCTGGGCCGGGTCCGACCCGGTTCGGGCCGACCCAGGGGGGTTGGGCCGGGTCGGTCCGGGCCCAAACCCCCCTTTTCCGGTCCTTTTCGGTATTTTGCTCATAATTTGAGCTATGGGCCTCCGAACGATGCGACGTCAGCGGCGATGCGATCCTTGGATCGAGAAGGTTGTTTTGGTATATCACACTAAAGGTTTCAGAATAATTTGGGTTCGTCCGGGATGGTTCGTACACGAAACCAACCGGGCCATCGGAGCGGAAACTCTCATATCTTGAGCTTCAGACGTCTGATTGACGTGCCATCGGGTTAGTTGAATTCCTCTAAGTGAGACGGATCTTTTGGCTTACTACGCCCGAGGTTTTGGACGCAGGTGGAGTATAGTTGGGTTGGTTTTGACTTAAAAACCAACCGGGCCCCTAGGACGAAAAAGCCAATAACTCTCAGACCGGGCGTCCGATTGACGTGCCGTCTGCGACGTTGAGTTTCTATTGACGATACAGAACTTTTGGATACATCAACTCTATACTATGTGTCAGTTGATGTATCAGCCTCTCGGCTCATGGAGCGGACACTCCCGAACGAGCTTGCTGTGTGCGGGAACCCTAGAGCTGGCTGCAACTGCGACGAAGACGACAACTGTGCAAAGATCCTCAGTGGATTCGACGACGACGATTACAGCACTCAGCGATCCTTTGTGGGTCGGTGCTACCGATCCTGTGTGGGTCTGATCCTGTGTGGGTCAGCGGTCAGCGGTCCTGTGTGGGCCAGAGCCTACAGATCCTGTGTGGGTCCGATCCTGTGTGGGTCTTTGCGGGGGTTAGTTACCTATCGATCCTTTTTGGGTCAGATCCTTTGTGGGTCATTGCGGGGGTTAGTACCTATCGATCCATTGTGGGTCTGACGGCTTAGATGGATCAGTGATCATCTCTATCATCATTCGAAGAATTATACCTGTGTGAGATGAATCCTGTTTACTTTCCTTTGTGGATTGTGTTGTGCAATCCTGTGTGGATTTACGTTTTGCTTTCCTGTGTGGACTGGATTGTACTTGAGCTCGGATGTTGGAGCCGAGCGAGAATTGATGACTTAGGTATATGTATGGGCATATACCTAATCCGTGTCGGATGTTACTTCGTGATTGTATCTTTCCTTTGTGGTTATACTTTGTGGATTCTGGAGGACCTTCGGGGGTCTCGGGGTCCCTACTGAGTAGCTTATACTCACCCCTGCATGGGCTATGCCCGCACTATGTTGTGTTGGTTGCAGACGACGGACATCACTGATCGTGGTTGGGGCTTGTGGAACAGGACGGTACCTGGAGGTGGACCACTGGGCAGGACATACTCGGAGCGGTCGGCTCGACCCGAGGAGCAGTGGAGGCTATCTGTACCCACCCTTCAGGTGGGATTTCCAGTGGGCAGCTCGACGTCGCGGCTTTACTTTTCAGTTGTTGTTTTCCCTTTCCATTTGTACTTTACTTTCAGTTTGGGTTTGTATATTGGACCACTTACTTTTCCGCACTTACTGTTGTACCAGTTTTTAAGTAGTGTTTACTTCTGCCTGCTTACTCTATGGTGTTTGTTGTTTACTTTACAAAGGCAATGCCTTCCATTTTTCTGGGATTTATGCCTTGGTGCTAGTCGCTAGCCCCTGGCCTATGGAAGGCGGGATTGGGGTAGTCACGGCACGGGAACCGAGGATGGGTCGTGACAGAAGAAAATTTTCATTATAATAAAATATTATAATTTGTAACAATGTTAATATATAATGATTCCAATATGACTGTTATTTGATTTATAAGTAAAAATTAATGAACTATGGGATGCCAATACCACACAGTTCTTTTCAGCCTCCTAGGATAACCTAGTTGGTAATTCATTTGGAAAGGAGCATCATGGTCGAGTGTGCGGGATGAGTTTAGGGCCAGTACCATCTAAAATATTTGGCATACCATAAGGGATTGTATCTGAATCAAATCTTGGTTGTTGTCACTACCTACCCCAAGATGCTCAGAAAGAGTTTATTTCTATGAAATGTATAATTCAGAAACCATGGAATCACATATCCACTTTATAGAAACCATTGGTTAATTTATATCAGAAGACAACCAGATCTGTCCCTAGTAATATTGCATCAATTATTTTTGGTGAGCAGGTAAAACACACAACTTCTAAATCATTTAATTCACAAATTTTTTTATTGATATTAAGTTTAAATATAACTATAAAAAATTGTTTAATTTTCATTATAATTGTATTACAGGTGCCAGAAGTAGGAAGTAGAGATGGAGATGGAGAGGGTGAAGATTAGATGCCATCACCATATATTGATTAGTGGAGATATTTGGTTCATGTTTCATTTTTGGAATAGAGTGGACTATGTTGAGTGATATAGTCTATACATTGTATATGTGTACTATGATTATAAGATGTTGAAAATTTCTTTATGTGTGTTTTCCATGTACTCTAATTTATGTGTACTTTGATTATGTTATGTTTCCTTTTTTATTTCTTTCATTTGTTATGTGCTTTTATACATTTTGTATTAGGTTTTTTCTGGGCTGCAGATTCTACAACTCGTTTTTTCATAATTTATCATATGACGGTGGTTTAAACTACCACTAAATAAAGGTTTTTTATTCGACAATGGTTTTAACCTCCTCTATATTATGATATTTTTTTGTGAAGAGGTTAATACCACTTCTAAATAAAAATAATCTTATTTAGCATCAATTTGATCCATTTTTGTCATGGTTTTTACCTCTGCTAAAATCTCGGTATTATTTTGGCCATAAAACATTGTTAAAACACATAAAACCACCTCTAAATACACTTTATAAGATGCTTACAAAAAATGAAGCTAAATAGAAGGAGCCACCTCATGTTGGATTCCAACAACAATTTTAGAAGTGGTTTTAGGAAACCATCACATAAAAATTTGACGGAGTTTTATACTACCACTACATAACAATTTTTTTGTAGAGTTACTTGAATCCCCTTGACCATTTAACATCTAGGGTATTTATTATTATTTGTCCCATGTACATGAAACTGAATACATGTATGTATACCAATTAAATGAACAAAAAAGTAATGGTGTGTGTATAAGAACCTTATATTAATCAAATATAGTGATAAATGATGTGAAATATTAATGAAGATGAAAATTTTTGCACACAAATAATTATATATAGTGACTCAACATACATTTGCATTGATGATAGATTCATATTTTTAAATATTTATGATGCTTTAATTTTTTTAGTTATGGATTTAGAAGTACCAAATTATGTCACATGGGGGATGTTTCATGTTAGCTAAGAATCTAAGATCCCATGTAATTTATTCCATGTCACTTCCATGAAATTTGAATTTAATGGCACCAGTAACACTATGAATGTGAATACTTTCACCCATGCGAAAGTTGTCACTCCAATGAATATTTTCAATTTTTCTTCAAAACATGTTGAACTTCACTTTTATCATCGAATTCAGTTTCTAATAATATTTTTCTATCATTAAATTATCACCCTCAAAATTTTATTTGTTCAGCATGAAAAGAGTTTAATTCTACATAAAATTTAGTATTTTACACATTTATTTTCATGTTAACAAATAATTTTAGAGGTTTAATAGTGTATGTCACCTTTATATATAAGGGTGTCCACCCTTTCATATGGCTCAATACCTTTTAAGGAACCTTATATAAAATTATCTATTTTATTAAATCTTCTCCAATGAATATTAGATTCATATTTAATTTTTATTCTCTTACTCATGTACAAAACACAGTTGAGAATTATTCACCTATGCACTAATCATTTTCTTGAAGAAAAATCCATGAATTGAATGAAATTTTATAGATATTATAACTTTCATGTGAACTAATAAATTTTAGATGAATCTATAATTTATTAAAATTGAATAATTTAATACCTTTTTTGTAACACCCCATAATTTTATGGACCTGTTTTTTCTGAAATAAATTTTAAATTTAATTTATATATTGAAATGAACTAAGTCAAAGATCACTTATCATACGTTACACACAACACTGACTTGGTGTGAATTCTACACAACACCGACTTGGTGTACGATGCATGAAACACTGAGTTGGCGTACAATACACACAACACTGAGTTTCTACAAAGTATCTATTTTTATTTTTTTAATTATAAAATAAGATAATTATAACCTATAAGTTCAAATTTGTAATACTAATAGTAATAACTAATTTTAATTTTTTTTATAATTTATTTATATAAATAAAACATATTGATAATAAAATATATGATATTTGGTAAAGTCCTTTTTATGTTTAAAAACATAATTTTCTTGAGTGAAGTGATTATAATAATTAAAGTAATTTTAGAATCATTTAGAAATTTAATTTTATAAAATAAACTTCATTTTTAAATTTATACTATCTAAATTAACTTAGCTTGAATTTTTGGGATCATTATGAGAAACTTAATTTTTTTGATAAATAGTGAAGAATGCATCCTTTTAGTTAAAAAAACAATTTTGTGTATTATTAATTATTAATGATAAATGATATTATAAATTAATTTTAATGCCACATTAGATAAATATTAAATCTACTAATAAAATGAAATTAATTATGATCAACTTCACTTTGACACGGAATAAAAAATATTAACAAACTTTTGAACTTTTTCCTATTAAAAACCCCGTTATTTCATCCCATCTACGAGATTATAACTAATATTAATTTTGTCTCTTATATGATTAGAATTTAAAAAATATAACATAAAAAGTTTGATTTAGTCTATTATTTATATTCTAATAAGTCCATGTTAATTTTTTACCAAAATTATTAGTAAAAGTGAATAAAATTAATGACAACAATTAAGGACAAATTAAGATTAATTAGGGACTAAACCATAAAATTAAGAGCCTAAATGAACAAGAAACTTGTAAAAAATCTATTTTATATCGATATTTCGGTCATAAACATTGCATTATTGAGTTTTTTGGTTTGGTAAGACTTTTTTAGGTAAGAACATGTGCACACCTAATTTTTTTCTTCAAATTCCATGTGAGTCATTTTCCTTCCCTATAAAAGGCCACTCCCTCCTACCATTCCTCACACCTCCCAAGACTCTTAATTTAGGAAAATAACTTCCCAAAATTTCCCCCCAATAATCCTCTCTTAATCCTTGAATCCTCCATTGGGGAAAAAATCCCCTCAAGGATGCCTTTTGGCACAAACCAAAAGTAGTTACCTAATTAAGAGGTAACATCTTCTCTCTAGATCCTTTCCTTTATTTTACATCTCGACAACACCAATATATTTATTCTATTACAATGTAAAAAACTAGTATCCTGAATGTAATATGTTTTTTTTATGAAAATGTTCATACCTACACTTATACACACATCCATCTAATGGATGTTGAACATATTGTTTCTATGTACAACGAACTACTACCTAATGAAATGATGATTATTCATTTCTCCTTTACCACAAATCATGGTGGCCATTACGATAGACACTATATTTATATATTTAATATATAATATTTATTATGTATTAAATATTCTTTATTCCTTTTACAACACACATCTCTTTACTTTCTATTTGGTGTTAATACGATAATCTCATTCGAGGAAGTGTGGACTATCGCCACTCAAAGCGATGTGATTCATTCACACACAACATAGAATGTATTAATAATGGGTTTATTGAAATTATATGAGATATATGATATATTAATTATACTCTAATAATTACAATATATATATTTATAAATATATATAAATATTTCATTTTCATAATATCTTTCAATATGAAAATAAAAACATGAAACAATGTTAATGCATACGTACAACTTACCGTCTCCATGAATGGTGTATTCCTTTAGGTAATTCAATAAGATATATATTATTATAATATAATTATACTGAATATACCTCATATTTATATAATTTTATACATTTCTTAATCATGATATAATTATATTGATTAATGATATAACTAATTAAGACACATGCAAAGAATATAGTAAATATTACCCCAACTGAAACCTTAACATAGGAATGTTAACAAGAGGGTAATATAATGTCATAATCTGACCATATATGGTATTATATATAAGGATATGCTTATATAAAAGATTTATAATATACTTATATTTATTATACGGTAATATTGTATGAGTATAGAGAGAGTCAAGACACAAGGTAAGGGGGTTTTCATCTAACTATTAATTTCTAAGAGACAAAAGCTATGTACACCACTCTTTCCTTTTGTGTGTTTTATGAACATACCTAGATTTTATTCTATATATCCTGTAATTTAATTTTTGGGTATTCACATATCCATTCTAGGATCCTTCTTTCATGGGGTTTAACTTTCCAAAGTTACCAAATCAGTAAAATAATTCTGTCTCAATTTTCAATCTTTCAGGATCATGTTTTATTATGCAGCTAAACTCATTATTTGAGGTGTATATTTTTCAATTTTACATGTTACATCATGAATTTACTTAATTAATTATATCTTAATATTCATTTAATTTTATTTTCTTATATAGAGTGTATGATCCCATGTTACCAAGTTATAATAGTTCATTGATACAATCTCATTTCCTTTTGAGATTTTTTTTATGTATCCTTTAATAAAATATTGTGATCCATATCTCAAGAATAGTCATGAGTTTACTTATACACTATTTATTCAAGATATAATCATTTTTAGTACCATTTTCCACTCTTTGGTACTTAAGATAATGCTTTTAGTGAAATTTGCCCACCCCTCTATTCAGTCTGAAATATATTGTACTCAAAAACCACATTTTCAAAAATGTTTTAAATTTTTTTTTCAATGGATCCTTGAAGATAATTTTCAAGGAAAAAGGAATTTAAAATTGTTTATTTATTTGAAAATAATACTTTATAATTTTTCAAAGATATTTTCCAAGAAAATGGTTTTCAAAAGGTTTTATGTTATAAAAATCATTTTTCAAAGAAGGAAGGATATTTTCCTCAAGAAATGTTTTTAAAAGACATTTAAAAATTACTTCCCATATAAGATAAAATCCATTGGGATTTCTCCTTCCTTTATGGGGAAATTATTCAATGTTTCTATTTATATTATTTCTCTTAATGTGTTACGTTTTGATGGGATGATGTTTATGAATCCCGTTTCTCTTTCATGGGTTATATTCATTTGTAACCCGCTTCTTTTCACGGGTAATTTTTATGATGAAATGATGATGAAACCTATATCTTTCCTCATGTTATGATATGATTACATGTTTTTGATTCCCATTTCATTTAACAAGTTATGATATGCTAATTTATGATCTTGTGACACATGTAAGTATGATTTCATTATGTGATGGGTGAGACCTATATCTCCCTTCAATGCATTGGGTAAAGATTTATATCGCATGAGATAGACCAGATTGGAATAAGTGACTACTTAGTTCAGCAATACTAGGATGTAATGAGGGTTTACTTAGTTTAGTAATACTATTCAGGAATGAGGCTCTACTTAGTTTAGTAATATAGGCCTAGAATGGGGGTTCACTCAGTTCTGTAAGGGTATTTGTCCAGTAAGGTGGTTTTGGTATTGATACCTTGACTACTATAAAAATCAATATATTCTTATGTATTTCAAAAATTACATGTCTTGATCCTGTGTTATGCTTTAATGTTTTATGTAATTTAATTCCTTTATATTCATGTCTTATGAACTACCAAGCTTTATTATGTGATTCATGTATATGATCTTTGATATGCTGGGTATGATCTTATATTCTCACGATCATGTTCTCATACCCTTATACTCATGGTTATTCTTACAGGACTCCCTTTTTTATCCTTATTAAGAATTTTACATCACTCATTTTTATATTTCCCTCCCTATGTTATAAAGATATGTATTCTGTTTTATGTGTCTATGAATGGTGTTAGTCATGAAGAATATAGTGGGAGATAATGTAGCTCACTTATGTACCAATATTTATGTTTACATGTTTCCAAAGCAATTTTACAAACTACGGCCTTTGGGTGTCTATTTGTATAATGTTCAAGTATTTCAGGTATGTAATGAAATGTTAATGTTTGGAAAGTAGGGTTCTCTATTGTTGGTATCAGAGCAAAGGTATAGTTAACCTTTGGAAACTTAGAAGAGAAATCCCTAGTGAGAACCCTAAAGAACATGTCCAGTGATAAATATTAAGACCAAGAAAAGTATAAGAAAATGTCCTAGAATTTTGGTAATGGATAGAGTGAGTGGTTTCCTAGGGATAAATACCTGTATAGATACTAAAAGTGGATCTAGATTTGAAACATATGTACCTATGGGTAATAACTCTGATAAGATGTTACATTATTGGATCTGGGTAATATGGTACATAACAATGCACCTTGCTGCAAACATGGTTTGACACTCCCAAAGGATATGCTTTTGGAATTCAAAAAATCATCATGAACCCTTATAAAGGAATTAAACCTATGTTGACTATGAATAAGCAAGGATAAACATAAAGTTTCATATATTAAGGAATATATCATAAGTTATAAATCCTACAAGTAATTTTTCATGATTATGTGGTTCTTCATTATGATAACTATTTCTTAATCTATGAATTTGGTTTTTGTAAATGGATGGAACCTGAAGGAACCACGTTAATGGTTATTGCAATGGAAAATGAAATGATTGTCCACCTGAGAAACTAAAAGCTATGAGAGTTGGAAGGAAAAACCTCATTACTATGCTCATGCTGATTTCTTAGGATATGAATCATGGTGGACTTCCAAATGTGAAATGGCGGGAAAAAAATTATATTGGGTATTTCACAAAGCAACATTGACTATATTTTATTGTTTTTTCTCATAAAATTATTTCAGAACAATGTATCAGTACCACTGAAAATATATTCTCCATTATTCAGTGTTTGGATCATGAGAAGGTCATTCTGGATGTTTATCGCTTAGAAGGCGAAGAGGATCAGTGGTGGTGTCTAATCAAGAATACAAGGCATCATGATGAGATTGAATCCATGTTTTGGGATGAGTTTAAGAACATATTTTTCCATACAAAATTTCCTAGAATTCTTCATACCTAGATAGAAAAAGAGTTCCTTTAATTTAAGAAAAGGGATGAAGAGTCTGTTGGTACCTATGAGGCTAATTTAATGAGACTTTTGAGTTATGATTCCAGAATTATCATCTGGCCTAAAAGTAATGTTGATAGGTTCATTGGTGGTTTAAAGCCATGTATCAGAAGATAATTGTCCATAAGAGACATTAGTAGCTACAAATAGATTATTTTATTATGAAATCATGGTTGAAATGAAGGTGGGAGTAAGTTATCAATCTCACGGCTTTGAAAAGAAGAGTAAGATGGAGTTCAAAGGAAACTCTAAGAACCATAGAGAAAAGAAGATGAAATTTAGTTTATGATTGAAGTGTGGGGTGAATCAGGGAGAATTTTTTAAGGAGTATAATAAATGGTTTAAGTATGGAAGGGAAGGCCATTGGGAAATTGATTGTCAAGGTGATAGGAATAAGTATTCTCAAAATGCTAATGGAGAAAAATCCTTAAAAAATGCACCTCCCACGATTCAGTGATTCAAGTGTATGGAGAATGGGCATTATGATAACCATTTCCCAAACTCAAGGGTTAGTGATGATGATTGATGTTAGACACCTCTTAAGCTGAGGGATCAAGGGAAATATCCAAAAATCGCTACATCTGATGAGTGGTGTGATAACGACATAATGAAATTTACACTTACCATCCACACTAGAACTTCTAATGTCATAATTGATTCTAGATCTACCCACTGTTTTATATATAAAGAATATTATAATGGTGTTATGATTGCACTAAAAAAATCAGATGTGGAATTCATAGTTAAAACCCCTAATGGTATGATTATTTCATCTCATGTTTATGATTCCTCTCTAGTAAAAGTATGTGGGAATGTTCTTCCTACAAATATAATCATTCATCCTTTGGTTGAATTTGATGTAATCTTAGGAATGGATTGTCTTTTTTAGCATAAATTCTACATCAATTTTCAAGGAAGGGAAGTTACTTTTGATATTTCAAACCCTCCTATCATCATATATCAATTTGATGACAAGTATGAACCTCCTGTAGAGATTAAATCTAGTGTATGGGTCTAATTCCTATTTAAAAGGGATGTTTATCTCAAATTTCCATGGAGAAGATTGACATCGATTATATGAATATTGTTCTAAATATTGTGGGTGTATTTTCAGAATACTTGGTTAGTATTCCACAAAAAAAATGAAGTTTAGTTCTCAATAGAACTTATACATGGTTCTACATCAATTTCAATGGATCCTTATAGAATGGCCTCGATTGAGTTTCAAGAAATGAAGAAGAAACTTCAAAAAAACCTTGATAAGGGATTCATTAGGAAAAGTGTGTCATATTGGGGTGAACCAATTATTTTTTTGAAGAATAAAGATGGATCAATGTGAATCTACATTTATTATCGGGAGGTGAACAATATCAAAATCAAGAACAAGTATCATCTTTCCTATATTGATGACTTGTTTGATCAACTGTGTGGAGCTCAATAATTTTCCAAGATTGACCTTCATTTTGGATATCATAAATTGTGGGTCAATAAGGGGGATATAACTAAGAAGACATTCCGTACAAGGTATGGTAGCTATGGATATTTAGTGATGCCTTTTAGTCTCACTAATCTCCCTACTATCTTCATGGATTTAAAGAATAGAGTCTTCATAGATTACCTCAATATGTGTGTAGAAGTTTTATAGATGATATTCTTATCTATTAAAAGAGAAAGACCGAGCCTAAAGATTACTTGAGAATTGTAATGAGGACCCCAAAAAATGATAATTTATATGAACAATTTAAAAAATGAGAATTTTGTCTACAAATGGTTTTTTGGGGGTCACATAATCTCAATAGATGGTATATCAGTATATCCATAAAAGACAGAGGCCATTTAAAGCTGGTCTAGACCAACCACAATGATTGAGATCCGTAGATTTATTGGTTTAGCTGGATATTATTGATTGTATTTTGATAATTTATCCTGACTATCTAATCCTCCAACCATGTTACCTAAAAAGGGTTTTCAGTTCCTCTGAACAGATGAATGTGAAGAAAATTTCAAGGAACTAAAGAGAAGGTTGGTTAGTTCACCTATGCTTACATTACCCTATAGTGGAAAAAGGTTTGTAATATATAGGGATTAATTCCATAAGGTATTGGGATGTGTTATTTTTAAAAATAACATGGTTATAGCCAATAAATAATGAAATTTGATGATTCTTGAGAAAAATTACCCAACTCGTGATTTGGATTTAGTGATGGTAAACATTGTAGTAATGATATGGATGCATTGTCTTTATCATGAAAAGTGAAATATATATATCGATAATAACTGTTTATTTCTCAAAAAACCTTTGACTAAGCGAGTAGTCTTGTTTCAAAAAACATTCTTGTTTTTACCGGAGTGATGAATTTCATGGGAGAAATTCATTTTATGGGGCGTAGAATGTTACACCCTATGTTTTTATAGACCTATTTTTCTGAATAATTTTAAATTTTCATTTATATATTGTAATGAACTAAGTAAAATATTCCTTTCATACAGAATAAACTCAACTTAGATTACATGAATCACTGACTTGGTGTATGTTCAATGAAAAACTGATTTGGTGTATGATGCATGAAACACTGAGTTGGCGTATGACACACGCAATACTGAGTATCTAAAAATATCTCTCATTATTATTTTAATCATTTTTATAAGATAATTATAACATAGTGGTTAAACATAGTAATATAAATAGTAATAAAAACTTTTCAAATATTTTTTATAATATTTTTATATAAATAAAACACATTGATAATAAAAGATATGATTTTTGGTAAAGTCCTATTTAAGTTTTAAAACATAATTTTCTTGAATAAATTGATTCTAATAATGAAAGTAATTTTTGACACATTTAAAAATTTAATTAGATAAAATATAATTCATTTTTGAATTCATAACATCAAAATTAACTTAGGGTAAATTTTTGTAATTTTTTTGAGAAACTTTATTTTTTTAATGAATAGTGAATATACTGCTTTTTAATTAAAAATTACCTTTTTGTATAATTATGTATTAATGTTAATGATATTATAAATTTGTTATAAAGGAACATTAGTAAAATATTACATCTAAAAATATAATTAAATTCATTTGGATCAAATTCACTTTGAAACTGAATAAAAAACATTAACAAACTTTTGAACTTTTCCCCACTTTAAAACCCCATTATTTCGTCCTATCTGTAGGATCAACACTGATCTTAACTTTTCCACTCCTATGATTGGAATTTTAAAAATAATACACAAACCATTGTATTCAAAATATTATTTAGATTATAATAATACCATGTTAATTTTTGACAAAAAATATTATAAAAGTGATTAAAATTAATCACATCAATTGAGGCCAAATTAAGCTTAATTAATGACTAAACCTTAAGATTAAGGGACCAAATGACCTAGATACTAGTAAAACACCTATTGGATGTCCATATTTCGTCAATAAACCTTCCATTACTAAGTTTTTTTTTGGTTTTTTAAGACTTTTATATGTAATAACATGTGCACTCCTAATTTGTTTTCTAAAAATTCAATGTGAGTCTTTTTCCATCCCTATAAAAGGACACCCATTGTACCCATTCCTAACACCTATAAAGCCTCATATGTTAGGAAAATCACTAAAAAAGTTTATTACCAACAATACTACCTTAGACCATGAAGCATCCCTTTGGGCAGAAACCCTCTCAAGGATTCCTTTTGGCAGAAACCAATAGGAGTTACCTGATTAAGAGGTAACATCTTCTCTCAAGATACATTCCATTATTTTACTTCACCACCCTTCCAATATAGTTTTTAAAATTTAATTTCAAAAACAGTATCCTCAGTATACTATTATTTTTTTTTGGAAAAGGTTCTGATCTAAACTTACACACACCTCCATCTAATAGATATTGAACATACTGTTTCTATGTAGGACAAACTACTGCGTCATGAAATGATGATTGTTTATTTATCCTTTACTGCTAATCATTGTGGAAATTATGATGGAAAATATATTTTTTATGTAATATATTATATTTATTATTTATTTACTATTCTTTATTCATTTTACAACACATATATTTTTACGTTCTATTTTGTGTTAATACGATAATGTTGTTTGAGGAAGTGTGGACTACTACCCCCTCAGAGCGATGCAGTTTGTTCACACACCACATAAAATGTATTAAGAATGGGTTTAAAGAAATTATATTATATATATGATATATTAATTATACTTATATGTATATATATAAATAAACATATATTTACTTATTTCATTTACATACTTTCTTTCAATAAGATGATAAAAACATCAAACATCATTCATGCGTACGTACGGTTTACCATCTCCCTGAATGGTGTATTCCATTACATACATAATTATCTTATAGATTATTATAATATAATTATACTGGAAATACCTTATATTTATATCATGTTTTACATTCTTTAATCAGGATATTAGTACAAGGATCAATGATATTACAAATTAAGATACATACGAAGAACAAAGTGAATATTACCTGAAGTGAAACTTTAACATAGGATCGTTAACAAGAGGGTAGTATATGGTCATAATAAAACCGTATATAGTCTAATTTATAAGTATTTTAATGTTTAAAATATGTATAATAAACATATATTTATTATGATGTAAGGTTGTATGAGTACGGAGAGAGTCAAGACATAAGGTAAGGGGATTTTCATCTCACTATTAATTTTTGTGAGATACAGTCTATATTAACCACTCATTACTTTTATGTAAACTGAAAATGATTGTATTATATGTATCATGTAATTAAATATTTGGGTATTCACATATCCTTTATATGATCCTTATTTATTGGGGTTTAACTTTCAAATGTTACCAAATCGGTAAAATAATTTTGTCACAATTTTCCTTCATTGAGACTCTTGTTTTTTATGCACCTAAAATATTTTTTTGAGGTGTATATAATTCTAATTTACAATGTATATCATGAATTTATTTAATTATTGATATCTTAAGATTCATTTAATTTAATTTTCGTAAATGGACAGTATGATCCCAATTTACCAAGTTACAATAGTTTATTGAGACAGTCTCATTTATTTTAGAGATTTTTTCCACTACCTTTAATGAAATATTATGATCCATATATCAATAATATTAATTAGTTTCATTATCCTATGTTTATTCATTATATAATCATTTTTTCTACCATTTCTCCACTCATTGGTACTTAATATGATGCTTTTTGTGCAATCTGACCATCTCTCTATTTCGTTGGAAATCTATTGTATTCAAAAATAATGCTTTCAATGTTTTTTGATCATATTTTAAATGGATAATTATAGATCATTTTCCTGGGAAAAAGGATTTTAAAAATGTTTTATTGTTTTCAAATATTCAATTATATGTTTTCAATTCTATTTTCAAATAAAATTATTTTCAAAAGGTTTTATGTTATAAAAATAGTTTTTAAAAGAAAAAAGGATATTTTCTTCAAGATATGTTTTGAAAAGAACTTTAAAAATTATTTCCCATTTTAAATAACTTCTATTAGTGTTTCAAATGAATTTTTGGGGAAATTATTCAATGTTATCATACATATTATTTGTCTTAATGGATTATGTTATGATAGCATGATGTCGATGAAGCATGTTTACCTTTCATAGGTTATACGCTTAGGAAACCCACTTCTTTTCACAAGTTATTATTATGATGAAATCATGATGAAAACTGTGTATATTAATGGGTTATGATTTGTTTACATGTTTATGATACCCATTTAATTTAATGTGTAATGATATTCTTATTTATGATCTTGTGGCACATTTATGTGTGATTTCATTATGTGACGGGTGGGACCTACATCTCCCTCCAATTAATTAGGTAAATATATAAATCTCAGGAGATAGACATGACTTGAAGTAGAGTTTACTTTTTTTAGTAATACAGTTATGAAATGAGGGTTTATATAGTTCAGTAATACATGTCTAGAATGAGGGTTTACACTGTTTAGTAATACAGGGCTGGAACAGGGGTTCACCCGGTTTAATAAATGAATTTTTACACTAATATGGTCTTGGAATTAATTCCTTGGATACTATGGAAATTAGAATAATCTTTTGTGTTTCCATAATTCTATGTCTTAATTCTATGTTATGCTTTCATGGATTATGTTCTTTACTTCCTTTGGATTCATGTCTTATATATTTTCAATATTTATGCCTTGATTCATGTATATAATCTTTGATATGTAGGGTATGATCTTCTATTTTCATGATCATGTTATCACTCCCTTAATATCATGTTTTATGGTTACATGTCTCTCTTGTTTATCCTTACTAATAATTTTAGATCAGCCCTTTTTATATTTACTTTCCCAGGTTATTAAGATATTTATTATGTTTGATGTGTCTAAGAAGGGTGATAGTCACAAAGAACCTAGTAGTAGATAATGTAGCTCACTTATTTACTGTTGTTTATGTTTCCATGTTTCCAAAGTCATTATACCAAATATGGTATTCAGGCATCTATTTGTATAAGGTTTAATAATTCCACATATTTAATGATTTTTTAATGTTTGAAAACTGTGGGTCAATATATTTTTATGATACTTTATTTATTTAGTCCTCCTCTGTAAGAAATGGATGTAAGTACACCCAACCATAGATCCTAGAGTGATTCTGATAGACATACTAAAATATAAAACAATTTCAAACCAAAATCAAAATGCCGAATTCCATGTTTTTAATTTGATATTATACGTATTCTTAAGATAAGGATTCAAATATAACCTTTTTCAGGTAGAATATCATTATATAATTGTGGTCTTTTAAATGATATAGAAATTTTGGCTTCACACAATAGCCAATAATCAGCATGGTTCACATATTCAAATTTCCATTCCAATAAAAAACATTTCATCTATTAGTGAACTCATTCAAGAGACTAATTAGTGGGAGGTACATATCATGAACTATTCATCAATGATGATGGGTTTCTTGAATAAAAACATGAAACTATTTCCCCAAATTAATCAACAAGATTATTTAACTTAATGAGTAATCAAAGTGGAGGGTAAATATTTCATTATAATCATTATCCTAGAGGTTGATATTTTTATAGGAATGGGAATTTACCCGTCAAAACTGATTGAGTTATTAAGGGTTCACATTTTTTTTAAAGATGATTGGCATATACCATGTATCTAGGGGTTATAAATTCAAAATATACCATCATAATATATTTTTTTAGAGTTAATTAGTCACTAGTGTTCAAAAATCAATACCATCCCTCGTCTATAAGAGGACAAAGGGGTTTTCCTTTAGGGATTGTGAAAATTTTTTGGTATCCCATTCATTGAGGAAATTCTTAATGAATTTCTCCTAGCCTCCAATTTCCTGAAAGAAACTACGAAAATATATCACTTAGATAGGGTGTTATTAATGGTGGATGAGGCTAAACTAGGGAGAGAGATATAATCCTACTCAAGAATCCCTTTCAATGATAGGATTAATATCTTCTTACAAGATCATGGAAAAAATACAATGGTATTTCATCCAAAAAGATGCAATTATCAATGAATTCACAACATTTATGGTTTATACTAGTAAATTACATATGAGGGATATTATACCTCGTATATTTTTAAATATAGGATATAGGTGTTCTTGAATATCTAGTTGATGGGATTCTTAGTGATGTTTATAATATAAGACATTTTCTAATGCGAAATTCTCCTTTAGAAGTTAAGGTAAGAATCATTGTGAGGACCAAAAATTTGTTAAAATGGTTTCCAATTGATAATTATGTACTAGTTCTATCCTACATTTACCAAAATCTAAGACATATTATAAAATAAGTTCCCCATATCATGTATTTATCCCAATTCAAATTTTATATGATTGGATAGAAGATTATTTTCATGACTATGAGATATAGAACTCCTCAAAATACTTTATTCTGTATTATACCCTATGATGGTTAATTTTTCTAGTGTATAAATTGTTCTATAGATACTAATTAAGCTTCTGAAATTGTAGGTAATTACTCATATGTTACATTTATCCCTTATAAAACACCATTGGTGATTATTAATGAAGATATTTTTGGTAATCGTGAAGAAAAATCCTATATACATTGACTATGAGATGGGTTGTTGGAAGCATGACATGACAAGCTATGAATATTTAAACATTACATGATTTACCAGTTTATAATAATTTGTTATTATTATAATGAGTTGTCACACTACCAAACCAATGGGTTAGTGATTAGAAACATCTAATAGTTGTAATCTAGTTTTGGTTATTATTGGCACTTGATGATATGATTTTTTTAAACCATTTTACCGCACTAAAATTTCCTAAAAAACATATCATTGGAATAAAACAAGGACCGTGTAAGGTTTTAACTAAATATAATCGTTGGTAATATGATCTATTGAGTATATACCAGATCAATCTCATGATGAGAGGTTTCTTTGGACTAAACACATGAAGTGGAGGACTTTCCTACCAAATGTTTTAGAAAACATAATGAGTCATTATATATGGACAAGATAACAGGTGCCAAGGATAATTTGTAGTGTAATGAAGTAACCTCAATGGAATATTACGCTACCATCTACACATTTAGTTTCAATTCATTGTTGTTTGAAGAGGGTAGTCCATCAAAGATGGTCACTCTCATAGAAACTTTCACTAAACCTAAACTATCCATGACTATTAAGGTTAATTTTGGTCAAATTATTTAATTAAAATGGGTAACTAAAGTAAAAAAATCATTTATAATTTCTTCTTTATAGTCTAATATGAGGTGGGTTATTATTATTGAATTACTACTAAAAATCATGCCCCAAAAATATGTTCTTGGATAAGAGTTTATGAAATGTTGTCCCAAGCATTACTAAATTCAATTTATAGAAAAATATATTTACTTGATCAAATATTCAATGTTTTGGGAACCGATAATTTATATTTCCATGAACTCCATGCTATCACCTAAGAAATACTTGATTTTTAAGGGTGGATTGTGATCTATCCAATCAAATTTCTCAATTCCAATAGAAAAAGAAGATATACCAAAATCTTAAGAATATATAAAAAAGTTTTAGGGAAACAAGAGGAGTCTAAATATAAACTATATTTTTAAGATGATGATAAAAATACCTAATTGTATTCCCTTCAATATCAATAGGTGTATTCTAATAAGAGCTTATAAAAATGACAACCAAGATTGATGCTTTTCGATGGGGATAATAGGCATTGAACATTGAGGTCAATTAATTATTAATTTGATGAAAATAAGTGGATGAAAATATAATTATTCTTTAATAATGTATTTATGCTTCTAAATGATTAAAAAATAATCAAAAACATTCAACTGAATAGTTTCTAAAATAGTAGTGTCATTTTCCTTTCTTCTGTGTTATTATAACACCATAGAAGAGGATCTAAATCATGGATTTCCCTTCCCACTTATAAAATAAAATCTTGTTTGAATCATTTTTTTCATCAATTCCTCACACATACCTATAAATTTATTGAGTGAGAATAAACATGATAGATTTTATTATTTTTCAATGAATTACATATAAATAATTTGACATGTTTTAAAATGGTTGAAATTTATAGGACAATATATGAACCTATATTATTCTCTTACAATAATTCATTGGGATTAACCGAAAAATTAAATAAAATATCCTGAAAATAAAAAAATTTATTTGTTATAATTTATGATTTGGTGTGCCTACGCTATGAATTGAAATAGTTAAAAGGTTAAGTATATGTTTAATATGTACTCTTGGAAGATTATATGAATGATGTATGTCAGGAATAGGAACCATCAACATAAAATGAGGTTAGCCTATTAAATATTAGTTTAAGATAAAATTTCATCCCATATACGTTTACTTGGATATATATTTTTTGTTTATGTGTTCTTACAACTTCACTATAAAACAAGGTTGATCTATTTGGAAAATAAATGTAAAGTGGATGATTCCCTCTTGGATATGTTCACTTGAATGAGTATGGTAAGAGTATACATCGGACACATATAACATCATCAAAAGTTAAAGTTATTTTCTTTGGGGTATTATATAGTTTATATTCTTAATGAAATTATAATAATAAAGTGGGTTTTGTGGAAGTAAAGGTTTGTTCAAGGGACGTTCAGTCACCTCATCATACAATCATTGTTCCCTTTTAGGCCATCTAGATAGATATTTATATATATAGAACTGCAATAATGATATTAAATTTTCATAGATTATATAGATCTATATATCATTTCATAACTTTTTATTGGGACGTGTATTAGTCCCAAGGGTATTATGTGTCTTTCTATCTTATTCCATAACTTTTTATTAAACAAATAACGATTCAAGATTAATAGGAAAAGTGTCTAACTATTTTGGTGATACTTTATATGTTTTCAATCTAACAGGTTTTATGAATATTTACATTTTCTATTCAAGGTATTGTTATTTTTGATGAAGTGGTTATTGAATTTTAGGGTCTCACAATATTGACCATTTTGGTGTCTTTTAGTTTTGAGTTTTAGAGATTATCATATAATGTGGTTATAGTATAAGGGTATATAACTTTTAATGAGATATATATTAGTTATATTACATATATTAAACCATAATGGGGTTAATTATCAATCATAACTAAACTGAAATGAATGGACAACCAATTGATAATATTAGAAACTATGATATTGTGAAATGGTGAATAACCAAAGGGGAGAAGCTTAATTTCAGAACAACTCAAATAAATTACAAGGTATGACATCCTAATAAGAATTGATTTAATTTTTTGCTAAAAAATGTTAGTCACAATATATTTAAATCTCTTGGAATTATACTCCTTATATATTTCCTAATCCCTATAATGATTCTGGTTTAGAAGGTGGATATTTTTTTATTCTAGGTATTCAATTACGTGGTTTTAACCAAACACGTTTATGGAACTTTTAACTATAAATTATGGTCTTTTATGTTAGACTAAAATTAGATATGTGAATTTTAGGGCCATAAATCTTTAACTATGATTTTCTCTTAATTTTTGTTCATAGATCTCAACTCATAATTTATCTAGTTGTATAACTTTTACCAAGGAGTTTCTAAATGTTTAAGTCAATTGGGCTTGGACTGTAAGGTATTGATTTAGGTTTAAGGTCACCGACCATGGGTTATAATGGGGGGGGGGGGTTCTCAATTTTTGTAATCATTATTATCCCAATTTTAATTATATATAAAAAACTAGTGGGAAAAATCATAAATTGAAAATATGTGTGTATTTTAACCTTATATTACTTGTACTAGATTTTATTCATGATGTTTAAGTTCTTATAATTTAGACCAATGTTTGGATATTAATTTAATATCATATTTCATGGAAAAAAGTGGGATTGATTTTATAGTTTGATAATAAATAACCTAACATTAATTGAGAATAAAATATTGGTATATGAAAATAGAATTCGATTGGAGGGGAAACATTCATGTATTTTGAGGCCATACTTCTTAAACCATGATGAATTATGGAAGTTTAAATTCATTACTTTAATGGATATAACACTTGGACTGTAGGGATAATTATTTTTGTAATAATATGAAAGACTTAATGTTAATAATAAATTAGATTCATATACAATCATTTTGTTAATTGTAATGTTGGTATACTTTAAGTTTAATGTCATATAACTTTTCCTAAGCATGGGTCTTAGTTTAAGGTTGTAGAGATTAGAATATGGTATTACCAAATTTATGGTCATGATATATGGTGAATGAAATATGAGATCATTTTTTGTGTATTTAAAATTTGATTTTTGGTTGATGTGAACCTTATAATGATAAATTTGAATTTTCTATAGATGAATGAAAATGTGAAAGCTAGGATAACTATTGAAAAAGTTTTATTGATTGGTAAGTTATGGTATTGATAGAGGAATACCAAAAGGAAAATTGATCACCATTTTTGAATGATAGTTTCCACTATAACACAATCAAAGCTATTTGAGTTTAGAGAAAATTTTCTTTAGGGTGAATGTATTCCCTCAGATGGGTATATACAGGATTTTTATGTGGCGCATGTTCCATCACCATGATAAAGGGGGTCCCAAATATTTGAATTTCTAATTACCAATAAATCTGGAAGATTTCTAGTATTTACAATACACATGATATGAAGTATGATATATAGAAATAAGTTATTTAAAGTGATTTAGAATATTTTGACCTTTATCCAACCAAATGAAGGCAAACTAGAGTTCATTGATTAATGAGAAAATAATACCAATATGGTGAATGATTATTAGGTAGATGAAATGTTGTATCTTGTTCTTTAATTAGAGATTTCTGAATCTATAAATATTCTATGATAATATAAATGAAGGGACAAATTATTATATAAAGAAGAAGCTACATTCTTGTATTATATTGGTGGAAGTGAAAGGACATGAGTGATGTGGTCAAACGCCTTGGTGTCTTGGATGATGAGGGAGAAACAATGATTCATAAATATATAGACAGGCCTATAATATGATATCGTAGTTTCAATTTGTATCCTATAGAAATATGATTCAATCGATAAATATATTTCGAAATATTTCCAAACCCTAGTGTGTAATTGGTGTAGGAATCTTGATGTGAATTACAAAGTAAAACACCAGTGTGACCTAGATGATGGAAGGTAAAATAAAAGAAATTTAAGTGAATAGGGAAAAGATGAAATATCTAAGAATCACTATATATACAATAGTAATATGAATTAAGATACACATAGTTCTAGGAATAAATCTTAAAAAATAAGTTAATGTAAATTTATGGGAATTTGAATTTTTTTATGTAAGGTAAAAAAATGGGATGGAGGGGAGGAGTACCATATTGTGAGGAAAAAATATCAAAACAAACATGAATTTATAGAGTATAAAATAATAGGGTGGAATGGGGATTGAAACGGGGTAAATTATATTAATTATACCCAGTATATGAGATCTAGGTGTCGATACACATCCTCTATTAATATGAAACGATTTATTTATAGTTCTATAAAGTTTCTCCCTGGTGTGGTGGTACACCAAGATTTATTGGATGAAAGTATGGTATGGTTTGGGGGGAATGTATATAAAAATGAATCGATATATTTATTTCTCATACATATTTAATAAAATATTATTTTAGTGGTTTTAGATTGTTCAATGATGTTTCTGTGCTATGTGATTTAAGGTCTTGAGACACAGAATGCTCCATAAAGTTTAATGTCAAAATGGAAGGGTGATGCTTTGTAAATTTTAAGGTTTAGTAACAATTACCACACATTTTAAGATTTATGTTCATGTGGTCAGGACTATATATCACATTGTTTAGGGTTATATTACAAAAAAATAAGTGTTATATTATTTAATGTCATACAAAAATGACCCAATACCATATGGTTCTGGTTTGTTAGGTAAGGATCATTGATAACATGATGTGAATTCATGAAAAGTATTTCTTAAGAAACATTTAATTATTATTATGACTGATCTTCACTCCATACAAAGTGATCAAGAAATATGATCCATTAGAGTATACCATATATATGATATATGGCCTCTCCAATTAGAGTTATAATTACATTATCCTCTCCTTCCAAGGTGATCAATTATTCAGTACATAGATTAAATATATATTTTAAAAACAAAATATTAGTGTATTTTTGTGGAAAATTCATTGAAATTATAATTTTAAATCAATTTAGATGATATTGGGTTTTTGGATTCAGTTTTTTCATTTTTCTAAGTTTTTATTTTTAGTATTAAATACCTGGAATAAATTTCAATTCATCTCTTAAAGTATAAAATTTATTTGATTAATTATATTTTTTATTTTGAATTTGTGTAAATGCAATAATATAAATATATTAATTGTGTAAAATTAATACATATCTATGCAGGGGTATTACTAGATATAAACACCTGTTCAAGGGTTACCCCCACACGTAATAATGTTTTTTAATGTCCAGAGACCAATTTCATAAGGGTCAATGTCACACATAAATAGCTATATAAGGTTACCACTGTTGTTTTGAAGCTATGATATGTTCTTCACTAAGGTAAAATAGATATATAAAGGTCATGTATAATAGGTGATTAAGGGTCCATTTGAACCCATTAGATGATAGTTTTTTTGGATCCAAAGGGAGTCACATTAATCCCATCTTCACAATTGGGAACTCATGTAAAGGTTAAACCAAATGACCCATTGGAGGGTGCTACATGGGATTAAAATACTGGGAGCCCTAAATTACAAAATCAAATCAAAATCAAAAGAAGGATGAAAATGAGATCTATGAGGACTTTTAAGAACAATAAAATACTTTTTAAGAATTTTAGAAGTTGAATCACTATCACATGTGCTTGAGATATTTGTGTGGGGTATTTTTTCAAGTCACTTATAGGAATATGATCAATAGGGATAAGTTCCATTTTGAGATAGAATATTAAACCTATGGTGATGACTTCGAGCTCAGTTTTGGGAGTTGTCACATGACTCAAATATCTTTTATACATCATCACTTATTTCTTATTTATTCTCAATTATGTTCACACTAATTTTAATCTCTCTTTTCATCATTTTAAGTACTTTAGTTTTAAATATTACCTTAGAAAACTCACTCTACTTCCATTTTTTTGATCCTCCACTCCTACACTAGTGTAAGAGTTATAAATGATAGTTTAATAACTATGATGACCTTTAAAATAATTAGTATATTATACTAAACCAATAGTTTAGTTATTTGTGAATAAAAAATGTCTAAATATAGGAAATTATTAATATAGAATATAAGAATCTAATAATACCTAGTTTTAGATATTCTATTATTTAATATATAAACCTATAAGAAAATTTAATGAATATATGCAGAATGGTTTTTAAACTATTTGAAGCCAAGATCCAAAGGTATTTATCAAGATTAATTTTATGGTTTTAGGACAAAGATAATTTTATAAATAAAAGGTGATGGTGTCACAAAGCTTCTAGAATATGTTCAAAAAGATATAGGCAATATATTTTATGGGTAAGATAGAGGTAAACTCATTTACTTCCATAGATTCCATTAAGATAATTTATGAATCTAAAGTTAAGTAAATAATATACTTGGTAAAAGATATAAGATACTACAGGTGGGTTAGTCAGATAATATATTAACTAATTATTAATTGATCAATAAAATGTAGAGTGGAGATATTCCTAAACTCAAAATATCATTTATACATAATTTCAATGATGTTATTAAAAGAGAGATAGATGATTAGGATTATATGTATTGAAACTCATCCACTACTCCTTTCTAGACATGCTTCAAAAATAGAATCATTAAAAATTAAATGTATTCCTGCCATTATAATGAATGGATATCATATAAGTTATAATTTAAAAAAAAAATCCATTAAGTTATAGATTCATGTGTATGGAGGAAAACTATTTATTCATGCCTTTTTAGTTATAAACTTATATCACGTAAACAATAAGTGCATCTTAATTAATAACCATTATTGTTACATGGGATAAAACTACCCATAAGATAGATAAGGTATTAGTCAAGTTATTAACTATAATTATATAATATGTAAATATATATCTACTTTAAATAATGAAAGAAATCTATACATTAATTAATTCAATGATCCAAATAAACATGAATTAGAATAAGAAGAATAAAATCCACATGAAATTGTGAGGGGAGATGTTCCAAAGACATATAAATAATAATAAATATAAAATAAAATATGTGGTTTTATAATCCCTAAATTAAGAGATATATTATTAATCTAGAAAAATTAAAATATGTCAAATAAGGAAGATGTAAATGGACATATTTTAAAATTTGAATTTTCATATGAACTCAGAAAAGTATTCCATGTACTATAATATAATTATTTCTTTTGGTGGTTACTCTATTTGAAAAAAATTCATTGGTAGGTATTCTAAAAGAAACTACCCTTGAACGGTAATGTCAATACCAATAATTCATCATTGGTTACTAAATATTTCATGTGATGTTAAGGAATAAACATGAGAAAATCATTTCACCATCCGATATGATAAAATCCACAAGCATTCTACTTATCATAGAAAATTTTTATGATCCTTAATTTTTAAAAATGGATTTCAAGTCCATATTTCATATTTTAATCCTTGTGGATGATGTCAATATGACACAACAAGAAGGGTTTGTGATGGAAAATAATTCTAATAAGGTCTATAATATTTAGAAATCCTTTTATGAGTTAAAGAAAAAATAATGATTATAAAAAAATTTATTTAATGATTCCTTAAGAGTGATTGGATTTATTAATAATTAATATGAGACTTATGTTTAATATAGTTTAGTGGGAGTGCCATAGTTTAATAAGTGAAAATTTTTATTAAATAAATTTGGATACATATATTATTTTTGTTGTTATTTAAGACTAATATGAAAAGTTATTCTCTGATAATTACTTAATGTAGTGACCAATGTTCTCGATAATGATATTTACTATGATAGATATATGTGTTTATTAGATCAATTCATAGTATATAAATTGAAAAGGTATTAAGAAAATACGTTGTAATAGTTTAAGAGTGATGTATTTTGAAAGTCTAATGTCATGAAATCCCTCAAAGATGATGTGTTTAGGCACAAAACAATATTTTTATAATGAATATAATTCCATAAACCCCGGTGTTTTTAATTTAACATATTTTATGACATTTAAATAGATATTATTCTATTAATGAGTAAATAATAGTAAGAAGATGTCAAGAAAAACTAGAAGAACTTTATATGGTAGCAGTTAAAATTGTCCAATAGTACTTGAGAAAAATTCAAAGGATATGTTCTTGGAATTTCGAGTAGTGGTAATAATATTTATGAAGGGGATAGAAAAATAGTATTCCATTAGATCCTTTTTATCTTATAACACAGTAAGGAAAAGTTAATAAGTTAAATAAGCTTATTGAAGAAAGTTGTGTATAAATCAAGAAATATATCATATGTTGTGGATTCTGATGTATCTAATAAGTATTAAAAAATGAATAATGATTTATTATACATTTTTTAATTGTAATAATATAGAAAATATTATCATAAAAATATTTTGATAAAATTATGACTATGTTACTAGCTAGTATGTCATGATGGTGTCCCGGGGGAAATATAAATACCCAGGGGATATCATCAAATATAAATATTATTCATATAATTAATGTTGTAGGAAGTAAAATAGCCATAGAATAACACGGAATTCTTCATGGATATTTATATAACTTAATAGAATCATGATTATTTTGTGATATCTAACAATTTATGAAATGATAGTAGTTGTATCAAGTATTTTGGATTTGGTTCCCTAAAACCAACTAAATTTTTACTTTTGAAAACCATAATATAAAAAACATATCCTATAGTTAATATAACATTTGTCTAATAGGACATGAATGATTTCTAACTATTAGGTGTTATGGTCCCATAAGAAATAAATGCTTCTTCTAATAAATATTATACATGGTGAACGCAATGCAGTATTTCTATAAGGATAGTATTTCAAATGAAAATTATACTTTTTATGTGTCATTAGATATGCTGATATGTGAATGTTTGTATTTGTCACACCCCGATATTAGACTCTATTTTATACGATTATTCTCACGGTCTTGAAACATTTGAAAAAAGTTGGGTTTGGTGTTTCCTGTATGAAATTTTTGATGTTTTATAATTTTGATGGGTTTCAGACTGGTGCACGAGCACCGCACTATTGGCGGTTATCGTGTGTTCAGCCCAGGTATCCATTTAGTTATCTAATGTTTATAATAAATAAAATTTATTATAAAAATAAAACAGTTCAAATGTTTATGTGGTAATAATAATAATATTATTGTGTATATAAAAATAATATTATAATTATTAGAAGTGTTATTATTATTATTATTATTAAAAAATAAATTTTTTCATTAATCTTTTTATTATTAAATGTTTTTTAAAAAGCGTTATTAATAATTTTATGGTTAAAATATTATTAATGTTGTTATTATTTAAAATGAGTTATTATTCTGATTATTATCGTTAAAAAAAATTAATGGGATTGTTGTGATTATATAATTATTAATATTATCATTAAGAATAAAATTATTGTTGTTAAAATTATCATTACAATTAATTTATTATTATTATTATTGTAACTATTATAATAATAATTACTATTATAATTTTAATAATTATTATTATAATTATAATAGTAATGATTATTTTTTTATTATGAAAAAAGAAAGTGTAAACACTGGGGGGGTCCCCCTTTCTTCCATGACATAGCCAACCCGCCCCCTTGTGGTCCATTCTGTGTGCAACCCTACCTAACCAGAGTTTCATTCCAGGTGGAAAACCACTGCTCTGGCCACCTCCGTGCATTATACACTTTTCCCAGATGAGCTCCCCTTATTTCTCTATCCTCCTCCATCACACCACCTTCTATGATCCTCCACCCTTCCTTGTGCCCTATCTTCGGTCGACGTAACTCGACCCTGATGACCTCCCTTCCCAGTGTGAGCTGTGTATATGAAAACCCCGTGCTCATGACCCCCTTCTATAGTTAGTTCATTTTTCATTTCATCTTTGGTGTTTTTATTTAATTTAGTCACACCCTAATGCTTCAGGGTTGTGTTCACGTGTTTTCCTTGTTGTCTAGATTGTGTAGTTGGTTTGTGAGGTCTCAATTTCCCTCTCCATGAAGTTGTTTTTTCAATCTGTACTTTATTTGAAGTAGGCGAATCCATATTTTTCCTTCCAAATGAATTTCTATTGATGATTGGTGTCTTTGTTAAATTTATAAACTATTTTCTCACCTCCATGACACCTCTATGTAGCTTGTTAGGATGTGTTAAAGTTGTTATATTTTTTTCAATTTTTTTTTCCCTGAATCTTATTTTATTCCCATGTGTGTTTGTTCCATATGTGTTTGATAAAGTGTTGAATAAAATTTTAGGGTAAAATTGTATTGTTTAGTGAGGTTTTATCCATTAGAAATGTTTTTCTAAATTGATTTGATGTGTGTATTAGGGTTTAAATTTGATTCTTGGATATTCCTTTGGGTGTGGATGGAAACTCATTTTAGAAAAGTGATTCTTCGTTTGTGAACTCGTGTTGTACTTTGTAAATGGTTGAAATGGATTAATTTTAGTTTGAAAGAAAATGGTGGTTTTTTTTCAAATTTGGTTGGACATTCAATTTGTCTTGGTAATGTACCATTGGATGTTGGCACATCCATGGATGCAATATGTGCACACATGGGTGTGTAATAAAATGAAGATGACATACTAAAAACTGGTTTCCCTTAAGGAAACCTATTCTTACCTTCCTCATGTCCACATTCAAAATGGTTCCATGTTTTCTAAAATGGGAGAATTTGGAATTTATCGAGTTTTTAAAGAATGGTTTAAAAGGTTTTCCCTGAGGTTTGGCTCAGCTGGCCTTGAAACGTACATGGGTATGTGATTGGAAGATAAGTCACATTTGGAATTTATTAAAGAGAAATGACATGTTTTTAATTATAAAATCCATTTGTAACTTTCATATACTTTGTGTGTTTTAACTTGTCTTAAAATGGTACTAGGTACCTTTTTGGAAAATCATTGGGGTAAAGGCATGTTTAGTGGGTTTTAATAGTTTCTTGTTTTTCTAAAAATGGGATTTCAAAATGTTCTTAGTAAATATATTTGAAGGGGGGCATGAATGTTAAAGGACCACATGAAACATCCTAATCTTGTGTAATATTTGTGTCAAATTTTTGAAAGGATTGTTTTTTAGAAACTATGTGTCAGTTTTGAAACCTTGTGGTTTTGGGAAATGTTTTAAATGGTTTTATGTTGTAGTGGCCTGGTTGGAAACTTGAATAATATGATGTGAATATGTGATATAGGTATGTATGTATATATTTATGAGTAACCTCTATAGGGGGATATTTTTTTTGGGTTATCGTATAGAGTATCCGTGTTTGCGGTAGGCAAGTGTGGTGGTGGTAGGTAAGGTGAATCACACATGAGAGGGCCTTCTATATACATAGTATTACTTCCACCATTGGTTCCTAGACATGTTTTAGTTGACCATGTGATAGTAGCTTTCTAGCCTCGATTAGATGGGTTAGTACCCCCGAGAGTTGTAGACAGTATTAGAGGGATGTGCCACTAGTGAGACCAGGTTAGGGAAGCTAGTTGTTTTTTAACATAAGGTCATCAACATACACCGATAGGTGGTTTTGAACCGCATGCACATAGGGGTCTTCTAGGGATGTTTAGGATCACCCATGGTAATAATTTTATTTCCTGTTTATTTGTTGCTATACCTGTAAATTTATTTTCAGCTTGTAGTATTTATTTATTTCTTTTTAGCACATCCTTGGTATTTATTCTTTTTGTATTTTTTTTATAAATGGGGGATTGGTTTTGGAAATGATTTGTAGAGTGATTTGGATTTTAGAAATAGAAAAAATGATTTTTTTTTCTTTAAATGAAAACTCTAATTTGTAACAATATTTTCCAACTAGGGTTCTGGGATTGTTTTTAGAAAGGGAACTTTTGGATTTAGTGGTTTACTATTGGAATCCCTACATATCATTTTAGCTCTCACACCTATTTTATCATTTCAGTTGCAGGTTCCCATTGCATAGGTTCTACTATCTTAGTTTATCATTGTTGGAGCAAGGTTGGTCTTTGGTTGGGTGGTGACCTAGAAGGTCACATGGAGGTATGTGCAGTTTATCTTATTTCTACTATTAGTGGTTATCTACGTTGTTCAGTTTTTATTATTTTATTTATTCGACTTTAATTAATGGTCCAAATTATTTCCATATGTTATTTTTTATGCCCGAAACAAGTTTCCAGCCCATGGGGATCGGGAATGCCCTTCTAGCCTTACCGTAAACTGGATTGGGTGACCGGTTGAGGGTCAACCCATAATGGTTCATGAAATAATGTTATCATATGAGGCCATTTCTATATGGGGTGTTTAGAAGATAGAGATTTGGACTATCATGGCTTTGTAGGTAGGTTATGGGTCGATGCCTGATCCCCACCACCCATGAAAAAACCTTAGTTTCTAAGGAAAGGTTGGGAGTGAGTCTTATGTCTTGGGTTGTTTTGGATTGAGGGATGACAATGGAGGTAAAATGGTGTCATGTTGTGTCCTCACATGGTGTGGTGACCCATGTGGATTCCAAGTACTCGGTTCAAGGTCCTCTTAGTGTTATGCCTTACCTGGGGAATGAATCACCACCATGTCACCGAGTTAGGAATAAATACTAGTTCCCCACCCCTATGGATTGTTGTTGGTTGTGTTTATTTTGATTTCGGTTGATGTGAGTGTTTTTTGAAAGTGATGAGGGGTATTGAAATGAAAATAGATTTTCAAAGTGAAAGTGGATTGAAAATGGAAAATGAGTTTCATTCAAATTATTTTGAAGTGGTAAAGTGGGTACTTAAAGAGAAAGTTTTTCTATTTGGAAAATTTGGAATGTGTATGGATTTGAAAATTAAAATAGATATTTAGAGCTTGGAATTATTTATGGAGGGTCATGTGTTTGTGGGTATGTATGGAGAGTTCATGGGGGCACTATTCCATGGATTTTGTATGTGGGACTGGATGAATTCACATGTGAGGTTTATAAGATTCCATAGTTGAGTTTTAAAATTTAAAATAAATGGAGTTTTTTTGGAAAAATAAAATTTTTCTTATGTTTTTATATGTTTGGATTATAATCCTATTGACCTTAGATTGGGATATTGCTTTGATTTATTTTTTCATGATGTAGATTTCAGTTCTGTTTTTTGTATTATTTAGAGTGTGCTTCCTAGAGAGTCCCCCAAGGTTTCTAATGATTCATGCCCAGTACTAGGTTTTGTTGATGTGTTTCCTATTTATCAAGGTAATTGAAGTTTTTTAGAGGCAGTTGTGTGGTTCGTGAAGATAGAATGTTTCATTGGATTTTTGGGAACTCTTGAGGGTGTTAAGGTTCATACCATCTATGGATTATTTGAGAGTATAATTCTAGACTAGTAATGATATGATGTCTCATCGTCGTTTGAGTTTTGGGTGTAATTGGTGGTTATCATCTGTCATGAAAGTTCTCTATCTAGGAAGGAGTGCATGCCTTAAGAACCTGTCTCGAAGAAGTTATATTCATTGGTGTTGACTCTATGTTTGTCGAACCAATCTATTATGTTCCACTATTAATGCTAGTTAATTCATTCTAATCCATCATGTTGCAAACAATTTAAAACATACCACCACTAGGGTCATTTGGATCATTAGGATGAAGAATGAGTTAGATACTATAAGATAAAAATTCCAGAATGTGGGGAAGGAGATGCTTTGACGATTAGGGCCTTAGCCATAGGTCTCAGAGTGATGGTCACACATAGTTTGGAGTTACTGAGGGTGTGTGGAACCCTTGTACAGATCATGTTTTCACCTTTGGGATGAAAATATACAATGTTTCCTTATTATATTTTTATCACCATCATAAGATCATCCTTGTTGGGGTGGTGTGAAGAGATCGTTCTACCACAGTCCAAGCGGCCTTATCTACTCTTAGTGTGGTTTCTAAATCATTCAAATTCATTGAAGTGCGTTGAACCCATGAATAAATAGACATGTTCTATTTTTCATATTGATCTCATCTGTGTTCATTAGGGGGTGTTTGGTTTCTTGAAATTAATGGGGGGTATTTCTGGTCCCTTTATTAGTTCAGGTACCTCTCCGAGGGGTTTTCTTCTAGTGTGTTTTAGTTTTATAGTGGGTTCCTCCATCCCCATGTACAGGTGTTCTGGTTTTCCTCATAATTTTTTTAATCGTAGTGGTTGATTTGTTACATTATCATTGAGAAAGTGGGTTGAGTTCAAGCTAGGAATTCTTCTATATCCAGGTGCGGTGAGGAATTTATTCAATCAGTGTGGGAGGTGTTGAGTTAATTTCCCATGCTATGGTTATTGGGTCATTTTATAGCATGATTTTTGATTAAGTATCTAGGGTGTTGTTTATTCTAGGTGTTAAAATTTAATGAGTCTGGTTTGGGAGTTTCCACGCCCCCCTAGTGGTGGTTTTCTAGAATTTTAAGGCCTCTAGGTTAGTGGAATTCTTGTATTGGGGAGAACCCTCTTGTGTTCTACCCTCATTTTTCTAATATGGGTTTTTCTTGAATTGGTCAGGTGTGACATGTGGAGAGTGAGGTCATCCCGAGATCCTTAGTTTTCTTTGTCTTGCCTAGGCATGGACTTGATCTGTGTTAACTGTTGGCTTGGTGAATTTTTAGGGGTAAAATGTGTTTTTGGTGGGGAGATTTATCACACAATTATCTAAGATAATCTTTTATTTTATTCTTCTTTTTTTCTTTCATCATTTGGAAAATGTTGGGTTTGGGGTCCAGGTTTGAATTTTTTGATGTGTAATAATTTGGATGGGTTTCAGACCAGTGCGGGGGCATGACATCGTTGGTGGTAGATGCACTGTC
Source organism: Viscum album (assembly GCA_963277665.1). Taxonomy (NCBI): domain Eukaryota; kingdom Viridiplantae; phylum Streptophyta; class Magnoliopsida; order Santalales; family Viscaceae; genus Viscum; species Viscum album. The sequence continues at coordinate 1,622,161,881 of OY728152.1, forward strand.
GGCTCAGGTTCTTGTGTAGTTATCTAATGTTTAAAATAAATAAATTTTTTATTAAATTAAAATGTGTTAAATGTTTTCACCATAATAATAATATTATTATTGTTTAGATAATAACAATATTATTATTATTAGAAGTGTTATTATTATTATTATTATTTAAAAAATTTATTGTCCATAATATTTTTATTGTTAAATGGTTGTTAAAACGAGTTAATAATTGTTTTATGATTAAACTATTATTAATGATGTTATTATTCAGAATGAGTTGTTATTATGATTATTATATTAAAAACAATTAACAAGACTATTATGATTATATTATCATTAAGAATAGATTTATTATTATTAAAAATATTATTTATAATTAATTTATTATTATTATTATTGTAATTATTATTATTATTATAATTATTATAATTTTAATTATTAATATTATAATTATTATTGTAATTATTATTTAAATATTATAAAAAAATAAAGTGTAAACCCTAGGGGGGAATCACCCCCCCTTTCTTCCATAGAATAGACACCCCCCTCATGGTACATTCTAGGTGCAACCCTCCCTCAGCAGATCTCCCTTTCGGGTGGAAAATCCATGCTCTGAACTCTGCCTGATGTGCTCCGGTTTCCCCGATAGAACCCCACTTCTTGGTCCACCCTCGTCTATCAGAACACCTTCTGTGATTTTCCACCCCACCTTGCGCCCTATCTTCAGCCAGCGTGACCGGAACCCAAAGTCCTCCCATCCTAGCAGGATCCATCCCAGCACAAACCCCCTCCTCATGACCCCCCTACTCTGGTTTGTTCATTTTTCATTTCATCTTTTCTTTTTTTTCTTTAATTTAGCCAAACCCTAATGCCTTGGGGTTATGTTCACGTGTTTTCCTCATTTTCTAGGTTGTGTGGTTGGTCTAAAAGGTCTCGATCCCCCCATCTTATAAGTTTTACTCCATCCACACTTGATTTGAGGTAGGGGAATCCATATTTTTTTCCTTTCCAATGCATTTACTTTGGTTCATGGTGTATTTATTAAATTTAAAAACTTTTTTCTCACCTCTATAACACCTCTATGTAGCTTGTTAGGATGTTTTAAAGTTGTTAGATTTTGTGAAAAATAGGTATGTAAACGGATCTTATTTTATCCATATGTGTTTTTATTCCATAGGTATTTGATAAAATGATCATTAAACTTTTAGGGTGAAATTTGATGGTTTATTCTGGTTTTACCCATTAGAAATTATTTTTTAAATTGATTTGAATCATATATTGGGTTTTAAATTTTAATCTTAGTGAGTCCTTTTGGTGCGGGTGGAAATTCATTTTGGAAAAGGATTTATTGGTTAATGAACTCATGTTGTACTTTGTAAATGGTTGAAAGGGATGAATTTTAGTTTGAAAGAAAATGGTGGTTTTATGAAAATGGGTTTGGACATTTTCTTTGGCTTTGGAATTTTCCGTCGGATGTTGGCACATCCATGGATGCACTGGGTGCACACACGGATGTGAAATCAAATGAAGAAGACACAAAAAAACTGGTTTCCCTCAAGGACACATATTCTTCCCTTCCTCATATCCACCTTCAAAATGGTTCCATGTTTTCTAAAATGGGGGATATTACTGTTTCTTGAGTTTTTAAGGTGTGGTTCAAAAGGTGTTCCCCATGGTTTGGCTCGACTAGACTTGAAACATACATGGGTGTGTGATTAGAATATAAGGCTTGTTTTGTGTTTATTAAATAGAATTGTATTGTAATTAATTTGAAGAACCATTTGGAACATTTATATGATTTCTGTGTTTTATCTTGGCTTAAAAAGGCACATGGGCACTTTTTTGGAAAATCCTGGGTGTAAAGGCCAATTTAAAGGGTTTACTAGTTGATTTTTTTTATGAAAATAGGGATTAAAAATGTTCTTGGTAAATGTATTTGGGTGGTGTGAAGGTTAAAGGCCCATATGGCACTACCAACTCTAGTGTAATATTTTCATCGACTCTTGGAAATGATTTTATTTTTGGAAAATGTGTGCACATTTGGAAACCTTGTGGTTTTTTGAAATGTTTTAAATTGTTATATGTTGTAGAGGCCCGGTTGGAACCTTCTATGGTATGATGTGAATATGTGATATAGGTAGGAATTAATATATTTATGATGCACCTCTATATGGGGATATCCCTTTATTGGTTATTTTATAGAGTGTCTGTATTTGGGGTAGCAAAGTGCATTGGCGGTAGGTAAGGTCAGTAACACGTGCGGGGGACTCCTATATACACCGTATAACTACCACCATGGGTTCATCGGCATCTTTTAGTTGACTGAGTGATAGTTTATTTCTAGACATGATTAGATGGGTTAGTACCCCATGGAGTTGTAGACATTCCTAGAGGGATGTTCCACTACTGAGGCCTGGTTAGGGAAGCTAGTTGTTTATTGACATAGGGTCTTAACCAAACACTAGATAGTTGTTATGAACTGATTACATATAGGGGTGTTCTTGGGATTTTTAGTATCACTCATGGTTATTATTGTGTTGTGAGTTTCTTAACTGTTATACTTTTTAGTTTATTTCCATATTGTAATGTTTATTTCCTTATTATTAGAAAATCATTGGTATTGATTCCTTTTGTATTTTTTTTATAAATGGGGGATTGGTTTTGGAAATTATTTGTAGCATGATCTATATTTTTAAAATTAAATAACTGATGTTGTTTTTTTTAAATGAAAACCTTAATTTGTATCTATATTTTTAAACTAGAGTTCTTGGACTAATTTGGGTATGAGAAATGTTGGATTCAGTGGTTTATTCTTGGAATCCCTATTGAGCATTTCAAAGATAACACCTATTTTACAATTTAAGTTATATGTTCCCTTTTCTTAGGTTCTCCTGGATTATTTTTTCATTATTGAAGCAAAGTTGGTCATTGGTTGGGTGGTGACCTACAAGGTCACGTCGAGGTATGTGCAGTTAATCTTCATTCCACTATTAGTGGTTATCTGTGTTGTTCAATTTTTATTCATTTATTTATTTTTCTTTAATTTATGGGACAAATCATTCCCAATTGTTATTTTTGATGCCTAACACTATTTTCTAGTTCATGGGGATCAGAAACACCCTTTGGGACTTTCTGCTGACCAGATCAGGTGACCAGTTCAAGTTTAACCTGGGCTGGTGTTTGATAGTATTTTTCCTTATAAATGTGATTATTATTAATATATATCATGAATCATATACTCTTACAAATGGATGAAATCGATGATGACAAGTACTTGTGGGGAGTTATCATACATTGGGTGAATCATAAGTAATATGAAATTAGTTGAATTGATTAATAAATGAATTTCCCTTATGATTTAATAGAAGAAGATACATTTTCCCCTTTTATTGAAATAGAAACTCATAATAAATCCATAGCCACATTAGTTCATAGATAATTTCATTCATGAAATTAAACAAAAATAAATAAAGTGTATTGGGTGACTACACATAAATTCATAATTATTGAAGGGATATCAAAGAAAATAGATTATATTTTATTTTATAATTCATAGGAAGATTGTTGATGTTGTGAAATCAACTTCTTTCTATATGGGTTCCTTGAAGTGTTTATATAAGCTAATCTATGAATTTTGGTGAGTTCAACTAATTCCACTAAAAAAGTGGCCTAGAGGGTCACATGATAAGTATATCCAGAATCTCATTTAATTCTATTGAATTTAATATTAAGAATAAATATTATTCTCAACTTTCTGAATAATAATTATTTATATACTATTCATCATGTAAATCAATCACAAGATATTTGATTTTGCATATATGAGTTGAATTTTTTTCGTTTTCTTAATTATTCACAATGTAATAAATAAATATTTATTTATTCACTATTCTAGAAAATAAATTAATAAATTAATATTAATTTATTTATGTGAATATAAAAATAAATATCTATTCAAAATTTTAGTGAATATAATATTTTGCTTCTTGAATGAATAATATTTATTTTATTCAATATTTTATTATTTAAGGTTTAATAATTTCCATAGATATTTGAAAATTCGAGTTAATCTCTTGAAGAAACTGAATTATTTTATTTAATATAATTTAAATAAATACAGATTTTACTATTTTGGAAATTAATTTTAAATAAACTCATTTCATAGAAATAATACTTACAATATTTTTATTTTACATGTGGATTTATTTGAACAAACACATTGATAAAGGGATTATCTAAGATTATGAATTTTTTAACCCTAAATATAAAATCATACTTATAATATTATAGAGTTGATACTAGATGTGAAAAATGAAAGCTAATCTAGAACTCTCCCAATCCCTATAGAGATTCTTCCTCTACACTCCCTACCAAGAAAATTGAGATAATAAGTTAACCCCTTATCATGATCAACATGAAAAAGAACTAAGCATTTTCCTCTACTATAGTAACTCATTAAATAGCATGCTTGGACACAGTTATTGGAATCCTTGTTTTTATTCTATACCATAATGATACCATGAAAAGAGTGGAAATAGAAATTGATTAAGAGGAATATATCATTCAAGGTAATTCTTTATTTAATTTAATTATATATTGAATAAGGAAGATCCCATTTTAGAGATATTTGGGTAATATTTGTGTTATGTTTTGTATATATTATCCATTTTAACTAATAGAATATCAATATTTGGAATCATTCTTATTCTTTTTCTATTCCATAAAACTGTTATTAATTCATAATGAAAGGTATGATGTACCCAATAATATTAATTTTATGAGAAAGTTTGGTTATCATTTGATGATAACCACATATGCCTCTATGGTTCTATTCCATCAATTTTAGTATATCCCATCATTAAATACACCTAAGGAGGATCCTATCTATACTTCTATTATAGAGAATCTATATGGAATCTAGGCCATAAAATAGAATGTAAATTGTTGAGGGAATATAACTAGAAACATAAAAAACATGGGAAATCAAGGATTCATCTTGGCATGGGTTATTATATTTTTTTCACACATTTTTATTCATTATTATAGAAAAATGTCACAACCCTTCCATTCCTAACACATATGATCATTTCATTTTGATTTGGGTAAATGAGGGTAGAAACTAAATTAGGAATATGATTACAATGTAGCTTTTAAACTCATTCTATCCATGTGTCTAAAACAATTATAGGATAAGACTAATTAAGTAGATATCATAGAGTGTATATATATAGAGGTTAAATTAGTTTTGATTACAAAAAGATTTAACCCATTTTTAGAGAACTAGATGAACCATATCTACTGTGTGGTTTATGATCAACCTACTCTTTCAAATATAGATAATAATGGTTATCTGGAGTTGGATAAACTAAATTTTCTGAGAATTCATTATCTACATTTATAGATTTTGATTCACAATACTTGTGAAATTGAATATTGGGGATGTTTTAACTTTTGATATCACTGGATTCAATCAGTGGAAATGGTTCACGGATAATTAAATGATAATTTTGAACTCCAATGGTATTGTTTTGTGGAGTTTTTTATTTCCCCAGTTTGATTTATAGTTCACTATAAGTATCGATTTTTGTTGTGGTTTTTATCAGGTGAAAGAATATTCCATGATTTTTCCATTTTTAGGCCCATAAAATTTGATTTTAATAGAAGTAAGGTTGAAGCACCATAATTAGTGATTATTAATATTGATAAAGATGCACACAAATGTATCAATGAATTTTCTTCATTAGGTGTTTCTATGATATTGGTTTGATTGAAGATGAGGTTAATTTATACAATGTTCTAACTATGATACACATGATTATATGACACATATCTGTATATAAACATGAATTTCATGACATAAAAGTATTTTTTATAGTTTTTTTCTATAATTTCTGAACTAAGGATGAAATGATTGATTCTAGTGGTTTATTTAGATTAAATATGTTTTACTTGTTTCAGTTTGAAGCTTATTCAGGGTGTTAGTTTGATGGTTTGATAAATATGATTTATAAACTATTTTTTTGGTAATGTATAATAAGGTTTATTGTGAAGAACTTTTAGAGTACGTTAGATTTAATTTATTAATGAATATTTATAATGTGAATATTACATGAAATTTAATCACTATTCATATGGAATTAATCCTATAATGGGGGATATAATATAATAAATATATATAGTGAAAAACACTTTTTATATATTTATAGAGAAACCAAAACTAGATATAGGGACTTCCATAAGTTTCTTTTAGAGTTCTTCTATAGTTTAACAAGAGATAATCATTCTTACTCTCATAAAAGACTATAAAATTCTTCTTTATCCTCTATTTTTATATTAAATTTTAAATAAATTATACTATTGATTTTGATTTTTTTAATAAATTTCTCAATTGAATTAGTGGAGTGGAAAAAAATAGATTGGACACCAAATTAGACAGTTAATTTATATAATCATTTTATTAATAAGGGATGTAATAAAAAACTAGATATATAGATAATTTCACCCTTAATATTTGAGTATGATAAAATAATGCATCAAATAATTATTTTTAATGGTATATTAACCATTAATTTAAATGATGAAAAACTATGACCAAACTTTTACATTGATTTGGGTGAATAAGATCTTCAAAGAGAACTCCATATTTGTAGTTAAGATATAGTTTTCTAACTCATTGTTAGTGAAACCTTCTAAGATAAGGAATGAGCTAGAAGGAGTGTGTTTATAGGGTAAATATAATTGATTCCTCATTCAACCTTTTTTAATTTATGTTCCTCCATATTTTTTCCAGTTTAGCATCAAGCTACCATGTTAAAGTAATTTTACCAAATTTTTGAAGATCCATTGATAGATAATACCTCCTCATCTAGGTGGAAAATACCTATAGTTTATTCCTATAGAGTTAGTGGGAGATTAATGAATATAAAAATTCTTTTTCTTTGGATTCCTTTTAAGAAGAAAATGTGATATTGAATTATTAAAAAATAATGGACCATATAAACACACACTCAATCAACATGGGAATGTTTAGAATATAATTTAGATGATCAATGTGGGAGACCATGTGTACTTCATGATACTATATATTTTTATAAAACTTGTAAATAACCTGACCCTGACAGCCTAGATTTAGTGGTAACATTATTACATTATAATACAATAAAAGTGATAGTATCATAAAATGCAGAATAGTTGATTAGTCTTTATAAACTAGATACATATATTAATCATAAATTATGGTTGAAAAAATAAATTAAATCATAATGAAATTAAATAATCCACATCTATGAACTCATTTATAGAATACATATTCATATCATGGGGAATGGATAAAAATAAACAGTTATATTAGATGCTCTATAAGGGTTATATACTTTGGAAGTTATCCTGAGTCAATAAGTAATAATAAATATTTAATGTTAAATAACTAAAAACACAAGATAATTAATTAATAACAATACTATCATGATTATAAAATTTATAATCAATATGATAAGTCAAATAACTGAAAAAATAAATTTAGTCAATAACTTGAGAACAAAATGATCCCATGGATAATATCAATGAAATGATCTTATGAATAATAATAACTAAATTCTTAATGAATGAAATTCCTAATATTATAAATCATGATCTTATAAATTATATATATACTCTCAAGACATTACACTAATATAGTTCGAAACTATGGTTAGAAAACAACTCAACTTGCCCAACTGATTTGTCTCGTGAGCCCCGTTGATGCATCGAGGGGATATATAATTTTTGTCACCATATTTAACTGTATTTAAAATGTATTACTCATATATCAAATTATTTATTTAATTAATGAACAATATTCCTTAGAGACAAATTCCAATATAGAGTAAATAATAAATAATTATCAAAATTATCCCTAGTCAATCAAATAAATTTCACAATAAAACATCATATACAAAAAGGGTATAAATTTTTTGAATTAATAATATATATGATACAATGAATATATATATTTAAGAGAAATTAAATGTCCAATTATCTTAAAAAATTTAATGTTTCAAGAGATTGTTAATGATTATAAAATTAATGAAGAAAGTGAATGTCAATACTATATCTAGTCAAAATGACCATAAACCATCTAGAAAAAGGATAAGAATAGTATCATTACAACATATCCCAAATGTAGTATAAGTAAAATAATTTTTTGTTGTTGTTGATGAATAGAAATACCATAAGAATATCATTAAAACATTATTGAGGACAATACCATTTTCACTATAAATAACTTTAAAAAACTAGAAATTTCCATAATATTAGGGAAACAAATTTCATTGAAAAAAATATTTCAAATAAGTAAAGTAATCTTCAAAATAATTAGTGGTCGTGTTTGTAGGAATATTCCATTCATGATGAGTATGTTAATATAAGAATTCCATTCACAATTTCAATAAAGATTAAAAAATATCATTATTCATAAGATGATAAAGAGAATATTTTTAAACTAATTTATAAAAAGAAAAACATGATTTTAAATTTATTCATAAAATTATTAGAGAATATTAATAATATCATTTAGTACATTTTATTAAAACAAATATATATGTAAGAGAAATCATTTTCATTAGAAAAGATATATAAAGTTGAATTTTATTAAAAAATATTCTTACACATTTTACGTACAAAAGTGTGGAAAATGGTAACATGAATTCAAAATTTCATCAATAAATAGATTAGAAGAAAATTTAAGTTGTTTAATACATAATTTTCAAATAACATCCTTTGATGGAAATTTATGCCCAAACAATCTTGATTAAAATGAGATTCTTGAAAAAACCATTACCACTTTGGTAAATTTTGAATTATAAACCCAATGAAATAAATAATATCAAATAAAACATTAAATACATATATTAAATATAAAACATTTCAATGGATCATTCAATACACCTCACACAATTTAATAGGTTCATAAAAGAAAATATGCCTTAATGAAATGAAAATTGAGATGAAATCCCTTCCAAAAATCATACCGTCGAAGTGGGGATTAATGAATTTATAGATCATATTAATGAAAATAAAATAAATTAAAAAAAGTGGAAATATTAAATAAAATAATAAATATATTGGATACACATACACTTATATTATCCAATAAAATGAATAAGCAATATAATCCAATGAAAATAAATTTAGTTATGAAATTCCTACCACTTGGTAACTATCATGTTTAGCAAAATTTTATGAAATAATTTAAATTAAAACTAAAAATGCCAAAAAATAAAAAGGATTCAATATATTAAATTTAAAAGGTGTATTATATACACCATATAATGCATATTAGTTTCATAACATTAAAAAATGTCTCAAAGAAGGTAAATTGAGAAGAACTTCCTTACCTTATGTTTCCCTTTAGTTAAACATGGTTTAACTTCATGTATAATAGATTTAAACATGTTATTAATTTACACCAAAACCAAAAAAATATTTATACTTATAATATCATATATTATCTTATTATAACATCTTATAACCCATTAGTAAATAATATTTCATTATTACCACTATTTCGTGAGTAAATTGCTCTGTTTTCCAGGCGTGTTTCGTTATGAAATTTTTTGTTCTTGAGAATAATATAAGTTTACATAATATCCATAATTATTTAAATGTTATAAATATCCTATTTTTTCATTAGATAAACTTTTAGGATCATTCTTTAAATATGGGCATGGAAAATGAATCGCATTGCTTCGTGGAGATGGTAGGTCATATGCACGCATGAGTGATGATATAAATACCTTAATGAGTGAAAGGGTGATTAAATGGATAATATATTTATTTTAAAGAATTAATATAATATAATATTTTTCATATATATTCATTATTTCCACCTTTATGATTATCAATGTGATTCGGTGAAGGAAAACAAATGACATCGGTTCACAAGGCGGTAGTTAGTGGTACAAATGAGTGAAGAATTTGTTACCCATTTATTAGAGGAGAATATAGATAAATATTAGGCCATAAATATAAATACATCACACTGTATGTAAGATAACATTTTATTATATTTTATTTTTAATATATAATTGAAGGTTTTAAAAGAAACAGTAAGAAGAAAGAGCATATTGAAGATAATTACTTCTGATTAGAATAACATCATTTGAGTATTTTATTAAGGACCCTAGGGTTGGTCTTTTGGGAATAAAAAGATATATATATTGTGGAAAAGGATTTTGGGGACATTTTGGGGTATTTTTATGTAAATCTATATCGATTAAGTGGTGTTAATAAGTGATGGGAAGTGGTTCCCTTTGATAAGTGGGGGAGGGGAACTTCTTGGATACTACTTGGAAATTTTCCAGAAGAATAAAATGTGATGAATTTATTCCCAAAAAGTATTATTCCAAATCAAATTATTTTTTATGTTGGTATGTATAAGGCTGAACTATTTTCATATAATATAATTTTGACTAGTTTAATTAGTAAATATAACCTTACCTTTTGGTTTAACCCCTCAATAAACTTGTTTTCATCTTAACTAGGGTTATTAATTTCTACTTTTTGACTATTCATAATGGAAAAAAATGACATTGAACTTATTAAAAAATATTAATTATAACGATTCCAAATATGGATTTTATTCCAATAAATTTAATTCAAATAAGTGGAAATATTAATATAACGATGAACCCATAAATCATATCAATTTTTTTTTCAGGGAATGAATTTCCAAGGATAATATAAACTCATATTTACTATATGACCCATAATTTATTATCCCAAATAATCTCTATCTCAACACCCAAGAGGGGGTGAATTGAGTTTTTAAAAAATTTATTTATCATTTAAATACCTTTTCCTTAATAAAATATTAAATCATAAATAAAAACAAAAAGAAAAGAGATTGAACATTGAAGATTTACAGGGGTTCAGCGAAGAGAAATACCCAAATCCACTCCTCCAACACTACACTCCACATGTTCTGTTATTTTCACTATAAAAACCCTTTTTGGGCTCTCCCAACTGAGAATAAGAAGTTATCACATAATACAGAGGTCTAAGAGCTTTTAACCAGGCTCTCCCTTTAAAAGAGCTATCTTCAGTCTTAAAACACACTCTTACACCAATTGTAAAAAAATAGAATGAATAAAATTTTATAGAAACGGTTGAAACACACAATTGGAAGAAGAAACTGATGGTAGTAAAAGATTCATACTTAAAATATTATAGTATTCAAATAATATATTTGGATGATATTTAGTGAATCTGATAGAACTATTAAGCACAAAAAGGGATTTTGTGATTCATCTTTTCTACGTTTATACATTCAAGAAAGGAGTGTTCTAATAATTCATCAAAATCACCTATCTTATATTATTTTTATCTTTTTTTGTAGTGACTAAATCTTCCTTTTATGTCTTATTTTAAACATAATAATGAGATAGTCCTAATGGTAAAATGAGCCACACATTATGATCTTGATAAGATAGTCTATAAAGGGCATGCATCCATTCCATGAAAATATAGAAATAACTTTTGTGGAAATGATGTCAGAGATCTTCACACTCTTTAGATATTTTCATTCTTGGAATTTATTTCACATATCGATCATTCCTTAAATGGATAATATCTTTTCTAATATACACTAAAATCATACAATTATTTTTTGAGATATTAGAAAAGTAATTATATCTTTCTGTATAATAGCTAGATCCAAATAAGATATCCATATAAAATTAGTAATCATAATAAGATAAATTCTTGACATACTTAGAAAGATAAAACATAATTTAATATTCTACATAAGATAAACTATTCTCAATATTTAATAGGAAAATTATTTTTCATAAGATGAATATGTTACCTAGGGTTTCTAATTAGATTTAATACCTTTGACTTGAGTATTAACCATCTCATCCCTTCTATTACTAAGATAATGTCTTAGATAAACATACAATAATTTATTATTCTAAGTATATGGAAGATATTATTCAATTATTCATAAGATAATACACCATGGTATGGATATAATACTTTACACAATATAGGATAAACACATATAGAAACATCATAAGATAAATTCTTTTGATAAATAAAATCTAAAACACTTAAGACAAACTTGATAAAATGAAGTAGGTATTTTGCGAGTCATAAAAATACATAAATATTGAGATATATTATAATAACATAATGAGTCCGACAGTCTACCCATTTTTGATGATCATACAACCCATCAATATAGAAAAGAAAAATTCATAAAATAATTTTTTATCTTTCCAATTTTCACTTACGATAAAACTTTTATAATTTTAGATGCTTCCATTTTCCTCTCCCACTTTAAAAAATTCCATTTTAAAATCATTCAAATTATCCCAAGAATAATTTCAAATAATTTTAAGTATTATCATTTTAATCTCCCATTTTCCAATAATGAAGTCAAATTTTTCATAGCCCTTTAAATTAACAATTTTAACAGTTTAATTTTTGGTATTATCCATTTTTTCTCCCCCTTTTTTATGATATAAAAAAGAATTGTAGTAATGGAAAAAATTAATATTTCACATGAATAGTATTAAATGGTTAATTCTACTAATTGTGAACATAGTTTTGTTATAATTTTGTGTAAATAAGTAAAAGGGATCATAAATAAAGTCAAATAATAATATTAAACTAATAGTAAATCATATATATCACATGGATAAACAATTAAAACAGAATAAATAAAAAAGGTAGAGATGAAATAAGTCAAGAATAGTAACTAATAGTTAATCAGATAAAAGTATATAAAAAATAAACATCCAGAAAAAATATTAAAAGAATCCAAGCATTCAAATGTTATCTTAAAATAGATTCAAATTCTTCAAAAATGCTATAAAACAAGGCATAAATAAATTTATTTAAAGATTACATTGACCAAGAAACCATCTTCACAAATCGAGGAAAGTAGTTGTATCAACCACTAAACTAGAAACAATAATTAGAGGGTGGTTTCTTGAGTTATTAAGGTTGTACAGATAGTAAATATGATTTAGGCCTAGTGGAATCTACTGTTTTTCCAACTACATCCCCAATGTCAGTAGAGATTCTCCAAGACCTGCTCGATCTCCTTGAGTGATACTCACTATTGTGGATTGAGTGTTGAGATTAGTTTTCTAATATCTCTCCAAATCAAATTTTTCAATAGATACACATGATAGTTTATAGGGTTATTCAAGTAAAGGTAATGAAAATTATTGTTCAAACATGATATTTTCCATTAGATGCTCATTTTCTGGGTAAAAAATATCCCTTAATCTCTTTGAAGTAGAGCCATGTCAATAAACTATAAGATCTCATATCAAAAATCTCCCACACATTTGAAATAGGGTGTCATCACAAGAATCTATCCATTTCACTAAGTCATTTTTTCATCAGTCTAAGATATTCGTGAATCTATTTTAAAAACATTGAGAAAAACTTCCAAAGAAATTATGTATATGTTTTTTATTTTCAATTACAATATCTAGGTTCTTCAACTCTTAAAATTTCATTCCCAACATATTCATTTGATGAATAAGGGAAACATTTTCTTTTCCCTTTATAGATGTTTGATATTATTTTCACTCCAATAAATATTATTCTACTTATTATTTATCCTCATCAAATGATTATTGGTTTAAAATTCTTAAAACAATTTGAAGTAGGTATTCAATATTTTTCTATATAACCATAATGCTATTTCATAAAAAACCTGGACATATATTTTAACCCTATTGTGATAAATCTCATATTTTAATACACTTTGGACGAAACTATGTGAACATGAGACACTTTTTCTTTAAAAATAAAGTATATATATTTTCACGGTTGATAAATAAATTAATGAGATTCCAATGAATTTTTTTTAAACATATAACTTCACCATCTATGTCCTATTAAATATATTGAATTATATTCATGGAGATAATATCACACTGTATTGAAGTATGGGAGAAGTTTAGTGTGTTTATTTCCTGAGACACACTTTGTTTCTTCAAAAGTATATCACTTTGATTTATGATTTCTATTAAGGATTGAGAAATTAATTTTAATATAATTCATTGAACAAAAAACTTCACTTTATTCACCTCTTCTTTTGAGATGATACTTTAATATTGATTTATAATCTCATTTCTAGATTCAACCAACTGGGTCTTCAAATACTCCATTTCTAGTACCAACATGGAATAACTCTCTTAAGATTTTTGAGAAAACATTATTCTAAATCCAATAAATTCCTAATTTCTACCATATTCATAAACATGAGAAAAAACATCCTCTTTGACATGAAAACTCTCAAAACCAAATTGGAGATTTTTTGTAGCATGGGGTACTTCTTCTACATGATGTGATATCCATGGGATTCAGATATAGTTATACTTCTTGCATCTAACTTCTCTAATTCATGAGAGTGACAATCAAAAATGAGAGGAGAATTTCGAGGTGTTATTAATATGTTACTATCATAAGAAAAGAAACACAGGGGTGACGGTAGAGGATATCCCTTGTCTATTGACTGTATTAGAAAAAGCGACATGGGGTGAAATCTCTGGATGATAAGTTTGTTCTCCAGATTGAATGACAACTCTGACTCTTCTTATCCTTTATAAAAGTATCTCTTTATTGTAGTCTTCTCTTATTTCAACACTCTAGGATGTTCTGTCTACCAAGAGTGGTCTTTCTTCTAGATAGGATGACTATACTATGTTTAAGTGATATTACCTTAATCATATGAGGTTAAGGGAACCATATTTTCCAATGAGAAATTACAACACAAAAAACATTTTCAGAAAACAACTGCAGTTAACATTTTTAAACTATGATAGTTAACTACATCATTTTCATTGAAGAAAACTTCAACACTATGGAAAATGAGGGATAATATTCATCTAACGGTATAAAAATTCAATGATTTTTTGCACAACATGAAACATGTATCACAAGACATATCATTCTATATTAATATATTTTTTAATCATAAAAATATAAAGCAATGTAACATCTTGATAAATAAGTTTCATAATCACTATTCCTTTGATAGATTCTAGAATGAATAAAATTGGTAAGAACTCTTCGTTCTGTCTCTATGATGTTTATTAGTTTCTTTTCAATATCAAATATTCCAAAAAATGACTTCATTATATCTAGTGGAGTGGCTCCATCCACTAAAACTAAGGAGGTACAAATAAATTAGTATCCTTCATGAGGGATCTTGAAGGCTTCATCTAACTATATAGAGGTAATCAAAAGATTCTACTAGTTTACTATTTAAGTAACCAGGTCTTCATCATCTTTGATGTCAAAAACTAATGATTCATAAAACACATGAATATATATTTTGAATATGATCATGGTTCATTTTTCCTCAAAGAAATAATTCCATTGTTAATGATTAGTAACCTTCTTTAGAAATATGTATATCCTATAAATCCAGTCAAAATCAATAGCATAATGGCTCAAAAACATATCTTGAGTTTCTTTGTATCTTTATTATACTTCCATAGACAATATCGATTCTATTTTTTTCCATTGACGATAGGTTTATAATTTTGAATTGTTAGGGGAAAAATTGTTTAGGTAGTAGAGAGAAAGTGGGTTCAAAGGTTTTCAAATAAATTTTCACATAAATTTGATACACGCTTTTTTTCATTTGTGGTAACTAAGGGGTAATATAGTGATGTGGAGAGTGATTTTACCAAAACACAGTGACATGATCTATTCAATATGACTAATAGTTAAACTTGTGGAATAAGAATTAAATTAAATAACGAAAACAATGTATTTAATTCGTATATAAAATTATGATATAAAATAAAATTAATTAAAATTAAACAAAATTAATTCATATTTAATGAAGTAAAATCTCTCCCTGGGAAAAGTATTAGTAAAAATACCTGCTAATTGATTTTATATGTAAAAAATTATAAATAGATACCATTATATTGTGAATTATCTCTTAAAAATGATGTTTCAAATTATTGGTACTTGTTTCTGAATGGTTTATCAGATTCATTAAAATATTGACAGAACATATTTAATCAAATTTGATAGGTATAAAATTAAAACAAAATCCAAAATACCTTATTGTTTGTTTCAACCACAACACTTAGGAACAAAAACATCGTAGTAAGATGTATTCATCTTTAGTAGTTGATAATGCAACAAAGTGTTGTTTATTACTATACTAGGATACTAGGTATTTACCAAGAATGTGATAGATTCCTAATATTCTATTCCTATCTAGTCAATATCCAAAAAAATAAATATCTACATATGAAGTTAATTAAATGTCATATATTTTATTAAATAATGTAGAAATGAGCACAATTCCTTTTAAATATCATAAAATCCAATTGGAAACATTTAAATGATATTTTGATGGATTTGATTGAAATCTTGAAGAAATAGATATTGAAAAAATAACATATACTATACTTATAGGAATATATACAAAACTTATAATAATATTTCTATACAACTTATTATCAACTGGTTTTACAGTTTCATCCATGTCAATTTTAATATTGGAACTCATAGAAGTTGAGTATGTCTTACATCTTTTGAGTCCCAATTTCTTATGTAAATCAATTTTGTATTTTTTTTGTTTAAAATATTTCAAAAATGTTTTTGATATATTTGAAATCCTAGATAATATTTTAAGTCACCCATCATACTCAACTCAATTTATTTTTTCTTAATCTTGGAAGACTCATTTCACAATTATAGATATTTTGATTTAAAAAAACAGCATCAAGATATATTTATACTAACAAAATATCTAAGGATGATGTTTTCTTAAATAAATTAGGGTATTCCATTCTTACTTTAAAATCATTGTATAATAGAAAATAACTTACTCTTTCATAAAATTCCCTTGGATCATTTTAAAGTTCATATAGAGCATTGGTACTTTTAAAAATAGAATTTTGAATGTGAGGGTATTAAAAACTAATAGGTTATTCTACATAATCTTCCACCATTAAAAATCCATTTAGAAATGAAGATTCAACATCCACTTAATATAATTTAAAATTCATATAATATGTATATTTTAGAAAAACTATAATATATCCTAACCTAGTTATTGGGGAAAATGGTTCTTCGTAAACTATTCCTTCTATTGTAATATATCCATTGGAAACCAATCTAGATTTATTTCTAGTTATTACACCATGATAAACATTCATTTTTCTGAATTCCCATTTTGTTAAAATTATAGGATAGTCAGGGGTATTTCAACTAATTTCAAAACTTTTGTTCTTTTAAATTGATTTAATTTTTACTGTATAGCGAAAAACCAACAGTAATCTGATACAACTTGTTCGGTAGATTTAGGTTCTACTTTGGAAAAAGGTAGATAATTATACTGAGTTTACTATGTTTCTTATAGTCTTACACCTTTATCTAAGCTTCCTATAAGTGTTTCTAGAGGATGGTATCTAAAATTTATAGGTATTCTAGGAAACAAAAATCCTAGTTCACATGTATTAATCCTTATTGGATTTGGTTTAAAATGTTAATGTTCCAAATCATCAGCATTATATATATAGAGGTTAAATTAGTTTTGATTACAAAAAGATTTCACTTTTATTTGAAACTATATATGATTTTTAAGTAGTATAGTAACCAAGGAAGATACCTTCATCAGCATTTGGGTTGAACATTCGAAGATTATACTTGGTGTTCATGATATTATACATACATTAAAATACTTTGAAGTATCCTACCTTGGGTTTTTTATTATTCCTTTACTCATATGGTGTTTTATTTAAGATAGGTCTTATTAGAACTCTGTTAGTGACATAACATGCTGTGTTAATATCCATGACCCAAAAATTAGTGGTCATGTTATATTAACAAAACATAGTCCTAGAAATATCTTATAAATTACTATTCCTCCATTCAACAACACCATTATATTGAGTTATACTAAGTGTAAAGAATGTATGTTTAATTCATAAATATGAGAAATATTAATTAAACTCATGATTCTCTAATTCACCACAATGATCACTTCTTTAAGTCATGTTTTTATAACCCTTTAAATTTTGAAAAATCATACAAAAATTATAAAACATATAGCACATTTCAATATTAAATCATAAAAATTAAACCAATGTAAATCTCAGAAAATCATTAACTTACGCATAAACAAATGATCTTATAGTAATTCATTCAGGTAAATTAGGTCCAAGTAGATCCATATAGATAAGCTCTAGAGGTCTATATGTAAAAACCTACTTGATTGAATTAAAAGAAGACTTATGTTTCTTGCCCATTTGGAATGCATCACATAGTTTCTTTTAATACAATTTAAGGTGAAGAAAGATATAAATCAAGTTTTTCATTCACAAATTTTTCATGTAATGATAATTACAATGTCCAAGACTTTTATAACAAATCCATGATTCATCAATTTCTGTAGTTGAACAATTTACATTTTCTCTACATATAGAATTAATATGTAGTGTATAGATGTTGTATATTCTAGTTTCATTAAACTTGAGAAACATATCATTCAAAAATAAACATATATTATTAGAAAAATAAATAGAATAACCACAATGAAAATGTTTAGAGATACATAAATGGTTATTATAAAAGACATCAAAATTAATAATTTTTTATGAGAATAGATAGACGATTCCCAAAATATCCAATATCAACTATTTTTTCATTTTGTATTGTCACCAAATGAAATATTGCCTCCATCAGTCTTGGATATTGAGTGAAAATTTGATAAATCAACACTCATATGTATTCAATATCAACTATCTATAAACCATTTTTCATTTCTATTCATGTTGGTTTCCCCAACAGTGACAAATCAAACAACATAATTATTTTTACTCAAACACCGTTGGGTCTAGAAATGTTAATTATAAGTGACTGAGGTGCCCTTTTTTTCTAGAAAAAATAATCAAATTTTTTTAAAAAATATTTTGTAAGAAAGTAATTTTTTATTCCAAAAAATCAATGATTTTTTGAATTATAGATGTTAGCATAATGTCCTACTTCACCATAAAGAAAATGGGCAACTTTGTAATGGTTTTTCATTTGGAACTAGGGAGAAAATAATTTGTATAAAATTTCGGCTTTACACCTTGAATACATATTCCTAACTTATGTTTATTATTTTTATATTGATAATGAATCTTATTGATATAATATTATCCTTATATAAGGATACTTGCAACATCTCTAAATTTATGAATTTCCTTCTTTAGGTTCACTATTGTTTTATCTTGTTCAGCATTTGAGTCAAAATATTTTTTTAATTGAATATTTTACTCTAAAATATGTTTATTTAAGTCCTAATCCTCATTAAAAATATTAAATTAATTTTTTAGGGTAATTTTTTTAATATTTCTTACTTTGTCTTCAAGATGATATAATATTCCTTAAATTATTAAAATGAGAAGTATTCATTTTTTGATTCAAATCCATTATCAGAAGAATAGTTGGAATGTAATCTCATTTTAATGTTACATAAAGAATATATTGGAAATTTGGTTAATAGATTCATCTTCTAATTATATGTATGTTCATTCACTATAATCTTCAGAATCACTCTAGGTGGCCTTTGTAGATTTCTTATCAATCTTATAAATATCCTTCTTGAATTATTTTTTTCATATCTTATTATCATCCTTAATTTTAGTACAATTAGGATTGATATGTACTAGTATCTTACCCTCATAGAATTCCAAATATTTAAACTTTTTACCATGCCTTTTTTACTTATTGAAGGGTTTTATGAATCCTTTACTCTTTTGGTATAAATTTTTGAAAAATTGAACAAGATGTGAGATATCATCATTTTGATCCATAATTTCTTGAGGAGTTTTCTTCTTCGATTATTTCATATATTTGTATGATTTTTATTTTTACTGTCATCTTTAGAAGTAAAAACATTCAAGGCATCATTTTACTTTTTAATCATTCTAGGTTCTCCAGCTTCAACATCAATTTCATCTTCATATATCTTGAGGGTTCTTATGAGATATTTTATATTGAATCTTTTTACCTATGTAGATTCTTAAATGGAAGATAGGATTCCAGTCCACTTTTATGGTAATACTATGAGAATATCCAATACTTATTCAGGTTCATTGATAGGTTCCCCTAGATATGCAATGTTATTAAGAATCTCAACGATCCTTTTATTTAGTTGAGTAATTCTCACTACTTCATACATTTTGAATGTATAAAATTTATGTTTGGTTGTATCATATCTTGGAAATGTCAAATTGTCGGTTCCTTTGTATACAATGAATATAGTGGTCTACATTTAATGTGTTGTTTTCCATTGAGAAACTCTGTTGAACTCATATGGTCCAAATATATAGATTATAAAATTCATAGCTTTGGAGTTTAATTCATAATTTTATTCAGCAATATGATTCCATGTTCTAGTTTATATTATATAAATCTCATAGTACTTGACTACTTTCATATAATCATTCAAGCCAATATTATTCAGATAGATGGTCATGTGAGCCTTCCACCAAAAATATTTTTCACCATTTATGTACGGATCACTAACCATTAGAATACCTTCACATTTATTATCCATGGAATACATTTGAAAATAGATCTCTAGACATGAACCTTTTACGGTTTTGAACTCAATAGTCAAAATATCAGACACCAATTGTTAACCCATATAATGGATAACTGAACACCAAAGAGGGGTGGGGGGTGAAATGAGTTCCTAATAATATTATTTACAAAAAACCTCCCCCTTTAGTTTTGATCATTAAAATTATTTTTACATAATAAAAATAGGTATTCAGAATAAAAACTCAAAGGAATGAGATTGAAAACATGATATTTATTGTGGTTCGGGGAATAGAAATCCCATAGTATACCCCAAACATGCTCTATTCCATGAGTTTAGTGATTTTAACTATAAAATCCATTTCACCGAGCGATCCAAACTGAGTATAACTATCATTCACTTAATAAAAATGTACATAATCTTTGAACTGGGATATCCCTTTAAATGAATGATATGCAGTCTTAAAAATAATCTTACACTGAGTGTAAACAAAATATAATGAGTAAAATTTGAAATAAATGGTTTAAAAACATAGTTTAAGGAAATAAATAATAGTCATTTAATATTCGTCCATAGAATATGATCTTTTTCAATGTATATATTAGGATGATAGTTAGTGAAAATGATAGAACTTGTAAGCACTATAAAAGCGTTTTTTGATATTTTCCATATATTTACATTCAAGAAATGAGAATTTTAATCATTCTTCAAAATCATATATCTCATATTCTTCATCTTTTTTATACAGAAACTAACTCTTCCTATTTTATCTTATTTCTAACTTAATCATGAGATAATCTTAATGGATGAATGAGCCACACATTGTGATATTGATAGTACCTTCTATAAATGGCATGCATCCATTCCTACAAAATATTGAAATTAATTTTTTTGACATCAATGTTAAATATCTATTCAATCTTCATATCTTTCCATTCATGGAATGGAATATACATATTGATCGTTCCTTAAATGGATAATATCTTTTTTAATGCAGTTTAAAATCACAAATTACTTATCGAGAGATTTGAAAGGTAATCATGACATTGTGCATAACACCTAGATGTTTATATGATATCCAACTTAAAGTACTATTCAATGATAAATAACTTCCTGGTAGACTTTGTAAGAAAAAACCACTCTTCCAATTCAACATAAGACAAACTATTCTAATTATTACGTTGGATAATTCATCAGAATATGATGAATATGTTACATATGTTTGATACTAAGATTTCATAAATCTTATGAATCTCATTAGATAATATTTTACAAATATCCATTTCATAAGATAATTTAGTTTCATTTTTTCTAAATAATGACTTGAGAATTTAACAACTGATCCATTCTCTTCAAAAGATAAAGTCTTATATAAACTTCCAATACTTTATGATTCTTAGTAGATGGAAGGAATTATTAGATTCTCTGTAATATAAAACCCTTTTGAACATATGGAGTACTTAAATAAATTTAAGATAAACACATATATAATTAGTGTAAGATAAATTATTTTGATAAATACAATCTGAAAAATTTATGATAAACTTGTTAGAATAAAATTTCTGATTTTGTGAATAATTAAAACACATTAAAACATAGATATTCCAAAACAACCTAATCAGTTCAACATAATCATCATGTTTTATGTTTAAATTCATATATATAGATATATATTCTATAAGTTTCATTTAAATATTTATTTATTAGTTTTTATTTTAATTTACTCAAATGGTGTGACATTACACACATAGAAATAGTTTATAGAAAAATCATTTTTTAATCCTAAAAATTTAATTACACAAAAATATAGAATAAACTTGATTAAAATTTAATTAATTAGATTAAATATAACTAAATAATACATGTGTTACATTATAATAATTTTGTGTCTTTTAAATTAATTAATTTATTAAAAATAAATGTAACATTTGCAAAAAGTGGTATTTTTCAGTATTCACTAAAAAATTACTCTTTTCCCAAAAATCCTAAAACATAACCATGAGATAATTTTTATAATATGATTTCAAAAAATGAAGTTATTTTATCCAATTAACTTCTAAAAAAGGAAAATTTTAGTTATATTATTTTCCCACAAATATCAGAAAAAATAATTATTTATGAAAATGTATTTTTTGGATAAATAAATTTACATTAATAAATATTGACTAATTATTATCAATAAATGTGTATTGATTAGGAAATTTATATGTATTTTATAAATAATTTAATACTATTCATACCCATTAATTTTAATATTTAGTTCATAATGGTTACATTTAAATATTATCTCACAGTACATTTAGGCCATGTCTTACTTATCGAATACTCTATCAAAAAAAGTCTTTATTTTAAAAACATAGGTTTTTATGTTATCCAATCCTTTAATAAATCATGTCCCCACAATTTTAACCTATTATGAAAAAAACAAATGGTTTGAATTTTTTTTATTCTTTTGTGGAAACCCATATCATAAAAAGGCCCAAAAATGTTTCCTCTTAAAATAGGGAAAGGGAAATGTGGATGTCATATAGAATAAAACATTACTATGTTTAAAAGTAGGATAATGTTTGCTGGAAGTTAAAATATTGGCATTGAATAAGATAATAAATAATTATTTAGAGTGATAGAGTTCATTGATCACAATAAGATGGATAATCAAAGTAAATTTAGTGACAACAAAACAAAAAATCTGTGATGGGTTAAAAGATAATTGATTCTTTGGATATGAAGGTAATTTTAAAACATTTGTATTAAAGATCATTTTTCTATGGTTGGATATTTTTATTACTATCAAGACTAAGAACATAATTATATATAATTACATGATATATTTTTCTCTCATAAGAACAATTTAGTCCTTTGGTTGTGCTTGGATCAATTTCCACTTCATCTCTTACTCTAAGCAATGGATGTACTGTATGAATTTTTTATTCCTAAAGCACTAAAATTAAATTTTAATATATCTTAAGATACATAAAAAACTGACAAGTCCGTCTGCATGAATCTAAATATTTACCAAATACAAAATGGTTAGAATGAGTTATACAAGAGAATACATGAATAATAAAACCTCAATAGTAATAAACAAAGATAAATTTCATATTTAACCAATAATGTTTTTAATTAAAAACAATTTCTTATTAACAAAAACATCATGTAATAATGTGGTAGGCACTGCACCCTCGAAACTATTTAGTGTGGGTTCAAGCCCTAAGGCCTCTCAGGACACGATGGGTTTTCCCATGGAATTAGTTTTTCATTTTTATAAATCTATATTAATATAATTACTATGATGTTCAAAAAATTATAATTAATATCCAAAAAAACTATTAGTCATCGAATAACTTCTTAAATATAAGGGATTTCTATTCAACTTATTTTTTCCAAGAAATCAAATAGTCTTAGTTGACTATTATTACCTTATCTATAATGATCATATTTACTATAAAGGTTATCAATGACTCTAATATTAGGAAGAGGTTATTATTACTCACATAATAGTTAATGTTGAACCTTAGGTTTACATATATCCCAACATAATTAAACTTCTTCCAAAATGTCATTAATCACATTTAACACCGTCACTTAAAATTTCAATAGGGGTTTCCATGACGTGGAACTTATAATAAAACTTAAAATCGTAAAACCCTGTTGGTATCTATAACTCTTATGTTAATCTTAGATGAAGCCATATAAGATTCCAAAATAATTAACACAATCCTTAGATGTTTTTTTTGATTCTTATAATGGATATACCTTCATTAAAATAATTCTATAATATAGTTCATTAATCCCAATACATGAATACATAATCCCTTTTACTCTAATGATTGGTATAGAATTATTCCTTCTATAGTCTATGATTTAAACTTTAAAATATTTCATCAACATAGATAATTTATAGGTTCCCCACATTTAATACAACAAACTATAAAAGGATTTTAGAATGAAATTTATCTCACTCCATTGAACTCCTCACCTTTACTCAACAATTCATTTCTATATGCCCTTATTTTCCACACATGAAACATTTTCTTTTTCATTTGATACATTATCTTGGGTGTATCTTTCCACATTCGTGACATAAATGAAATTCATCTTTCTTTCCTATATGGTTTTCACCACCTGATATCTTTGTGGAATCCATCTTTCTCTTATTTAGAATGTTATAAAGTTGTTTAAGGTCTAGTTTTTAGTGAAAAATAATTATGAATAATTATAATATCTTTCAATTTATTCACAATCCCATTTAGTTGCACAAAATTAATACATTTCCCTTTACATTCGGCGTTAACATCACTCATCATTGTAGCATTTTCCCAAGACAAAAAATCATGGTGTGATAAAAAATTATCATAATGTAAAACCATATAATCATTTATAGTATGTCTAAATAATGAAACCTTATTTTAAATCTATGAACCATTATTTCCAATATATTAAACCTTAGGATTAACCGATGTCATTCATTTTCATCATCTATTGAATACCATTATGATGGTTCGAAAAGAAAATTTATATAATCATAAGAATATCCCTAAGGAGGTTCAAAATAGTCATGCAATAAGGGCCATTATCGTGCACTAGGTTACGATATATCTAAATCCTAATAATATCTTTCTTGAGTTCTTACCCCCAGGAATAACTATGCCAGAATGATGAAAAATTCTATTATCTAGACATGGATTAATTTCTAGTAAATACCACATGATATCTTCCTTAATAAAGAAATAGGATTTTATTTTAAGCTTCTTGTCAAAGTATTCTTTTGGGTTATGTTCACTAATATATTTTTCCCAAAATCTATAACCCAAGGATATTAATAACTTTATCCAATACCAAATGTTAGGACCCAGAAAAAAGAATCTTAGAGTCAAGCATCACATTATTACACTATCATGAGATACAATAGATCATATAATTATGTACCAAATAGTTTTAATAGTCTTTTTTAAATTAGATAAATAATAAAATATCACATTTCATTTAAAATAATTAATTACAATATAGTGATTATAAATTTTATGTTTCCTTGAAATCATTTTGAGATTACATCCACATATTCGGGGGTAAGGAAAAACAAATAAAGGGTGAGATTATATGTTTAGTAAGGGTTATATATAGTGTAATCTATCATGAATCTATAAAGAATAATCAACATGTAAAGGTAAATAACAAAGAAAATTTAATTTAATAAAAACTTGACTATCATGATTATATAAGGCATAATCAACATGGCAAGGTAAATAACTAAAAACAGATGCCATTTAATCAATAACTTGAGAATGAAATTAATATTTGGATAAAATCAATGCAATAATATCATGTATAATATTAAATGAATTATAAATGAACAAAATGATTAATATTGGTTATCTTAATCTCAAACATCGTGATATATATACTTTCAATACCTTTCACCAAGATTGTTTAAAACAATCAGAAAAAAAACCATTTATTTTTTCCAAATATTTATCCTTATGATTCATATTAATGCATCGATAGGATAAATAATCCCAGGCCCCACTCTTTAATGCATGTCTAATTCATTACTCATATATAAATTGATTTATTTAATTCCTAAAAATATACCTTATCAAAAAAAATATTCATAATGAGTAATGATTATATATTTATAAAAAATTTATCAATCTTACCAAATAACTTTTATTAAAAAACACTTTATGTAAAAATGATATACAATTTAGGAAATATTCATATCCATGATAAAAGGTATATGTATATTTAATTTAAATCTAATATTTGGACCCATAGTTTTAATACATAGATACTTAATATAAATAGATTAATATTCCTTACATATCATAATGATCCATGCCGGAATCATTTTGGACTAGTATCTTCGGAAACATGAAAACATTAAAAACACATTCAAATAAGGTCTATATCATCTCTTACTTAGATATTCATAAATAACACCCTTATTATTGATATCATACATAAAACCTTTTTTATAACATGGGGAAAGGAAACACCAGAAAAGGGTGAGATGAGATGCTCAGTAAGGTTAAACAAGGGAGATATGAATGATCACATAAGCCTAACCTGATCATAAGGGTATAAGAACAATATCATAATGTTTGAAAACCATAACCTGAATATAAAATTCTATAATCTTAAGTCATACAATAAGTATTTTCAGTTCATAAGACATGAATCATAAAGGAATCAAATAAAATAATCAAGGAGAGAATAACATAGTCATAAGACATGGGATTGTGGAATACGTATAAGCATATACAATTATTTCCTTAGTTGTCAAGGATCATTTCAAAGACTATCATAGAGGAATTATTTCACTCCCTAAAAAATCATAGTAGTCAATGATTACTCCTAATAAAAACAATATGGATATGGTCCCTTCCCAAACTAGGTTCACCCCTTACTCCAGTCCATTTTATATTATGTGATATCAATATTTTCTTAATTTAGTAAAAGTAAATATAGGTCTCACACATCACATAAATAAATTCATACAGGAAAATAAACTGTTTTTATAAACATGTTATCATAACATAACTCATGAAAAAGTAATGGGGTTCTAGAAAAACCATCATTCATTATAGTATAACCCATGAAAATGAAATGAGTTTTAAAAACAATATATCATCAAACTCATAAACCATACATAGAAAGAATAAGGATTGAATCCCTGAATCCTATTCTCAGTGGATAATATGTGAAATCAAGGTTTTTTGTCCTCAATGAATAGAAATACCATTAAAATACCATTAAAAAATTCTCGTGGAAAATATCCTTTCAATTTTAAAATCACTAATTAAAAACACTATGAAAATATAATGGATAAAATATTCATTTTAAATAACCATATAAAAATTCCAGGGAGTCTTCAAATAAAAAATTATCCATGATGGTGGGAAAATCCATCCATGCCATAAAAGATAAAATTATATTCCTTCTATAAATTTTTTAGAATAGTCATAAAGTAATTGTTTGAAAAAAAAGTATTCCTTTCCAAATATTTTATAAAATGTAATACATGAGTAAAAATAGCAATATAAAATCATATTATAATAGAAAAAACCATGTCTAATTTTTTTTAGAAAACATGGATATGGAATATAAATGTATTTTGATAGAAAAGAAAAATGATTTTCTTTCCATAAAAAACTAAGCCTATTGTATAAATAAGATAAAGATAACTAATGAAAAACAAGAATTTTAAATTAATTAACATCGGATAATAATATTAATGGAATTATTTATAGATATATCATAATATTTAATCATTTATACAATTCATCATAAACAATCCTAATAAACTATAATATTGTATCATAAAACTCTTACCTCGAGTTCTCCTTGATTAGAAAGAACTCTAAACTCATTTATAATAAATTTAAATTTATTATAATTTTATAATAGAGTAATTTTATTACTTATAATATCATATATGATAATTTTATAACATTTCAATACCATATTTTTTTCAGAAATTTATTTTTAAAATATTTATCTTCGGGTGTTAACTATTTCATTTATCATGAGTATTTTAGTTCATTAGTTATGGTACATATATATTTATCATGGTCACATCATCTATAAAATATTAGTTATGATATATATATCTTATATATTAATTATGTAAATATTTTTATTCGTTAATAAATTCATGAGAATGAAAAATGAATAACATTATTCATGGAGACAGTAGGTCGTACATACACATGAACACTATTTTCATTTTTCAACGGATAGAAGAAAAGAAAGGTAGATATTAAATAAAATTTCCTGGATCATTATTATATAACAAATATATACATAGAATATATATTCATAAAATTCATCGTCATTTCCATCCAGATAAAATATAAAAAAATGAATCACATCACTTCATGGAGGTGGTAGTCCACACATAAACCCGAGCAACATTATCACTTCCCAAAGGATTGGATGATAAGTAGGTATATGTTATATTATAATTACAGAAGTATAATTAATGAATAAATATCTTATATAAAAATTAAACCCATCATAACACTCATCTAAAATATATGGTGATGATAAATAATTGTATCACTATGTGGAGATGGTAAGCCGTACATACACATGAGTGATGAATTCACATATCATTTGACACTAAAGAGATTTTATAATGGTGTTTTAATAATAATAATAAAATTTAATAATATTCATTATATTAGAGTTATTATTTTATTATAACTTTTTTATATTTATATGAGCTGAAGATGAGTAGAAAAGAAAGTGATTGAGTATGACGATTACTTCTTCTTTGAAACGAATCCTTTAAATATCCTCTAAAGGGATATATGGTTGGTATTTTTAGAAGACTGAAAAATATAATATATATATATATAAGTTTATAAATGGGAAATGAAATATTTATTTCTATCTAGGAGGATCAAACTAGTGTAAATATGTTTGTTAAGAGGTTCTCATTTATAATTAAGGTTAGGGGGACTTTGGAATTTATTCAATGATTAAATTATAGTAAATTAATTATCATAAAAAATGGCTCAAAATAGATAGGGATTAAAATTTAATTTAAAAAAAACTTTAATAGAATCAACTAATAGAATTTCAACAAGTTTTTTTCCTATTAAACCCTATTATTTTGATTAACTCTTATTTAACCAATATTAATTTTTACTAAGGAAACTACTTTTTCAATATTAATGGGTTGCAATTTTTACTAATAACATAAAAATTTTATAATAAATATCCATGTTATGAAATTTTATACAATATAATATCTACCTTTCCTTATTTAAATATTTATATTATTTTTAAATCATATAACAAAATATTATTTTGATAAAATATTAGTATTGTCAATTTTGACATTATTCTTGTAATTTGATTTAAAAGAAAAATAAAAGTTTAAATTAGATTATAATATATTAATAGAAGATTAATATGTCATATAAAGATATAAATTCATGAAACACAATAAATATCTCATATTATATCACTTTTAATATTTTTAATTTCATATATATAATTTTCTCATTAACTGAATTAAAACTATTTTATCGTTGTGTAAGCATTTAAGGAATTTATATGATACCTAAAAATTATAAAATAATTTAAAATAAATTATAAAATTTAATTATTCATAAATTTAATATTAATAAGCATTCATAACTAAGGTTTTTACAAATATGAACTCTTAAAGGATATTTAAAACTAAAATAGTGATATTTTGTAACTTTAATTGATTTAAATAATCTATAAGGAATTTTCTAGTAAAAGTGTTTATTAAACTAATAAAATTTAAGAATAAGGTGATAAAGTTATAATTAAATAAATCCAATAAAAATTATGATGAAAAATTATTGCCTTATCACTTATTTATAATCTAGATTTACTCAATTTACCCTTTACCGAGGTGATAAATTTTACCATGGTTACTATTTATATTGTCCAAGAATAAAATGGGAAACATTAAAAAAATTGAACCTCCTTATTATCAATATGTAATTAATTTTTTCAAATTAAATACCTATAAATTTCTAAAATTACTTTTAATGTATGTGTGCAAAATGTGAAAATAACTGTTTATTTTAGAAAAAATGTTCATTTTAGGAATAAAAATAGATTCATCTATATCCTATGGATCGAAATATATATTTTTAATGTTTAAATTTTTTTATCAAGTAAATAATATATACATTTAGTTAAATTAATTCAATAATTGTAACACCCCAGGTAAATAAAGAATATGACATTTTCACATTTATCCATATTTGTGAATAAAATATTAATTTGACTTTAAAGGGGACGCTATGCTCGATGGCGTACCCAACAAGCAACAACGAGTTTCTTGGGAATCTTACGTTGCAGTTTAATAATAAAATAATATTATTTTAAATGGTAGTTAACGACTATCCGTTGTAATGGCGGGAATGAACAGAACTAACTAAAAAATGATTATATATGTTTGTCAAATATTTTTACTCTTTACAATAAATGTTATAGGATTAAAACTGTGAATGAATCCAATTTTAAGCGTAAACATTCCAACATTCTTTAAAAGGTCGATTAACCGCCTTTTGATGGAGAACCTATTTTAAATCCACTTTTTGAAGATTTTATGTGTTATATTTGACAAAATAAAACTCTTCTTTAGAATCGGGATATCAAAATTTACTTTGTGTAAATTTTTGGTATTTTTCCGAAAAAGATCAATTTTTAATGAATAGTGAAAAATGTTGTATTTTAATTCAAAACCACTTTTTAATCTAATTTATTTATATGATTATATTATCTTTTGAATTTGTTTTAAAGTGAAATTAGAATATATTTTTACCATTTAATCCAATAGTGTTCGTTGGAATTAATTTCAATTTGAAATCGGACTTAAACTAGTGTCAATCTTTTGATACTTATTGTTTCATAAAAATATGCTATTTACTCTGACAGCGGGAATTAATTATTAAACTAATTAATACGACTTATATGTTTTGAATTTTGTAAAATAGACTTCATTTTTGAGTTTGGAATATCAAATATAGTTTAGGGTGATTTTTTGGTAATTTTCTGAAAAACTTCAATTTTCGATGAATAGTGAAACCACT
Source organism: Viscum album (assembly GCA_963277665.1). Classification (NCBI taxonomy): domain Eukaryota; kingdom Viridiplantae; phylum Streptophyta; class Magnoliopsida; order Santalales; family Viscaceae; genus Viscum; species Viscum album. Next base: position 1,622,193,006 of record OY728152.1, read on the forward strand.
AAGTGGTACTTATAAAAACTGATTTCCGTTTAAATGAAATTTTTCCACCTTTGTATTTCGAATTTAAAAAATCCGACATAAATGGTTGTCATTAAAAAGTAAAATTTGGTTCAATGGGATTAAAATAATTTTTTGGTGAATAATACCTTTTATGTTTTTAATCGTGATTAGAGGTAATTAGTGTAGTTTAAGGTAAAAATAATGTTTTAATAATATGAGATGAGCTTGACACATGTCCTACCCTTATTGTATGTGTCATGGCCGACCAAGACAATCCATGGGTCAACTTGGGGACCCCATGGATCCACTTTGGTTGGAAAATGACATAAATACCTTTTTATTTAATGTTAAAGTAAAAATGACACAAACATGAGATGTTTTACTAAACCAATTTTTACATGGTGTTATACAAGTCAAATTTTTGACTATAAATAGTCATTATAAAGATAAAAATATTTCCTACATCATAGTAGTTTTTTTGTAATTTTTAGACATTAAATAAATTAAATTATTTATGACATCATGATGATGCAGCGATGACCTCATTATTTAACGATTTAAATAAAATGGAAAGATAATGTAAAATCTAAGACCTAAACATGTCCAAAACCTATTGTATGGGTGGATTTCGAACCCTTATCACCTTATCCTCGAAATAAATCAATATGGGACCTTTAAAATCCGAAACTCTTTGGACAATAATGTAACATTTTGTAACTTTACAAGAGTGCCCCTCCTATCCTCTTATAAAAGGCCCCCACCTCTACCTCCATACCCACACTTCCAAAGACTTTGGCTCGTCCAACCCCTGCCCATTTTGTCTCTCCACATCCCTATATAACTCCTTGAAGCCTCATGTTGGGCAGAATTCTTCCCAAGAAAGCTTTTTATCTCAAACCAAATGGAGTTACCCGATTTTAAGGTAATGTCTTCACTTGTGTTCTTTTGTGTTATTTTGCTTCTCCAACCCCCTAAAATCTTTTTATTCATTTCTTTTGTAACAACTCCAGTATCTTCAATATACTAGGATGTTATTATAAGAAGAATTATAACTACACTTACACACACCAACATCAAATGGTTAAAGAACATACTGTTTCTGTGGATGGTGAATTTCTGCCTCACGAAACGATGATTGTTCAACACTCATATAACACCTTAAAAGGTGGCCATTAAGATTTCACTATATTTATATATGATATATAATATGTTTCGGTTTTACTTAAGATTCTGTATTTTTCTTTTGTGTCATTCCTTTATGGTTTCCATTGTGGGTAAACACGATAATTTCATTTTAGAAAGTGCGGACTACCGCCCCCTCAAAGTGATTTGATTCGTTAATTCCATATGTGGGATGTATAAAGGATGTATTTAAAGTTATTATATATGATTTATGTTACATATAAATTATAAATATAATTATCGAATTAAAATATACATACCTCTCATTTAGTTTTAATTTCATTAATATGACATATAAATGAAAGTAGTGTTCATGCGTACGTACGGCTTACCGTCTCCATGAACGGTGCATTTCATTTCTTACCTCTAAATGATTATGTAATATTATAAATACATGTATATTATGGATATATATGATATATATGATATACAAATCATGAATATCATTCTGGATATAATGAAACTTTGACCACACAAACAACATGTAATTGAAAGAAGTCCACTTTCAACTTAAGAACCAAATATCGACAAAACAAACATTATTAACTTAAATGATTACATAATGTTTATAACATGAAAATAAGTGATATAAAAGGAATAATGAAATTAAAAAAGGTTCTTAGGAAAGTATAAATTAACTCAAGTTTTTTATTCAGGACGTTAAAGAACGATCAAGTCAAGTCGGACCCGAGGTAAGGGATCCTACTCCTCTATTTCTTTTTAAGTACACTCTTTTATGTCATTCCTTTTAAGCTCATCTTTCTTGTAATTGGGATGTTCTTTTATATTAATCTTAATGTAATTTTTATGTTCATATGATGAGAGACCATATTCTCTCTCATCAATCCATTTTGGAAGTTTTGAGTGGCACCGTTAGGCTGCCGGATTTTCATAAGAGATCATACCTCTCTCTTTCTTTTTAAGCACTATCTTTTATGTAATTTCCTTTAAGCTCATCTTTCTTATGTTTGGGGATTTTCTTTTATATTCCTCTTACTGTAATTTTTATGTTGACCCTATTTGATCTTATCAAACCATTTTCGAAAGTTTTTAGTGGTGTCGTTAGGCTGCCGAGTTTTCGTAAGGGATTTTTCATCTCACTTTTATTCCCGTGAGATTTATGCTACATTTGCCCCAATTTCCTTTGAGTGGTGTATGTACTGCCCATTATTTTACTCATTTTGTAATATACTTTCATTTATGAGTATTTACATCAATGTTGTATTGTCCTTCTTTCACGGGGTGTATGTTTCGAAAGATACCCATGTCGGTAAGGGAACCTTTCGCCCTCCTCTTTTTAAAAGACTTCTTTTGTTATGTCTTTTAATTAACATAACATTATGTTGGGATATGTTATTCTATATCCTTATTGATGTAAATTTTATGTCCAAGTGATGAGATACCCTCTTTATCTCTCATCAACTATTTTTCTAAATATTGAAGTGACGCCGTTAGGTTGTCGAATTTTTGCAAGGGAACTTCTTAACCCAATTTTGATTCTTTGGGATAAACATATACTCCTTGAATATGTCGTTCTATGAATATGTGTGAATGTCCTCTGATTATTTTACACTTAATATCCACTTATATTTGGTGTATTAGTTTGTCACACATAATTATGTAATTGATTTATCCTTAATCCAAGGATACCGTCTTTGTATGGGACTTCGTCTCGATCTTCTTTCATTGGGGCATATTTTGTTTTATACACAACCTTCTTTTATACGGTGTATAAACCCCTTTAAATTTTACATTTATCCAAAAGAATCTTTTTTATACGAAGCATTTTACTAAACGACAAAAGGGAATGTTTTTGTCATACGTATGCGGCGACAATGACTTCTCTGCCGCCGTGACCATTATTTGAGTTTCAGCTTCCTCTACAAGCCATACCTTTAAAAAAATACCATTCTTTACTTTTCTTTTATTTTGGTATTGAAAATGGTTTTCATAATGTTTTTATATCAATGTGTTGTATTGATATCTTGTTATTGAAAGGTGTAAATGTTATGTTTCCTTTATGCATGATTTATGTGATACGATTATGTTGAGGTTCTTGGGCATTATTATAAAGATGGTTGGTTCTATGATAAACTAAGGGCGGGTGAGCCCGATATAGCTCTCCAATGCATTGGGTAACGCGAAGGAGTGAAACGTTAAGGTTTCTCCGAAGATATTTAGGGAATATACTGTGGTGGGTATTCCAAACGTAACCAAGAGGGTTACTCCCTACAGAATAATGTTATGAATGCCTCAAGTTACCTTTATGTCTTATGATTTCTATGATTTATTCATGATTTGATGAGGTATGTTAAAGTGCTTATGTTTTATGAGTAAATTATGATTCCATTGATTCTTATGTGTACATGTACTCATGTTTCCTTTCCATATATTTTTATATCCCTTACTGAGCTTTTTATGCTCATCCCATGTTTTTGAAATGTTTTTCACAGGTCAAGGGAAAGGTACATGATATGATGATAGGGTCAAGGAAGTGTCAAGAAAGAATCCATGTTTTATTTTAAATATGTTTCCGTTGATGGGTAAAAAAATGAATACTATCTTTTATGTAACCACTTTGTTTAAATGTGGAATGTAATGCAAGTTTTATGATCTAAATCTCTAAAACTCTAAACCTGAAAAGATCCTCAATGTGTAATCTTGTATTAACTCAAGATTAAGTAAGGATTAAGGCTGGGGCCTTATAATAATACTGATTAATTTAATTTATTATTATAAAAAAATACATTGTGTGTAGAAAAACAATTTTTTATTTAAAAACACCACTTTTACCTTCATATATTCTTTTTGGTTTTAATTATGATAATTTTGTAAATAAGTATTTTTTATAAAATTTTAGACCATATTTTTTCATAATTTATTTATTACTATTCATACCCACCAATCGAATGACTAGAAGATAATGAACACATAATATTGTAATACAGTTACACGGTTTGTTTAATCATTGTGTTGCGCGTAAGGAAAAAATTTCAATAAATAAAACTATTTAAATAGAAATATTTTATTAAAATTATAATTTTTCACATTCTACCCCCATATAATGAATTTACACTTTGATACTTTTCAATCTAATACAAACAAATGAGGAAAATTCTTCTTCATTACATCTTTATATTCCCACACATCTTTCCCAAATTAGTAGTTTTACAAAAAACCTTTAATTAGGTGAGATGCCTTTCTTTGTAGCACTTTCAAATATGATCCATAATATTTAATAATTGTTTTTCATAAAAAATATCTTGATGTAGTAGTAAAACCTCTAAGTTTAGTACATGTGATTGATTAGGTATGTACATAGCTAGGAGAGATACATGGAGCACATCATGATATTAAGAGAGGTTAGGTGGGGGAAACCAATAAATAAGGAATCATACTGATACGATAAAGAATTAAAAAGGACTGATGTACTAAGGTCTTAACATTCCCTTCTTTCTAATTATAATCAACCCCTTTCTAGTATATATTCATAGGAATACCTCATTAGTAACATGAAACTCTAGATCTTTATGATGATTGTCAAGAAGACTTTTTTGTCATCTCTAAGATACTATTTTGTGTAATTAAATAGATCTAACCTTCTCTACCATTTCCGTAGCTAAATCAGAACCCAATAGATTTCTTTATTCATCTTCATTATAGTATGTTAGAGTTCGATACTTCCTACTATATAGGTCTTTATTAGAAGACATTTTATTGTTATAGTGAAAGCTATTGTTATAAGAAGACTCCACCAAAGGAAGGTGTAGGTCCCAACCATCTTTGAAATCCATAGATAAAGCTCCCAAAATGACGTCAATAATTTAAATGGTCTTATTAAATATTTCATCTATCTAAGGATTGTAAGCAGTGAAAAATACAACTCTGTATCAAGATCTTGGTGAATAATTCTCCAAAACCTCAAGGTGAACCATAGATACATATTAAATACAATTTATAGTGTTACACTGGGAAATCTTACCACTTTCTTAATTTATAACTAAGTAAGTCAATAAATAAAAAAAATCTTCTCTAATGGAAATCAATTATGTCAACTTCATATGGTGAAAGACTACAACCCAAATAGCATTACATCCTTTATATATTTTGGGGCGTCCATTCATAAAATCCATTGTGATGTTTTACCATTTCAATTTTTATGGGTAATTTTTTTAACATAATCTTTGACTTCAACATCTCAAACATAACTAGCTGACATACCAATCACTAATAAACATACTCTATAATATCTCTATTTATTACATCCAATCATAAATACTCTTTTAAATATCTATACATATTTACACTTCCAATATGAATAGATAATGAAGAAATATCTGTTTCATCCAATATATCCTTCTTCAAATATATTACCAAAGGGGCACAAACATGGTTCCCAAACATTATTATTCCATAAAAATCAATGTTTAACTCAAGAACATTTATCAATTTATTTTTTAGCTCAGAATATTCCTTTTATGCCTCCTTAATCTTAACATGGATATATGATTGAACTCTCAATTGGTAAATATAATATTTACCCCCTTCCATCAAGATTTTAAAATCCATAATTTAAAAACTCGAAAATACAAGATCTTTTTCAATCCTCATCATAGACAAGATAGCATGTCCCTTTCAGCTAAGTCCATTTAAAACCTTGGTCCCACTCCATAGATTCAATTTATTCTAATAGATTTTTGTTCCTCATAACAACCCCCATTGATTTTATTCTCCTTATAAATAATAAAAAACGATAATAAATTTCTCATGTTTAGAAAACTAATGAATATAAAATATATTTTCATTAGTACTGATCTGTTGTTCTATTATGAGTGGATCAGTGGACCCACTAAAATAAGGTGGACTTTACACTATGAAGGACTCAATAGAAAATTTTTACCTCTACTCCATTTTTGGATGATCAACATGATTCATATATTGATAAAGTTTTGTAAGAATAGAAACAATATTTATCATTCCATCTACAAAAACATTTAGTTTATCTTGAGGAAATTCATTGTATTTTCCATCACATTCAGTATTAACACGATTTATTTAGGTTATATCAATTGACTAAAATAAAGAAGCATAGTGTGATCCACAATAATCATTTTGGGAAACAAAATAATCATAAAAAAATCATATATAGGATATCTAAATCCTGAAAACATCTTCTATGACACATTAGGTTTATTCTAGTCCATTCATTATCATTACCAAAACATTAGTTGTTCATCATATACAAAGACTTATCCCCAGGGTCCATACAGAAGCTTTCTCAAAAAAGTTTTTAAAGGTAAACAAAACCTAAAACAGATACCAAATATAGTGATTCATATATATAATACATATTTATTACATCTAAATATATGAGTATTATATATATTTAATTACGATCCATAAGATAATTTTTTAGGTGTAGTATTTCTGGAAACATGGAAACATAAAAACTAGGTCAAAAAACTTCTACATCATCATGTAGTTAAGTCTCCATAACTATCACCCCTATTATAAATATCATACATAAAACTATTCTTCAAAATATAGTTAATGGAAACATAAGAAAATAGTTATCTTAGATGCTCAATAAAGTTAAGAAAGGTATATATCAGTGACCACATTAGCATAACATTAGAATAAGGGTATAATAACTTGCTCTTAACATTTTAAAACTATAAAAAAGATATCAAAAATAATAATATTATGTAATGGTATAAATCATGGATTTTTATAAGATATGAATCATAGAGTAATCGAAGAAAATGATAGGTGAGATCGTAAAATTTTCATAAGACATGGAATTGGGGCATAAATATTAGCGTAGATTATAATATTTTAAATAACAGTGGATCAAATATCAATATTATCATAGTATAATGGGTTGCTATCCAGACCATCATGGTACTCATGGTTAACTCCCAATACTATAATAAAAGACAAGGTACCTTACTGAAATTGATTGAGTCTCAATTATAGTCTAGGTAGTATTATAAGATATATTTTTTCCCAATTCATTAGAGAGAGATATAGCTCCCACACATCACATTATTAAAATAATACATATGTGTGCCATAATATCAGAATGAATTCACTATATAAAATCCTATGAAAGTAAATGGGTTCTATAAACATTTTATTAAAGCATAACTCATGGAAAATAAATGGGGTTCTTAAAAATATCATTATTCATAACAACATAGCCCATGGAAAAGAAATAGGTTTCATAAACATTGTGTCGACATATTCATAATCCATCCAAAAAATAACAATTATGGTATCATTAGATCATATCAGGAGTAAAGGATGGGTGATATCAAGGGTTGATGTCTTTGACGAAACAAAATACCAGTAAAAGACAATTAAAACATTTTTGAGGAAAATGACATTTCCATTTTGAAATAAATTATTTTAAAAAACCATCAAAATATATTTTAAAAAAATTAAATTAAAAGATCCATGAAAACTAATAAAGGAATCCTAAAAAAATTATTCATGATAGTGAGAAAATCCATTAACGCTGTATTTGTTCAAAAACATTAATTCCAAACATTTTTAGGAAATACCCAACCAACATCATTTTGAAACCGACAAGAATATTCTTCTAAACTAATTTTCTAGAACATTTAAAATGGGTAAAAATGTTTTAAAAAAATAATATTATAATATTAAAAATCTTTTTAAAACATCATTATATATAATTTATTTGGAATAAAAAAGGTTTTTGGCCAAAGAGGGAAATAAAGATGATTTTTATTAAAAACATATTTTCAGTATCTTAAGTGCATTAGATGAGAAAAATATATGAAATACATGTATTTTAAATAAAAGACATAGGATAATAAAATTAATGAGATTATTGAGAGATATATGACAATATTTCATCATTTGAAACTTTATCATAAATAATCTTGATAAAAAATCAGATTGTAACATAAAACCCTTACCTTGAGTTTTCCTTGATTCAAAAGCATTGTAACCTCCTACATAATAAATTTAAATTTATTATAATTTTATTCCAAAGACATTTTCCTAATTATAATATCATCTATGATCCTTCTATTATATTTAAACATCCCCTATATAAATAATTCCTTATTAAAATCATCATCTCCAGGTGTTAACTTTTTCATTTATCATGAGTATTTCAATTTAGTAGTTCCTGTCCTTTTAAATTTATCATAGTTAAATCATATCATGAATATTAATTATGATATTAATATAATAAATAATCATTATATACATATATTTATTCATCTATAAAATTTATATATTAAAAAATGAATTCCACCCTTCATGGTAACGATGGGTCCTAATTAAGCATGATCATTGTTTCCAATTTTCAACAGAATGAATCAATGAAAGGTAAATATTAATTAACCTTTAAAATATCATTATTATATCATATATATTCATAAAATGTATTTTCACTATCATCTAAGTGAAATAAAAATGAAAAATTAATTACATCACTTTATGGAGGCGATAGTCCACACGTATGCATGAGCACCATTTTCATTTACCAAAGGATTAGATGGTAATAAGGTAGATGTGATATTATAATTATAGAATTATAATTATATAATAAATATCATACATAAAAATTGAAAAAATCATAATACCCATCCATACAATATGGTTATGATAAATGAATTGTATCTCTATGCGGAGAAGATAAACCGTACATATGTATGAGTGGTACATTCACTTATCATTTGATTTGAAGGATTTTGTATAATGGAGTTTTTATAATAATAATAATTTTTCAGAATATATAAAATAATTAATTTATTATTTTATGATAAATAACATAGATTTATTGGAGGTAAATAAGAGTAGAAAAGAAATTCACCGGCTAAGGTGATTAACTCTTATTTGGAATGACTCTTTTATATATCCTTTAATGGTATCTAGAGTTGACCTTTTGGGAAGATAATCACATATATAATGTTTATGAGGAATTTAAGAAGTTAAATTCAAAAAAAATTGGTGATCTAGAAGGTCCAAATGTATGTGAAGAAGTGAGGGAGAAGGCGGCCCTTTATAATTCTAGTCAAAGGAACTTTTGGAATTTTAAAAATGATTAAATTATAATAAATTATTTTTCAATAAAAATGACTCCTAATGGATTGGGATTAAAAGTTATGTTATGATACAATTATAATACGTTTAACCAATTTAATTTATATATTTTTTTTGACATTTTAAACTATATCATTTGGATTAACCCTTAGTTAACCAATTTTAATTTTATCCATGAAACAAAATTTCAATATTAAAGAGTTTTAATTTTTAATTATAATGGGAAAATTTTCCCATAAGTGGAAATTTTATGAAATTTTATACCATATTATATACAGCTTGTCCTATTTCAATATTTGTAGGATCATTAAATTATTTAATAAATTATTATTTTGATAAAATATCATTATGGTCAATTTTGACACTATTAAATTAATTTGATGTAAAATACAAAAAGAAAAAGTTTTAATATGAATATAATAATTTAAATCAACCCTAATATATAATATAAACCTATGAAATTCTTGTATCTTTATAATTTACTTAATTCACATCACTTATATTATTTTAAAAAACATTTTTTAAATTTTTATATTAATTTATTAAGTATTGTTTTTGTATTGTGTATGAATTTGTAGTAATTATATAATACCTAAAAATTAAAAATAAATTACAATCATGAATATGATTTTATTATGAAAAAAATCACTATTAATTTTTATTCATAACTAGTTTTTGCCTTAGTGAACAAATAAACAATATTTAAAACTAACAGAGCGACATTTTGCAATTTTCATTTATTTAAATAATATATAAGTTATATTCATGGAAAGGTGTCTATAAAACTAATAAAATTCAAGAATGCGGTGATAGTTATAGAATTATATTCATCTAATAAGTATTATGATGAAAAAAATGACCATATATCTTATTTTTAATACAGATTAACCCGATTTATCTATTACGAGAGTGATAAGATTTACTTCAGTTACTATTCATATTGACAAAAAATAAATGGGGTATTTTTTTCAAAATGTAAACATCCTGATTTTAACTATGTAATTAATTTTATATAATTCAATAATTATAAATATCATAAATTAAATTTTACTTAAGTATACAGAATGTGACAAAAATATCGTTTTCTAGAAAAAAACTTTAGGCATGAAAATGGATTTATTCATATAATATTCCAGGAAATATATTTTGTGAATGTTTTTATAATATTATCATGTAAATAATATATAAATTTAATTAAAATCATTCACTAATAGCGATTAATTTAATTTATTAATATAAAAAAAATATAGTGCGCACATAAAACCAATTTTTCATAAGAAACATCAATTTTATTTTCATATAATTTTTATATTATAATCATTTGGTAACTATTTATTTTTTATTAATATTTATACTATATATTTTTCATAATTTAGTTATTACTATTCATACCCACCAATTTAATATATAGGTGATAGTGGATGAATAATGTTCTAATAATTTTATGCGATTTGTTTAAACTTAGTGTTGTATGTAAAGAGAGCTATCAAATGAATAAAATTATTTAAAGAGAAATAATTAATAAAAATCTCTGGGTGTTACATTTAATGCAAAATGATACTAATAAAGTGATTATTTCTAGATAATGTTTATGATTACAGAACTAATCAAAAAAGTGAATGTCAATAATTTCTTAAGTCCAATTGATTAGAAACCATCTAAAGGAACAATAAGGTTGTTATCATCACCAAATATACACAGTTGAGTATTGGTTATTTAATTTTTTATTTTTTTGATGAATCAAAATTCAATAATAGGTCATTAAAATATTCTTGAGGAAAATACCATATTTGTTTTAAAAATAACATTAAAAAACTATAATTTTCTAGAATATTAGTGAAAATATTTATTTGAAAATAAAATTTTGAACATGTAAAGAAAGATTTAAAACAATTAATGGTTAAGACAGTTGGAATATTTTATTCATGCAGAGTATATTAATCCAAAGGTTCTTGTTCACATTTTCAGTAAAAATACGAAAATTACATTTTTTTTTGAAAATGACAAGAAGAATCATTTTAAATTTTTTAATGGAAACATGTATATAGAATAAAAATCATTTTTGACTGAAAATTAAAAAACAATGTTGACTTTTTATAAAATAAATTTATCCACCATTTTAAGTACCCAAGAGAAGAAAAAGGCCCTATTACTCGAAAATTTAATGAATAGATAGAGGCGAAGAAAATTAAAGGGGTTTATTAGACAATTATCAAATAATATTCTTCAATGGAAACTCAAGAATAAATATTATTAATGAAAATGACATTGAAGAAAAAAACCTTAATAATTAAGTAACATAGAATTATACCCCTAATGAATGAAATAACTTCAAATGAAACATTAAATAGATTTAATATAAATATATTCATGACATAACATATCAAAGGGGTAGTATATACTCCACATAAAAGAAAATAGGTTCATAATAACAAGTATGTATCAATAGAATAGAAATTGTGACAAAATCTCTTACAAAGGTCATACTTTTGAAGTGAGGATAATTACAGAATATATTATGTGTATCAAATGTAAATAAATATAATAAATTGAAATAAAATATCAAATAATCAATATACACTACATGAATAATCTTATATTATCAAATACAACGATGATGTAATATAACCCAATGAAAATAAATTGAACTATGAAACTCCTTACCACTTGGTAACTTTCATGTAAAATATCATTGTATAAAATAATTTAAATTGAAACCTAAAATACAATGATATATTAATTATTTATTATATTACATGTAATATTGGATGTATATAAACCATTTAAAATAAATTAGGTTCATAACATTAAAATATGCCGCAATGAAGGGAAATTGAGATGAAGTTCCTCACCTCATATCTCTATTAAGTTGAAAATGATTTAAACTATTTTTATAATGGTTTAAACATGTTATTTAGTTTTTATAAAAGCATTTTAATATATACATATTGTCATATACGATCTTCTTATAACATCGTATCACTTTTTCATTAATAATATTTCATTATTACCATTGTTTCTAGTGTCTAATACTTTGTTTTCTCATGCATGTTTCATCAAGAAGGTTCTAAATCTTGAGGATAGTTTATATTAACATATTATAAAAAATTATATTAATCTTATAAATACCATATTTATTCATTATATATACTTTTTTGATCATTCTTTAAATATGGACATGGAAAGTGAATCACATTGCTTTATGTAGATGGTAGATCATACGTATGCACGAGCGAAAATATCATTCCCTTAACTGATGAAATGGTCAGAAGTAAATGGTATATTAGTTTTATAGAATTAATATAATATTTTCTTTATCATATATATTAATTATTTCTATAATTATGACTATCCATTGATCCGGTGATGGAAAAAATTGCATCAGTTCACAAGGTTGTAGTCTACCGTACACATGAGAGAAGAATATATTTCCCATTCAATAATGGTATAGATAGATAAATATTATTTAAGCAACAAAATAACATTTTAGTATTTCAGAGAAAATGGTGTTAATATATTTTATGTGTGAGGTAAAAATTTAAAATGGTAAAATAAGAAGTTAATAAAGAAAGAGCTTTGTGAAGACAATTACCTTCGCTTAGAAGAACCTTCGTTGGATGTCTTATTAATAACTCTAGAGTTCTTCTTTAGGGAATAAAATAACCTACATATTATATATAATTATTTTTGATAGAGATTTTGTGCTTTTTTTTCCAAGCTAAATTAATTTATAAGTCTAAATAATTGAGCAGAGGCGCTTCCCATTTATAAGATGGGGAGGGGACTTTCATGGAAACCACTTGGAAATTTCCTAAAAGAACACTAAAATATAAATTCATTCAAAAAAATAAGTAAAATAACCTTTTATTTTATGATGTGATGAATAATCTATAACTATGTCCAGAAAATAATATTTTTACAAGTTTAATTTGAAAAAATACAATTACCATTTGGTTTTACCCGAAATGTAAACCAGTTTGAACCTTAACCAGAGTAATTAAATTCTTCTATATGTACTATTCATTATTACAAAAAAATAATTAGACCGTATTTAGTAATATTAATGATTCTAATTCTAAATATTTAATAAATTTTACTATACTATATTAACAAAAGTGGGAAAGATTTATTTTCATTATAAACATGAAAATCATGTCGATAAATAGTTTTTCAAGAAATTATTTCTCAAGCATAGGATGATTATATATTAAATAAATTACTTGTAATCATAATGATATGTATTTATGTTAAAATATTTAGATATATATTCCATAAATATCATTCATATAATTATTTATTTTTGGTTATATAAATTAATTAAAATGGAGGAACATTACACACACACAAAAAAATTCAAAAAATACATTTTAAGTGTAAAAAGTAAACTTATACCAAAATATATTATACAGATGATTAAAATGTAATATTTTTTTAATATTAACAATTAATTATTATTTTAATTTCAATATATAATTTTACTTTTAAATTTATTAATTTATTAAAAAAATGATACTTTTACAGAAAGAGGTATTATTCACTATTAATAAAAAATCACACTTTTTAGAAAAATATGAAAATTTCAAAATTTTAAATGAATATGATCAAATAAATTTTCTAAAAGTGGAAAAATTAAATATATTATTTTCTCATAATGAGTAGTAAAAATAATTTTTGATGAAAACACATTGTCTGAAGAATAAATTGACTTTTCTAAAAGATGATTGATTATTATAATTAAATTCATAAATATTACAAAATTTATAGATATTTTATAACTCAGTTAATCTTATTCATAACCATCTATTATACTATTTGAGTTATAATGATCATATTTAAAAAGTATATTATAGGTAGTTTAGGCTTAATGTTTCATGTCTAATATGCTATCAAACATAGCCTTCTTTATAAAAACTTGTGTTTTTACAAAACATATGTGCCTAAATGTTTAGGGCGTGATAATTATTTTCAAATGTTTTTTTCTATGATAATATTCCTACATTGTTTAGATGAGGTACTAGAGGCTATTTTACTTTCCATCATCATTTTCCTTGGCTAGGAGAAACTAACGAGTCCACTCTAGAGTTACGAAATAGAGGATAAGGGTTAATCCTTATATAAGCTACATGAAAACTAAAGGTTGTGGGAGGTATTACATCAATCTATCAAATGACCTTTTAAATCCTTATCCTACTAGAAATTCATGACATTATTCATATCATTTTTAATAAGAATACATTTTATAGTGAGGTTTTCAAAAAAAAATCGATATATGTAATGTAACACCCCAAACTTCCACGGTAGGTTTCTCTTTGAATAATACATTAGGTTGCGTTGTACGCATCCTCAAGTTCTAGCACACCATAAACAATAAAACTAGATGTTTTGAATAGTAATACCCAGTTTTTTAACTATTATAAATTTTATTTTTCAATATGGACTTCATTTTTGGATTCAGAATATCAAAATTATCTTAGGGTTTCTTTTTGTCATTTTTCTGAAAATTTTCAATATTTGATGAATAGTGACAAACACATCGTTATTGTTTAAATCAGAATATTTATTTAAATAATTATTTATTTTTTTAAAATTTATTTTAAGTCAAAATAGATATATAATACCTATATTAGTTCAATGTAATTCACTAGAGTCATTTTATCTTTAGATTAGATGTATAATATTTTATTGATCTTTTTAACGGCTTTTACCCACCTTTTTGGCACATTTGAAAATTTTCTTAAAATGTAATTTTACCACTTTTGTAAATTGAATTTCAAAAATCCGAGAGACACGAAAATAAGTAAGTAAAATTTGGTTCAATAAGATGAAAATTATTTTTGGTGAATTGTAACTTTTGAATTTTATTTACCACGATTAAAAGTAAATAGAGTAATTAAAGGTAAAAATGATATTATAATTACCCTAACACATGTCCTAATTCTATTAGATAAGTTTATTTTTACCAAAATAAACTATATAAATAAAATATAATCTTCTTTGATACTCTTGGATTATGTTAGGAAATTTATTATTATTTTATTTAAAGAAGAGTTAAAAGTGTTAAATTATAATTATAATTAGTAAAAAAAAATTAATATTGGGTTATAAAAAACATAAATACGACTATAAATATTAATTATGAAGATAAAATGATTTCCTACACAATGGTATTTTATTTATATTTTTTGACATTAAATAATCAATGTTATTTATGACACAATGATGATCCAGTAATTACCTTATTAATGAATGATTAAAAGAATTAATATTATAAAAATCCCAATAAATGTAAATTGAGAATTTTGATAAATTCCAATGATTTTAAAGGTTAATATGACATGTTAGGGTTTATTAAATGATATAATATTCATAAAATTATAATGTAAAAAAAAGACATAGATATGGTTAGATATGTCAATAATAAACCACTTGATGATATCTTGGATTTTTATATTATGTTTATTAACTATTTATTATAATAACACCAGAATACATGGTAAAAGTTAAACTATTTAACTTAGAGTTAAATCTAAAAGATAATGTTCATATGGTGACATAAACCTATCTAAAACCTATTGGATGAGATTTTTTCAACCCATATCCACTTTAACCTCAAAATAAATCTATTTGAATCCATTATAAATATAATATTTTTTTATAATAAAATAATATTTCATGATTTTCCAAAAGTGACCTTCACCTCTCTTATAAAAGTGTACTTCCCCTTATCTAGAAATCACACCTCCAAAACCATTTGTCTTAGAAAAAACCTACTCAAATATACTCCCAACTTCCATCACTTCACCCTATAGGCCTTAATTTGATTAAAAATCCATCCTAAAGAGCGTTTTTGATCAAATCAAAAGGAAGCACTTGAAGAAGAGGTAATAATTTCATCACCTCTTTCAAAGTTATTTTCTTCTCACACTACCTCTTTATTTTTTATTTCCATAGAAAAATAATATCTACACTAACTTATACATATAATTATGTTATTATAAATTTGGTACAACCATATTCATTATTTTATCCATCCTATGAATGAAAAAGTCACCAAACGTATGTACGTACGCCTTACGGTCTCCACATCGTGGTGTTGTTTGTTATTCAACACTACATTGTTTAGATGAGTGTAATAATGAGTGTAATAAAGAGTATAATTGATTTTAATAATAAATATAACATGTTAATGATTCTGTATATATTTCATACCATCCAATTACATATTATTTTACCATCAAAAGATTGATATTGTCTCTTATGCGTACGTACAGATTACCATCTCCACGAACGTGATAACATTAATTTCTCCATCATACCCATATAAGAATAATTTTCATTTTATAAATAAAAATAATGTTTATGAACTTAACATAATTCTCGATATGAATCAAATACATCTTGTTTATATGAAATAGGACTTACGTAACAAAACATATAAAGGAAGATAAATCAGTTAACACCCAAAATAATGATATTACAGAAATATTATTAACAAATAAATATTATAAGATCATATATGATATCATATTTATGTATGTGGTTATTGAATAATTTAATAATAATGATTTAACTTTTATAAAATAGGTTAACATATTATAGAACAAGGAAAATTACAAGGTTATGGTTAATTTTACAATCTATTTACTCTCTGAGGTTGTTTTCACGAAATTATCTACTGTGACTTCTTTATCATCAACATTCGCATTTATTAAAAATGTATTTCAAAACATTTTTAATATTTACTAGAATATGGGTTAAAGAAATTTATTCCATTTTTTTACTTTTTATTAATTTTTTTGAAAGGAATATTTTCGCTGTTTTCCAAACAAGGTACTTTATTAACTTTTTGATAAGTTAAGGTATGAATGTTTTTTTGAATTATACGGTGGGGCGGCTATTTTCGGCCGTTATAACACCATCAAATATTCCCTTAAAAGTTTATAATAATATTTTAAAAATAAATGTTTTCTTTTATAATTAAGTGATAGTTTAATGATTTCAAAATAGAAAGAGATATTTCTCTCAAATAGTTTTGATTTCATATATGTTAACATCATTTGATATATTTTACACTTATTTGAAGTTGATTTATTTTGATAAAATATTCCATATTGTGTTTAAGGTTTTTTGATATGTTTGAATGTGGATGTGTTGTTTTTATACCATTCATGGTTTATGGTTAAAGTATTAACATTTTGTATTCTAGGTTTAATACGAATGTTTATATTATGTTTCAACCTTTTTATATGAGGAATTCATTGGACTTAATAAGTGATGGTTGTAACGACCCGAAATTTTTAATTATATTTTTTTCCTAAATTTGTGTGTTATTTTATTTTATACTCAATAAAACTACATCCTTTAATTAATGAAGTGAGTATAATTAAATGATATTGTTTTTTCGACTGTTATATGTTCATTAGTCAATATGACTGTTAGAAACTAAATTCTTAACATTAAAATTGTTGTTTATAAATTAAAATGATCTTGGTTAATGAATACAGAAAAAAGAGTTGATGGAATCATCTAGTAGACCAGGGCCATATGAATCCCATCTATCAGAGTTTAGGAAGAAGGTAAAATCATTGGGCTTTGCTCTAGACCAATCCTAAGACAAACTTCAACATATGAAGCATGAACATAATCATTTAAGAGAGAAGTTCAAGCTGATAAAACTCACCACTCGGGAAATATTGTCTGAGCCACCTCAAGATTCTATCATTATAGCACACCTTACACTTAATCCCTATGTTGGTGTTATAAGGGGCTATGTAATGAGACCTTAGCTACTTTATGTAATCCTTTTATATAAATAAAATTATTATTTCTTCTTATGGAAAAGTTTTTGAATTTCTAATATCCGGATAAATACAGGATGTGTATTATTTATGAATTTAGGGAAAAAGTGTATTTTACAATATTTTTGTATTCTTTAAATAATTAATAATGTGAAATGATTTTCAAAAATTGGTCTTCTATAGTTGTGATCTGTGAGAAATTTAGTGTCTAATAAGATCAACATGGTTTTCAGTAAATAGTAAAGTATGAATAGTAACATACAAATATGAATATAAATGAATAGTACTGAATAATAAATTTAACAAAAAAAATTGAAACTTTACCCATGAATGTATAAATACATTTTAGATATCATAAAAGTGAAAAAATGATCATAGTTTAAGTTTTTTTCTTTTTTTGTCATAAATATTTTATTTAAAATTTTATAATTAATTTAATAAATTAAAATGGAATTTTATTTTCATAATATTTAATCATAACTTGTTACATTATTGTCTTATTATTATACGATATTTTTATGGGACCTTGATTACTTTTTTAAGGTGTTACAAAATGAGTTATAGTTTTAAAGTTGTATTTTTGGAATAAATAATGATTTTATTTAGAAATTAAATTAAAAATATTTAGGAAATTATTTTCATAAAATGGAGTTCCTTTTTTAATTCAGAGAATCGATATTAGGTTAGGTTTAATTTTTGAGATTTTTCTGAAACAGTTAAATTTTTGGTGAATTGTAAAAAAGCAGTTTTGAGTTCTGGGTGTTTAATGACATTATTAATGATCTAATAATTATGTAAGATTTCTGGTAGACTAATTAATAGTGATATATTATATTAGGTTTCCCAAGTGTCCAATACCATGGGCAAAAACCATGGTCAAGCCTATGGTTTTGCAAATACCACTGATGAGGCGTCCCTTGGAAATTAATAATTCATTCCCTCACATTTCCTAAAAATACCAAGCCATGTCCCTCATTAATTTCATTCCAAAATCATCCTCAACGAATTTCTGGTCTCTTTACCTCCCAAGGATTCGTCTCAAGGTGCACTTAAGCCTCTCAAGGTCCCAACCTTCTACCTTTCAAAGTTACTCTTCAAGATAAGGGATCCTTTCACCCTCCTATTTTAAGTCATGAATTCCTTTATGTTGTGTCTTCTAATTTACATCTCTTTATGTTGGGGGTATGTTCTTATATGTTCTAATTAATATCAATTTCATGTATAATTATTGATAGACCCTTTCTTCTCTCATCAATTTGTTTTCTGAATTTTTAAGTGACGTCGTTAGGATGCTGAATTTTCGTAAAAGAAATCACGCCTTCCCTTTCTTTTCAAGTTTCCTTTTCATATGGTGTGTCATTCCAATATCCACACCATGATCTTATTTCTTTTTATTCTATCCCTATTCTGAAAAATGATCCATTTATGGATGGGTTACCCTTGTCCCCTCTCTTTTCAAAGTTTTCTAAAACCATGTTATACAACTATTATGCCGTAGAAATTTCGTCTCAAAATTTCTATCTCTTTCTATCAAGAAATTCTATTTTAATTTATGTGAATAACCAGAACTATTTCCTTTACATGGGTGTTCATAAATACACAAAAATTATGTATTTTATTCTTTAATTTACATACATATAACCCTCCCCCACTTTACATGGGTTATAAACGACTTAATGATCTTATTTTTAAGCTATTTTTAAACATCACGATTTTGACATGAAAACCATCTCATCGATTCTATATGGGTTATTTATGAAATATTTGATTATGATCTATGTGTATCACATGAAATTAAAGACATATTAAGGGTGCACCCTAATAGCACTCCAATGGATTGGGTAAATAATCAATCTCTAGAGATGACACGTTTCACGAGACCTTGGAGAATAACCTTGGTAATTTTTATGAGACCTCGGGGATAAACCTTGGTGATATGTTCACGAATGTATAAATGTAATGTTCTAGCCCCATATTAAAATTATGATTCAAGTTATTTTTATTATTATATTCCTATTCTTCCATTTCTCATGCCTTTAAGGCTTTTATCATGTTCTTATTAATATTTCTCAAGATCACAAGTCAACTATTTAACTTGTTTTCCTTACCGAGCCTTCTAATCACCCTTTCCTTTGATGTATGTCTCTAGGATAAGAGACACAATAAATTTACAAAGGATAAACCTATTATGAAGCCTTATGAGTTTTTTAGAAGAATTTTTTATGTTGTTTTCATGTATTATGTTCCTGATTTCCATAACACTAGAGTTTAAACATCCTCTGTATGTAAAATGTAAAGTAAAGTTATGTAATAAAAAGGTGGGATGCCATAGTTGGTATCAAAGGATAGTTTAGTTATTTATGGAAATTAGGATATGAAAACATTAGGAATAATCCTATATAAAAGTTTAAATATAGGTAAACATCCTGGTATTTTGCTTAGTATTGAGTAAGTGGTTTATCAAGAAAATACATCCATGTCTGGATACGAGCAGGTAGAGGCGGCTGTGGCACAAAGGTACCATGGAGGGAAAACTCGACAAGGACATTCATGCTTGACCTGGGGTATCTTGTTATATGACAATGTTCCTTGCTGCATTCTTGGTTACAATACTCTCGAGGGATATATTTGGTTAATCATGATCTTTTTAGGAATCATTATGAAGGATTTATAGAGAAATTTAATTTTTTAAAGAAGTTTTAAGGCATAAAATATTTTATTGTTAAAAGATTCATAAATGAAATAACTTTCTCACTATGGTTTTATTTTTTAAAAATGGAGGGAAATAGGAGGAACCGTGCAAATGGTGACCGCAATGGACCATGAGCTGACGGCCCTCCGATGGAATCCGAAATGGAAACATTCATACGAATGATGAACCAAATGACTCAAGTTATGGGAGATAACTTGAATCAAGATGAGAGACCAATCTCACCATGAAAGTAATAACGTTATGTTGAGTCCTTTATGTGTCAATGACCACCAAACTCTAATGGATCGACTGACCCATTGATTACTGAGAAGTTGATCAGCTATATCAAGAAGATCTTTTATGTGCTCCACTATTCATAGAAAGAGAAGGTCACCCTAGTTATCTATCACTAAGAAGGAGAAGTTGTTTAGTGGTTGGATATGATTAAAAACAAGAGGAAAAGAGTGTAGGTTGAAGCTATGGGGTGGTAATAGTTCATAGGGATATTCTTCAGTAATTATTTCCCTCGATCCATGAGAACAAGAATGGAGAAGTAGTTTTTCGAGATGAAGCAGAAGGAGAAAAAATCTATCGAAAACTATGAGATGAACTTCACCCGACTTTCACGATATACATCAAGCTTTGTCATGTATCCAAATGGTAAGGTTGATAGATTATTTGGTGGAATGAGACCTCATCTGCGGAAGAATCTATCCATCCAAGACTATGAATGTTATGAGGAGATTTTGTGGAGTGTGATGAAAGTGAAACTAGATTTTGGTGAGACGCAGTGGTCTCATAAATCCAACAACAAAAAGAGATAAATGGAGCCAAGAATATGGGGGATCTTTGATCAATAAAGAGTATTTAAGAAAGTGCAACGTCCCATGAGTAATAAATGTGGGAAGAAGCATTGGGTAACTGCCTGCTCGGGAATGGGAAATTCTAAAAGTGTGGAAGAGATGGCCATATTGAAAGGAATTGTCATTGTGAGGTGAAAGCTCAACTTCAAAACACTAAAGACAGGGGAAATATGGTTCAGGCCCTACCTGATGTCTAGTGCTTTATGTGTGGAGAACATGGGCACTTTTACAATCACTATCCAAATCCGAGGGCAGTGGAGAGGAACCACCATCAGCCGCAACAATGGGCAAGGGAGCAAGGTCGTTCATTTCCTATCACGACATCTGAAGTTGAATCTCCAAATGATGTGATTGCAGGAACACTTATTGTTCTCTCAAATATAGCAAGTACTTTGTTTGATTCTGGATATACGTATTACTTTATTTCCTCCAAGTTTGAAAAGAATTTAGAATCAACTCCTGATTTTCTAAAAGTAGAGTTATCAATCAAGACTCTTGGTGGGATTATACAAGCATCGTCAGTGTTTAGAAACTCTAGTATTTACTTTGGTGAGCACAATCTTATTGCAAATCTAGTATTAAATCCCATGTTGTAATTCAACATTATAGTAGGGATAGATTTTCTCTCAAAGTATAATGTTAAGATCAAATGCAGAAGTAAGGAAATGTTAGTAGTATTGAATGGAAAACCTATAGTTATCTTTCAAGGAGAGATATCTCAACAAGATCTTTGTCTAGAAGAACCTCCTATATCCTTCTTTGTGGAATTCATCGGTGAATAATAAGAAGGAAATGAGGGTTTGAGGATAGAAAATGTCCCCATCGTTCAAGAATACATTGACGTATTTCTTGAGTAGTTTCCTAGACCTCCCCCAGAAAGAGAGGTAGAGTTCTCCATTGAACTCATTCCTAGATCTCATCCAATATCAAAGACCCCATATAGGATAGAAAATGTGGAGATGGAGGAATTAAAGAAACCACTACAAGATCTTTTCAAGAATGGGTTTATCCGACCATGTGTGTCTCCTTGGGGAGCACCTGTTCTCTTTGTAAAGAAGAAGGATGGATCGATTTGGCTATGCATTGACTATAGAGAAATGAATGGGATCACGGTAAAGAAAAAATAAACTCTTCCAAGAATTGATGACTTATTTTACCAACTTTTTGGGGCTCAATTCTTCTCTAAGATTGATCTTTAATCTGGGTATCATCAATTGAGGGTAAAGAAAGAAGATATTCCAAAAAATTCCTTCTGATAAAGATATGGGCATTATGAGTTTGTTGTTATTCCCTTTGGAATGACTAATGTACTTACTATTTTTATGGATTTTATGAATAGAGTCTTTATGTACTACTTTGATAACTTTGTGGTAGTTTTTATTGATGATATTCTGATATATTAAAAAATCACAAGGAGCATGAGGATCATCTAAGGGATATTTTGAAAACTCTGTGGAAGGAGAAGATTTTTGGGAAGTTCAGAAAATGTGAATTTTTGTTACAACAAGTTGATTTCGTGGGGAAAATTGTAACCAATGAAGGAATCAAAATTGACCTTACAAAGACAAAAGTTGTAGAGGAGTGGCCTCAACCTACAAAAATAACTAAGATTCGAAGTTTTCTTGGATTAATGGGATATTATAGGATGTTTGTGAAGAACTTTTCACGAATTTATAATCCATTAACCATGTTAACTCGAAAAGGGGTCATGTTCATATGGACAAAGGGGTGTGAGGAAAGTTTCCAAGAGCTGAAGAAGAGATTGGTTACTCCACCCGTGTTAACTCTACCCTCAAGTGAAGAATGATTCACTGTTTTTAGTGATACATCTCTAAAATGGCTTGGGTGAGTCCTCATGAAAAATGAAAAGGTCATTACTTATGCATCTCGAAAGTTAAAGACTCATGAGCAGAACTATCCTATGCCTGATCTAGAGCTGGCTACATCCATTTTTTCTCTGAATATATGGAGGCACTATCTTTATTGGTAGAAATGTTATATATACAATGACCACCAAAGTTTGAAGTATATTTTCACTAAAAAGGAATTGAACATGAGACAGAGGGGATGGTTGGAACTCCGGAAAGACTATGATTATTCAATTAATTATCATCCCAGAAGAGAAAAAAAATTTGTTGATGCATTAACCAAGAATGACCCAATAGTTTTGTCCATTATGAGGATTCAAAGAGTACCTTTGATTAATGACCTAGTAAAACTGTACATAGGAATTATAAATTAAGGGACATCATCAACCCTAATCCAAATGATTTCTCAATCTTCACTACTAGAGAAGATCAAGAAAGCTCAGAAAGAAGACCCTTTTTAATAGAATAAGTTTGAGGCTGTGAAGGGTGGGAAGTTTCTTGAGTTCAATACTGATCAAGAAGGTGCACTAAAATTTTTTACAAGACTATTTTTTCGGAAACAAAGAAGGAGCTGATGGATGAAGCTCATATCTCTACTTTATCTATATATCCAGGTAGCACAAAAATGTATAGGGACCTTCATGATCTTTTTTGGTGGGATAATATGAAAAGGGATATTGCTTACTATACTTCAAGGTGCCTGGTATGTCAGTAAGTGAAGGAAGAGAGACAAATTCTTATAGGGGTATTGCAACCACTACCCATACCAGTATGGAAGTGGGACATATCACTATGGACTTCATCACTGGTCTCCCAAGAACTTCCAAATGAAATAATTTGATTTGGGTTATTGTGGACCATCTCACAAAGACTGCCCATTTTATCTCTATTTTGGAAAATTTATCACTTGATCAACTAGCTAGGATTTACATGAAGGAAGTGGTAAGGATGCATGTATTTCCAATTTCAATCATATCTGATTGTGATCCAAGGTTCACATAAAAATATTTGAGAAGTCTTCAACAAGATCTGATCACTGAATTGAATTTTTATACGGCCTATCACCCCCAAACTGATGTCCAATATGAAAGGACTATTCAAACACTTGAGGACATGCTGAGAACTTGCTCAATGAAATTTAAGGGTGGATGGGATCAACATATCCCTTTAGTTTAGTTCTCTTACAATAATAGCTTCCACTCGAGCATTCAAATGGAAACCTATGAAGCTCTTTATGGGAAGTGATGTCGAAATATGACTTTTTGGGATGAATCTGGTGATAGAAAGCTTCTTAGGACTAATCTTGTGAAAGAGATGACAGAAAAGGTCCATCCTATCCAGCAACACATTAAGGCTGCTCAGAGTCGGTAAAATAGATATGTCGACAACCATCGAAGGGACTTAGAGTTTGCTGTTGGTGACAATGTCTTTCTGCAGATTTCACCATGGAAGAGAGTCATGAGGTTTGGAAAAAAAGGGATGCTCAGACCTCGGTACATTATCACCTATGAATTCATTGATCGTGTGGGAGCAGTGTCCTATCGGCTTTAACTTCATCCAAATCTAGCACAAGTTCATGATGTCTTCCATGTATCCTTCTTGATGAAGTACATACCTGACCCTTCACATGTACTAAATCCAGAGGTGGTACAACAGGAACATGACCTCTCTTATGAGGAGCAGCTGGTGGAGATCTTAGATCATAGAGATATGGTTCTACGCAACAAGACTACCTACCTTGTTAAGGTGTTGTGGAGGAACCACCAATGTGATAAAGCCACATGGGAACTGTAGGAGTCTATGAGACAGAAGTACCCACACCTTTTCCCATAAGTAGGTACGAGATAAAATTATGGGGATGAAATTTCTTAATGGTGGAAGAATGTAATGATCTGAAATTTTTAATTATATTTGTTTCGTAAATTTGTATGTTATTTTATTTTATACTAAAAAAAACTATATCCTTTAATTAATGAAGTGAGTATAATTTAATGAGATTTTTGGGTTTCGATTGTTATATGGCCATTGGTCAATATGACCATTGGAGACTAAATTCTTAACGTTATAATTATTGTTTATAAATTCAAATGATCCTGGATAATTAATACTGAAAGAAGAGTCGATGGCATCATTCAGTAGACTAGTGCCATATGAATCCCATCTATCAGAGCTTGGGAAGGAGGTAGTGTCACTGGGATTTTCTCTAAACCAAGCCCAAGCTGAACTTCAACATATGAAGCTTGAATGGAATCACCTAATAGATAAGTTCAAGATGATAGAAATCACCACTCTGGTAGTATTGTCCGAGCCACCCCAAGATTCTATCACCATATCACACCTTACACTTAGGTCATATGATGGTGTTTTATGGGGCTACGTAAAAATACCTTAGTTGCTTTATGTAATCCTTTTATATAAATAAAATTGTTATTTCTTCTTATGGAAACATTTGTGAATTTCAAATATCCAGATAAATATAAGATGTGTATTATTGATTATTTTAGGAAGAAAAGGGTATTTCAAAATTTATTTGTATTCTTTAAATAATTAATAATGGGAAATGATTTTAAAAAATGGTCTTCTACAGTTGGGATCAGTGAAAAATTTAGCGTCTAATAAGATCAACTTGGTTTTTAGTGAATAGTAATGTAGGAATAGTAACATACCCATATGAATAGCAATTACTAGTAATAAATAGTTAATTGACCATAAAAATTGAAACTTCACCCATGAATGTATAAATACATTTTAGACATTTTAAAAGTGAAAAAACGATCATAGTTTACGTTTTGGTGTTTTTGTTTGTCATAAATAACTTATTTAAAATTTTATAATTAATTTAATAATTTAAAATGGTTATGTATTTTCATAATATTTAATCATGAATTGTTACTTTATTGTCTTATAGTTATATGATAATTTTATGGGACATTGATTACTTTTTTAAGGTGTTACCAAATGAGTTATAGTTTTAAAGTTGTATTTTTGGAATAAATAGAGATTTTATTTGAAAATTAATTTAAATTTTTTTTATAAAATTATTTTTGTAAA
The DNA here is from genome assembly GCA_963277665.1 of Viscum album. Taxonomy (NCBI): domain Eukaryota; kingdom Viridiplantae; phylum Streptophyta; class Magnoliopsida; order Santalales; family Viscaceae; genus Viscum; species Viscum album. The sequence continues at coordinate 1,622,219,539 of OY728152.1, forward strand.
ATGGAGTTCATTTTTGAATTCAGAGAATCAATATTAGGTTACAGTAAATTTTTTGAATTTTTCTGAAATAATTGAATTTTTTTGTGAATAGTAAAAAGGCAGTTTTGAGTTTCGGGTGTTTAATGACATCATTAATGATGTAATAATGATGTAATATTTCTTCTAGACTTATGAAAAGTGATATATGCTATGAGGTGTCCCAGGTGGCCAATACCATGGGAAAAAACCATGGGCAGGCCCCTGGTTTTTCAATTACCACCGATGAGGTGTCCCTTGGAAATTAATAATTTATTCACTAAATTTTCCTATAAATACCATGCCATTTCCCTCATTCATTTCTTTCAAAAATAATCTTCAATGTTGTTCTGGTATCATTATCTTCCAATTATTCCATCCAGGGTTCCCTCAAGCCTCTCAAGGTCCTGACCTTCAAGCTTTCAAAGTTACTCCTCAAGGTAAGGGGTCCTTTCACCCTCCTCTTTTAAGTCATGTCTTCCTTTATGTTAGGTCTTCTAATTTATGTCTCTTTATGTTGAGGGTATGTTCTTATATGTTCTCATTACTTTCAATTTCATGTCTAATTGTTGAGGGACCCTTTCTGCTCTCATCAATTTGTTTTCTTAATTTTTAAGTGACGTTGTTAGGCTGCCGAATTTTCATAAAAGAAATCATGCTTTTCCTTTCTTTCCAAGTTTCCTTTTTAGGTAGTGTGTCACTCTAATATCCACACCATTATTTTATTTATTTTTATTATGTCCCTCTACTGAAAAATTATCCATTTATGGTGGTGTGACCCTTGTCCCCTCTCTTTTCAAGGTTTTCTAAAACCATGTTATATAGCCGTTATGCTGCAGAAATCTCATCACAAAATTTTTATCCCTTTCTCTCAAGAAATTATATTGTTTATTTATGTGAACACCCAGAACTATTTCGTTTCTATGAGTATTCATAAATACATAAAAATGATATATTTGATTCTGGAATTGACATACATATAACCCTCACTCCCTTTACATGGGTTATAAATGACTTAATGATCTTATTTTTAAGCTCTTTTTAAACATCACAATATTGACATTAAACCCATTTCTTTGATTCTAATTGGGTTATTTATGAAATTTTTGATTATGATATATGTTTCTCACATGAAATTAAAGTCATATTAAGGGTGCACCCGGATAGCTCTTCAATTCATTGGGTAAAGAATTAATCTCTAGAGATGACAAGTTTCATGATACCTTGGAGAATAACCTTGGTAATGTTTTTAACACCTCGGGGATAAACCTTGGTGATATGTTCATGAATGTATAAATTTAATGTTGTAGCCACATATTCAAATTATGATTCATGTTCTTTTTATTATGATATTCTTATTCTTCCATTGCTCATACCTTTATGACTTTTATCATGTTCTTATTAATATTGCTCAACATCACATGCCTACTGTTTCACTTGTTTTCCTTACTGAGACTTCTTCTCACCCTTTCCTTTGATGTATGTCTCTAGGATATGAGATTAAATAAATTTACATAAAAATTAACCTATGATGAAGCCTTACGAGTGGTTTAGAATTATTTTTTATGTTTTTTTTCATTTATTATGTTCCAGATTTCCAAGACACTAGACTTTAAAGATCCTCTGTATGTAAAATGTAATGTAAAGTTATGTTATAAAATGGAGGGACACCATATTTTGTGGAGCCTACTATAGCCCATCTATGAATCTATAGGTTTCATGAGACAAACTAGTGTCTTGGAACAAGGAATGGACAAAATCTTATTTGTAGTTTTGGAACGAGGCCTTGACTATGTGGTTATGATGTCCGGCATTATGCATTCCATCATTAAGAAATTAGATATTGATATTAAATGTAATTATTTGAATAATAGAATATCTTTATGAATAAGTAAATGGAATTATTTGACATATATTTTCCATATTATTCTAATGTTTAAGCATAAAGGGTTTTTTTAGTCTTATACATTGCCTTAAATGTTTATTCTTATTTATGATAGTTTCTATTGTATTGTTATCCTTACTGAGCATCTGAGATCACCCCTTTCTGATTTTTCTTTTTCCTGGGATGTGAAGAAGGATATTACTATTAACCTACAATAATAGGCTAAGGGATATGAGTATGTCAAAGGGGTCACAATGTTCTTGTTTTTCAATTTCATACTGCAATATAAAACTTATGTATGTATCTCATACTTCCAAGGATACTAAACTAATCGGTCTTTCAAGAATTGATCTCTTGTGATCATGCTAATGGTATGTAATAATGCACTGAATCTGGGGGACTATGGTTAGGGATTTATAGATGGTAACAGAGGATGTTTACTACAATCCATGGAAGCTAGATATATAAAAACTCTGATTAGAGAACATTACCCTAATATAAACATTGCGGATTAGTATAGAAGAACTTACTAAAATTTTGGTAGTGTAGAGATTTTGTGAGTGTAACAAGAAATAAATCCATTTCAGGATATGATCAGGTATAGGTGGCTCTGGCATAGATGTAACTTGGAAGTAAAACTATGACAAGGAGTTTCAAGCTTGACCTAGGGTATCTTGGTACACAACAATGCGTCTTGCTTCACTCTTGGTTACGACACTCCCGGGGGATATTCTTTGGATAATTCACATTTTATTTACAAATCATTACGATGGATTTATAATTAAATACCTCCTCAGAGAAAACATTTTTTTATTATGGATTATATGTATAAACTATTCAATTTATGTTATGTACTTTACAAGTTTGGAATTATGTATTGCAATTCATAAACTAATATAGTGAATTCCATTGTATAGAAATGGAGCTTAGTGAAAGGAATGTAAACTGTATCAACACACGTAATCCATATAGTGATTTCCCTCCTACTCAAGATAATTATAGTGGAGGTGGTGATGCAACCAGTGCTTAACAACTTATAACCATACTGGGAAAACTCACTCAGGTTTTGAATAATAACTGTACCTGTATAGAGCAACCTGATCCACAATGTGGAGGATCAATGTTAGACCAATTAATGAGTTATAACCACCAAAATTAAAGGGGACTACAAATCCATTTGTAGCTAAGAAATGGATAAGTTCCATAGAGAAAATATTTCATTCTTTGGGGAGTAGAAAAATGGAAATAATTGTCATGACAGTTTATCACCTCACGGGAGATGCAGATCAATGGTGGTCATTAATTCAAAACACATAGGAGGATGAATAAATATCAAATATGGAATGTAGGGAGTTTAATCCTATTTTCATAGAAAAATACATTCCTCTTGACCATCGATCTGATATGGAAAGAAAATTTCTGACTCTTAGGAAAAAGGAGGATGAGAATGTCGCAAATTCTAAGGTTAACTTTACAAGGTTAGCAAGGCATGCAACAAATTATATACATAACCCAAGGATTAAGATTGATCTATTATTACATGGGTTAAAACCATTTCTCCGTCAATAATTAATCTCACAATATTTCTCATTGTTCGAAGATATTGTCTCATGTGCTATCAATTTAGAAAAGGAATTCTCTAAGTATTATGAATTCAAAGAAAATAAAGATAAGAAGAGATCTATTGAACACTCTAGAAATGTAAATAAGGGTAGAAAGGGAAAAGTTGAATTTCAATCCTGTAGTAATTGTGGGAAGAAACACCCCATTACTTTTGCTTAAGGGAATGAGTGTCTGTTACAACTGTGGTGAAAAGGCCACCAAGCTTGTGATTGTAAGGGAAAGAAAGAGACTGTCAATGTTGAATGCTACAATTGTAGAGAAATGAAAAATTATTCAAATTAATTTCCTAAGTGCCAAGAAAATGTTCCTCAGAAAAGGCCAAGGGGGAAAGGAAAATCTTATGTAATCACTACTGTTGAGGTTGAAGCTCCGAATGAGGTTGTGGAATGTAATTTAATGGTTCCCTAAAATTTAGCCAATGCATTATTTGATTCTGGATCACTGCATTGTTTCATATCATCCCAGTTTTCTATGAAAATTATATATTTCTAATTTGATTTAACAAGGGTTTTTTTAGTCATAATCCTAAGGGAAGTATCAATTTAACGAAGTTTTTTGAATCAGTTCCCATTAGGGCATATTAATGTGCTTTATTTGCTGATCACTTCATCATACCCATTATTGAATTTGATATAATCCATGGAATGGATTGGCATTCAGACCATGATGCGAAAATTTATTTTAAGAAGGAGGATAAAATTTTTGATGATGATAAGGAATACATTTTCTTTAGAGAAGAAACATCACCATCTAATTCTTTTCAAGATCCACCCCCATTAGCTCTACTAAAGTCAATTATTGTGAATGAAGAGAATGAAATAACTATGTGTGAGGAATGGAATGCTCAAATATAGGATATAACTTTTGTGAAAGAATATATTGATGTGTTTACAAAGGATTTACCTGGACATCCTCCAGAATGAGAAATTGAGTATTCCATTGATTTAATTTCTGGTTCAAGGCCCATATCAAAGTCCCCTTATAGAATGGAAACTGTGGAATTAGTGAAACTAAAGAAACAACTAGAGGAATCGAGTAATAAAGGATTTATTCACCCCAGTGTTTCCTCATGGGGCGCCCCTGTTCTTTTTTTAAGAAGAAAGATGGATATGAGGTTGTGCATTGACTATAGGGAGATCAATGCTATAAAAATAATGAAAAATTATTTCCTACATAGCATTGAAGATTTATTTGATCAACTTCATGGAGCTCAATATTTTTCAAAGATTGACCTTCGATCTTGATATCACCAGTAGTGTGTAAAGAAGGATGAGATTCTGAAAAACATATTTCAAACTAGGTACCGACATTACGAGTTTCTAGTAATGCCTTTTGGACTCATTAATGAACCCTATGTTTTCATGGCTATAATGAATAGTGTTTTCAAGGAAAATATTGATTAATTTGTAGTTTTATTTATTGGTGATATCTTGGTATACTCAAAAATCAACTAAGATCATGAAAATCAATTGCGCACTATTCTGAAAACCCACTGAAGAAATGAATTACATGGGATGCTTATCAAGTGTAAAATCAAGCTTTAGGAAATTTCTTTTCTTGGATATATTGTCTATAAATATGGAATCTTTTTTGATCCTTCTAAGACCAAGGCAATCCAAGAATGGCCATCACAGAAAAGTATAACTGAGGTACGCAGTTTTATTGTTTTAGAAGGTCATTATCGACATTTTGTCCAGAATTTTGCCCGATTGGATAACTCATTAACCATGCTCACACGTAAAGGGGTTAAATTTGTTTGGACAAAAGAGTGTGAATAAGGTTTTGAAGAATTGAAGAAATATTATTCAATTATCCTATCTTGACTCTGCCAATAAGGAATGATGGGTTTTTTATTTATAGTGATTCTTAAAAGAATGGACTTGGTTGTGTCCTTATGTATAATGATAGAGTTATTGGATATGCATCACGATAGCTAAAAATTAATGAAAAAAACCATCCTACTCATGATCTTGAGTTAGAAACTGTAAGATTTTCTATAAATATATGGATACACTATCTATATGGTGAGAAATATGGGATATGTACTAATCAAAAGAGTTTGAAGTATATTTTCTCACAAAAAGAAGTCAACATGAAGAAAAGGTCATAGATTGAACTACTCATGTATAATTTGTAACACCATGAGATTTTATGAAAAATATTCTTTTTAATTTCTTTGATGTATTCTATTATACACTACACCAAGATTAGCTTGTACTATACGCAACACCGTATTAGCTTGTAGTATACACAACACTATTTTTGGATCGTGTTACACAAAATTTCAAGTTCATTTGATAGAAGTTATTTTACGCGACATTGAGTCTATATATATATATATATTCAATGTATAAAAGAAATATGGTTGGATTCTATTATACGCAACAAAAATTGAATCTTGCACTACACTCAACCCTAACTTGGCTTTCATTACCCGCAATCGCAACCTTCCACGATAGCGTGTGTTGTACGCAATACCGAGTTTCACTAAACAATGATATGTTATTAAAATATTATATAAACTAGCCGTTATGAATAGTAATACCCACTTTTTGAAATTTTATAAATTTTATCTTTCAAAATGGACTTCATTTTGGGATTCGGAATATTAAAATTAGCCTAGGGTGAATTATTTGTATTTTTCTGAAAACATTCAATTTTTGATGAATAGTGAAAACACTGGGTTACTATTTTAAAACAGAATTTTTATTTAAATAATTATTTATTTTTTTTAAATTTAATTTAGGTCAAAATTGATACATAATACCAATATATGTTCAATGTAATTAATTGGAGTCATTTTATAATAATTTTAGATATATAAAAATTTAATATTACTTTTCACCGTCTTTTACCTACCTCCTAGGAGATTTTTGCAAACTTATATAAAACTTATTTTTAATGCTTATGTGAGTGGAATTTTGAAAATTCGAGAGAAACGGTTAATAACAAGTAGTAAAATGCGGTTCAATAAGATAAAAATAAATTTTTTATGAATAGTAACTTTTTACTTTTATTTACCATGGTTAAAAGTAAATCGGGTAATGAAGGGTAAAAATGATATTATTATTACCCAAGCACAAGTCCTTATTCTATTAGATAAGTTTAATTCGACGTAAAACAACCTTAGGATTAAAATATTACCCTTTAGGTCCAGTTGGATTAGATTAGGACACTTATTATTATTTTATTTAAAAAAGAGTTAAAATAGTAATAATCAAAGTTTAATAATTAAAACATTTTTAATATAGGGTTATACATAAGATAAATTCGACTATAAATATTCATTAGAAAGATAAAAATATTTCCCACATAATTGTATTTTATTTATAATTATTATACATTAAATATTTTAATTTATTAATGACACAATGATGATGCAGTAATTACCTTATTAATGAAATATTAACACAATTGATGTTATAAATACCCAAATAAATGTAATTTTAGAATTTTTATTAATTAAACTAATTTTATAGGTTAATATGACATTTTAGTATTGATTACATTTACTTTTTTAGCACTAATCATTATGTTATGTTTTTTACAAAAATCAATTACCAAATAGTGTCAAAATTGACATAAAATAGTTTTTAAAATAAATATTATATTATTAATTGTTATTTTATTCCTAAAAATCTAACATTCGGAAAAATGACTTAGATAAGGATATATATATTAATAATGAACCACTTGGGGTTCTTTTGGCTTGTTATAGTATGTTTGTTAACCATATAGTGTAAGAAAACAAGAAGATATGGTAAAAGTTAAATTATTTAACTTAGAGTTAAATCTAAATGATAAGGTTATAATAGCAACCTAAACTTTTCTAAAACCTATTGGTTGAAATTATTTTGACCCATACCCACATTAGCTTCTAAATAAATCAATTTTGAGCTATTATATACCGAATATGACTTTATTATAAAATAATATTTTAAGTTTTCCAAAGGTGCCCCTCTGCTCCCTTATAAAAAGGGCACCCCTTCCCTCTTCTCTTCACACCCTTTTGAGAGTTGAAGCTCATCCAACCCCTGAAAATTACACTTCTAAACCTATCTAGTTATATCATATAGGTTCTGGTATTTTCAAAAGAACTACTCTAGTTCACTAAGAATAAGTTTAAAGGAGGTGCGTCGAGAAAGAGGTAATCTCTTCTACCGACTCTTTCAAATTTCATTCTTCTTCTACTTCATCTTATTTAGTAGTTTCATTATAAAGTAATAAAATTAGTATTACTTATATACTGATATGTTATTATAAATATTAAACAACCATATTTCATTTTCTATCCATCCTACGTAAAACAAAATTACCACACGTGCGTACGTACGGAATACCATCTCCACGTCGTGGTGTAATCAGTTTTTCCACCACCACCTTACTTGGATGGGTATAATGGTGTAAAGAATATATATATATATATATATATATATTATTATAACATAATACTAATTATAAAATATTATATCATCCACTTCAATTCTATTAAATAAATATGGGAACAATATCATCGCTCGTGCGTACGTACGGATTACCGTCTCCACGACACGATGAGATTCATTTTCCATGATAAAAATTCAAGAATGATTATAAAGAATATATAGTAGGTAATCATGAAATATATGACATAATAATGATACTGGAATTATGTATATATATATTTATGTCATCTACTTACTTCCATTCAAGTCACTAAGGAAAGGAAAACAGCGTTCATGCGTACGTACGGCCTACCGTCTCCATGAATGGTGTATTTCATTTCATTTATCTATATATTATATATATATATATACTGAATATATATGATATATAAATCATGATTTAAATTCTGTAAGTAATAAAATCATGATATAAGTAATAATAATATCAAGAACAACAAGTCCAAACATGAATGATAAATAAAACGATTTTACCCAAAACACTACTTTAACATGGAATTTACAAAAGAACGGGTAATATAAAGTCATAAGTGAACCATATATGATATCATAACAATTAATATGATTATTTAATAAGTAAATTACATAATTTAAATCATTATACAGGAGACCTAAGGTAAGGGATAACTATTCCAATCTCGTTCTTATCCGAGATTGTTATTCGTAAGTATTTATTGGGGTTATTGTTATCATCAATGTCCATGTTTTCTAAAAATGTTTTCATTTATGTTTAATTCACTTTTTACCCATTTTTGACTTTTACCACGTGTTATGGAAGGAATCTTTCTTCTTTTTACCATACGAGGAACGTTTTGACTTTTCCGGCAAAAGTGCGAGGAGAATGTTTTTTTAACTTATACGCAATGAATGGATTTTTACGGTTTCATAATGCATTATTTACATGAATATTACTTTACAAAATATAAAGATTATTTTAATAAAAATTCTTTTCAATTAAAATCTCATGGAATATTGAGAGAAGAAAATGATTTTGAAGAAGAAAGGATATTTTCCGCAAGAATTTATTTCATGTGTTTTGTCAAAACTATTTTCCATCTAAGATGACATTATTAAGTATGATTATATTTCAAATATAATGTATCTATTATTTACATTGTTTTATTTTTATTATGATGAAATGATATCCATTTCTTTTATAGGGATTATGTGATGATGGGATGATGTTTATGAAACCCATTTTATTCATTGGGTTATTATGAGTGATGTATGTAAATTTTGTGGCACAAGTAAGAATGATTTCATTATGAGATGGGTGGAACCTATATCTCCCTCCAATTAATTGGGTAAAGATTTATATATCATGAGATAGACATGGCTGGAATGGTAAGTTAATCCGGTTCAGTGATACAGGACTGGAACGAGGAGTGAACTCGATTCAGAATGGGACTTTGTCCACTAAGATGGTCTTGGCAGCAATGCCATGGCTACTATGGAAATCATATCACGTGCTTAATGGTTTTCCACAATTAAATGTATTATTCCCATTCTATTTTATCATGATTTATGTTCATTTATGATATATGCCTTACGTACATCCAAGATTTATGTCTTTGCTCATGATTTTGATGTTTAGTTTTGATGTTCATGTTTTTTCATTAAAATGTTTATGGATTGTTTTATGTTCTATATGTTTACCCTTAATGAGCATTTTAACTCACCCTTTTTATTTTTTGTTTTCCCCAAGATATAAAGAAAGGTTTTAGGTAAGAAAACAAAAAGGGAAAGATCATTATGGGAGATATTGAAGATCTTTCACCATGATTAGAAGATTATATTATGAGTTTTCAAAGACACTAAACTATTACAGTCCTTGTGTGTCTGTTTTTGTTATGTATTTAGTATTCCGAAAAATTAATGTAATGTTAGTGAACGTCATGCTTTGGGTCTCTATAGTTGGTATCAGAGGAAAGGTTTAGTTAACCTTTGAAAACTAGGATGTGAAAACTTTAGTGAAATCCCTAGAGATATTTCTAAGGTATGTCTAGGGATGTCCCTAATGTTAAGTATACATATAGGTTAGAGTCCTAGAATTATGTTGAAGATCATGAATAACCTAGGGTGAACCTAATGTGTCATGGATTAAAGAATTTTTTATAAATTAGACATCCCATAAGTGAATTTTTATGATTATGTCGTTCCTCATTATTTTAACTGTTTCTTACAGTATGGTTTCTTGTCTTAGTCAATCGAGGGAACGTGAAGGAATTTAGTTAACATTGATCCCAATGGACAAATTGGTGACTATGATCAACAAAATTTTGTAACTCCTAGAGAGAAAGATATTGTTATTATACCGAATCAGTCATCTCGATATATGATTAACAAGGTGAAATTTAGTCGTATTCCTAAGTCATCAAATAAGAGGAAGATGGAATTTTATGCATGTTCGCATGGTGAGGCGGATAGAGAAAGGAAGATTGAGATTTATAAAGAAGGGAAGAATAATCTTGAGGAATACCTAAAATGGAGGGGAAAATGTTATCTATGTGGAGAAAAGGGTCATAGAGTGACAGAATATTATAGAGTCCAATGTATTATCTGCGGAGAACATGGGCATTACCCAACTCAATGCCCCGACCTAAAAAGTTAATTATAAATCGAGGAAGGACCTATTCCATTCCAATCATTGAAGAGGATGGATTTAAGGGCTCATGTATTGGAATTCAATAATAATGTTGTTGAGGTACTTTTATAGTATATTAAAATATCTGTGTATTGGTCAATTGTGGCTTTCTATAAGAATATGGTAACGGTAACCATGAAAAGTGATTCAAATATTTTGGAACGCAGATGATATGCGCATAATGAAGGGATAAAGAGAAAATAAGTTGTTTGATAGTATTCATGAGCTCATGACTGATATAAGGACTAAGTGATATTATGGTTTGAGTATATATAATTTTTGGGATTTTGGTATGTGGAAAGAGCTTTTGACAACATTCATGTTTTCACTAAGGTTCAATGGGTATTCATTTTTCAAGAGAATACATGATTGAGGTATTGAAATGTTTTTAATTTGACCAACAAGATATATCGTATGATATATGGGGGATAAATGATGGTATTCACATGCTCGGAAGATGAAATTTCTAGTAATTTTTTTCTTTATACTATGATCTTGGACAGAGGTATTTTGGATAGGCCTAAAGATTGGAATGGATTATGTTGGAAAAAAGTTAGTACTGTTTAAGGATATAAATTTTTTTGATATTGTTGAAGGAATGTTATAATATTGTAGTTTTAGAAAAAGGACAACCCATAGGATGATTAAAACCTGTTGCGTCAGACAAGGCTGTGGGAATCAAACCCAAAACCGATGTGTGACAGGCTTTTATCGCCCACCACTGGCCTACAAGAAGTCCCTAGTTAGTAGAAACTAGTTTTATTAAGCGGTATGATAGATGAAGTATAAGTCCATTTTTAGAATCATATACGATTAACCTCACCATAGATGGACTTATGTATATTTGATAACTTTTTCTAACCTTTTGTTTGAGACATATGGAATGACCCATAATTTTATCACATGATTTTCTAACACCTCACGAAAGAAAAATTCAACTTCATTTCTTTGAGAGATGAAGTGGAAATTGTTCAAGGCATGAAAAACATTGAGATTATACTGAAATAAAGTAAGTATTTCTTCTAATTCAAATTCTTCAACTTTAGGGAAATGATCTTGAAAACCTAAAATTTTGTCCTAATTCCCTTATATCCAATGAATCAGATGGTACCTTAGATCATCACAAATTTATGGCTTTGTTATTGTTGGATTTTTCATAGCCATGTTCTCTACCACTCTCCATCAGAACATGATGGTTATATTTGTCTTCCATATCCATATTTTCACCTATGTTCTCCAACATGGAAACCCAGTGATTAGTTAATTTGGGTAACTGTTATGTTTCATACTTTAGTTTTTAAAGTTATGTTTTGGTATTCCTTTTTACGATGTGGGTTTATATTAAAGAAACTTTCAAGTAGTAAACCATTTATAACCCCGACGAATTTCGAGGGCAAAATTCATTTTAAGGCGGGTAGAATGTAACACCCCGAGAATTTATGAAAAATATTCTTTTTAATTTCTTTGATTTCATCTATTATACACTACACCAAGATTAGCATGTACTATACGCAACACCATATTAGCTTTCAGTATACGCAACACTATTCTTGGATCACGTTACACAAAATTTCAAGTTTGTTTGATGGAATTTATTTTATGCAACATTGAGTGTATATATATATATATTCAATGTATAAAAGAAATATGGTTTTATTTTATTATACGCAACAACAAATGAATATTTCACTACACAAAACCCTGACTTGGATTTCATTACACCCAATCGCGACCTTCCACGATAGCGTGAGTTGTACGCAATACCGAGTTTCACTAAACAACGATATGTTATTAAAATATTATATAAACTAGTCGTTATGAATAGTAATACCCACTTTATGAAATTTTATAAATTTTTTCTTTCAAAATAGACTTCATTTTCGGATTCGGGATATCAAAATTAGCCTAGGGTGAATTTTTGGTATTTTTTTGAAAACTTTCAATTTTTGATGAATAGTGAAAACACTGGGTTACTATTTAAAAACCGACTTGTTATTTAAATAATTATTTATTTTATTTAAATTTATTTTATGTCAAAATTGATACCTAATACCAATATAAGTTCAATGTAATTAATTGGAGTCATTTTATAATAATTTTAGATATATAAAAATTTAATTGAACTTTTCACCATCTTTTACCTACCTCCTAGGAGTTTTTTGAAAACTTATATAAAACATAATTTTACCACTTCTCTGAGTGGAAAATTAAAAATATGAGAGACATGGTTAATATCATCGAGTAAAATGTGGTTCAATACGCTAAAAATAATTTTTGGTGAATAGTAACTTTTTACTTTTATTTACCACGGTTAATAGTAAATAGGGTAATTAAGGGTAAATGGTATTATTATTAGCCTAACACATGTCTTAATTCTATTGGATAAGTGTAATTAGACCTGAAACAACATTAGTAATAAAATATCACCCTTTAGGTCCACTTTTATTAGATTAGGACACTTATTATTATTTTATTTAAAAAAGAGTTAAAATAGTAAAAATCACAGTTTAATAACTAAAACATTTTTAATATAAGGTTATACATAAGATAAATTAGACTATAAATATTCATTAGAAAGATAAATATATTTAATACATAATTTTTTTTATAATTTTTAGACATTAAATAATTTATTTTATTTATGACACAATGATGATGCAGTAATTACCTTATTAATGAAATATTAACATAATTGATGTTATAAATACCCAAATAAATGTAATTTTAGACTTTTTATGACTTAAAATATATTTTTAGGTTAATATGTCATGTTGGTATTGATTCAATTAAATTTTTTCTAACTAATAATGATGTTATAATTTTCACAAAAATCAATTACCAAATAGTGTCAAAATCGACATAAAATAGTTTTTAAAACAAATATTATATTATTAATTGTTATTTTATTCCTAAAAATATAATGATCGGCCAAATTACTTATATAAGGATATATATATTAATAATTAACCACTTGGGTTTATTTTGGATTGTTATAGTTTGTTTATTAACCATATAGTGTAAGAAAACAAGAAGACACGGTAAAAGTTAAAATATTTAACATAGAGTTAAATCTAAATGATAAGGTTAAAATAGTAACATGAAATTGTCTAAAACCTATTGTTTGAGATTATTTAGACCCATACCCACTTTATCTTATAAATAAATTAATTTGGAGCTATTATAAACCGAATATGACTTTATTATAAAATAATATTTTAAGTTTTTCCAAAGGTGCCCCTCTGCTCCCTTATAAAAAGGGCACCCCTTCCCTCTTCTCTTCACACCCTTTTGAGCCTTGAAGCTCGGACAAACCTTAACTATTAATCTTATAATTACATATAGTTATATAATAGAGGTTCTGGTATTCTCAAAATACCAACTCTAGTACCCTAAGATGAAGTTTAAAGGAGGTGCGTCGAGAAAGAGGTAATCTCTTCTACTGACTCTTTTAAGTTTCTTTATTCTTTTACTTCCTCTTATTTAGTTGTTTAATTATAAATTAAAAACATAAGTATTAATTATATACTGATATGTTATTATAAATATGAAACAAACCTATTTCATCTTCTATCCATCCTATGGAAAACGAAATCACCGCGCGTGCGTACGTACGGAATACCGTCTCCATACCGTGGTGTAATCAGTTTTTCCACCACCACCTTACTTGGATGGGTAAAATGGTGTAAAGAATAACTATACATGATTATTATAAAATTATAACAATTCTAAGATATTATATCATCCAATTCAATTCCATTCAATAAATATGGGAATGATATCATCGCTCGTGCGTACGTACGGATTACCGTCTCCACGACGCGATGAGATTCATTTTCCATGCTAATAATTAAAGAATGATTATAGAGAATATATAATAGTTAATAATGAAATGTATGACATATTAATGATACTGGATTAATGAATATATATATTTATGTCATCTACTTACTTCCATTCAAGTCACTAAGTAAAGGAAAACAACGTTCATGCGTACGTACAACCTACCGTCTCCATGAATGGTGTATTTCATTTCATTTATATATATATTATATATATATATATATGTATACATAATATATATGATATATAAATCATGTTTTACATTCTGGAAGAAATTAAGTCATGATATAAGTAATAATAATATCATGAACAACAATTCCAAACACGTACGATAAATAAAACGATTTTACCCCAAACACTGCTTTAACATGGAATTGAAAAAAAAACGGGTAATATGAAGTCATAAGTGAACCATATATGATATAATAAAAATGAATATGATTTTGTATTAAGTAAATGAAATTATTTAAATCATTATACAGGAGGTTCAGACACGTACGAAACATATCATACCTAAGGTAAGGGATAACTATTCCAATCTCGTTCTTATCCGAGATTGTTATTCGTAAGTATTTACTCGGGTTATTGTTATCATCCAATTCCATGTTTTCTAAAAAAAATTCATTTATTTTTAATATCCTTTTTACCCATTTTTGACTTTTACCACATGTTATGGAAGGAATATTTCTTCTATTTACCATATGAGGAACTTTTTGACTTTTCTGGCAAAAGTACGAGGAGAATTTTTTTAACTTATACAGCGTGAATGGATATTTACGGCTTCATAATTCCATATTTACATGAAGATTAATTTACAAAATTTCAAGATTTTTTTAAACAAAATTCTTTTCTTTTAAAATCTCATGGCATATTGAGAGAAGAAAATGATTTTGAAGAAGAAAGGATATTTTCCTCAAGAATTGATTTCAAGTGTTTTGTCAAAACTATTTTCCATCTAAGATGGCATTATTAAGTATGATTATGTTTCAAGTATAATGTCTCTATTATTTAAATGGATTGATTTTTATTATGATGAAATGATATACATTTTTTTATATGGATTATGTGATGATGGGATGATGTTTATGAAACCCATTTTATTCGTTGGGTTATTATGAATGATGTTTGTTTATTTTGTGGCACAAGTAAGAATGATTTCATTATGAGATGGTTGGGACCTATATCTCCCCCCAATGCATTGGGTAGAGATTTATATCTCATGAGATAGACATGGCTAGAATGGTAAGTCAATCCGGTTCAGTGATATAGGACTGTAATGAGGAGTGAACTCGATTCAGAAAGGGACTTTGTCCACTAAGATGGTCTTGGCAGCAATGCTTTGGCTACTATGGAAATCATATCATGTGCTTTATGGTTTTCCAAAATTACATGTTTTATTACCATGCTATTTTATCGTGATTAATGTTCCTTTATGATATATGCCTTACGTACTTCCACAATTTATGTCTTTGCTCATGATTTTGATGTTTAGATTTTATGTTCAAGTTTTTTCATTCAAATGTTTGAAGATTGTTTTATGTTCTCTATGTTTACCCTTACTGAGAATTTGAGCTCATCCTTTTTATGTTTTCTTTTTCGTAGGATATAAATAAAGGTTTTAGGTAAGAAAACAAAAAGGGGAAGATCTTTATGGGAGATATTGAAGATCGTTCACCATGATTAGAATATTATATTTCAAGTTTCCAAAGACACTAAACTATTACAGTCCTTGTTTGTCTGTTTTTGTTATGTATTAAGTATTCTGCAAAAGTAATGTAATGTTAGTGTACATCATGCTTTGGATCTCTACATTATTATTACACTAAACACTATCACATGGGGATGTAAAATAAGGTGTCAGATGCTTTGAGTAGAAATGATCATGTTTTTTTGAACAAGATGAGAGATGAAAGGGATTCTATGTTCATGGATCTAGTAAAGATGGATATGTGAATACTGGTGGAAGGTGAAACATCAGTACTTATTATAATGGTTACCAATCCATATTTACTATAAAGGTTAATTAGTTATCAGGATGATGAAGAGGAGTTTAAAAAGAAAATTAAATATGTGATTGATGAGAGATTGATTGACATCATATATGAAGTTGGAATTTTGAAATTTGGGAAGTGACTTTTTGTTATTGAGATACCTGATCTAAAATGGGAATTGTTGGAGGATGCCCATTACTCAAATTTATCTATACAACCTAGAAGCACTATGATGAATAGAAATTTTAAGGAACATTTTTGGTGGGACAAAATGGAAAGGGAGCTTTCTTTTTATGTGTGAAGATGTATGGTTTGTCAATAGGTGAAGGTTGGAAGAAAACATCATAGAGGAGTCATGCAACCTCTTCCCATACCTGAGTGGAAATGGGATGATATTACAATGTACTTTTTCATGAGGATACCAAAGTCTCCTAGAAGGAATGATGTAATATGGGTTATTGTTGATCATCTTACCAAGTAAGCACATTTTCTTGCTATAAAAGATTATTTACCACTTGAATGTTTAGAAAGACTATATATTAACTAAGTTGTTAGACTTCACGGTGTAAGCCTATCGATTGATTCTGATCATGATCCCCTCTTTACATCATGATTTTGGAAATGTCTTCAGAAGTCCCTAGATACTGAACTGCATTTTAGCACAGCCTATCACCCTCAAAATAATCGACAATCAGAAAATAATATTCACACCATAGAAGTCATGTTGTGATCTTGCTCACATGAATTTCAAGATATGTGGGATTAGTATCTACATATAGTAGAATTCTCTTATAATAATAGATTCCTTTAAAGTATTCATATGGCTTCATATGGAGAGTTATATAGAAAGAGATGTCATGCACCAACATGTTGTGATGATGTTGGTGAAAGAAAACTTGTAGGCCAAGAAATTATTGAGGAAATATTGGAGAAGGTGAAGATTATCCAAACCCACATCAAAGAAGCTCAAAGTACACAAATTATTTGTGCTGATAACCGAAGGAATGATTTGAAATTTCATGTAGGAGACCATGTTTTTTGAAGTTATATACATGTAAGGGTGTTATAAGATACATTAAGAAGGGAAAATTAAGTCCCAAGTACATCAGACCCTCTGAAATACAAGAACAAATTGGAGTTGTAGCTTACTATATGGAAATTCATCCATGTCTCTCCAAAGTCCATGATGTGTTCCAAGTATAACTATTGAGAAAATATAGGCATAACCCAACACATGTACTCACCTATGAATAAATAGAAATGGATCTCTATCTGTCTAATTGTGAAGTTCCAATCCGGATTGTTGATACCAATGAACAAGTGTTGAGAAACCGGACGACTCGTCTGGTAAATTTTCTATAGAGAAACCAAAAAAGGGAAGAGGAAACATGGGAACGTAGGGAACGTATGATGAAGAACCACCCAAATCTTTTTATGCAGTAATATTCTAGATATTTAGAGGATGAAATTATTTGAAGGTGGGGAGAATGTAACACCCCAATATTCCATGGTAGGTTTCTCTTTGAATAATACAATAGGTTGTGTTGTACACCACTTCGAGTTCTAGCACAGCACGACCAATCAAAATAGGCATTATGAATAGTAATACTGAATTTTTGAAATTTTATAAATTTTATTTTTCAAAATAGACTTCATTTTTTGGATTTGGAATATCAAAATTATCATAGGGTAAATTTTTGTAATTTTTCTGAAAAATTTCAATTTTTGACGAATAGTGAAAAAACACTACGTTATTGTTTAAAGCCAAATTTTAATTTAAATAATTACTTATTTTATTTAAATTTTTTAAGTCAAAATAGATACATAATACCTATATTAGTTAGATTTAATTCTTTATGGTCATTTTATAATAATATTAGATGTATAAAATTTTATTGAACTTTTTAATGTCTTTTACCCACCTTCGAGGCACATTTTCAAATTTGTATAAAATGTAATATTATTCCTTCTATGAATTGAATTTCAAAAATCCAAGACACATAATTAAAAACAGTAAGTATAATTTTTTTCAATAAGATGAAAATAATTTTTTGGTGAATAATATCTTTTAAATTTTATTTGCCACAGTTAAAAGTAAATAGGGTAAATAAAGGTTGAAATGATATTACAATTACCCAAACACATGTCATAATTATGTTGGAAAAGATTATTTCAACAAAAATAAAACCTTATGAATGATATATAATCTTCTTTGATCAACTTGTATTAGATTAGGACAATTATTAAAATTTTATTAAAAGAAGAGTTAAAAGTGATGAATTCAAATTCTAATAACTAATTTTTTTAATATAGGGTTATACATAAGTTGAATCAAAATATAAATATTTATTAGAAAGATAAAAATATTTCATAAATACTTGTATTTTATTTATATTTTTTAGACATTAAATAATTAAATTTATTTAGGACACAATGGTGATGTAGTAATTACCCTATTAATGAATGATGAAAATAATTTATATTATAAATATCTAAATAAATGTAAATTGTCACTTTTGATACATTCCACTAATTTTCTAGGTTAATATGATATGTTAGTGTTGATTAAATATATTTTTTCAAAGTGATAATGTTTTTATGACTTTCAAGAAAACAAAATACCAAATAGTGTCAAAATTGACATAAATGATTTTTTAAAACAAATACTATATTATTAAATGATATAATATTCCTAAAAATTAAAGGTTCAGCAAATATACATATATAAGGTTATATATTTTAATAATGAACCACTTGGGGTTTTCTAGGCTTTTTATAGTACGTTTATTGACAATTTATTATTATAATATAAGAATATATTGTAAAAGTTGGACTATTCAACTAAGAGTTAAATAAAACATATAAGGTTAATATGATGACATAAACCTGTATAAAACGTATTGGATGAGAGTTTTTTGACCCATAACCACCATAAACTAGAAATAAATCCATTTTAAGCCATTATAAACTGAATATTGTTTTATAATAAAATAATATTTCAATATTTTCCTAAAGTGACCCTCACCTCTCTTATAAAAGGGTACTTCCCCATCACTCAAAATAACACCTCCAAAGACATTTGGAACTGCCAAATAAAACTTAAATATCCTACCAACTACCCTCAATTAAACCTATAGGCCTTACTTTGATTATAAATCCAACCTAAGGATCCATTTGGATCAAATCAAAAGGAAGTACCGGAAGAAGAGGTAATAATTTCATCACCTCTTTCAAAGTTAATTTCTTTTTCCACTTCATCTTTCTTTATTGTTTCCACACCAAAATAATAACAATTATACCATATTCATAAAGTGATGTTATAATAAATATGCTACTTCCATATTCATTATTATATCCATTCTATGAATGAGAAACTCACCATACGTGCGTACATACAGCTAACCATCTCCACGTCGTGGTATTGTTTGTCATTCAACACATCATTATTTCGATGTGTGTAATAATGAGTATAATTTATGTTAATAATAAATATAACACGTTAATTATTCTTTATATATAACATACCATCCAATTACATACTATTTTACACTCAAAAGAATGATATTGTCACTCGTGTGTACGTACGGATTACCGTCTCCACGAATGCGATAAGATTCATTTCCCCATCGTAACCATTCTAGAATAATTTTGATTTTATGATTAAAAATAATTTTTAAGCACTTAATATCATTCGATATATGAATAAAATACACCCTTTCAATAACAAACATGACTTACATAACAAAACATATAATGGAAAATGAATCAGTTAACACCCAAAACAATGATACTTTTGAAATATTATTAACAAAGAAATATTAGTAGATCATATATGATATCATATTTATGTATTTGGTTATTGTATAACTAAATAAAAATGATCTATCTATCATATAGGAGTTTAACATACCCTTGACCCAGGAAAAGTACATGGTAAGGGTTAATTTTACAATCTTTTTATTAGCCGAGGTTGTTTTTACAAAACTATCTACTAGGAATTCTTTGTAAACCACATCCGTGTTTCTTAAAAATGTATTTAAAAAAATTATAATTTCCTATAATACGTGTTAAAGTCATTTATACCATTTTTAGACTTTTAATAAAATATTTTGAAAGGAATCTTCCTATTTTTTTCCAAACACAGTACTTTATGACCTTTTCGACAAATAAAGGTAAGAATGTTTTTTAACTTATATGGAGGGTGAATCTATTTTCCTCCATTATAACTCCTTTGAATATTCCCTTACAAGATTATAAGAATATTTTGAAAAGAAATTTTCTCTTTTATAATTACGTGACTTTTAAATGCTTTCCAAATAGAAGGGGATATTTCTCTCAAATAGTTTTGATTTCATCTATGTCAACATCCTTTGATGGATTTTACAATTGTTTAGGTTTATTCATTTTGATACAATATTCCATATTTTATTGAAGTTTTTGTGATATTTTTGACTATGTATGTGTTATTTTTGTACAATTAATGGTTTATTGTTAATGTATTAAAATTTCATATGCTAGTTTTAATACGAATGTTTATGTTATGTTTCAGCCTTTTCTTAAGAGGAATGTATTGGACTTAGTACTTGACGGGGGGTTCCCTATATAGATCCTCAATGTATTAGTAGGTCTCATGAGAGAAACTAATGTCTTGGAATAAGGCCATGGAAAAATCTTATTTGTAGTCTTGGCATTATGCCTTGAATATGGGGTTATGATGTCCAACATTATCCATTACATCATTATGAAATTATCTATTGATATTACATGTGATTATTCGACTAGTAGAATATCCATGTGAATAAGTAAATGAGATTTTTGACTTATCTTTTCCATATTATGCTGAATTTTAAGATTAAAAGGCTTCTTTTTACTCTTATACATTGCCTTAAATGTTTATACTTATTTATGATAGTTTCTGCTATTTTGTTATCCTTACTAAGCATCTGATCTCACCCCTTTTTATGTTTTCTTCCTAGGATGTGAAGAAGTATATTACGATTAACCTGAAGGAAGAGGATAAGGGATATGAGTGTGTTCAAATGGGAAAAAATGTTGTTGTTTTTCCATTTCATAATGTAATGTAAAACATACGTGTAACACCCCAAGATTTCATAGTGTGTTATTTCTTCAAAATAAATCAATAACTTGCACTACACGCAACACCGAGTTCAAGCATACCACGACTTACCAAACAAGCCATTCAAAAGAGGTTATGAATATTATTAACTAAATTTTAAACTTTATATAATGCTTATAATTTTAGAATCCATATTATGACTTTCTTAGACATAATGTAAGAACAAATTCATTTTTAGTATTGCACTTTTACCAACTTTTAATAGTCAACCCTTTTTAAATCCAATATTTTAAACTTTTATATATTCAATTTGATTTTAAATTTTAGAATGGGGACATAAAAAATTTACAATGAAACATCCCAAACTTCCACGGCATGCTTTCCTTTGAGTAATATAGTAGTGTGTGATGTACGCAACTTCGAGTTCTAACACACACCACAACCAACCAAACTAGCCTTTATGAATAGTAATATCTAATTTTTGAAATTTTATAAATTTTATCGCTCAAAATGGACTTCATTTTTGTATTCGGAGTATCGAATTTATCCTAAGGTGAAATTTTGGAACTTTTCGGATAACATTTATATTTTGATGAATAGTGAAAATTACTAAATTTTAATTAAAAACAAATTTTTTAATCGAAATAATTTATATTGATAAATTATGAAT
The DNA here is from genome assembly GCA_963277665.1 of Viscum album. Lineage (NCBI taxonomy): Eukaryota > Viridiplantae > Streptophyta > Magnoliopsida > Santalales > Viscaceae > Viscum > Viscum album. The sequence goes on from OY728152.1 coordinate 1,622,241,726, forward strand.
TTGAGTGGTTTAAATGTATATTTATAATATATTTTTACCATTTAATACAATGTTGGTCATTGTAAATAATTTCACAATTAAACCGAACATAAACAAGTGTCAATCTTTTGAAAGTTATTATCTCTTAAAAACACACTATTTGTTTTGAAGACAGGAATTAATTTTTAAATTAATTAATGAAACTGATATGTTTTGAATTTGGTAAAATAGAAATAATTTTTGAATTCATAATATCAAATATATCTTAGGCCTAATTTTTGGTATTTTTCTGGAAACTTTCATTTTTTGATGAATAGTGAAACCACTAAGTAGTAGTTAAAAAAACTGAATTTTTCATAGAACGTAATTTTACCGCTTCTGTGAGTGGAATTTCAAAAATCCTAGAGACACGGTTAATATCAAGGAGTAAAATGTGGTTCAATGAAATGAAAATAATTTTTGGTGAATAGTAACTTTTTACTTTTATTTACCACAGTTAAAAGTGAATAGGGTAATTAAGGGTAAAAATGATATTAATATTACCCTAACACATGTCCTAATTCTATTGTACAAGTGTATCTAGACCAAAACCAACCTTAGGAGTAAAATATTATCATTTAGGTTCACTTGTATTAGAATAGGACATTTATTATTATTTAATTCAGAGAAGAGTTAAAAGAGTTAAAATCAATGTTTATTTACTAAAATATTTTTAATATAGGGTTATACATAAGATAAATTCGATTTTAAATATTCATTATAAAGATAAAACGGTTTACTACATAATGGTATTTTATTTATAATTTTTAGACATTAAATAATTTAATTTATTTATGACATAATGGTGATGCATTAATTACCTAATTAATGAAAAATTAGAATAATTGATATTATAAATACCCAAATAAATGTAATTTGAGAATTTTTATAATTACCAATGATTTTATAGGTTATTATAAAATGTTAGGATTGATTTAATTAACTTTTTTCGAAGTAATCATTCTGTTATGAGTTTTACAAAAATTCAATTATTGAATAGTGTCAAAATTGACATAAAAGAGTTTTTAAAAAAAATATTATATTATTAATTGATATTAAATTCCTAAAAATATAAGGTTCGTCCAAGAGACTTATATCATGATATGTGTATCATTAATGGACCACTTGGGGGTCTCTTGGATGTATATAGTACGTTTATTAGCCATATAATATAAAAATACAAAGAGACATTGTAAAAGTGAAACTAATTAACTAAGAGTTAATACTTAAAGATAAGGTTAATATAATGACCCAAACCTGTCTAAATTATATTGTTTCAGTGGTTTTCGACCCATAAACACCTTAAACTTTAAATAATACACATTGTATCTATTATAAACCTAATATTATTATTATAAAATAATATTTCTAGCTTTTCCAAAGGTGACCCTCACCCCTCTTATAAAAGGGCACTCCCCCTTCTCATTAATTCACACAATCAAATACTTTTGGTTCAGAAAACCCCTGCCCAAATACTCTCTCAACTTCCCTCACTACAACCTATAGGCCCTAGTTTGATCAGAAATCGAACCTAAGGATCCCTTTTGATCAAATCAAAAGGAAGAACCCAAAGAAGACGTAATGTTTTCACCACCCTTTTTCAAATTCATTTCTTCTTCAAATTCTTATTTCTTTGTTATTATCATTATAAAATAATGAATACAGTATCTCCTATATACTGATATATTATTATAAATATGGTACAACCATATTTAGTATTCTATCCATCCTTTTAATGACAAGTCACCATACGTGCGTACGTACGGCTTACCGTCTCCACGTTGTGGTGTAATTGTTATTCAATATATTGTTATTTGGATGGGTATAATAATGATGTGTAATTCATGTAAATAATAAATATGACATGATAATGAATCTGTATATAATATATACAATCCAATTAAATATTAGTTTAATTTCAAAAGAATGATACTGTCGCTCGTGCGTACATACAGACTACCGTCTCCACGAACGCAATGAGATTCATTCTCCATCGTATCCATTCAAGTATAATTATCATTTTATGATTAAAAAATAATATTTAAATACTTGATATCATTCTGGATATGAATAAGATACAACCTATCCATGACAAACATGACTTACGTAACAAAACATATAAAAGAAAACGAGTAAGTTAACACCCAAAACGACGATAATACTAAGATATTATTAACAAAGCCGTGTTAAAAGATCATATATGATAACATAATAATGTATATGATTCTTGTATAATTTAATAACAATTATTTCACCATTATACATGAGGTTAACCTACCCCCATCCAAGGAAAAGTACAAGGTAAGGGTTATTTCACAATCTCTTCATTATCCAAGGTTGTTTATATGTAATTATCTACTGGGACCTCTTTATCATCCACATACATGTTTCTTGAAAGTGTATTCCAAAAAATTCTTACTATTTTAAAGAATAGGGGTTAAAGTCATTATACCTTTTTTTTGACTTTTTATTAGATGTTTATAAAGGAATCTTTCTGTCGTTTTCCAAACAAGGTCCTTTTTAACCTTTTTGACAGAATTATGGTAAGAATGTTTTTTTAACTTATACGACAGATGCATCTATTTTCCGCCATTATAAAATTTTCGAAGCATCCCTTACAAGATTATAAAGATATTTTCAATTTAAATGTTTTATTTTATAATTATGTGACTTTTAAATGATTTCAAAATGAATATTTTAAGAATTTCTAAAAGGTACTCTTTTTCAAAATCAGAATTTTAAATGTTTTAAAGAGTTATCATTCTAAATCTTTTTAATTAATGTCCAAGTTTTCAAAATTATTTTAAGGATTTATTTATATGGACATGAATGTTTTGAAATTATATTTCTTTTCAAAAGTTTCGAAGTGGTATGGGACACTTTGATTCAAAAATATCTTTTAAATTACTTCCTTAATAAATGTGTGACTTTTAAACGATTTTAAAAAAAGAGATATTTCTCTCAAATAGTTTTGATTTCATCTATGTCAACATCCTTTGATGGATTTTAAGATGATTTGTTATGATACAAAACATCCATATTGTTTTGAAGTATTTGTGTTGTGTTTGATTGTGGATGTGTTATTCTTATACCATTCGTGGTTTATGGATAAAGTATTTACATTTCATATGTTAGTTTTAATACGAATGTTTATGATATGTTTGAACCTTTTCATATGGGAATGCATTGGACTTAATAAGTGACAAGTGGAGCCCGCTATAGCTCCTCGATGCATCGGTAGGTCTCATGAGGCAAACTAGTGTCTTGGCACAAGGCCTTGAAAAAATCTTATTTGTAGTCTTGTGACGAGGCCTTGGCTATGGGGTTATGATAGTCTAGAATTATGCATTCTGTCATTATGAAAGTGGTTATTGATATTTCATGTGATTATTCTATTAGTAGAATATCCATGTGAATAAGTAAATGGAATTATATCATTATATTTTTTCCATACTAAGTTAATGTTCAAGTTTAAAAGGATTTTGTTTTAGTTATACATTGCCTTAAATGTTTATTCATATTTATGAAAGTTTTTGATATAGTGTTATCCTTACTGGGCATTTAAGCTCACCCCTTTTCTATGTTTTATTTTTCCCAGGATGTGATGAAGTAATTTATGAATGACCTGCAGGGATAGTATGGGGGGATAAGAGTGTGGACTATGGAGACTATATTTTTGTAGTTTCATTTTATGATTTAATGTAAACTTTATTAATGTATCTAGTTATTCCGAGGCTACTAAACTAATCGGGTTTTCGAGATTTGATCATTATTTTGATCATTCCAATGTTATGTAATAATACACCGACTCTGGGTAGCTGGGGTCGGGGCGTTACAGTTGGTATCAGAGGAAGTTTAAAACAAACCTTGGAAGCTAGATTTAGATAAACTCGGATTAGAGCATGTAGACCTAAGATGAACTTTGAGGATTAGTATAGAAGAACTTCCTAGAATTTTGGTATTGTAGAGATTTTGTGAGTTTTCCGAGCAATACATCCCTGTTTGGATACGAGCAGGTAGAGGCGGCTCTAGCACAGATGTACCTAGGGGTAAAACCTGAAAACACCGCTTTGATCTAGACTCGAACGAGAACTGGTTCATGACAACGGGCCTTGCTGCACTCTTGGTTACGACACTCCCGGGGGGTATGCTTAGGATAATTCTCATTTTCTTTACAAACCATTATGAAGGGTTTATGAGTATATACTTCCTCAAAGGAGACATTTTTATAATTATGGATTATATCCATAAACTATTTAATTTATGTTATGGGTTTTACAAGTTTGAGATTTGGTATTGTTATTCATAAACTAATCTAGTGTATTCCATTGTTTAGAAACAGCACCCAGTAGAAGGAATGAGAACTCCAGCAATGCACATGATCCAAATAGAAAGAAGGATCATATCTTTCATGGTCTTAAGCCAGAATTTATAAGACAAATAGTCTCCCATGTATTATCATCATATGGAGAAATAATATCATGTGTTGAAATAATAAGAAAAGAGTTTACTGAGTCCTATGGCTTTGAAGGGAAGCAATAGAAGAAAAGGATGGAAGAGATAAAGATGGATAATGGGAAGAGGGAAAAGAAGAATTTTCCCATATGTGATAACTGTGGGAAGAAACACCCTGGAACTTGCCTGAATGGAATGGGAGTATGTTATAAGTGTGGAGGAAAAGGGCACAAAGTACGTGACTGCAAGGGTAAGAAATTGGTTTCAAATGTACAATGCTTCATTTGCAAGGAGTTTGGACACTACAGGAACCTATGTCCAAATCATCAGACTATGTCGCAAATGATGCTATTGGATAATAATAAAGTTATGATACTACCACATATGAAGAGGAATGATTAGAGTTCTTATATTGATTATTTCATTTGAGTGTTGTATCAACAATGTACTTGTTATAATAATTATGGAGTATATAAGGATTGTATTGCAGTACTATTTCATTAAGGACTCGAGATTGTGTGGAATAAAGAAAAGTCACTCAATAGCAGGTTAAATTTTTGGAAAATATATTGTTGAGAGAAAGATAAACCATAATATGGTTCTGATACAGAGGTAGTGATTTTATAATAATACATGATTGATTTGGATAAATTATATTGGATATTCTTGGCTACCTTGAAACTTATTAATAATTTTTATATTCCATCATTGTTGGGGTTTACAACATTTTTGGATTGAAGGGGTATATCTATTATTCTTTAAGGAATAAGGGATCATAAATGTAATCAATAAGGTTTTATAGAAATTCAGGATGTTGCAGTGTCTTAAAAGAATACATGATGAAGGTGTTCACAAGTTATTACGTGGCAAAAATGATCTTCATTGTGGTTACCTTCCTTATAAATTTTGGACTAAAGTATTTTGGATAGTTCTAGTTTGGATTATTTTGTATTTCCATACAAAGGACAACACGGAGGTCGGGCGACAACCTGTTGCGTCCGGCAAGGCCGCGGGACTTGAACCCACAACCGAAGGGCGACAAGGGTGTATCACCTACCACTGACCCACGTGATGTCCTCGATTGAATAATATCGTTTTTTTAATGGTTCTGCTAGATGATTTATAAATTCATTTTTGTTAACCCTATATGAATAGAAAAAATAGAATATTATTTTTAAAGTTCTATTATCTTTTAAAGTGAAATATGAGTTTTTGGTAGAACTTAGTTAAAGGATGAGGCTCTACTTGTCAAGTATATATTTTTCTTCTTCACTTATTCAATGAAGAAATTAATTCTTATACTTTAGTGAAGGGATCTTAAAACAAAAAAATGTGTTATCTGAATACCATATGTTTTGCTGAACCGATGGTATTTTAAATCATCATAGATTGATGAATTTATGGCCCTCTGTAACACCCCGACCCCAGTTACCCAGAGTCGGTGCATTATTACATAACATTGGCATGATCACAAGAAAGATCAAATCTCGAAAGACCGATTGGTTTAGTAGCTTTGCAAACACTAGATATATTCATAAAGTTTTACATTACATCATAAAGTAAAAAACTACTACAACAACATAGTCTCCATATTCCACACTCATATCCCCACATAAAATCCCTGCAGCTCATTCATAACTTACTTCTTCACATCCTGGGAAAAATAAAACATAGAAAAGGTGTGAGCTCAAATGCCCAATAAGGATAAAAATATAGCGGAAACTTTCAAAAATTAGTATAAACATTTAAGGCAATGTATAACTAAAACAAAATCTTTTTAAACTTGAACTTCAACATAGTATGGAAAAAGTAAAATGAAATAATTCCATTTACTTATTCACATGGATATTCTACAAATCGAATAATCACATGCAATATCAATAACCACTTTCATAATGATGGAATGCATAATGCCAGACTATCATAACCACATAGCCAAGGCCTCGTGCCAAGACTACAAATAATATTTTTCCAAGGCCTTGTGCCAAGACACTAGTTTGTCTCATGAGACCTACCGATGCATCGAGGAGCTATAGTGGGCTCCACCCGTCATATATTAAGTCTAATGCATTCCCATATGAAAAGATGTAAACATAACATAAACATTCGTATTAAAACTAGCATGCGAAATGTAAATACTTCATCCATAAACTATGAATGGTATAAAAATAACACATCCACAGTCAAACACATCACAAAACCTTCAATACAATATAGAAGTTTTTTATCATAATAAATCAACTTCAAATAAGCGTAAAATCCATCAAAGGATGTTGACATAGATGAAATAAAAACTCTTTTTAGAGAAATATATCTTTCTATATTGAAATAATTTAAGAGTCATATATTTATAAAATAAAACATTTTCTTTGAAAATATTCTTATAAGCTTGTAAGGGAAGCTTCGACGATTTTATAACGACAGAAAATAGCCGCACCCGCCGTATAAGTTAAAAAAACATTCTTCCCATAATTTTGTCGAAAAGGTTAAAAAGCACCTTGTTTGGAAAACGACAGAAAGATTCCTTTATAAACCTCTTATAAAAAGTCAGACAAGGGTATAAATGACTTTAACCTATATTCTATTAAATAGTAAAAAAAATTTGAAATACATTTTTAAGAAACATGGATGTGGATGATAAAGAGATCCCAGTTGATTATTACGTATAAACAACCTCGGATAATGAAGAGGTTGTGAAATAACCCTTACCTTGTACTTTTCCTTGGTTGGGGTTGGTTATCCACCTGTATAATGGTGAAATAATTGTTATTAAATTATACAAGAATCATATACATTAATATGATATCATATGTGATCTTTTAACATTGATTTGTTAATAATATCTTAGTATTATCTTTGTTTCGGGTGTTAACTTACTCGTTTTATTTTAAATGTTTTGTTACATAAGTCATGTTTGTCATGGATAGGTTGTATATTATTCATATACATAATGATATCAAGTCCTTAAACATCATTTTTAAATCATTAAATGATAATTATACTTGAATGGATATGATGGAGAATGAATATCATCGTGTTCGTGCAGACTGTAGTCCGTACGTATGCACGAGAGACAATATCATTCTTTTTATATTAAAATAATATATAAATGGATGGTATATCATATATAAAGAATAATTAACATGTTATATTTATTATTTACATGAGTTACACATCATTATTATACCCATCCAAATAATAATATATTGAATAACAATTACACCACGACGTGGAGACGGTAAGCCGTACGTACGCACGTATGGTGACATGTTATTCAAAAGGGTGGATAGAATACTGAATATGGTTGTACCATATTTATAATAACATCACAGTATATATATGATATTGGAGTTATTATTTTATAATGGTAAAAACAACGGAAGAAGAAGTGGAAGAAGAAAGGAACTTGGAAAAGGGTGGTGAAATCATTACCTCTTCTTCGGGGTCTTCCTTTTGATTTGATCAAAATGGCTCCTTAGGTTGGCTTTCTGATCAAACTAAGGCCTCTAGGTTGTAGTGAGAGAAGTTGGTAGAGTATTTGGGAAGGGGATGGCCGAACCAAAAGGCTTTTAAGGGGCGAAGAAATGAGAATGAGGAGTGCCCTTTTATAAGAGGGGTGAGGGGCACCTTTGGAAAAGATAGAAATATTAATTTATAATAAATTCATATTCAGTTTATAATGGCTCAAAAGTTGATTATTTAAATTTTAAGGTGGGTATAGGTCGAAAACCACTCAACCAATAGAATTTAGACAGGTTTGGGTCATTATATTAACCTTATCTTTAAGTATTAACTATAAGTTAATTAGTTTAACTTTTACAATGTCTCTTTGTATTTTTATAATATATAGTAAATAAAGTTACTAAATACATCCAAGATACCCACAAGTGGTCCATTAATGATACAATTATTATGATATATGTTCTTTGGCCGAACCATAGATTTTTAGGAATTTAATATCAATTAATAATATAATATATGTTTTAAAAACTCTTTTATGTCAATTTTGACACTATTCAATAGTAGATTTTTGTGATACTCATAACAGAATGATTACTTCGAAAAAATTTAATTACATCATTCCTAAAATGTCATATTAACTTATAAAATTATTTTAATTCATTAAAAGTCTCAAATTATATTTATTTGTATACTTATAATATCAATTATTTTAATTTTTCACTATTATGGTAATTACTGTATCATCATTGTGTCATAAATAAATTAACTTATTTAATATATAAAAATTATAAATAAAATATAATTATGTATTAAATCTTTTTATCTTTCTAATTAATATTTATAGTTGGAAATCCAACATATATAACCCTATGTAAAAATTGTTTTTCTAAAAGATATATGCTTGTGTTATTTTTGTACTCATTTTAAGTTAATTAAAATAAAGTGTCCCTATCACCTACAAGTGGCTCAATGGGGTCCCAAAATCGACCCAAAATTGCCTATGGTCGAACATGTATGAAACAATAAATCTAGGACACGTTTTAGGGTAATTTAGTATTATTATAATATTATTTGTTAACCCTTATTTACTGGATTTACCCTTAACCATGGTAAATAAAATATTTACCGCAGTAATTATTCAAAATGTCTAAAAATAAAAGTTACCTATTTACACAATTTGAACATCCTGATTCCAAATAGGGAATCCATTTTTCCAAATTCAAAACACAGAAGTGGCAGAAATTAATTTAAAATTAATTCCCGTTGTTAAAACAAAAAGCGTGTTTTTAAGAGATAATAACTATCAAAAGATTGACACTTGTTTATGTCCGGTTTAATTGTAAAATTATGTCCAATGACCAAAATTATATTAAATGGTAAAAATATATTCTAATTATACTTTAAAACCACTCAAATTCATAATTTATTACTATTAATTATTTTGATTAAAAAAGTAGTTTTTAAGTATTTTTCACTATTCATAAAAATTGGAAGTTCTCAGAAAAATACCAAAAATTCAACTTAGGATAATTTCGATATTCCGAATCCAAAAATGAAGTCCATTTTGAAATATAATATATATATAATTTCAAAAATTAGGTATTACTATTCATAACGGCTAGTTTGATTGGTTGTGGTGTGTTAGAACTCGATATTGTGTACAACACACGCTATCACATTATTTAAAGAGAAACGTACCGTAGAAGATTGGGGTGTTACACCCTCAATTTTATACTTGTTTGTGATTGATGACCTCAATCACTACCTATAAATATTTACGTTTTTACTCTAATTATATGTCTCTTATTTCCACCAATGTTCTCCGAATAGAGATCATAATTTGGTGGTGACCCTTTCATTTCTCTTTTCCTCTTATTAAGACTAAATTTTATTAACCCAATTTCCGATGTGGGTTTTACCGCAAAGATATTTTCTATATTCAACCTTTTATTTTTTAAAAACAATTTAAAATTGAGAGGACAAAATTTATTGAAGGAGGGGAGAATGTAACACCCCAAGATTCTATAGTGTGTTATTTCTTCAAAATAATTCAATAACTTGCACTACACGCAACACCGAGTTCAAGCACACCATGACTTACCAAACAAGCCATTCAAAAGAGGTTATGAATAGTATTAACTAAATTTTAAACTTTATATAATCTTTATAATGTTAGAATCCATATTATGAGTTTCTTAGACATAATGTAAGAACAAATTCATTTTCAGTATTTCACTTTTACCAACTTTTAATAGTGAACCCTTTTTAAATCCAATAGTTTAAAATTTTATATATTCAATTTGATTTAACTTTTTTTAATGGGGACATAAAAAATTTATAATGAAACATCCCAAGATTCCACGGTACGCTTTCCTTTGAGTAATACAGTAGTGTGTGTTGTATACAACTTCGAGTTCTAACACACACCACAACCAATCAAACTAGCTGTTATGAATACTAATATCTACTTTTTGAAATATTATAAATTTTATCTCTCAAAATGGACTTCATTTTTGTATTTGGAGTATCGAATTTAGCCTAAGGTGAAATTTTGGAACTTTTCGGAAAACATTTATATTTTGATGAATAGTGAAAATTACTAAATTTTAATTAAAAACAAAAATTTTAATCGAAATAATTTATATTGATAAATTATGAATTTGAGTGGTTTAAAAATATATTTAGAATATATTTTTACAATTTAATAAAATTTTGGTCATTGTACATAATTTCACAATTAAACCGGATATAAACAAGTGTCAATCTTTTGATAGTTATTATCTCTTAAAAACATGCTATTTGTTTTGACGACGGGAATTAATTTTTAAATTAATTAATGCAACTGATATTTTTTTAATTTGGTAAAATAGACATAATTTTTGAATTCATAATATAAAATATATCTTAGCCTAATTTTTTTTATTTTTCTGGAAACTTTCATTTTTTGATGAATAGTGAAACCACTAAGTGGTAGTTAAAAAAACTGAATTTTTCATAGAACTTAATTTTACCGCTTCTGTGAGTGGAATTTCAAAAATATGAGAGACATGGTTAATATCAAGGATTAAAATGTGGTTCAAGGTGATGAAAATAATTTTTTGTGAATAGTAAGTTTTTACTTTTATTTACCACAGTTAAAAGTGAATAGGGTAATTAAGGGTAAAAAAGATATTAATATTACCCTAACACAAGTAATAATTCTGTTGGACAAGTGTATCTTGACCAAAAACAACCTTAAGAGTAAAATATTATCATTTAGGTCTACTTGTATTAGATTAGGACATTTATTATTATTTAATTCAAAGAAGAGTTAAAGAAGTTAAAATCAAAGTTTATTTACTAAAACATTTTTCATATAGGGTTATACATAAGATAAATTAGATTGTAAATATTCATTAGAAATATAAAAATATTTCCTACATAATGGTATTTTATTTATAATTTTTTAACATTAAATAATTTAATTTATTTATGACACAATGGTGATCCATTAATTACCTAATTAATGAAAAATTAGAATAATTGATATTATAAATACCCAAATAAATGTAATTTGAGACTTTTTATAAATAACAATAATTTTCTAGGTTAATAGAAAATGTTAGGATTGATTTAATTAACTATTTGTGAAGTAATAATTCTGTTATGAGTTTTACAAAAATCAATTATTGAATAGTGTCAAAATTGACATTAAATAGTTCTTAAAAAAAATATTATATTATTAATTGATATTAAATTCCTAGAAATATACGTTTCGGCCAAGAGACTTATATAATGATATATGTATCATTAATGGAACACTTGGGGGTCTCTTGGATGTATATAGTAATTTTATAAACCATATAATATAAAAATACAAAGAGACATTGTAAAAGTGAAACTAATTAACTAAGAGTTAATGCTTAAAGATAAGGTTAATATAATGACCCAAACCTGTCTAAATTCTATTGGTTGAGTGGTTTTCGACCCATCCACACCTTAACTTTTAAATAATCCACTTTAGAGCCATTAGAAACCTAATATGAATTAATTATAAAATAATATTTCTAGCTTTTCCAAAGGTTCCCCTCACCCCTCTTATAAAAGGTCACTCCCCCTTTTCATTAATTCACACCCTCAAAGACTTTTGGTTCGGCCAAAACCTGCCCAAATACTCTCTAAAAGTCCCTCACTACAACCTAGAGGCCTTATTTGGATCCGAAATCCAACCAAAGGAGCCCTTTTGATCAAATCAAATGGAAGAACCTGAAGAAGAGGTAATGTTTTCACCACCCTTTTTCAAATTCATTTCTTCATCAACTTCTTATTTATTTTGTTATTATCATTCTAAAATAATGAATCCAGTATCTCCTATATACTGTAATATTATTATAAATATGGTACAACCATATTCAGTATTCTATCCATCCTTTGAATGACATGTCACCATACGTGCGTACGTACGGATTACCGTCTCCACGTCGTGGTGTAATTGTTATTCAATATATTATTATTTGGATGGGTATAATAATGATGTGTAATTCAAGTAAATAATACATATAACAAGATAATTATTCTATAAATAAGATATAACATCCAATTAAATATTATTTTAATATCAAAAGAATGATATTGTCGCTCGTGCATACGTACGGACTACCGTCTCCACGAACGCGATGAGATTCATTCTCTATCGTATCCATTCAAATATAATTATCATTTTATGATTTAAAAATAATATTTAAAGACTTGACATAATTCTGGATATGAATAAGATACAACCTATCCATGACAAACATGACTTACGTAACAAAACATATAAAAGAAAACGAGTAAGTTAACACCCGAAACGACGTTAATACTAAGATATTATTAACAAAGCCATGTTAAAAGATCATATATGATAACATAATAATGTATATGATTCTTGTATAATTTAATAACAATTATCTCCCCTTTATAAAGGAGGTTAACCTACCCCCAACCAAGTAAAAGTACAAGGTAAGGGTTATTTCACAATCTCTTCATTATCCGAGGTTGTTTATAAGTAATTATCTACTGGGACCTCTTTATCATCCACATCCACGTTTCTTGAAAGTGTATTTCAAAACATTCTTACTATTTTACAGAATATGGGTTAAAGTCATTTATACCCTTTTTTGACTTTTTATAAGATGTTTATAAAGGAATATTTCCGTCATTTTCCAAACAAGGTCCCTTTTAACCTTTTTTACAGAATTAATGTAAGAATGTTTTTTTAACTTATACAGCGGATGCAGCTATTTTCCACCGTTATAAAATTTTCGAAGCTTCCCTTACAATCTTATAAAGATATTTTAAAAGTAAATGTTTTATTTTATCATTATGTGACTTTTAAATGATTTCAAAATAAATATTTTAAGAATTTATTAAAGGTACTCTTTATCAAAATTGGAATTTTAAATGTTTTAAAGATTTATCTTTCTAGATCTTTTTAATTAATTTCCATGTTTCCAAAATGATTTTAAGGATTTATTTATATGGAAATGAATGTTTTGAAATGATATTTCTTTTCAAAAGTTTCAAAGTGGTATGTGACACTTTGATTCAAAAATCTATTTTAAATTACCTTCTTAATAAATGTGTGACTTTTAAATGATTTCAAAAAAAGAGATATTTCTCTCAAATAGTTTTGATTTCATCTATGTCAACGTCCTTTGATGGATTTTAAGTTGTTTTGTTATGATACAAAACATCCTTATTGTTTTGAAGTTTTTGTGTTGTGTTTGACTGTGGATGTGTTATTATTATACCATTCGTGGTTTATGGATAAAGTATTTACATTTCGCATGCTAGTTTTAATACGAATGTTTATGTTATGTTTGAACCTTTTCATATGGGAATGCATAAGACTTAATAAGTAATGGGTGGATCCCGCTATAGCTCCTCGATGCATCGGTAGGTCTCATGAGACAAACTTGTGTCTTGGCACAAGGCCTTGAAAAAATCTTATTTGTAGTCTTGGCACGAGGCCTTGGCTATGTGGTTATGATAGTCTGGAATTATGCATTCCATCATTATGAAAGTGGTTATTGATATTGCATGTGATTATTCGATTAGTAGAATATCCATGTGAATAATTAAATGGAATTGTATAATTTTATTTTTTCCATACTATGTTGAAGTTCAAGTTTAAAAGGCTTTTGTTTTAGTTATACATTGCCTCAAATGTTTATTCTTATTTATGAAAGATTTTTCTATAGTGTTATCCTTACTAGGCATTTGAGCTCACCCCTTTTCTATGTTTTATTTTTCCCAGGATGGGAAGAAGTAATTTATGAATGACCTGCAGGGATAGTATGAGGGGATAAGAGTGTGGACTATGGAGACTATATTGTTGTAGTTTCATTTTATGATGTAATGTAAACTTTATTAATGTATCTATTTATTCCAAGGATACTAAACTAATCGGTCTTTCAAGATTTGATCTTTCTTTTGATCATGCTATTGTTATGTAATAATGCACTGACTCTGGGTAACTGGGGTCGGGGCGTTATAGTTGGTATCAGAGGAAGTTTAGTATAAACCTTGGAAGCTAGATTTAGATAAACTCTGATTAGAGCACGCATACCTAAGATGATATTTGAGGATTAGTATAGAAGGACTTCCTAGAATTTTGGTATTGTATAGATTTTGTGAGTTTTCCGAGCAATACATCCCTGTCTGGATACGAGCAGGTAGAGGCAGCTCTGGCACAAATGTACCTAGGGGTAAAACCCAAAAACACCGCTTTGAGCTAGACTCGAACAGGAACTGGTGCACAACTATGGGCCTTGCTGCACTCTTGGTTACGACATTCCTGGGGGATATGATTAGGATAATTATCATTTTCTTCACAAACCATTATGAAGGGTTTATGAGTATATACTTCCTCAAGGAGACATTTTTATAATTATGGATTATATCCATAAACTATTTAATTTATGTTATGTGTTTTACAAGTTTGGGATTAGGTATTGTTATTCATAAAATAATCTAGTGTATTCCATTTTTTAGAAATGGCACCCAATAGAAGGAATGAGAAGTCCAGCAATGCACATGATCCAAAGAGAAAGAAGGATCATATCTTTCATGGTCATAAGCCAGAATTTATAAGACAAATAGTCTCCCATGTATTATCATCTTATGGAGAAATAATATCATGTGTTGATAAGATAAGTAAAGATTTTACTGAGTCCTATGGCTTTCAAGGGAAGCAAGAGAAGAAAAGGATGGAAGAGAGAAAGATGGATAAAGGTAAGAGGGAAAAGAATAATTTTCCCATATGTGATAACTGTGGGAAGAAACACCCTGGAAATTTCATGAAAGGAATGAGAGTTTGTTATAAGTGTGGAGGAAACGGGCACAAAGTATGTGACTGCAAGGGTGATAAATTGGTTTCAAATGTACAATGATTCATTTTCAAGGAGTTTGGACACTACGCGAACCTATTTCCCAGTCATCAGACTATGCTGAAAATGATGCTATTGGATAATAATCAATTTATGATACTACCAAAGATGAAGAGGAATGATTAGAGTTCTTATGTTGATTATGTCATTTGAGTGTTGTATCAACAATGCACTTGTTATAATAATTATGGAGTATATAAGGATTGTACTGCAGTACTATTTCATTAAGGACTTGAGATTGTGTGGAACAAAGAAAAGTGACTCAATAGCAGGTTAAATTTTTGGAAAATATATGGTTGAGAGAAAGATAAACCATAATATGGTTCTGATACTGAGGTAGTGATTTTAGAATAATACATGATTGATTTGGATAAATTATATTGGATATTATTGACTACCTTGAAACTTATTAATAATTTTTATATTCCATCATTGATGGGGTTTACAAAATTATTGGACTGAAGGGGTATATCTATTAATCTTTAAGGAATAAGGGATCATGAATGTAATCAATAAGGTTTTATGGAAATTCAGGATGTTGCAGTGTTTTAAAAGAATACATGTTGAAGGTGTTCACATGTTATTACGCGGAAAAAAGGATCTTCATTGTTGTTACCTTCCTTATAAATTTTGGACTGAAGTATTTTGGATAGTTCTAGTTTGGATTATTTTGGATTGCCAAAAAAAGGACAACCCGGAGGTCGGGCAGCAACCCGTCGCATCCAACAAGGCTGCGGGGCTTGACCCTACAACTGAAGGGGTGACAAGGGTGTATTACCTACCACTGACCCACGTGATGTCCCCGATTGAATAATGTCGTTTTTTAATGGTTCTGCTAGATGATTTATAAATTCATTTTTGTTAACCCTATATGAATAGGATAAATAGAATATTATTTTTAAAGTTTTATTATCTTTTAGAGTGAAAGATGAGTTTGTGGTAGAACTTAGTTAAAGGATGAGACTCTACTTATCAAGTATATATTTTTCTTCTTCACTTATTCAATGAAGAAATTAATTCTTATACTTTAGTAAAGGGATCTTAAAACAAAAAAAAATGTGTTATCCGAATACCATATGTTTTGCTGAACCAATGGTATTTTAAATCGTCATAGATTGATGAATTTAAAACCCTCAATTTTACAGTTGTTTTTGATTGATGACCTCAATCAATACCTATAAATATTTACCTTTTTCCTCCAATTATATGTCTCTTATTGCCACCCATGTTTTCTGAATAGAGATCATAATTTTGTGGTGACCCTTTCATTTCTCTTTTCCTCTTATTAAGACTAAATTTTATTAACCCAATTTCCGATGTGGGTTTTCCCACAAAGATATTTTCTATATTCAACCTTTTATTTTTGAAGAAAAATTTCAAATTGCGAAGACACAATTTATTGAAGGTGGGGATAATATAACACCCCAAGATTTCATAGTGTGTTATTTCTTCAAAATAATTCAATAACTTGCAATACACGCAACACCGAGTTCAAGCACACAATGACTTACCAAATAAGCCGTTCAAAAGAGGTTATGAATATTATTAAATAAATTTTAAACTTTATATAATCTTTATAATTTTAGAATCCATATTATGAGTTTCTTAGACATAATGTAAGAACAAATTCATTTCAGTATTCCAATTTTACCAACTTTTAATAGTGAACCCTTTTTAAATCCAATATTTTAAAGTTTTATATATTCAATTTGATATTAATTTTTAGAATGGGGAAATAAAAAAATTACAATGAAACATCCCAAGCTTTCACGGTACGCTTTTCTTTGAGTAATACAATAGTGTGTGTTGTACGCAACTTCGAGTTCTAACACACACCACAACCAATCAAACTAGCCATTATGAATAGTAATATCTACTTTTTGAAATTTTATAAATTTTATCCCTCAAAATTGACTTCATTTTTGTATTCGGAGTATCGAATTTAGCCTAAGGTGAAATTTTGGAACTTTTCGGATAACATTTATATTTTGATGAATAGTGAAAATTACTAAATTTTAATTAAAAACAAATTTTTTAATCGAAATAATTTATATTGATAAATTATGAATTTGAGTGGTTTAAAAGTATATTTAGAATATATTTTTTTCCATTCAATACAATGTTGGTCATTGTACAAAATTTCAAAATTAAACCGGACATAAACAAGTGTCAAACTTTTGATAGTTATTATCTCTTAAAAACACGCTATTTGTTTTGACGACGGGAATTAATTTTTAAATTAATTAATACAACTGATGTGTTTTGAATTTGGTAAAATAGACATCATTTTTGAATTTATAATATCAAATATATATTAGGCATAATTTTTGTATTTTCCCGGAAACTTTCATTTTTTGATGAATAGTGAAACCTCTAAGGTAGTTAAAAAAACTGAATTTTTCATAGAACTTAATTTTACCGCTTCTGTGAGTGGAATTTCAAAAATCCAAGAGACACGGTTAATATCAAGGAGTAAAATGTGGTTCAATGAGATGAGAATAATTTTTGGTGAATAGTAACTTTTTACTTTTATTTACCACGGTTAAAAGTGAATAGAGTAATTAAGGGTAAAAATGATATTAATATTACCCTAACACATGTACTAATTCTATTGGAAAAGTGTATCTCGACCAAAAAAAACCTTAGGAGTAAAATATTATCATTTACGTCCACTTGTATTAGATTAGGACATTTATTATTATTTAATTCAAAGAAGAGTTAAAAGAGTTAAAATCAAAGTTTATTTACTAAACAATTTTTAATATAGGGTTATACATAAGATAAATTTGATTTTAAATATTCATTAGAAAGATAACACAATTTAATACATAATGGTATTTTATTTATAATTTTTATACATTAAATAGTTTAATTTATTTATGACACAATGGTGATGCAGTAATTACCTAATTAATGAAAAATTAGAATAATTGATATTATAAATACCCAAATAAATGTAATTTGAGATGTTTTATAAATACCAATAATTTTCTAGGTTAATATTACATGTTAGGATTGATTTAATTAACTCTTTTGCGATGTAATCATTCTGTTATCATTTTTCCAAAAATTAATTATTGAATAGTGTCAAAATTGACATAAAAAGGTTTTTAAAAAAATATTATATTATTAATTGATATTAAATTCCTAAAAATATACGTATTGGCCAAAAGACTTATATAATGATATTTGTATCATTAATGGACCACTTGTGGGTCACTTGGATGTATATAATAAGTTTATTAACCATATAATATAAAAATACAAAGAGACATTGTAAAAGTGAAACTAATTAACTAAGAGATAACACTTAAATATAAGGTTAATATAATGACCCACACCTGTCTAAATTCTATTGGTTGAGTGGATTTCGACCCATCCCCACCTTAAATTTTAAATAATACACTTTTGAGTCATTATAAATCGAATATTAATTTATTATAAAATAATTTTTCTAGCTTTTCCAAAGGTGCCCCTCACCCCTCTTATAAAAGGGCACTCCCTCTTCTCATTAATTCACACCTTCAAAGCCTTTTGGTTCAGCCAAAACCTGCCCAAATAATCTCTATACTTACCTCACTACAACCTAGAGGCCTTATTTTGATCATAAAGCCAACCTAAGGAGCCCTTTTGATCAAATCAAAAGGAAGAACCCGAATAAGAGGTAATGTTTTCACCACCCTTTTTCAAATTCATTTCTTCTTCAACTTTTTATTTCTTTGTTATTTTCATTATAAAATAATGAATCCAGTATCTAATATATACTGTAATATTATTATAAATATGGTATAACCATATTCAGTATTCCATCCATCCTTTGAATGATATGTCACCATACGTACGTACGTACGACTTACCGTCTCCACGTCGTGGTGTAATTGTTATTCAATATATTATTATTTGGATGGGTATAATAATGATGTGTAATTCATGTAAATAATAAATATAACATTATAATTATTCTGTATATAAGATATACTATCCAATTAAATATTATTTAAATATCAAAAGAATGATATTGTCGCTCATGCGTACGTACGGACTACCGTCTCCACGAACGCGATGAGATTCATTGTCCATCGTATCCATTCAAGTATAATTATCATTTGATGATTTAAAAATAATGTTTAAAGTCTTGATATCATTCTGGATATGAATAAGATACAACCTATCCATGAAAAACATGGCTTACATAACAAAACATATCAAATAAAATGAGTAAGTTAACACCCGAAACGACGATAATACTAAGATATTATTAACAAAGCAGTGTTAAAAGATCATATATGATAACATAAAAATGTATATGATTCTTGTATAATTTAATAACAATTATTTCACCATTATACAGGAGGTTATCCTACCCCTAACCAAGGAAAAGTACAATGTATGGTTTATTTCAGAATCTCTTCATTATCCAAGGTTGTTTATATGTAATTATCTATTGGGACCTCTTTATCATCCACATCCATGTTTCTTGAAAGTGTATTTCAAAACATTCTTACAATTTTACAGAATAGGGGTTAAAGCCATTTATACCTTTTTTTTGACTTTTTATAAGATTTTTATAAAGGAATATTTCTGTCATTTTCTAAACAAGGTCCTTTTTAACCTTTTTGACAGAATTAATGTAAGAATGTTTTTTTAACTTATACAACAGATGCAGCTATTTTCCACCGTTATAAAATTTTCGAAGCTTCCCTTACAATATTATAAAGTTATTTTCAAAGTAAATGTTTTATTTGATAATTATGTGACTTTTAAATGATTTCAAAATGAATATTTTAAGAATTTATGAAAGGTAATCTTTATCAAAATCAGAATTTTAAATGTTTTAAAGATTTATCTTTTTAAATATTTTTAATTAATGTCCATGTTTTCGAAATGATTTTAAGGATTTATTTATATGGGCATGAATGTTTTTAAATGATATTTCTTTTCAAACATTTCGAAGTGGTATGGGACACTTTGATTCAAAAATCTCTTTTAAATTACTTCATTAATAAATGTGTGACTTTTAAATGATTTAAAAAAAAGAGATATTTCTCTCAAATAGTTTTGATTTCATCTATGTCAACATCCTTTGATGGATTTTAAGTTGATTTTTTATGATACAAAACTTCCATATTGTTTTGATGTTTTTGTGTTGTGTTTGACTATGGATGTGTTATTCTTATTCCATTCGTGGTTTTTGGATGAAGTAATTACATTTCTTATGCTAGTTTTAATACAAATGTTTATGTTATGTTTGAACCTTTTCATATGGGAATGAATTGGACTTAATAAGTGACGGGTGGAGCCCGCTATAGTTCCTCGATGCATCGGTAGGTCTCATGAGACAAACTAGTGTCTTGGAACAAGGGCTTGAAAAAATCTTATTTGTAGTCTTGGCACTAGGCCTTGGCTATGTGGTTATGATAGTCTAGCATTATGCATTCTGTCATTATGAAAGTTGTTATTGGTATTGCATGTGATTATTCGATTAGTAGAATATCCATGTGAATAAGTAAATGGCATTATTTCATTTTATTTTTGCCATAATATGTTGAAGTTCAAGTTTAAAAGGCTTTTGTTTTAGTTATACATTTCCCTAAATGTTTATTCTTATTTATGAAAGTTTCCGCTATAGTGTTATCCTTACTGGGAATTTGAGCTCACCCCTTTTCTATGCTTTATTTTTCCCAGGATGTGAAGAAGTAATTTATGAATGACCTACAGGGATAGTATGAGGGGATAAGAGTGTAGACTATGGAGACTATATTGTAGTAGTTTTCATTTTATGATGTAATGTAAACTTTATTAATGTATCTAGTTATTCCAAGGCTACTAAGCTAATCGGTCTTTCAAGATTTGATCTTTCTTTTGATCATGCCAATGTTATGTAATAATGCACCGACTCTAGGTAACTAGGGTCCGGGTGTTACATTACGTATGTATCTAGTTCATCTAAGGATACTAAACTAATAAGTATTTCGAGGTAATATCTCTTGTGATCATTCCAATGTTATGTAATAATTCACTAAATTGGAGTAACTAGGGTTGTGGCATTACATGAAATGTTACCATAAAATTATATAAACTTCTAAATCTTTCTAGGTGGGGGAATTTCAAGAAATACTATGGTATTTTTTTAGTTAACCTAAAACCCTATAAAAGAAATCAAAGGAATTTCAAATAATAGAGTATAAATTAAAATTTCAATGGATTCAACTTATGATTGTTCTACCATAGTCTTGTGAACACCACATTAAGGTCAGTTAAATGATCACAATACTAAAATTATTTGAACAAAAAATATTTTACAAATTAATTGATGATTTTTTTTCAAATTAATATGAAAATGTGGGGAATATCTATTTTAGGGGCTATTCCAATATTCCTTAAGCTAAAAGGAATCACCTCATAACAACAATATACCACTTAGGTTACTCTAATCGATATAGATTCTCGATCATTAGGATCTATACAAATTTTATTTTATCATGGGAATACATCTATAAGGGAAGGTGATTTAGTGTATGTTTTTTCATATATAAGAAAATTACATGGTCAAGGATAGAAAATAATCCTTCATATGGTGATATTTATTTTCTATAAATGCAATATGGACAATGATTTTTCTATTCAGTTTCTTGAAAATAAAAATATTAACTAGGTAGTTGGGATAATAAACCTCATAAATGAAATATTCTTTGATCAATTTATCAACATTAATATCCACCATGATTCTATGGGTTGGATGGATCCTTCTTATGGTTTGCTTATTACCATTATAGTTAACTGGAATACCAAGGCAATTAATAGTTACACAAGGATATTTTACTAGAATATTAGTGTATTTTCATACAAAAATTTCCATTTAATTATAAAAATAATGTTGTTTAATAATATATTTTTTTCCAAGGGTCATGTCTACACTAATAATCATTGGTTGTGAATCTTCTTCAATGACCAAATTTACTACTATGATCTCATAGAGAGTTATTGAGATACCTTCTTAAAAAGTTGGTGGTGGATCACCAAGTTCCACCTCATTGAGATCAAGAGGTATAGACACATTATTTTCTTCGACCACCATATATGGATGTAAACATTCTTATTCTCTATTATTATATGGGTAATTTTCTAGGGTACTCAAACAGTCTTCATTTTATACAAATATCATATAGATAGTCACAAAAATTCCTTAACCAGTTTTATTTTATTTCAGCATTCATTCTTTATGTCGAGAGTTATTGGATATGTGCACTTAATTTTATTCAAAACAATGGTTCTATAGACCTATAGAGATTTATGATCAAATTACATGGGCCATATGGTATAAAAATTATTTTCTATCATAAATAGATTCATATAAAGAATAAAGTTATGTATTACTATATGTGATATTAATCATTTTATGGGTTATTACATTTATTTGAAAGGTGGCATGTGTAACATCCCAAGTAAATAAAGAACATGACATTTTTCATATTTACTTATATATGTGAATTAAATATTAATCCTACTTTAAAGGGGATGCTATGTTCAATGGCGTACCTGATACACAACAATGGGTTTCTTTGAAATCTTACGTTGCACACTAATAATATAATATTATTATTTTAAATGGAAATTAACTCCTAGCCGTTGTATTGGTGGGAATGAACAAAACTAACTAAAATATGATTATACATGTTTGTTAAATGTATTTACTTTTTCCCAATAAAAGTTAGAGGCTCAAAATGTGAATGAATCTATTTTTAAGCATAATTTACATTAAAAGGTCGATTTACCACCTTTTAATGGAGAACCCTCTTTAAATCTAGTTTTTTTCACTATAATAAATTATATTTGACCAAAAAAATCCTTATATATAATTGGGACATTAAAATTTACTTTGTGTAAATTTTTGGAATTTTTCCGATAAAGTTCATTTTTTAATGAATAGTGAAAAATATTGTATTATAATTCAAAACTGCATTTTAATCTTATTTATTTATATGGGTATATTATATTTTTCATTTGTTTCAAAGTGTAATTAAATTTATTTTTACCATTTATTCAAATGCTGGTCATTGGAATTAATTTTACTTTGAAAGTAGACATAAACAAGTGTCAATCTTTTGATAGTTATTGTTTCTTAAAAACATGCTATTTGTTTTAACAATGGGAATTAATTTTAAATTAATTAAATCCAATTCTATGTTTTTAATTTAGAAAAATATAAATCATTTTTAATTCAGAATATCAAATATATCTTAGGCTGAATTTTTGTAATTTTTCTAAAAAACGTTAATTTTTTATGAATAATGAAACCACGTAGTAGTAGTTAAAAAAACAGGTTTTTTCATTTAAATGAAATTTTACCACTTTTTTGAATTGAATTTCGAAAATCCGACATACATGGTTGTTTTTACTAAGTAAAATTTGGTTCAATAAGTTAAAAATAATTTTTGTTGAATAGTAACTTTTGACTTTTATTTATCGCGGTTAAAGGTAAATAGGGTAATTCAAGGTAAAAAGAATATTATAATAATTCCAAATTATCTTAACACTTGTACTAACCTTATTTTAAGAGTAATGGACGGCCATGGGCATCCTTGGGTCTATTTTTGGACGCCATGGAGCCACTTATGAATGATAATGACACTTTAGATTAATTAATCTAATGTAAAGGTAAAAATGACATAAACAGTGATATTTTAGTAAATTAATTTTTATATGGTGTTTTATAAGTAATATTTTTGACTATAAATATTAATTGGAAAGATAAAACAATTTCCTATATCATGGTATTTTTTTATAATTTTTAGATAACAAAATAAATTAAATTATCTATGACACAATAATGATGCAATGTTTACCTCATTAATAAATCATTTAAATAAATAAGATTATCAAAATTAATATAACATCCCAAACTTGTTCAATTATTATTGGTTGATTTTATTTCGACCATGAGTCATCTTATCTTCGACTCTAATGATTTTTGGACCTTTTGAAACCGAATATCATTATATAATAAAATAATATTATCAAACTTTCCTAAAGATCCCATCCTCCCCTTATAAAAATCCCTCACTTATAACCAATTACACACACCTCTCAAGCCTTTAGTCTCATAAAAACTCTTCCCAATTAAGATCACTATATCCCTATCCTCCTCTTAGAATCCATACCTTAGGAAGAAGACACTTGAAGAAGTCTTTTTGGTTCAAACCAAAGGAAGTTACCCAAATTAAAGGTCACAATTTCTCTTAACTTATTTTCTTTTATTTTACTTCTCCAACACCTAAAATATTTTTATTCTTTTATTTTATAACAAAAACTGTATCCTAAATATACTAGGATATTTTAATAATAATTATTCGAACTATACTTACACACTCCTCCGTCTAATTGGTGAAAAAATATAATGTTTATTTGGATGGAAAACTAACGCCTCATGAAACGATGACTGTTCAATTACCTCCTACCGCCTCTCATGGTGGCCATTATGATGGATCTTTATTTATATATGATATATATTATGTTTATTTTTTCTTTATACTTCTGTATTTTCCATTTATATCCTACCTTTATGGTTTCCATTATGGGTAAACGCAATAATTTCATTTGAGGAAGTGCGGACTTCCGCCGCCTCAAAGTGATATGACTCGTTAATGCCTTTTGTGGGATGTATAAAGGATGGAGTAAATGATATTATTTATGATATTATACTCTAAATATAATATACCTCTATTTCATTATGTTTTAATTCCATTAAAATAAGAAATATAAATGAAAGTAGCGTTCATGCGTACGTACGACTTACCATCTCCATAAACGGTGCATTTCATTTCTTACCACTAAATGATATGGACTGTTATAAATATATATATATACTGGATATATATGATATATATGATATCTAAATAATGAATATCATTTTGGATATAATGGACTATTGACAACATGGGAAACTTGTAAATATAAGGTGTTTATTTTTTACCAAAGTACCAAATATTGACAAAATGATCATTATCAACTTAAATGATTAAATAATAATTATAACATGGTAATAAGTGATATAAATTGAACAATAAACATGAAAAAGTATTTTAAGAAACTATAAATTAAATTTAGTTTATTATTGAGGAGATTAAAAAATTAACGGGTCAAGTCGGACAACGAGGTAAGGAGATTTCTTATCTCACTTTTAATTCCGTGAGATTGACATTGTTCGCCACTTATTTATTGCATGTGGTGTATTATGTAAAGCCTTTTGATATATATTATCATTATTATCATTATATTCATGTAATTCTTTGATTCATTTTATGTTTATTAACTTTTTATCAAATGACTCAGTAGATTACAACGTGGTAAATGGTTACACCTCACATTTTATTCCCATGAGATTAATGCTATATTTTCCACTATTTCCTTTTGTGTTGTGTATGTACAACCCATGATTTTAATTTTGTGTAATATAACTTCATTTATGAGTATTTACATCTTCATTGTATGATCCTTTTTTCATGTTGCGTATGCTTTGTAAGTTACCAAATGGGTAAGGGAATCTTTCACCCTCCTCATTTTAAAAGACTTATTTTTGTTATGCCTTTTAATTTACATCTTATTTTGTTTGGATATGTTATTATATATCTATATTGATGTAAATTTTATGTCCATGTGATGAGATACCATTTTTATCTCATAAACTCATTTTATGAATTTTAAAGTTACGTTGTTAGGTTATAGAATTTTTTCAAGGGAACTTCTTAACCCAATTTCAATTCCTTGGGTTAAACTTGTACTTATTGATTATGTCATCCAATGAATATGTATGAATGACATAAGATTGTTTTAAAATTAATATCCACTTATATTGGGTGTATTTATATTTTTAACACATAATTATGTTATTGATTTATCCTTAATTTATGGATACCATCTTTATAAGGGATTTCATCTCAATTTACAGTTTCATTGAGACTTCATTGTTGTTATGAACCAATTCAGTCTTATATTGGGTATATATTGTCCTTTTTCATATTATATCATGAATCAATTTATTCTCATGATATTATAAAGTTTTGATTAAATTTTATTCCTCAATTATTTGTATTCATGAGTCTCTCATTTTGTTAAAAACTATTTAACTAAAATATCATTTTAAATGTTTTATAGATTTATTTTTCTAAATCATTATCTTTAATGTCCATGTTTTAAAAATGGGGTTGAGTATTTATTTATATAGACATTAATGTTTTAAAATTTTAATTCCATTAAAATCTTCAAAGTGGTCTGGGATAATTTTATTCAAAAATGTTTTTTTAAATTGTTTAGGAAAATAGATTGATTATTTCAATATCTTGAAATTACTTCTTTTGATTGAAAATGAAATGTTATTATTGAAATAGTTATATTTTCAATATTTTATGTGTTATTATGGTACATGGAAATTTGACGGGTGGTTACGTGATAAACCATATGATGGGTGGTTCCGTGATAAACCTGGACGAGTGGTTACGTTATAACCTCCAATGCATTGGGTATGGAAGTTGGCCATATGGATATTCTATTTATTGATATGTGTGGAAGTCGACTGTATGTTTATTCCATTTAAGTATTTTTGTGTCCCAATTTACCTTTATATGTTATGTATTCTTTATATGGGTTTTATGGTAATATTTTTGTTATAAAATGGTAAGTATTGAACTTTTATTCAATGAAGATTATTTACTACTTCTTAAAGGTGAAAAGTATTACTTATGATATAGTATTTATGGTTTACTTGTTGTTTTGAAAAAGTAATAGTTTTCCTTCTTTGTGTATCCCTTACTGAGCTTTTTATGCTCATCCCATGTTTTGAAATGTCTTTCACAGGACATAAAGAAGAACAGGGTCAAGGATGGAATCAAGGAAAAGTCATTCTATCTTAAACATTGAACTAGACATGACTCTTTTTTAAGAGTTTTTTGTTTTTTGAAAAAAATAGAAACTGAGTAGAAGTTTCTACTTTATAATTTTTGAAATGAAATGTAATAGTTATGACCTTATTCTCTAAAACTATAAACCTGAAAATATCCTCAATGTGAATTATTCATTTAAGTCAAGATTATGAAATGTTTAAGGTCGGTTTCTTACAGTTGGTATCAGAGGTCGGATTAGATAACATTAGAGGTTAGGGTGTTCTTTACGCATAAGTGACATTACCATAATGGTTAGGATTTTATAATGACACAATGTTATTTTAGATAAAGTGAATGAGTTGAATATAACATGAATAAGTATATCTAAGTATTTACCCTCCTCTTAATATATTATATGATGATTTTACTGATATACTCACACTGAGCTTTTTTGTTTTAGTAAATGGCTGGATCTAGAAGGTACCAATGTAACAGTGGATTATAAGAAAACTGTGATGGTTTTCTGAACGAGCAACTGAATGAAATGGGAGCTGCAATGAGGACTCTGGTGGTTCTTCTGAACCAACTATCTGGAGTCATGATTGACCACCTGAACCATGGTGTTTTTTATAAGGCATCATATATACAAGAAAAAAATCCCTACTGATGTTCAGGTAATAATCATAAAGGTATGTATGTTCAAAAACCTATGAGCCAAGGATGTGGAAAGAAACACCTAGGAAAATGATTCAAAGGTATGAGAAGATTCTATAGATGTGGGAATGAAGGTCATAAAGCAAGAACCATCCATGGTAAAAGGAAGCATCCAGTTGACTCTTGGAAAGGGAAATAAGTTCTTTCTGAGGGATCAATTGAATGTTTTAAATGTGGTGTGCATGGTAATTATACAAATAGATGTCATATGAAGATGTTTCAAGAATGAGATCACCAGGATCATACAAATATATGTTTAACAATACCTAATTCCATTCCAATTGAGGATGAAGAAACCGACAATTACCAATGAAAGGTATGGATTATTTCTTAACATGTTTTTTTGACATTATTGAATCTTAGGATATGATTCATGATTTCATTTATAGGAAAGAAGTGTTTTAGAATAAGTTGGAAATGAATGGTTAAGGGATCATGAAGAATGTTGAATGAGTAAGAAGTCAACATATAAGGGATTCAAGTGTTATGGTATATTTGAAGATGATGAAATACATAAAAGTATTAAGGATATTTTGATGATGGGATTATATTGGAAGACATTTTATTTTATGTGTAACATTGAATTTTGATATATGAAAATTTTATTCAAGGAATAATTATATTTTCTTTTGAAGAGGAATGGAGGAATTTTATTTTGGGAGAATCTATGTTTTTATTATGGACATATGGTGATTGTTTTTATGGAAATGATTAACCTATCATAGAGAATATGTAATTTGGTTAATTACACTTCAGTATGAGACTTTAAGAGTATTTTATTTTTATTTAGAGATAAATTTTAAGATTTACAGTGGAATGCTATGTGACTAAATCCTTCTGAGTTTTGGGTTAAAATCTTAGTTTGGGTTATTTTGAATAATTTTAAGGACAACGGTATATTGAATGGTCTTTATTGAACTTTGGGTACTTTTTGTTGAATTTTGGAGATTAATAGTAGTATTTAGTTTTATAACGGATTATCATTTTTGGGGATTATATGATCTCGTACTAACCATTTTTTGTTTGGGTTAATGTCTAAAGACAGAGGAAATATATTGCTTTTTTTCATGGATTATGTGATTCTCTAGAATTTGATTCTTGTCATTTTGATGTGACCAAGTTAGTTTGAATACTCTTCGTTGGGAGAAAAGATGTGTTTGTGGTATAAATTTAGTAAAGGATGAAAGTATACATGACAAGTAAGTATGTTTCCTTTTTTATTTAGTTATTCTCATAAATAAATTCCTCAACTTTATGAAAAGTGACTTAAAATAAAAACTGTCTATTAACTTTTCCTACTGGGGAATCAAAGACTGTTTAACCCATCACATGTTTGTGATTTTCTGGTGGTTAACTTTATCCTAATAATGTTTTCTATCACTCTCCATTATAACCTAACCATTTGTTTTTTCTTCCACATCCATGTTTTCATACATGGAATCCTAGTACGGGTTATCTTGGGTG
Organism: Viscum album; assembly: GCA_963277665.1. Taxonomy (NCBI): domain Eukaryota; kingdom Viridiplantae; phylum Streptophyta; class Magnoliopsida; order Santalales; family Viscaceae; genus Viscum; species Viscum album. The sequence continues at coordinate 1,622,271,127 of OY728152.1, forward strand.
ACCTTTTTTACTTCTCTTTCTATCTTTTAAAGTGATAGTTTTACAGACTCTCTTTCGATGTGGGACTTTTAATGAAGTTTCCAAGCCCTTTTTTAAAATTGTGAGGACACAATTCCAAAATAGGGGAAGGATGTAACATCCCAGGTAAATAAAGAACATGATATTTTTAATTTTTATTAATATTTTTGAATTAAATATTAATTCTACTTTAAAGGGGATGTTATGTTCAATGTCATACCCGATATAGAACAATGGATTTCTCTGAAATCTTATGTTGCACACTAATAATATAATATTATTATTTTAAATGGAAGTTAACTCCTAACATTTTTATTGGTGGGAATGAACAAAAATAAATACAATATTATTATACAATTTTGTTAAATGTATTTTCTTTTACCCAATAAAATTTAGAGGCTTAAAATGTGAATGAATCTAATTTTAAGCATAATTTACATTAAAAGGTAGATTTACCACCTTTTAATAGTTAACCCTCTTTAAATCTTGTTTTGTTCAATTTAATACATTCTATTTGACCAAAAAAACCATTCTTTAAAATGGGGACATCAAAATTTACTTTGTTTAAATTTTAGGAATTCTTCCAATAAAGTTCATTTTTTTTAATGAATAGTGAAAAATATTCTATTTTAATTTTAAACTGTGTTCTAGTATAATTTATTTATATGGGTAGATTATCTTTTTAATTGGTTGTAAAGTGTAATTAGAATATATTTTTACCATTTAATCCAATTTTGGTCGTTGGAATTAATTTCACTTTGAAAGTGGACATAAACAAGTGTCAATATTTTGATAGTTATTGTTTCTTAAAAACACGCTTTTTTTAACAGCGGGAATTAATTTTAAATTAATTAATGAAACTTCTATGTTTTGAATTTATCAAAATATATATCATTTTGAATTCGGAATATCAAATATATCTTAGGCTGAATTTTTGGTATTTTTCTGAAAAACATCAATTTTTGATGAATAGTGAAACCACTTAGTAGTAGTTAAAAAAACTGAATTTTTTATTTAAATTAAATTTTACCACTTTTTTGAATTGAATTATGAAAATCAGACATACATGGTGTCACGACCTGACCCAACGAGGCTCGAGCCGTGACTCCCCAAACCCGCCTCCAGTAGGCCAGGGGCTGGCGTCCAGCGCCGAGTAGGCTATCACACACATGGGAGGCATTAGCCTAAGGTACCTATACAAATGAACCCACAAACACCTCCATGAAACAGTGAAGAGACATAAAAAACTGAAAAGTAAATGCATGCATACAATCTATCCCAAACCAGAGTGCAACAGCGAAAGTACAAAAGAGAAAAACAGGGCCCACCAAAAGAAAACTACAAAGCGCATCCAACCTGCTCTGAAGAAGGGAGACACTGCCACAAACACCCGTCGGAAAGCTCCCTCGACACCGCATCGACAAACACACTGGTCTTTCTCGCTCACTCAGCTCTGCCTACTCTGGGTCCTCCTAGGACTCCGTCGAAAGGCCTGTGGTCTGCACAAGACCCAAACATGTGCGGGAAAAGCCCGTGCAGGGGTGAGTATAAACATACTCACTAGGCACCCCAAAAACCCAAAACCAAAGAGAGTAACTGAAAGGCAATAATACGCTCATCCCAGCCAGAGGGAACCCAAACGAGAGAGAAACTCCATCTCATGACCATCCTCGGCTAAACACAACTAGTCAACTCAGCTCAGGTGTATGCCCATACATACTCCTTGAACAATCCAGATATAATCAGCTCACGCAACAAGCCACCTAAGGTACCGTCCTCAACACCAAAAACTTTCCACAACTAGAAGAGCACGCTCCATGATCACTGTCATCCTAGATGACTCTCATCTGAGAGATACACTTCATCGGGTTTCCCACAAACCTCTCAGATGCTCACCCGAGAGATCACGCTCGTCAGATACCGTCACTGAGGAAAACCCCGCTAAATGAACATAACCACCAAACTCCTCAGATAAGGGATCACTCCTGGGATTCACCAAGGGATACCAGAACCCACTCTGGAATACGAAGCTCACAGATAGGGGATCACTCTTAGGGTCCACTGGGGGATACCAGGACCCGATCTGGCACTCGACAGAAGCACATCACTCAGATAGAGGATCATCGACCATATAAAGGTGGTCACGACGATACTGAAACCCTATCTGGTATAACTCATGATGTAGGGGATCAACCCGACGATGCCACAACCCAACTGAAACCACACGCTGAGTAGGGAATCACCTAGCCAACGATACTGAAACCCAACTATACACCTCATGCTGAGTAGGGGATCATATACCCGATGATTCCACAACCCTACTGAGTATGGACCACCGCATAGGGGATCATAATCCTGATGATGCCACAACACTACGGGGTTATCCAGCTAGATAGGGGATCGCCACCCATGGATAAACGGTCACTGCGAAACCAAGAACCCGATCTAGGGTAGCGATGCTAGAGGATCTCACTCCAGCCCACTAGAGGGATACCACAACTCTAACAGATTAAACATCCCATCGAGAGGATCACAAGCCTAAACTAGGGTTGTGATGCCGCACAAACCCTCGTAGGAACGAACCAAGTGATTACCCTCAACCAGTGCTGGTCCAAACATCACTAACCCGAGCGTCCCACCAAAATGCCACACCCTGCTTCTCCAAGGCCGATACTAAGGCCACCATCGCGTTCCACATGGGAAAACACGTAGGATAGGCTGTTTACTCACCCGGAACGGAGCACCAGTGAAAAAGAAACTATTCACCATAGCTAGCTCGTGCGGGGCCCACACAACGATCTCGAAACCCATCGAGCGGATCATACCACAGTGATCCCCTCGGAAAAACAAGTGGAATCGACTACTCGTTCGTCCGAAACGGACACCCGGTAAAAAGGTACTATTCAATGAAGCCAGCTCGGGTGGGTCCCATGCCTCGATTTTGAAACTCAATGAACGGATAGCACCATTTCGATCCTCTCGAAAAAACACACAGGATCGACTATTCATCCGTCAAAATCGGACTCCTGGTGCGAAAGCTGCGTTTCTTCGCAAACGCCAAAACCTGGCCTCGTGGGGCCCACATCTCGTTCTCAGTCCCAACACCCGGAAACTATATCAAAAATTCCGCCGTAACATCAGGGTCTCAACGCCACTGATGGCACGTCATTCAGACGCTCCGGGTAGAAGTTACAACGGCCCGAAGTCGTAAAATAATAAAATAGTATTATTTTATATGACGTTTCTAACTCCCAGGCCACGATCCCGAACCTTTAAACCCACAAACCCACACCGGAGGGTTCGCCCCGTCGTCAGGGTCGCGTCTCTGTAGACGGCACACGAATCCAACTCTTGGATTGCAAGAAACAGGGTTTCGAAGACCCTCGTATGACAAAAGGTGGTCGGACCGGCCTGAACCGGTCGGCCTGGACAGGCCGCCGCCGCCGGCCCTCCACCGCGCAGTGCACAGCGCCACCTCGCTCCGCCGATGCCGGTGCCGCGCTGACGGAACTTCCGCGGACCGCCAGGGGCACCCCGGTGGTTCGTTTGCGATCCGAAAGCACCGGTGTGACCCCAGGGACGCGATCTTCCCTGTAACGACCTCAAAACGAAGCAATTCGCAACAAAAATGGGATCGGGGGGTTAAAACGCAAACTGCCTACCTCGCCGGTGAAACACCGAAGCTTCGGGTGTAGATCGACGCTGGCGACGCCCTGAAGCTAGATCCGCTGACGATCGGCACATAAAATGGACGATTCCAGCTCGATATGACGAAGAAACGGACGAGGGAGGGGGGGTGCCATTCCGCAGTGCGTAGGAGATGGGGGGGAGATGAAATGATTTATCTTTTTTTATAAAACAACTCATTTAACTCCCCGCCAACTCGCCCCCGTTCTAGCACCCGATGCAGACAAAGTTAATGTCACCCCTAGGGTAAACGCGCCGTTCTGAACGCAACGACGGACTCGGATTTGCGATCCGAGACTCCGTTCAGAAGTTATTCGAGCCGACACTCGTAAATGGACTTTTCCATTTATTTACGAAAATTCCCCTGGTGACGCTTTCCACCGCAGGCATGCGCCCACAAAGTTTACACCTAGCCTAGGGTAAACGACACGTTACGGACACAACCGTGCCCTCAGATTCCCGTTATGAGCTACCGTTTGGGAGATATCTCACCCCCTCCATGTGCATAGTTTGAAAATACTTAATATTTTTATAAAATTAATTTTGGGAACACCGAGCCTCGGAATCGCACGGCGTCTTCACGCCTAGATTTGGAATTATTCATAGAAATATTCCAAATTCTGAAAGGACCAAAAACTCGAGTTTCTATATCCTCCCCTTAGAACTTTTCATCCCCAAAAATCCATAAGAACAAGGAAAGTAACTGGACTCTCAACTGGGTCTCACACACCGGTGAGTTCACCAACAAACACCCATGCCCGAACACATAAATCAGAGGGACCCATCCACCACACCTCAACACTATCCGCTTTGGGTGGCACTGACTCGCCCGCACGGTTTTAATCACGTCACTAAAACGCGTCTCATTGGGGGAAGGATCCCTCGTCATCATGCATTCAAAGCACGCTAAACAACACCAACACGGGGTCTTACCAACGCCCTGAACAAAAATAAATCAAGCAACGAAAAGGAAAGAGTACCGCTAAATAGTGTCTGTCAAACTACTGTAGAAAGTAGAAAGGACACAAGGCGTACCTCTATCAATCCGCGGATCCTCTAGGTCAACAGCCTCCAGGGCATACAGTTGTCCTCGCCCTAGGCCACCATCTCCCTGAGCTTGGCGTGGTCAACCTGGGGGTGGGGGTGTTGGGAACTGATACCGCCTACCACCTCCTCCTACTGCACCCGCTCTACTGCCACGTCTGCCACCCAGCGGACCTCCTTGCTCGAGACGATGCCTATGCCAAGGCAGTCCATCGACCGACTCCCTCTCAGCAGCACGACGGGTCGGACAATCTCTAGCAAGATGTCCCCGACCGTCGCAAGCATAAAACCACCTCTCCCGTGGCTGACCAAAACTGGCATGCGAGCCCTATGATCCCTGAGCCTCAGATCCTCCATCTTGGGGTCACCTCCTGAAACGTTGGCCACGACTGGGCCATTGAGTCTGTCGCCAGCTACCAGATGCCGATCCGACTGACAAAGTCTCAGCACTCGCGTGCCCAGCACTAACAGGCAGGATATGCTCGGCCATAAAGATCTCCACCACCAAATCTCACTCCAACAATCCAGCATAGGTGGGCCCAACACTCTAGCGTAGGTGGACAGACACAAGGAAACCACACCTGCCCGGATGTCCCTGCGTAGGCACTGCTCGAAGGTCCGGGCCCTAAAGAATGGGTCTCGAACCATATCCAAGGAGTAGCACGACAAGTTCGTAAACCTCACCGAGTACTCCGACACAGTTAGACCCTCCAACCAAAGTGGCAGAAGCTCTTGAATCCACACTAACCTCAGCGTCACCGGATAGAACTCTTTCCTGAAGAGCCTGTCAAACTCTACCCACGTGAGCATCTCCTCATTGTGGGACTGCATCACCAAACTCCACCATCACCCAGCAGAACCATGAAGAAGGCTCGCCGCTAGGACCACCATCTGATATGGAGGTGTCCTCACTAGGTGGAAAACTCGGGTGACTGCCTCAAGCCAGTCATCAGCTGCCTGGGGGTCTAGATCACCCCGGAACCTTAGAGGTCGCTGCCTCAGGAACTCGTGCAGCGCACTCAGCCTACGCACAACCTCATTCTGCACTACCAACACAACCAGCTGCTCAATAGGTGGCAGATCAACTGGCAGACCAACTGGAGGTTCAACCTCAGAACCTGCGCCCTAGTCCACAACCTGTACACGGGGAAGATCGTCAGCACAATCCAGCTGTGGAACCCTCGTTGGCTGTCATAGTGGTGGCATCCTGAAATACATTCAAGATGCACCATATTCAAAGAGTATATCTAGAGACATGAATCAAAAAGAATAAGGAAAAACCCAAAAACACAGTCCTATATGATACATATACTATTATGTCCCTGCGACCAGTGTACGAATGTACCGAGTCGAAAGGCAGGTTATCAGAGTCCTGGTGTATGGATACGTCGGCCGCCGCACCAACACTGGAGTCTGTAGCGTGAAAGCTGAGCTCGAAAAATCATAACACTGTCGCTATGCAATGCAAACCAAACTCACAGCTAGACCAGCTACGATCTGAGATCCCAAAGGTTGAACCTCCTCTGATACAACTCTGTCAAGACCCGACCTACCGGGGCTCGGGCCGCGAATCCCCAAGCCCGCCTCCAATAGGCCATGGGCTGGCGTCCAGCGTCGAGAAGGCTATCACACACATGGGATGCATTAGCCTAAGGTACCTGTACACACGCACCCACAAACACCTCCATGGAACAGTGAAGAGATATAGAAAACTGAAAAGTAAATGCATGCATATAATCTATCCTAAACCAGAGTGCGAAAACGAAAGTAAAAAAGGGAAAAATGGGGCCCACCAAAATAAAATGAAAAAGTGCGTCCAACATGCTCTGAAGAAGGGAAACGCTGCCACAAACACCCGCCGTAAAGCTCCCTCAGCACCACACCGACAAACACCCCAGTCAGTCTCGCTCACTCAGCTCCGCCTGCTCCCAGTCCTCCTGGGAGTCCGTCGAAAGGCCTGTGGTATGCACAAGACACAAACATGTACGGGAAAAGCCCGTGTAGGGGTGAGTATAAAGATACTCAGTAGGCACCCCAAAAATCCAAAACCAAAGAGAGCAACTAAAAGGAAAAAGTCTGCTCATCCCAGCCAGAGGGAACCCATACGAGAGAGAAACTCCATCTCATGACCATCATCGGCTAACCACAACTAGTTAGCTCAGCTCAGGTGTATGCCTATACATACACCTTGAAAAATATAGATATAATCAGCTCACGCAACAAGCCACCTGAGGTACTGAACTCAACACCAACAACTATCCACAACCAGAAGAGCACACACCATGATCACTATCATCACAGATGATGCTCATCCGAGAGATACACTCCATCGGGTTTCTCACAAACCTCTCTGACGCTCTCCCAATAGATCACGCTCGTGGGATACCGTCATTGAGGAAAACCCCACTAAAACAACATAACCACCAAGCTCCTCAGATAGGGGATCGCTCCTAGGGTCCGCCAGGGGATACTAGAACCCACTCCGGAATATGAAGCTCACAGAAAGGGGATCACTCCCAGGGTCCGCTGGGGGATACCACGACCCGATCTGGCGCTCGACAGAAGCACATCACTCAGATAGAGGATCATCGCCCATATAAATGTGGTCACGATGATACCAGAACCCTATATGGTATAACTCGTGATGTAGGGGATCAAACCGACAATGCCGCAACCCTACCGAAACCACGCACTGAGTAGGGGATCACAAAACCAATTATACCGCAACCCTACTATACATCTCATGCTGAGTAGGGGATTGTATACCCGATGATGCCACAACCCTACTGAGTATGACCCACCACTTAGGGGATCATAATCCCGATGATGCCACAACCCTACGGGGTTAACTAGCTAGATAGGGGATCGTCGCCCGTGGATAAACGGTCACATCGATACCAAGAACCCGATCTAGGGTAGAGATGCTAGAGGATCCCACTCCGGCCCACCAGAGGGATACCACAACTCTAATATATTAAACATCCCATCGAGAGGATCACAAGCCTAAACTAGGGTTGTGATGCTGCGCAAACCCTCGTAGGAACGAACCAAGGGAGTACCCTCAACCACTGCTGGTCCAAAGGTCGCTAACCCGAGTGACCCACCACAACGCCACACCACGCATCTCCAAGGCCGATACCGAGGCCACCATCGCATTCCATGCGGAAAAAAAAGAAAGGATAGGCTGTTTACTCACCCGAAATAGAGCACCCGTGAAAAAGGAACTATTCACCTTAGCTAGATCGTGCAGGGCCCACAGAACGATCCTGAAACCCATCAAGCAGATCACACCACGACGATCCCCTCGAAAAAACAAGTGGAATCGACTACTCGTTCATCCGAAACGGACACCCGGTGAAAAAGGTTCTATTCACTAAAGCCAGCTCGGGTGGGTCCCACGCCTCAATTCTGAAAATCAATGAACGGATCACACCATTGGGATCCTCTCGAAAAAACACACAGGATCGACTATTAAACCGTCATAATCGGACTCCTGGTGCGAAAGCTGCGTTTCTCCGCAAACGCCAAAACCCGGTCTCGTGGGGCCCGCACCCTATTCTCAGTCCCAACACCCGAAAACCATCTCAAAAAGTCCGTAGTACCATCAGGGTCTCAACGCCACTAACGGCACGTCATTCGGACGCTTCAGGTAGATGTTACAACGGCCTGAAGTCGTAAAATAATAAAATATTATTATTTTATACGACGTTTCTAACTCCTGGGCGACGATCCCGAACCTTTAAACCGTCGAACCCACACTGGAGGGTTCACCCCATCATCAAGGTCACGTCGCCATAGACAAAACATGAATCCAACTCTCAGATTTCAAGAAAAGGGGGTTCAAAGACCCCCATATGACAAAAAGTGGTCGGACCGGTCGGCTGCTGGCGCCGGCCCGCCCTGGCCAGCGGCCCTCCGCCACGCGGCGCCCCATGCCGCCGCGCTCCGCTAGAACCAGTGGCACCCCGGTGGTCCGTTTTGCGATCTGAAAGCACAGGTGCAACCCCCGGGACATGATCTTGCCTGCAACGACCTCAAAACAAAGCAATTCACAACAAAAACGGGATCGAGGGATTAAAACGCAAACCGCCAACCTCGTGTGCGAAACGCCGAAGCTTCGGGTGCAGATCGACGCCGATGACGCCCTGAAGCTAGATCTGCTGACAATCGGTATAGCAAATGGACTATTCCATCTCGATTTGACAAAGAAACGGACGGGGGAGGGGGGTGTCGTTCCGCTACGCATAGGAGATAGGGGGAGATGACATGATTTATCTTTTTTTTAAAACAACTCATTTAACTCCCCGTCAACTCGCCCCCATTCCGGCACTCGATGCAGACAAAGTTAAGGTTACCCCTAGGGTAAACTCGCAGTTCTAAATGCAACAGTGTACTTGGATTTGTGATCTGAGACTCTGTTCAGAAGTTATTTGAGCCGACGCTCGTAAATGGACTTTTCCATTTATTTACGAAAACGCCCCTAGTGGCGCTTTCCACCGCAGGCTTGCGCCGACAAAGTTTACACCTATCCTAGGGTAAACTGCACGTTCCAGATGCATCCGGGCCCTCGAATTACCATTCCTAGCTACCTTTTGGGAGATATCTCACCCCCGCCACGTGCATAGTATAAAAATACTTAATATTTTTATAAAATTAATTCCAGGCACACCGAGCCTTGGAATCGCACGCCGTCTTCGCACCTAGCTCTGGAATTATTCATAGAAATATTCCAAAGTCTGAAAAGGCCAAAAAACCGAGTCTCTACACATGGTTGTTATTGTTAAGTAATATGTGGTTCAATAAGATCAAAATAATTTTTGGTGAATAGTAACTTTTGACATTTATTTACAGCTGTTAAATGTAAATAGGGTAACTGAAGGTAAAAAGAATATTATAATAATTCAAATTTACCTTAACACATGTCCTAACCTTATTGGATGAGTAATGACTAACTATGGGCATCCTTGGGTTATTTTGGGACCCGATGGAGCCACTTATGAATGATAATGACACATTAGATTAATTAATTTAATGTAAAGGAAAAAATGACAAAAACAAAAATCTTTTAGTAAATTAATTTTTATATATTGTTATATAAGTAATCATTTTGACTATAAATATTCATTGGAAATCTAATACGATTTCTTACATCATGGTATTTTTTTTATAATTTTTAGATATTTAATAAACTAAATTATTTATGACACCATAACGATGCAGTGTTTACCTCATTAATAAATCATTTCAATAAATAAGATTATAAATATGAAAATAACATACAAAACATTTCCAATTATTATTGAATGATTTTATTTAGACCATGAGTAATATTATCTTCGACCTTAATTATTTTTGGACCTTTAGAAACTGAATATCATTATAAAATAAAATAATATTATCACACTTTCCTAAAGAGCCCTTCCTCCCTCTTATAATAGACCCTCACTTATAAAAAATTCCACACACCACTCAAGCCTTTAGGATCGTCCAAAAGCTTCCCAATTATGATCCCTACATCCCTCTCTCTCTTCTAGAAGCCCTACATTAGGCATAAGGCACTTCAAGAAGTCATTTTGGTTCAAAGCAAAGGAAGTTACCCAAATTAAAGGTAACAGTTTCTCTTAACTTCTTTTCTTTTATTTTAATTCACCAACCCATAAACTCTTTTTATTAATTTATTTAATAAAAAAACCAATATACGAAATATACTATGATGTTTTCATGATAATTATTCGAACTACACTTACACACACCTCCATCTAATGGTTGAAGAACACAATGTTTCTGTGGATGGCAAACTAATGCCTCACGAAACAATGATTGTTCAATTATCTCCTACCGCCTCTCACAGTGGACATTATGATGGAAATGTATTTAAATATGATATATATTATGTTTATGTTTTCTTTATTCTTCTATATTTTCCATTTATATCATACCTTTATGGTTTCCATTATGGGTAAATGTAATAATTTCATTTGAGGAAGTGTGGACTATCGCCCCCTCAAAGTGATATGACTCGTTAATGCCTTATGTGGGATGTATAAAGGATGGAGTTAATGATATTATATATGATATAATACTGTAATTATAATATATATATTTATCATTATGTTTTAATTACATTAAAATAATAAATAGAAATGAAAGTAGCATTCATGCGTACGTACGGCTTACCGTCTCCATGAACGGTGCATTTCATTTCTTACCTTCAAATGATATATACTGTTATAAATATATATACATACTGGATATATATGATATATATGATATCTAAATAATGAATATCAGTCTTGATATAATTGAATATCGATAACATGGACAACTTGTAAATATAAGGTGTTCATTTTTCACTCAAGTACAAAATATAGACAAAACAAACGTTATTAACATAAATGATTACATAATGTTTTTAACATTGTAATAAGTAATATAAAAGGAATAATAAAATTGAAAAATGTTATTAAGAAATTATAAATTAAATTTAGTTTATTATTCAGGTGATTAAAGAATGAACGGGTCAAGTCGGACAACGAGGTAAGTAGATTTCTTCTCTCACTTTTAATTCTGTGAGATTTCCATTGTTCACCACTTATTTATTGCATGTGGTGTATTATGTACTTCCATTTGATATATATCATCATGATTATCTTTATATTCAGGGTATTCTGTTATTAATTTGATGGTTATTAACTTTTTATCAAATGAATCAGTTGATTACAACAAGGTAAAGGGTTTCATCTCACTTTTTATTCCCGTGAGATTCATGTTATATTTGCCAATATTTTCTTTTGTGTGGTGTATTTACTTACCATGATTGTACATTTTTGTAATATAATTTCCTTTATGAGTAGTTACATGTTCATTTTATGATCCTTCTTTCTTGTGGCGTATGTTTTGTATGTTACCAAATCGGTAAGGGAACCTTTCACCCCCTCTTTTTAAAAGACTTCTTTTTTGTTATGTCTTTTAATTTACATATTATTATGTTTGAATATGTTCTTATATATCCTTATTGATGTAGATTATATTTCCATGTGATTAGATACCCTTTTTATCTCATCAACTCATTTTTATGAATTTTAAAGTGATGCCGTTAGGCTGTCGAATTTTTGCAAGGGAGCTTCTTAACCCAATTTCAATTCCTTGGGTTAAACTTGAACCTCTTGAATATGTCGTCCTATGAATATGTGTGAATGAACTATGATTTTTTTTACAATTATTATCCACTTATATTGGGTGTATTTATATTTTTCACACATAATTATGTGATTGATTTAACCTTAATTTAAGGATACAGTCTTTATATGGGATTTTGTCTCAATTTACATTTTCATTGAGACTTCATTGTTGTTATGAACCAATTCACTCTTATATGGTGTATATACTATCATTTGACATATTATTTCATGAATACTTTTATTCTCATGATATTATAAAGTTATGATTAAATGTTATTCGTCAATTATTTGTATTCAAGAGTCTCTCATTTTGTTAAAAACTATTTAACTAAAATATCGTTTTAAATGTTTTAAAGATTCATAATTCTAAATACTTATATTTAATGTCCATGTTTTAAAAATGGTTTTGATTATTTATTTATATGGAAATTAATGTTTTAAAATTATAATTCCATTAAAGTATTCAAAGTGGTATGGGACATTTTGATTCAAAATCTATTTTTAAATAGTTTATGAAAATAGATTGTTTATTTCAATATCCTGAAATTACTTCTTGTGATTGAAAATGAAATGTTATTAGTGAAATATTTATATTTTCAGTATGATATGTGTTATGATGGTACTTGTACATTTTATGGGCGGTTATGTGATAAACCATATGACAGGTGGTACCGTGATAAACCTGGACTAGTGGTTATGTTATAACCTCCAATGTATTGGGTATGCAAGTCGGCCGTATGGATATTCTATTTAGTGATATGGGTGGAAGTCGACCATATGGTTATTCCATTTAAGTAATTTTATGTCCCAAGTTACCTTTATATGTAATGTGTTCATTATATGGGTTTTATGGTAATATTTTGGTTACAAAATGGTAAGTATTGATCTTTTATTCAATTAAGAGTATTTACTACTTCTTAAAGGTGAAAATATTACTTATGATAAAATATTCATGGTTTACTAGTTGTTTTGAAAAACTAACATCTTTCCTTCTCTGTGTATCCCTTACTGAGCTATTTATGCTCATCCCAAGTTTTGAAATGTTTTTCATAGGACTAAAATAATAATAGGTTCAAGGATGGGATCAAGAAAAAGTTATGCTATCTTAAAGATGGAACTAGACATGACTCTTTTTTTAAGAGATTTTGTTTTTTTGAAAAAATGGAAACTATGCAGAAGGTTATCCTTTGTAATTTTTGAAAAGAAATGTAATATTTATGACCTTATTCTCTAAAACTATAAACCAAAAAATATCCCCAATGTGAATTATTCATTTAATTCAAGATTAATAAATGTTTCAGGTCGAGTCCTTATAGTTGGTATCAGAGGTCGGACTAGATAACATTAGAGGTTAGGGTGTTCTTTAAGCATAAGTATCATTACCAAAATGGTTAGGATTTTAGAAAGAGACAATGTTAATTTAGATAAGGTGAATGAGTTTAAGATAACATGAATAAGTATATATTATTATTTACCCTCCTCTTAAGATATTATATGATGATTTTATTGATATACTCACACTGAGCTTTTTGGTTTTAGTAAATGACTGGATCTAGAAGGCACCAAAGTAACAGTGGATGTGAAGAAAACTGTGACAATTTTATGAGAGAGAAACTGAATTAAATTGGAGCTGTAATGAGGAATCTTGTGGTTCTTCTAAACTAACTATCTGGAGTCATTATTGACTACCTGAACCTTGGTGATTTTTATAAGGCAACGTATATTGAAGAAAAAAATCCCTACGGATGTTCAGGTATTAATCATAAAGGTAAGTATGTTCAAAAACTTATGTGTCAAGTAAGTGGAAAGAAACACTTAAGAAAATTATTCAAAGGGATGTGAAGATGCTATAGATGTGGGAATGAAGGTCAAAAAGCAAGAACCTGCCATAGAAAAAGGAAGCACCCAGTTAACTCTCACTACTATAAATTCAGGCTATAGCCACGATTTAAAACTGTGGCTATAGGCCCTCAAACCGTGGCTAAGTTTGGTGTGGCTATAGACCTAGACTTATAGCCACGGTTTGGAACCATAGCTCTAGGTCTACAACCACGGTTCAAACCGTGGATTTAGGTATACAACCACGGTTCAAACCGTGGTAATATCTCTATAGCCACGGTTTAGAGCCGTGGCTCTACTAGAGGATGGATACAGTTTATTTCCATGGTTAGAAACCGTGGAAATAGAAATTTAGATACGGTTTGTAACCATTGCAATAGAACTATAGCCACGGTTAAAAACCGTGGCTATAGGGTCTGGAAAACCATAAAAAAAATCACCCCCTGCAGGCCCCCTCTGTAGTAGCCCACCCCCTGCAGACCCCTCCCTCTAGGACACTGGACACCCCACCCTACATAAACCCCCCTATACAACCCACCCCCCCCCCACAAAGCCCCCCTCCTGGACACCCCCCAGACAGACCCTAGACACTTACCCCCAGACCCTAGACACCCCCCAAACACACCCTTGACACCACCCGGACAGACCCTGGACACCCCCCAGACAGACCATGGACACCCGCCAGACACACCCTGGACACCCCCCGGACAGACCCTGGACACCCCCCCCCCCAGATAGACCCAGGACACCCCCAGATCCAGGACCCCCCCAGACAGACCCTGGACACCCCCGAAAAACCCTGGACACCCCCGAACAGACCCTGGACAGACCCTAGACACCCCCCAGATAGACCCAGGACACCCCCCAAACCTAGGACACCCCCCAGACCTTGGAAAGATCCCCCTGGAAAACCCAGACCTCCACTCCCCAGGACAGCCACCCCCACCCTCTAAGACAGACCCTGGAACCCCCGCAGAACCTGGACACCCCCAGACCCCCACTCCCCTGTATAGACCCCCTCCCACCTTCCTGGACAGACCCTGAACCCCCCCCCCCCCCCAAAAAAAAAAAAATCTAGACACCCCTAGACCCTGGACACATCTCCCTGGACCCCCCCCCCCCCAGAACCTGGACACCCCACCCCTTGTACCCCTGCCAGTTACCCCCTCCCCCTGATAATTCTCCCCCTCCCCCTGCCAGTTCCCCCCTCCCCCTGGCAGTCCTGCCCCCCCCCCCAAACTTGGACACCCCCAGACCCTGGACATATCCCCCTGGACACCCCCCAGAACCTGGACACCCCACCACTTGCACCCCCCTTCCAGTTACCCCCTCCCCCTGCCAGTCCCCCTTACCAGTCCCCTCCCCTACTAATTCCCCCATCCCCCTACCAGTTCCCCCCTCCCCTTTCAATCCTACCCCCCCCCCCAAACCTGGACACCCCCTAGACCCCCTAGACAGACCCCCAGGTAAACCCAGGACAGACCCCCCCAGACCTTGGACACCCCCCAGAACCTGAACACCCCCCCAAAACCTGGACACCCACCCCTTTCACCCCCTTGCTAGTTACCCCCCATACCAGTCCCCTCCCACTACTAGTTTTCTCCCTCCCCCAACTAGTTCCCCCCTTCCAGTCCTGCCCCCCCCCCCCCCAAAACTAGAAAACCCCCAGACCCCCTGGACAACCCCCCTATTGAAAATGACAGGAATGAAATAAGGAGAAACAAAAAAGACAAAAATAACACAGTGGAAATACCTGAATCCTACAAAAAGAAACCTGAAATCTGGGTGAAAAAATCAGATAGCCTGACACACATAGGGGATGATTCGGGTAAAACCTGGGCAGAAGTAGTTAAAGAGGAAGAAAACTCCAT
This sequence comes from Viscum album, assembly GCA_963277665.1. Classification (NCBI taxonomy): domain Eukaryota; kingdom Viridiplantae; phylum Streptophyta; class Magnoliopsida; order Santalales; family Viscaceae; genus Viscum; species Viscum album. Next base: position 1,622,286,767 of record OY728152.1, read on the forward strand.
GACTGAAAAATATCTTACAGAAGCGACTCAGAATCTGGTTCTAGAAACTGTTAGACTATCCAATAATGAGCACGATAAAGAAAAACTCAGTACTTGTCCATCCGAGAAGGTACCCAACTCTAACATCACCAAAAATGTTGAACCCACACTGGGTAGGGGGGATACAATATCTCCACCTATTCACATAAAAGGCAATGATTACAGCTTAAGCACTGTAACTAATCAGAATGTTGATCATTTTCTACAAGCTGTGGTTGAACCCAACATCTCAGATATGATTTCTAGACAGAACCAAAAGCCCCCCCTAGTGACTTATACTGCTACTCAAGAGATAATAAATGGGACCAACAATCAGAAAAATGGCTTAGGTTCCCTTCCCTCTGTTCAAACAATGAAACAATCAAATATCTCCAAGGTTAATTCTTGTACTAAAGCCTTAGAATATTTTAAATATGTAAATGAGAACACAACTTCAGTACAATTTCCTCTACAAATGCAGGGGAACAGTGACTCCGGTGATCAGAAACAATGTCCCACAGATGCATTGGACACTGTCCAGGCACCCTATGTAACAACTGCTTCTACTGTGGAAGTGATTCCAGGTACATTTCTTCCCACTTTTCCTCATTCAGCTACTCAAGATGTAGGAAAAGACTGTACTGATCCCTTGATTCCATGTAATTTGACCTCTTTGGAATCAAATATAAATACATCTCACCCTAATCACATTAAATCTGTCAATAGTCCTAATGAGATGGAGACCACTGGTTGTCCGATAAATTCCAGGAGTCATAATATTAGTCCAAAGTCTGTTCAGGCTAAGACACAAACCAAACCTACTAACATTGAAAAAAATATGCCATAACACTGAAACCTGTAAAACATACAAAAGCACTCCCTCAGTATAGGGCCCCTTGCTTATGCTGGGACTTTCTGAATCCACCAGGTAGAGGCACCTTACATCAGTTCTGGATGATGTCAAAAAGTAGGATATAGATGCTTCAAAGTACCCAGATACTCCTACTCCTCATTCTATTATTTTACCTTTTGATGGTGTTCAATATGTAGATAATAAGAATTGTTTTGAATAGCCTGGTATTCTATTAAATAACCAAAACACCCCTTCTTTGATGCTATGTAATACAAACAGAACAAATTCAATTAATAATGCTTCAAGAAATGAAACTACAAAGAAGAACCCCGTCACTACAAACAACGAACAGGAACAGACCACTAACAATAAAAATTCTCAAAACATTAAAATTTATTCTAGAAATAAAGGCTCTGGAAAGAAGAAAAAAGGGAGTTCTAACTCCAAAAACAAGTTTAAATGAAGACTATTTTTTTTTTGAATTATCAGGGTATTTCCAATTCTGACACGTTCTATGTTCTAAATAGAATTGTTAACACTCACCATCCCATGTTATTGGCTATTGTTGAACCAAAAACTGCTTATTATCCTAAATACTCTCACTTTTTTCAAAACAATTATATCTTTAATGGCGAAATCTCAAATAATTACAATGCTGAATCTCTATGGATTTTTTCGCACTCTTCCTTACAACATGTTTACACATTTAATGTCTCTGATCAAATATTTACTTGAAATTTTAATACGGATGGCATACACCTTTTATTCTCTTTTGTCTATGAAAAAAATAGATACCAAGAAAGGATAAATCTTTGGAATGACATTTCTTACCTAAGCACTAATATTAATGACCCTTGGTTTATTATTGGAGACTTCAATGACATTATCAACTCAAGTGAAAAAATTGGACCTTCTTATGCCTCTATTTCCACGAGAGAATTTAAAGCTTCCATTGAAGACAAAAATCTCATTGAAATTAATCTCACTGGTGCGAAATACACTTGGTACAGAAAAAAGTACAATAGAGTGGTCGCTTCCAAAGTAGATAGAGCCTTCACGAATGTACATGCTTTAGAAAGAGGTTAAGAGTGCCATTTTTTCTCTAAATCTTGAGAGTGTGGTTGGTCCTGATGGGTTCACAAATTAATTTTTTATGTTCTACTAGGACATAGTTCGTGATGATCTATTTAATGCTATGAGGGAGTTCTTTAACCATGCCTCAATACCCTATGGAATCAAGTCCAATTTTATTTCCCTGGTCCCAAAGAAGGAAAATGTTGTGGATGTAAAGGATTTCAGACCTATTGCTATTGGGAATACCTTTCTAAAAATCATTAGCAAAATTATTGCAGGTGGGGCTGTTTTGCAGGTGGAAGAGGACTGGAACTAGTGGTCGGGGATGTTTTGCAAGTGGTAGAGGGCTGACATGAGTGTTTTGCAGAAGGCTGGGGGGGTGGTGGCTGGGGTGGTGGCTGGTGCAGGCTGGATTGCAGGTGGCCGAGGGCTGGTGCGGGCTCGAATGTATGTGGAAGGGGGATGGAATTCTGGTAGAAGGGGGATGGTTGTAGGTGCTGGGGGATGGTGTGGGCTTCTTTGAAGGTGGCAAGGGGGTTGTTGCGGGCTGGAATGCTGGTGGCAGCAAGCTGAAATGAAGGTGGAAGGGGGATGGTGTGGGCTGGATGTGGATGGAGCAGGGCTAAATCACGGCATTACTGCGGCGTGACAGAGGTGTGACTGTGGCGTGACCGTGGTGTCACCATGGCGTGACCGCAGCGTGACCACGGCAAGTTGGCCCAGTCCAGCGACATCCGTAGGGTAGCATCTTTTGTCCAGAAGCGAAGGGAGTAGGAGGAGGTGGGGAAACATTCTGGTCGTTGCCCCGCCAGCAGAAATTGTGATTAGTCAGTCTCAAAATTGATCACAAGACTCATGGAATACTATCGCTGCGAACCACCGCAGGGTGTCATCCTGGAGTAGGGCCAAATCATGGAATTACCACAGTGAGACAATGACGTGACCGCAGCGGGACAACGGCGTGACCGCGGTGTGACCGCGGTGTGACCGTGGAGTGACCGCGGAGTGTCGGCTCGGTCCAGCGACATCCGCAGGGCAGTATCTTCCGGCCAGGAGTGAAGGGAGAGGGAGGAGGCGGGGGAACATTCCGACCATTACTCGGACAACAGGAATTGTGATTAGTCAGTCTCAACATTGATCCCAAGACTCATGGAATACTGTCACTGTGAACTATCGCGGGTTGTCATCCTGGAGGAGGGCCAAATCATGGAATGACCGCGGCGTGACCGCGGCGTGACCACTACGTGTTGGCCCGGTTCAGCGACATCTGCGGGGCAGCATAATCTAGCTAGGAGCGAAGGGAGCGGGAGGAGGCGGGGAAACAATCCGGCCATCACCCTACCGGCAGAAATTATGATTAGTCAGTCTCAACATTAATCATAAGACTCATGGAATACTATCACTGCAAACCACCGCGCAGTGTCGTCCGGGAGCAGGGCCAAATCACAGCATTACCGTGGCTAGATCGTGGCGTGACCGCAGCGTGACCATGGTGTGTTGGCCCGGTCCAGCGACATCCACAGGGAAACATCTTCCGGCCATGAGCGAAGGGAGAGGGAGGAGGTTGGGCAACATTCCGATCATCACCACATGGGAAGAAATTGTGATTAGTCTGTCTCAACATTGATCACAAGACTCATGGAATACTATCACTGCGAACCGCCGCGGGGTGTCATTCTAGAGCAGGGCCAAATCATGGCATGACCGCGGCATGACCACGGCATGACCGTGGCGTGACTGCGGTAGGACCGCGGCGTGACTGCGACATGTTGGCTCGGTCCAGCGATATCCACGGGGCAACATCTGCCGGCCAGGAGCCAAGGGAGCGGGAGGAGGCGAGGCAACATTCCGACCGTCTCCCTACCGGAAGATGATAGAACAGATCAACTATTTAATATTCTATAACAAGGGATCGCCAGAGAAGGTTGTAGTGAGTGGTACAATGACACAACTTTTAAAGGGAAACAAAATGATGGAAAATAATCATACAACCTACACAAAACATTTACAAATTCATTCACTTTTTCTAAACAAGGAAATTTTATTTATAATATTCAATGTATAAAAAGGAAAGTGTCATGGTCAAGGTATATGCCTACTCAGACAATGTAATTTGAGTTAAACGAGTATGATAAGCCAATTTATATTATTCAAATAAAACAAAAACTAACTAGCCATAAAAAAACACCAACAAGAGGCATATGAAAGACTCAAACCAAATCTAAACATGATACAAGTAACTATCACCACTCTTTGGTTTAGAAGACAGCGCACCTCCATTGGAGTGGTTTTATTATAAAATCATGGAATTGCTTTATCACACAATTAATTTAATTATATTTAACATTTACTCTAAAAATCATTCAGCACAAATCAAACGCAGTAATTTAAGCAACTAGATCAACATAACTATCACTGTGAGTTTTCGCAGATAGTGTACCTCTGTTAGAGGGGTTTTATTATAAAAACATGAATTTATTTATAAAATCAAACAATTATATTAAAGAACTTTTATTCAAGATATGCAATTAAATATAATTAATCAAAATTAAGAGAGAAGCTAAATTCAATTTAAAGCATTCTTGAATTAAAGAGGCTGGAAGAGGGATCCTACCTTAAGGTGGAACCAAACTATTCACTTCGTCTCTTGTAGCTTTCTAACTGAAATTTGCAGATCCCCCACTGGGTATACACACCTTCACACACATGAAAGGACACCTAGCCCCTATGCACACACCCGCATGGCCATAAGCATGTGCAAGGGGTTCCTTGCACATATGCTTATATGCATATACAAGTCTCCACTCACCTGCATATGTATTTTTATATATATATACATGGGAACATATCATATTTAATACAAGTAAAAGAAACTATTAACTGAAATGAATAAAATGACTCACTGCCTAAAAATATACCCTCACTCTAGTCTTCCATGACGTTGTATTTCTCCAATATCGAGTGTTACTCCATCATGTCACCTTGTATGTAGGATCAAAACCCTGAATGAATATTGATTATACTAAATATATTTAAAAAATAAATGTGTGGTACAAACTATGGCAATAATGTGTTAAAATTTTTACAAATTAGTGCCCAATGTGCATGTAGTCCAGCCAAATAAGTGCAGTTTATGGTGTAATTAGAGGGAATGTCTCCATGTAAACCTATTATAATCTCAGTCACCAATAATATTTTCATCATAACTATAGTTGTCATAACATCTATCCCATATTGGGTGTCTGCAGACCTGTGTTAAATATGGGGTGCGAAGGAATCTAATTAGCAAATTCACCAATTAGCAATAGATTTATCTCAGCTCCTATGAAATTTGATGGACAATTTGATTTGGATAATTACTGTTATACATGAATAAAATATGTGCTAAATGGCGGTGTCTTTGACTAAAAGAGTATTTTCAACTACAATCTGCTTCAAAATTTCCAGATCCCTCCATGGAGAGAGGCAAGAACACATTATTGCTGGTTAAACACATATAGAACCTCTATTTCCATATAGTAAAATCACACTGAAAGAGAATTCAGGTGAGAAGATTACCACCCCCAATATGTTTCTTTATTAGATGGAGAAAATATAGGGAATCCACTAGTACCTCTATGTCCCAATTGAAATATACCATAAGAAAAGGAAGGGTCAAAACTATATTGATATGTACTAGTACCTCGCCCGTGCATACGCACAGTGTTATAATTCAAATCTAATTTTAAAAAATGTATTAAGAGTTTGAGTAGTTAATAATGAGTAATAGTTAAAAATATGTAAAATTTAGGGATTTAGTTATGGATAACAATGAAAACAAATAATGAATAAGAACATCTATCATAAATATTAAATTAATATGAATGAAAAGAAAAAAACATGATGTAAAATGATACCTAAAAGATAAAATTCTGTACATCCATTTATCAACATAAAGGATAAAATTATGGCTTATATGTGTTTTAAGAGGTTTTATGTTTACTATAATAATAGTATAGTTAAATGTGGATGTATAAATGCAAAATATAATATGAACATAACAGATTCAATAATGTTTTTCTGTTACCATGAAATTGAAGCATCACATTTCAATCAATATTGTCAGTTTATTTGTTTATTTTTTTCCTTCAAAACAGGGATGCACGTCATTAACATGACTTGTTTTCATAGTGTCTCTAGAGTTGTTAACATTTAGTTGGACTACGTCATCAGCATCAAACTCACTCAACATATTTTTCTACATCAACAAATGAGTTCAATGAATAAGTAGAAAAAAATGTTGACAAATGTAATCATTAAAGAAGAAATATGATATTTACCACTTTGAAATGAGGAAAAATTCAGTTTGTTTTATGATATAGTAAATGTAAATTAAAGTGAATAAAAACAATCAGTAATGTCCACTCCAATGATGTAATGAATAGAAAAGAAAATGAAGATAAATATCTTAATGCCTTTGTGGAGGAAAATATTGTATTTGTTGTAACAAATCCTATGCCATTGTTGCAGCAGACTCCTAAACATCCAGTGCAGCTGAGATATTATAAAACAACCCTATGTTAGAGTTACATAACTAATCTTTCCCAATAAATGAAGGATAATAAATTTTAGCAGTTTCATTAGGCCTATAAAGGAGAATTACAAACATGCAACCACATAATGTTCTATGGTTAAACATTCTAGGTATATCTACGTATATTGAAATGATAACAAAAAAAACTACTTATTGCATGCTGTAATAAAGACGTATTTAAACTGCATATTAATGTTACGGAACCATAACATAATTATATGTAAGACATTTCATTTTGTACATTAATTACCATTAAATAATACCATTCAATAGATAGTAAAAGATAAATCAAGAATGAAACTAATTACATGTATAAGAAAATAATTGTTTTAACTGAAATAATGATGATAATATAGTGAAAAGAAATAGAAAAACCCTAGACAGTGAAGGACCCAATGATGGTTGTATTCCTCTCAAAATATCCATTTTGATATGTATGATTGTTTTCATATCACACCAAAGTTTTAAACCATTACTAACCTTTTCTTAAATATATTAATAAGAAGTGTGTTGTGACATGGCTGCATACACACCCATGAACTTCTGCATAGCTGGAGATACTGAAATCATTTTCTATCATGTTGGAAAAATGTTGGTCCATAACTACCTTAAGTACATGATTGACAGTATATCTTTTTCAGCGTGCAAGGTTGAATTTGTAGTAACTGGTTTTTGCATCAGTTCTGAAAATAAAAAAGGAATCCTGGCGCTGATATATATGTTTTATATGAGGTGATACCCCTCTATTTAACCCATCTAGGTTTCCATTATAGGTTTTACTCACCCTTTTCAGAATCCAACTATTATAAAATTTATTGACAATCCTGTGGGTTTGTTTTTTTATAAATTGACAGTATATCTTAATCTTCGAATCATCCAGTTCCCCCACAAATCTATGTAGAATAGGATATATCAAATCCACTTGTTGAAACAGTGTTCTTTAGTCAGGAGTGGATCCACTGTGCATGTTTACAGGTAATTCAGATCCACAACATCAACCTCCAGTTGTTTGAGGGACGATGGAGTTTGTATATTTCAGGAAGAAACTATCAAACGTGGATTGTGAGTCTTTGTTGCATCGAGGTAGTTCATGAAGGAGAATCGACCTCTGGTATAGATTCTAATGTGTAAGAGACTGATGAAAAAACCAGTTACTACAACATTTGTGTTGTGACATGGCTGGAAACAACATCATTAAAAAAAGTACTACTGATCAAAATTTCAAATGATTTTTCACTTTTAAACTACAAAATCAAAACAAAATACATGTCAATATGTGGATAAATAGAGAAGAAACATACATGGTATAATAAACAATGATCATCATCATCCAGTGAATTAAACTTAGGTGGGTGCAATAAATCATATTCAATTCTAATTGAGGACCTGTATCGAGAAGCGATAAAACCCAAAAGTCAAGAGGAAAAAATACATCAATGTATACAGTAAATAAATCCTATAGAATTTTGAAAATTTTAATCATTGTGATGGATAATATTACAGTAAATATTAATTTATAATTGAGAAATAGTCTGACTACATACCTTTTATACAATTCTCCCTGCCCAACCATTTTGGAAGGCACATTGCAATAACATTGTCAATACTATTTCCAATGATGCTTGTCCTGAAAGCATAAATGACATTAATGAAATGATAACTATACCATGTTATCATTAATTAAATGAGTATATATGTTAATTTTAATCTAGAAAATAATATGATATAGAAATTTCACCTTTTTCAATGTCATTGATGTTGGAAGATGAAGTAGAATCACCTAAACTGTAGAATTAAACCTGAAAATTATTGATTTCATAACTGAAATCAATTAAAATGGAATTGGAAAATATAAAACATTAAATGAATCTAAAATAATTTTAACAATTTTAATTATTGCAATGGATAAAATTACAATAAATAGTAATTGATAATTGATAAATAGTCGAACTACACACCTTTTATGAAATTCTCCCCACCCAACCCTTTTGTAAGGCACATTGCAATGTCGTTGTCAATAATATTTGTAATGATGCTTGACCTGAAAGCATAAATCACATTAATGAAATGATAACAATATCATGTGTTTATTAATTACAAGAGTAGACATATGAATTTTAATCTTGCAAATAAGATGATATATTAATTTTAACCTTTCCAATGCCATTTATGGTGGAAGATGAATCAACATCACCTAAACTAGAGATTTCACCCATGTATTGAAAACATTAAACAACCAAACATGAAACTCCATCATATTATGAAAATGTGAGTATGGGGATAAATTTCATATTTGAGGATATAGTTGAGTAAAAAAGAAAACATTTCATGATGTAAAAAATGGTGGGGTAAAACAATACCTTTGGCGACAGTGGATAAGTCGACACCGTTAGGGAGGGCGTGGAGCAGTAGATCGGATGAAAGTCGATTTACCAAAAAAATATGGCTATTACACATGTTAGATGAGGGTGTGGAGCAGTAGTAAAAAAATAGTTGGTGTCGTAGCAAGTCCCAACGAAAATCGTAAGTCAGAAATGACGAAGTAGGGAATGGAGTATACGTAAGTTAAAAATTGAAGTTGGTACCGTAGAAAGACCAGATGGAAATCGTGATGGAAAAATGTTTATAAAATAACCATTACCTCCTGAATTTTATATTCACGTCAATCCCAATTGCAAGTCTTGGGAGAAAATCAATTGCATCGGCTATGTTTTCTTGTTGGTTCTCTGTTATGGCCTGTATCCATATCCTGCACACCAATACAAGTCATCAAACTCAAAATATGATCAGTGAAACTAATAGAGGGGCCTCTTCAAGGAAAAAAAGGAAAATTGGACTACATACCGTCAGAGGTTTGCTAGAGGAGATTGAGGGACTGCCTCATAGAAGCATCATTAAGGAGGTATAATGGTCGCATCAGAGGATGATACAATTCAATATAAAAATAATAAAACATAACTACTACATAAAAAATATGTAGAAACAATTAGAAACACCACAATACAATTCAGTATTAAAATAATAAAACCTCATTGCATAATAAAATTACACATATTAACAATCCAAAAATACTATTCACATCAATAGTGAGTCTCAATATCAGTATCATCAGATTCATGATAACTCTCACCCACGCCTCCTATAAAAATACCATCAGCACCTCTCACGCCACCAACATCATCATCGACATAATCATTGGCACCAACACTAACATTGGGACCGACTCTAGCTACAGCTCCAGCTCCGGCTACAACTCCGGCTCCAACTACAGCTCTGGCTCCACCAATATAACTCATCGACATCAATCATGCGTCAACCGTTGCAGCTACTTCTGGTGAAAGTGTAGAAGAAATGGAAGATATAACTTTCTTAATATTTTCAAATATTGCATTTTATGTTTTTTGAGTTGCTTCTTTGATTGTGGAATTCATTTGTTCCACTATGACCAAACCAGAACTAGTACTCAAAGAAACTTTGTCAGTAGACCAATATTGAGATGGTACAATATTATTCCCAGGTCGACAACGCCCTCAGTCCTGATGCTCATCTCCTAATACCTGATGTAGATGATTGTTCGGGACCAAATTGTTAGGCTCTTTCTCTTCCAATGTCTCCAAAGCATTCTATCGATTTATATATAACATAAATTAAAATGACAAAATAATATAAGGAATTAAATTCAGTCAAAATAAAAGAAATTGAAATATACTTACAATCACCTTCTCGGTGTCAGTATTTGGCACGATACCATCTTTCTTTTTGCTGGTTATACAAAACAAAGTAGAGTGAGGAACGCGACCATCAATATTTATTTCTTTCTTCTGGTAAAACACAAAGAAATAAATCAAAATTGGAAGTGAAAAAAATTACAATAAATGAAGATAAATATTTTAAATATTAAATTACCCGTCTTTTCTCAAGATCTGGTAGTGAAGTGTGTCCACGAGTATAAACATGTTTTATTCCACTGTTATTTCTTTTATTTCTGTCTTATTTATCCTATAAAAAAATAATTATATAATTTCATTAACATAAATAAAACTCATTTTCAAATAAATAAATGAATATATATATATATAAATTTAACAAATACCTTAAACTGTTGACTCTTCCAATAGCCGATCATCACTTTGTATTGTGATATTGGGCAATCATGAATCAATGGTACTTCTTCAAGATTCATGCCAACTCACTTTTTCCAACCAAGATATAATTCATACTTGTACTCTCGCCACATTTCACCTAAATCCATTAGCCTTGTAGCCTTGGAATTTTGTCAATCAGGAAAATTATATCAGAGCTACAATGGAGAAAATATTTTTTAAGAAAATATTATAAATTAATATATATAAAAGGTGATTATCATTACTTACCCAGATCTCTGCCCAGGCATTGTCCTTTATTTGTTCTCCAACTTCCCTCCAACTTACTGGTTGAACCGGAATGATGTTGCCTTATCTAGAAAGCGTTCCCATAATGATTTTACATTATGTACCAATCTTTTAATTAGAGATTTGTCCTCATTTTATTCAACCATGATTTCTATGTGTCGATTCCAAACCTCTCACATTTTTGTGCGGCCTCGTCGTCTGGTGGAGACTAGAGATAATCATGAACAAGGTAAAAAAGGATAATAATGTATATGAATTTATCATTAATCACTAATAGTATTGTTTAAATTTACACCAGTAGATGGGGGATTTTTTGACCCCTGAAGTGCAGCGTCTAGAGGGGGAGTAGCCTCTATGGTATGTGGCATATCTGCAGAAGGAGTACTTTGTACAGTAGATGGATAACCCTATACAGATGAGGGTGGACATGGATATGTATATAGCGGTGGAATATATGGGGGCGTAGTTCCCTATACAGTGGATGGTGGGAATTGAAAATAAGGGTGGATGGGAGTCTGAGAACTACCATCCGATGTGGGTGTGGGAAGAAAGGGATATGGATAATGTGGGTATGGATAATATGGAGGTGGCATAATGGGAGGATGACCTTCTGGTGGCTCAAGCGGCATAGTAGTAGGCTGAACTGTATAATCAATACCCCCACCATACTATCAACCTCGGTAGTATAATTAAACCATCTCCTCGACGAAGTATCCTAAAATAACATAGATGATAAAATTAAACGAATGATAAAAAGATTAATAATATGAAAAACCATAATATTCAAACATAAATTTCACTTACAGTGTTGGCCAGCTGGGACATATGTTGTTCATTTCTTCGTATTCTTCTATTTCTTCTAATATCATCATATTCAGACATTTTGACTTGGAAATTTAACATAATATTCTCAAATAAATAGAAATAATGAAAAAATTTAAATAATACAATTGTATCACAAAAAAATGAGATACATTTTCAATGTGATATTTATATTGATAAACTATACTATTTAATTTGATATCATGTATGGAAATTTAAAAAACACATTCAATATTACGATAATGTCAGGTAAATACTTACAAATGTATCAACGTTCTGTGTGGTCTGTGAAAATTTCTGGTTCAAAATCTGTTCTAGCAATTGAGTCATCTGTTTCATCAAATGAAACATTCGAATAAATACCGACAGGTTCATCCACAACATCATTTTCATCCATTTCTTCGTCAAAAATATGTGTGGGAATGACATCAACAATAACACCAAATTATTGTTGTAACGAGTCAGTTACATAAAACACCTGTCCAGCCTATTACGCAAGAATATAAGGTTCATCGGTATAAAGCTGGAAATTCATATCAATCACTCTAAATCCACAGTTATCAATATGCATTTCTGGTCATGTCATTGAATCAAACCACTTACATTTCATCATTGCGACTCGACCATGTTCATAGTAATCTAATAATATGATTCTTTTAACAACACCATAATATGATATATTTTCCAACCAAGGTTGTCTATCTAATGCACTTTCTTAACAATCTTCTGTGGCGCTTATCGTCACACCATCATTCTGTGTTGCCATTTTTTTTGCACATCTATTTATAAAAAATTTAAATCCATTGACAACCATTGCTTTACAATCACGTACCACGTCGTTTGAACCAATGGATAATGCTCTTACTTCATCTGATACCTCATTCATTGGTAGAGTTAAAACCTAAAAGATATCAACATTGAATATTAAACATAGACATGTGATTATGTTATAAGAAGAAAAAAAATCTATTACCTTTGACTTTAACCAAGAAGCAAATTATTTGCTATGCAGCAGTTCCTTCCTCTTAATAGATAGAGAGAAATGTCTCTTTTTTATAATTTCTAAATGTTATCTACAAATATGAAGGCTTAAAAATGTCCGAAGATATGAAGAAACAAAATAATGATAAAATGAATATTTATTAGTTTACTTACTTGATATAATTATCAAGAACACCACAGTTGAATAATACTGTACGATGAGCCATTTTCCACTCTTCCCTACATAAAGTACACAACGAGTACGATCCAGATATCCCCCCTATTTGGGGCAGTGAAGGAAATACAGAATCAATGGGATCATATTGCTCATCTTCAGTTCTCATAAGTTGATTTGACCTTATGGTGACGTTAGCCAAGTATGATGAACAGAAATCCATGAATTCTTGTGCTAAATAACATTTCACAATAGATACTTCAGGGTGATATTTATTTGTCACATAAGATTTCAGTGTAAACATCATTCTTTCTATAGGATACATCCACCGACTCGAAACAGGACCAACAAAAAGAACTTCTGTGGGAAGATGCACAGTCAGATGCAACATACATGTGAAAAATGACGGTGGGAAAATTTTCTCAAAGTCGCAATGAATAATTGGTGCATCTCTCTGCAATTTTTGAAAAACACTTCTGCTCAGCCTTTTGGAACAATGGTCTCAAAAAAATGACATAACTTAATCAAAAAAAATCTAACATTATGTGAAAGTAAATGTCGAATAGCAATAGGAATCAAATCTTGTAACAAGACATGGTAATCATGGGTTTTAAGAGATTTTAGTTTTACATCTTATGTATTCATCCTTTTTAAAATATTACTTGAATAACCATCTAGAACATTCAAACATTCCAAGACCTGAAGAAATTGTTTCTTCTCCACATTTTTCATCAAATAACAGGCAATAGGGACTTTACACTTATTTTTACCAATTAACTAAGGATTAAGTTTTACTCTTATACCCCAAGCCATCAAATCACAACGAGACCGCAAATCATCTTTTGTTTTGCCTTTAACATTTAAAATAGTAGCAAGTAACATCTCACAAATGTTTTCCTCGATATGCATTACATCCAAACAATGACGAAATAAATTCGATGACCAATACAGTAACTCAAATAATATGCTTTTCTTTCTCCAATTGTTATTGGAATTCAAATTAACATGTTTTTTCTTTCTGATATTTGACTGACTTTTTCCAAGAACATAATTCAAATCATCATGTTCTTTAATAAAATCATTCCCTGACATTTGTTGAGTTGTATCGTCTGTCTCGATGGCATTATCGAACTGTCTTCGATTTTTTCTGTATGGATGATCCATTGGTAGAAATCTTCGATGCCCTATGAAGCTGAATGTTCGTCGAAACTTTAATCTTTGAAAAGGTTTATTTTTCCTACAAATAGGGTAGGATAATTTCCCTTTAGTAATCAACGATACATCATTCGGTAGGTAGGGATATCATTTGTCGTCCATAATAAAGTTGCACGAATCATAAAGTACTCCTTCCCGAATACATCGTACGTCTGTGCACCAATAATCCAAAGCTCCTTTAACTCTTCTACTAATAGCTGCAAGTATATATCAATATAATTTCCAGGATCCCTAGGTCCAGATATCAATATACTCATGATATTAAACAGACTCTTCATTCACATCCATGAAAGAAAGCTATAAATGTGAATGAAAACAGGCCAAGTACTGTGTGCAGTATGCATTTGGTGAAATGGGTTGAAACTATCACAGGATAATCCCAATCTAACATTTCATGGGTCAGCTGCAAAATCAAGAAGTAACATATCAAATTTCTTCCATGCCAACCCGTCTGTAGGATGAACTATTTCATCATTATCTTTATTTCTTTCATCTTCATGCCATCTCATATTCTTTGCCATTTATTCTTAAATAAAAGATTTTTGAAGCCTAGGAATTAAAGGGAAGTGCCACATCACAATCTATGGTATGAGAGATTGCATTCCGTCTTTATTATTCTTCCACCTTGATGTGCCACACTGTGTGCACTGACTTAACTCTACATTTTCCTTCCAGAAAAGACAATAATATTTGGGGAAAGAATGAATCTTAATAGATGAAAATCCAATTTTTTCAAACAACTTTGATGCCATGTAATTATTTTCTGGAATACATGCATCATCAGGCAGAAAATCCTTAATAAATTTAAGGAGATAGTCGACCGTAGTATTACTAAATCCATACATTGCTTTTCCATGATATAATTACATTAAAAACTCAAGTTTTCTCATTTTTCCACATGCCTGATATACTGGAGTATTTGCATCTTCCATCATCTTTCTATCACTCTCAACGTCATCATCCTAATTAATAGACGAAAACTGTGTTCCGGTATTCATTTCCTCTTGCACTAGTCAACATGAGGAGATGGCTTCAGAAACAAAAGGAAACCGATCGGAAATATGATTTTTCATACCAATCCTTTCCACTGAATCGATGTCATTCACAACTTGCGCTTTTTTCTCCATTGTGATACCACACATGATACTTTTTTTGGAAACCTTGTTTAGTGATATGATAACTCACTTCCTCGCGAGTTAATCATGGTCTTCCAACAAAATCAAAACACGGGCATCAAATCAATCCTCCATATGAATCATTATTGAATGCAACGTCCAAGAAATGTCACAACTCCTTCTAAAATTCATCAGTGATCCGATAAACCTTGTACATCTAGTATATATCCATTATGAGGAATATGAACATACATTAAATAAATAATCAAGAAAATGAATTAACATTATATATATTGTTTCATAAGATAATAAGTAACCATAAATAACATGTCAATAAAAAATCATAACAAATATTATGGTTAAGGGAATTCATAAATGTTTCAAATTATAAAAAATCATGAATAGTCACACCTTTATATGACCACATAAGATTATTTTGGTGTATCTCCAACACCCACATTAAAAACTAGATGTTTGAACAATTACCTATTATGTTTTTTATAGAATTCTCTGATGGGAACCCCCTCCCCCTCCCTCTTGGACGCCCCCTCGGACACCCCCTTCCCTCCAAGGCAGCCCCCTGACCCCCCTAGACAGCCCCCTACCCATGCACCCCCACACCCCTTGCACCACTCCTTGCCCCCTGCACACTGCTCCCCCAGACCCCTTCACCCCCTCCTAGACATCCCCCATTCCACTTGCACCCCCTACCCCTAATTGTCAATAAGGTTTTCCATATTCTTTAAAAAGGTTAACGACCTACAAGACTTCCTGGTTCATTGAAGAGAGTTATAGAATTTTGTATTTCCTTCACTGTCAGTTAACCATTTAACATTAAATGCTTGTTTTCTCATATTTTCTTTGAACGTGAGAAAAGAGTTGAGTTTGACTATAGTGTTTAGTTCTTGAGTAGGATCAGTGATGTGGTTGGAGCTGGTGTTTTTGTTTTGCAGATCATTGAGGACTTTCTCAAGAATCAAGATGTCATTGTTAACTTGTTTGAATTTAGAGCTGGACCATGTTTTTAGAGTCTGTTTGAGATGTTTCAATTTGAGGTTTCAGGAAAATGCATCATTGTTATAAGACATTGAAGACCAATAGTTCTATATGATATGGGTGAAATCTTCATCAGAGAACCATGCATTGTTAAATATAAAAGGCAATCGGGGTTTCATGACATTAGAGGACACAATGACCAAGATGGTATGATGATAAAAATTCATCTTGTTAAGAGTGGTGCTGGAGATAGTGTCTCATAAATCTATATTAGGGACATTCATGATGTCTCTATTCAATTTGGAGGCAACCATTTTGTTGTAACGTCTTCTATACCAAGTGTATTTTACACCAGTGTGATTAATGTCAATGATATTAGTGTCTCCAATCGAGGATTTAAATTATTTCATTGAAATTGAACCATGAGAAGGTTCAATTTTCTTGCTTGAGTTAAGAATGGCATTAGAGTCGCCAATTAGAAACCAGGGGTAGTTATGTTAGTGCCTAGGGATGAGAGATCATTCCAAATAGTTCTTCTTTCTTGGTATCAATTTTTATAATTGACAAAGGAGGAGAAATTATGTGTTCCATAAATGTTAATGTTTCAAGTAAATATCTGGGCAGAGATATTGAAAACACTTACATTGTGTAAATAAAAGTGTGAAAAAATCTATAAATAATCAGCATTGAGTGTATTATTGATTGCACCAGTAAAAACATAATTTTGTTGGAATAAATCTGATAATACAGAGGGAAACAAAATTTTAGGTTTAGCGATAGAAAATAACATTGGATGATGGTCTTTTTAAAATAATGAACATTTCATAGTTAGCAATACCTTGAAAATTCCAAAAGCGGATCATCATTTAAACCTAAATTAGGAGATAGAACACCCTTTTCTCTTTATTCCACAACCTTTTTCCAATACGTCCTTCTAACCTCTAGGTTATTTTTAGTGGCATGTTCTTGTTTATTCCTATATGTGACTAGAATCTTATTTTAGGTTTCCTAATTAGATCATTCATAGGTTAGTCTACAGAAATATTAGAACAGATCGACAAGGAATTGATATTATGATTAGAATTGAAGTTTCCATATTTCATAGAGAAATCATCATTAATTATATATATAGAAATAGGAGTACCTAAAAACATTGAAGTATCCACTATCTGTTGTTAGGCAGTATCCATATCTATTGGATGGTACAGATTCAATGGAAAGGAAATATTACATGCCTACATATGTTTAGGGTCCTATACCAGGGAGGTGAAAGTCGGTTTGATAGGTTATACATCATTTTTAAAATATTTAGAAGTTATTGTATGTGTATCAGTTGAAACAACCTTAAAAATACTCATCTGACTCCCTAATTATACATAACTGGTAATAGATTTAGAGTGCGCAAGGGGAGAAGGAGCTAAATCCTTCTCTAAATTTATGGTTACCAACTTAATTTCAAGAGTATTATTATTATTAGATATGACAGAGAAGTGATTAACAGATCTCATAGAAGCATGAGTTAATGAAGTTTTAATGGTTGGGCCTGTAGGATTCAAATTACAATGAATTAGAGAACTAATAACATCAACACTATTATCAGGTTGTGAACCATAAAAAGAGTATAAAGGAGAAGAAGAGGTTGTAACTGGATCCTTTTTTTCTCCACCCTATTATCCTCCATGGCCTGAATCTTCTTAATGGATCCAACGAGATACTGCATTTTAGTCACCTGTACCGAGGGTGTAGTTTACTTCATTGATTTAACAGTTTCCAAATCCATGGAAACAGTTACAGTTATACAGCTAGTATGTGTGATATCCTAAACAGATTTTGGGATAGACAATAGATTCCAAAAATCTTTCGAATGGCTAGTTGAATCTATAGTTTTAGAGAAATTATCAGGTACATTTTTTTACTGTTGGTCTGAATCTTTGTCCCTAATGAAATAATGGAATTTAATAGGGAGAAGTCCTCGATTTTTCAAGTACTTAAAGATGAGGAGTGATCATCCATAGACTAAATAGGAAATGATCTAGTGCACACATAGTTATAGGGGGGTGTAGTTAATGCATTGCATTCATTGAACTTCATGTTTTTACCTGGGCTATGTTCAGAATTTTGGTTAGATTCTGATATTTGTTCGGCTGAGCATGTATTGGATTCGTCCTTACTGGATATCCCAATAGCGTCTAAAACCAAAATTTCAATTTCTTCTAAGAGGTATTTATCTTTAATGGAGTTTTCTTCTTATTCAGTAATATTATCCCAGTTTTTACTTCAGTTATCCCTTATGTGTATCACTTTGTTTGACTATTTCATCCAAGTTTTAGATTTCTTTGATGGGGGTATAGGTATATCTATCATAGGGGCTTTATCCTTTTTATTTCTTGTAATTTCATTCCAATCATTTTCAAATGGTTGTGTTACTTATTTTCTAATTACTCTAATGTTGAAAATTATATGACCAATGATCTTACAATGTTCACAAAAGGGAGTTTTCCTCTCATATTCAATTCTAATTTCAGTTTTGTAGTCATTTGAATTGAAATTAATTATGGTGGGAAGATTTGAATCATGTTTAATTTCCACAATAACTCTAGAAAAGAGACATAAGTAGGAATTTAATCTTCTATGATCAATTTTGAGGGGAGTTCCTATGGAGGAGAATATCATTAATAATTTTTGGGTGCCAAAAGAACCAATTAAGACCATGTAGTTTGACCTAGACTTTGGCCAATGTATTCCTATGTGTGTGCGGATTGAATTTAGAGTCCCAATTAGAAATTATGAGTAAAATTAGTTTAAGATTGAGGTTTTCAGTCCTCCAAAATCTCTATAGATCCTCATGTGATTTCAACAAGATATGAAAATATCCTTTGCCTATTGTAATTAATTTCTAGTTTGATGAATTCCAGCAGAGAGAAATGTGTGTATGTAATTCAGATAAATTCTATCAATTTGAGTTAAGAGAGGTGAGATGTAACCACGAAGTAGACCGGGTTTCCTCATTCGATGGTAGCGATGGCCAGCGTCGCGAGGGGATCAAGATGGGGAAGTGGCGCGAAGGCCGTCCAGGAACTGTCGGGGATGAGGATCGGGGAGAGGAGAGGTCGCCAAGGCCGTCGGGGAAGAAGGGTCGCCGCCAAGAGGAGATGTCGCCACCGAGAGGATATGTCGCCACCGAGAGGAGACGTCGCCGCCGATAAGAGAGGTCACTGCTGAGAGATGATATGTTACGAGGGAGGAGGATGTCGGCCGAGAGAAGAAGTCGCGCGGAGAAGAGAGGCCACGGTCGCGAGGATAAGATGGGTTGCGAGGAGTCTGAGGAGAGGAATCACGGAGGACCTCGATGGAGGGTCAAAAAAAATACATAGATATGGAATTTATTAAACGTGGATATAAACCAGGATTTAGACACAATTTTAATAAATTTGTGGCTATAAACTAAGCTTTAACCATGGAATTATAAAACTGTGGCTATAGCCTTGTTTTCTAGTAGTGTCTAGGAAAGGGAAAGAAGTTCTTTCTGAGGGATCAATTGAATGTTTTAAATGTGGTGTGCATGATCATTATACAAATAGATTTCCTATGAAGATGTTTTGAGAATGGGATCACCAAGATCGTACAAATATATGTTTACCAATACCTAATGCCATTCCAATTGAGGATGATGAAACTGACAATGACCAATGAAAGGTATGGATTATTTCTTAACATATTTTTTGACATTATTTAATCTTAGGATATGATTCATGATTTTTTTGTAGAAATGA
This sequence comes from Viscum album, assembly GCA_963277665.1. Classification (NCBI taxonomy): domain Eukaryota; kingdom Viridiplantae; phylum Streptophyta; class Magnoliopsida; order Santalales; family Viscaceae; genus Viscum; species Viscum album. Next base: position 1,622,306,753 of record OY728152.1, read on the forward strand.
TTTATTTCAGAATAAGTTGGAAAATAATGATTAATAGATCCTGAGGAACGTTGAATGAGTAAGAAGTCAACATATAAGGGATTCAAGTGTTATGTTATATTTTAAGATGATGAAATACTTAAATGTATTAAGGCTCTTTTGATGAAGGGATTGTATTTGGAGAATTTTTATAGTATGTGTAACCATGAATTTTGATATACGAAAATTTTATTCAAGAAATAATTATCTTTTCTTTTGAAGATTAATGGTGGAATTTTATTTTGGTAGAATCTATGTTTTTATTATGGACATATAGTGATTTGGTTTTTTATGTAACTGATTAACCTATCATAGAGAATATGTTATTTGGTTAATTACACTTCAGTATGAGACATTAGGTGTCGTTTATTTTTATTTGTAGATAAATGTGAAGATTTACAGTGGAAGACTATGTGACTAAATCCTTCTGAGTTTTGGGTTACAATTTTAGATTGGGTTATTTTGAAGAATTTTATGGACAAGAGTATATTGAATGGTCTCTATTGAACTTTGGGTAGTTTTTGTTGAATTTTGGAGATTAAGAGTAGTATTTCTATATATAAAGGATTATCCTTTTTGTGGATTATATGATCTCGTACTAACCATTTTTGGTTTTGGTTAATGTCTAAAGATAGGGGAAATATATAGCTTTTTTTGTGGATTATGTGATTCTCTAGAAGTTGATTCTTGTGCTTTTGATGGGACCAAGTCAGTTTGAATACTCATCGTTGGGAGAAAGGATGTGTTTGTGGTAGAAATTTAGTAAAGGATAAAAGTTTACATGACAAGTAAGTATGTTTCTTTATATTTTTAGTTAATCTCATAAATAAATTCCTCAACTTTATGAAAAGTAACTTAAAACAAAAACTTTGTATTTTAACTTTTCCTACTGGGGAATCAATGACCGTTTAACCCATCACATGTTTTGTGATTTTCTAGTGGTTAACTTTATCCTAATCATGTTTTCTATCACTGTCCATCAGAACATGACCATTTTTCCTTTCTTCCATATCCATGTTTTCTTACACGGAATCCTGGTATGGGTTATCTCAGGTGACCTTTTTACTTCTCTTTCTTTCTTTTAAAGTGATAGTTTTACTGACTCTTTTCCAATGTGAGACTTTTAATGATGTTTCGAAGACCTGTTTTAAAATTGCGAGGAAACAATTCCAAAATGGGGGGAAGGATGAAACATCCCAGGCAAATAAAGAATATGACATCTTTCATATTTATTCATATTTTTTAATTAAATATTAATTTTACTTTAAAGGGGATTCTATGTTCAATGGCGTACCTGATACACAACAATGGGTTTCTTTGAAATCTTACGCTGCACACTAATAATATAATTTTATTATTTTAAATGGAAATTAACTCCTAGACTTTGTATTGGTGGTAATGAAAAAAATAACTACAATATGATTATTTATGTTTGTTAAATGCATTTAAATTTATCCAATAAAAGTTATAGGATTAAAATGTGAATGAATCTAATTTTAAGCATAATTTACTTCAAAAGGTTGATTTACCACCTTTTAATGGAAAACCCTTTTTAAATATATATTTGGTCACTTTAATCCATTATATTTGACGAAAAAAATCCTTATTTAGAGTGGGTACATTAAAATTTACTTGGCGTAAATTTTTGGAATTTTTCCGATAAAGATCATTTTTTAATGAATCATGAAAAATATTGTATTTTAATTCAAAATTGTGTTTAAATATAATTTATTTATACGGGTAGATTATATTTTTAAATGGTTATAAATTGTTATTAGAATATATTTTAACCATTTAATCCAATGTTATTCATTGGAATTAATTTCATTTTGAAAGTGGACATAAACAATTGACAATCTTTTGATAGTTCTTGTTTTTTAAAAACACGCTATTTGTTTTACCAAAGGGAATTAATTTTAAATTAATTAATTCCACTTATATGTTTTTAATTTAGAAAAATAGAAAAAAAAAATTGAATTTGGAATATCAAATATAGTTTAGGATGAATTTTTGGTATTTTTTTTTGAAAAACATCAATTTTTGATGAATAGTGAAACCACTTAGTAGTAGTTAAAAAAATGACTTTTTTATTTAAATGAAATTTTACCACTTTTTTTAATTGAATTTCAAAAATATGATATAAATGGTTTTTATTAGTAAGTAATATTTGTTTTAATAAGATGAAAATAGTTTTTGGTCAATAGTAACTTTTGACTTATATTTACCGCGGTTAAAGATAAATAGGGTAATTCATGGTTAAGAAAAATTATAATAATTCATAATTACCTTAAAACTTATCCTAACATTATTTTATGAGTAATGGACAAACATGGGAACCCTTGGTTCTATTTTGGGACCCCATGGAGCCACTTATGAATGATAATGACACTTTAGATTAATTAATTTAATGTAAAGGAACAAATGACTTAAACAAAAACCATTTAGTAAATTATTTTTTACATGGTGTTATATAAGTAATGTTTTTAACTATAAATATTCATTGGAAAGATAAAACTATTTCCTATATCATGGTTTTTTTTATAATTTTTAGTTATATAATAAATTAAATTATTTATGACACAATAATGATGTAGTGTTTACCTCATTAATAAATCATTTAAATAAATAAGATTATAAATATTAAAATAACATCCAAAACATGTAAAATTATTATTGGATGATTTTATTTAGACCTTGAGTCATCTTATCTTGGACTCTAATGATTTTTGGACCTTTAGAAACTGAATATCATTATATAGTAAAATAATATTACCACACTTTCCTAAAGTGCCACTCCTCCCCCTTATAAAAATCTCTCACTTATAACCTATTCCACACACCTATAAAAAATTTAGACTCATCCAAACTCTGCCCAATTAAGATCCCTACATCCCTATCCTCCTCCTAGATGCCATAACTTAGGGTTAAGGCACTTCAAAAAGTCTTATTGGTTCAAACCAAATGAAGTTACCCAAATCAAAGGTAACATTGTCTCTTAAATTATTTTATTTTATTTTACTTATCCAACACCTAAACTCTTTTTATTCCTTTATTTTATAACAAAACCAGTATCCTAAATATACTAGTATGTTTTTATGAGAATTATTCGAACTACACTTACACACACCTCCATCTAATTGGTCATGAACATAATGTTTCTGTGGATGGAAAACTATAGTCTCACGAAATGATGATTGTTCAATTACCTCCTACCACCTCTAATGGTGGATATTATGATGAAAATTTATTTATATATGATATATATTTTGTTTATGTTTTCTTTATGCTTCTTTATTTTCCATTTATATCATACCTTTATGGTTTCCATTATAGGTAAACGCGATAATTTCATTTGAGGAAGAGCGTACTACCGCCCCCTCAAAGTTATATGACTCGTTAATGCCTTATGTGGGATGTATAAAGGATGGAGTTAATGATATTATACATGATATTATACTGGAATTATAATATACCTATGTATAATTATGTTTTAATTCCATTAAAATATGAAATAGAAATGAAAGTAGTGTTCATGCGTACGTACGACTTACCGTCTCCATGAATGGTGCATTTCATTTATTACCACCAAATGATATATATTGTTATAAATAAATATATATATATATATATACTGGATATATATGATATATATGATATCTAAATAATTATTATCAATCTGGATATAATTTAATATTGACAACATAGACAACTTGTAAGCATAAGGTGTTCAATTTTGACTCAAGTACCAAATATAGACAAAATGAAAGTTATCAAATTAAATGATTACATAATGTTTATAACATGGTAATAAGTTTTATAAAAAGAATAATATAATTGAAAAATGATCTTAATCAATTAGAAATTAACTTTAGTTTATTATTCAGTATATTAAAGAACGAACGGGTCAAGACGGACAACGAGGTAAGGAGATTTCTTATCTCACTTTTAATTCCGTGAGATTTCCATTGTTCACCACTTATTTATTTCATGTGGTGTATTATTTACTGCCATTTGATATATATTATCATGATTATCTTTATATTCATGGAATTATGTGATTCATTTGATGGTTATTAACTTTTGATAGAATGACTCAATAGATTACAACGAGATAAAGGGTTTCATATCACTTTTTATTCCCGTGAGATTCATGCTATATTTTCCACCATTTCCTTTTGTGTGGTGTATATAATGCCCATGATTGTACTTTTTTGTAATATACATTCATTTATGAGTATTTAAATCTTAATTTTATGATCCTTCTTTCATATGGTGTATGTTTTCTAAGTTACCAAATTGGTAAGGGAACCTTTCACCCTCCTCTTTTTAAAAGACTTCTTTTTGTTATGTCTTTTAATTTACATCTTATTATGTTTGGATATGTTCTTCTATATCCTTATTGATTTTAATTTTATTTTTAAGTAATGATATACCATTTTTATCTCATCAACTCATTTTATTAATTTCAAAGTGACGCCATTAGGCTGTCGAATTTTGGAACGATAACTTCTTAACCCAATTTAAATTCTTTGGGTTATACTTTTACTCATTCAATATGTTGTCCTATGAATATATGTAAATGACCTCTGATTGTTTTACAATTAATATCCACTTATATTGGGTGTATTTATATTTTTGACACATAATTATGTGATTGATTTATCCTTAATTTAAGGATACAATCTTTATAAGGGATTTCATCTCAATTTACATTTTCATTGAGACTTCATTGTTGTTATGAACCAATTCACTCTTATATGGTGTATATACTATCCTTTGTCATATTATATCATGAATCTCTTTATTCTCATAATGTTATAAAGTTTTGATTAAATGTTATTCCTCAATTATTTTAATTCAAGAGTCTCTCATTTTGTTAAAAACTATTTAACTAAAATATCGTTTTAAATATTTTAAAGTTTTATTATTATAAATATTTATCTTTAATGTCCATGTTTGAAAAATGGTATTGAGTATTTATTTATATGGACATTAATGTTTTAAAATTTTAATTCCATTAAAATCTTCAAAGTGGTATGGGACACTTTGATTCAAAAATATCTCTTTAAATGGTTTATGAAAATAGATTGATTATTTCAATATCTTGAAATTACTTCTTGTGATTGAAAATGAAATGTTATTAGTGAAATATTTATATTTGAAATATTTTATGTGTTGTGATGGTAATTGTACATTTGAAGTGTGGTTACGTGATAAACCATATGAAGGGTGGTGTCGTGATAAACCAGGATGGGTGGTTACGTTATAACCTCCAATGCATTGGGTATGGAAGTCAGTCGTATGGCTATTACATTTAGTGATATGTGTGGAAGTGGACTGTATAGTTATTCTATTTAAGTATTTTTATGTCCCAAGTTACCTTTATATGTTATTTGTTCTTCATATGGGTTTTATGGTAATCTTTTGGTAACAAAATGGTAATTATTGATCTTTTATTCAATGAAGAGTATTTACTACTTCTTAAAGGTGAAAAGTATTACTTACGATAAATTATTCGTGGTTTACATGTTGTTTTGAAAAACTAATAGTTTTCCGTCTTTGTGTACCTATTACTGAGATTTTTGTGATCATCCCATGTTTTGAAATGTTTTTCACAGGACTTAAAGAAGAATAGGGTCAAGGATGGGATCAAGGAAAAGTCTTGTTATCTTAGACATGGAACTAGACATGAATCTTTTTGTAAGAGTTTTTGTTTTTTGAAAAAAATGGAAACTGAGTAGAAGTTTCTACTTTTTATTTTTTGAAAAGAAGTGTAATAGTTATGACCTTATTCTATAAAACTATAAACCTGAAAAGATCCTCAATGTGAATTATTCATTTAATTCAAGATTATGAAATGTTTACGGTCGGGTCCTTACAGTTGGTATCAAAGGATGATTTAGATAACTTTAGAAGTTAGGGTGTTCTTTAAGCATAAGTGACATTACCATAATGGTTAGTATTTTAGAAAGAGACAATGTTATTTTAGATAAAGTGAATGAGTATAATATAACATGAATAAGTATATTTTAGTATTTACCCTTCTCTTAAGATATTATATGATGATATTACTGTTATACTCACACTGAGATTTTTGGTTTTAGAAAATGGCTGGATCTAGCGGGCACCAAAGTAATAGTGAATGTGAAGAAAACTGTGATGGTTTTTTGAACGATCAACTGAATGAAATGGGAGATGCAATGAGGACTCTTGTGGTTCTTTTGAACCAACTATCTTGAGTCATGTTTGACCACCTGAACCTTGGTGATTTTTATAAGGCATCATATATACAAGAAACAAATACCTATGAATGTTCATCTAATAATCACAAATGTATGCATGTTCAATATCCTATATGTCAAGTATTTTGAAAGAAACACCGAGGAAAATGCTTCAAAGGGATGGTAATATGATATAGATGTGGGAATTAAGGTCATAAAGTAAGAACCTACTGTGGAAAAAGGAATCATCCAGTTGACTCTAAGAAAGGGAAAGAAGTTCTTTATGAGGGATCAATTGAATGTTTTAAATGTTGTGTGCATGGTCATTATACAAATAGATGTCCTACGAAGATGTTTCGAGAATGGGATCACCAGGATCGTACAAATATTTGATTACCAATACCTAATTCCATTCCAATTGAGGATGAAGAAACTGACAATGACCAATGAAAGACATGGATTATTTCTTAACATATGTTTTGACATTATTGAATATTAGGATATGATTCATTATTTTGTTTATGAGAATGAATTATTTAAGAATAAGTTGGAGAGGAATGGTTAATGGATCATGAAGAACGTTGAATGAGTAAGAAGTCAATATATAAGGGATTCAACTGTTATGGTAGATTTTATGATGATAAAATACATAAAATTATCAAGGCTCTTTTAATGATGGGATTATATTGGTACACTTTTTATATTATGTGTAGCCCTGATGTTTGATATATGAAAATTTTATTCAAGGAATAATTATCTTTTCTTTTGAAGAGTAATGGTGGAATTTTATTTTGGGAGAATCTATGTTTTTATTATGAACATATGGTGATTTGGTTTTTTATGGAAATGATTAAACTATAATATAGAATATGTGATTTGGTTAATTAAACTTCAGTATGATACTTTAAGAGTAGTTGATTTTTATTTGGAGATAAATGATAAGATTTATAGTGGAAGTCTATGTGACTAAATCCTTCTGAGTTTTGGTTTACAATCTTAGTTTGGGTTATTTTGAAGAATTTTAACGACAACAGTATATTGAATGGTTTTTATTGAACTTTGGGTACTTTTTGCTGAATTTTGGAGATTAAGAGTAGTATTTCTTTTTATAAAGGATTATCCTTTTTGGAGATTATATGATCTCATACTGACCATTTTTGGTTTTGGATAATTTCTAAAGACAGGGGAAATATATAGATTTTTTTGTGGATTATGTGATTTTCCAGAAGTTGATTCTTGTGCTTTTGATGTGACCAAGTCAGTTTGAATACTCATCGTTGGGAGAAAAGATGTGTTTTTGGTAGATATTTAGTAAAGGATGAAAGTATACATGACAATTTAGTATGTTTCCTTATGTTTTTAGTTAAGCTCTATCATGACCCGCCTTCACCAAAAAGGAGAGAAGGGACAACAGATTGCATGACCCTTTATTCTTTATGTTTAAGGAGAGATAATGACCCCTGAGACCCGCCTTTGATAGGTCCCAGAGTGGTGCCCAGAGCCAAGGGTATAGAATCACACACAAGATGGAAGGCATCACCCTTTTTCTTTTTATAGGATCGGGAGATAAGATAAAAACTCCAAAAACACCAAAGTTTAAATTAAAGGTAAATCCAAAAGTAAACCATTCCCATATGCATGCTCAAAATTTAAAGATACAAGCCACAAGAACTCGAAAGGTAAAGTACCAAGAAAAGGAAAATGAAAACAACAACTGCCCCAAGGTCCGAGCTGGTACGGTCCCGCATGATCCTTGAAGTCCTCCTGGAAACTTGAAAGTAGTTTTATATACGTAGGGTGATCATACGAGTATACTCAGTAGGGTAAACAAAAGACTCTCGTGCACAAGTGGGGAGGCATTCTAATTCCCTGTGAGAAAAGTACAACCAAAGCACCATGAAAGGAAAACTATCCATCCAAGCCTCAACAAGGCACACTCCCCAAATAACACAAGTCAAGTAATGTATATTAATAGCAAATTGATGTTTGGGTACCCCGCACCACTTTCCCACTGGTTATTGAAGACATCCTATGCATCGAACCAATCCTGCCATTCTCACCGCATTCCCACTGCCACACCCCTCCCGCACACACCTGGGCCACAACCACACATCCCAACCGCAAACACCTAGGCCAAAACAATCATCCCGCTCGTAGACACCTGGGCCTCAACAACCACATGTAACCAATCCTGAAACACCTAGGCTAGAACAACAACTGCCACGCCCGAAGACACCTGGGCCTCATCCTGAAGATACTTGGGAAACAAAATGCCCACAAACACCTGGGGCAACAACCAAAAATAAACTACCCGAAGATTCTTGCGGTAATATTAGACATCAGGCCATCACATCCTGCCTGAAGAGTCCTAGGATATTCGGGAAAGGGAGTAGAAAAGGAGCTAATAACCAGCCACTCATGGGAGTGTTGAAAAAAACACCCTCCCCCATGAAATGGTGGTGTTCGACACTAAGTTCTCAACTTGGGTGGAGTGTGAATAAGAAAACATAAAAAATACAGGTATATGTATAGTTAACAAGCACTCATCCCAACATAGGGTTCCCTATGCCAACCCAAGCATAACACCCTTGTTACTATTCATTCATAAAACAAGCCACAACACTCACAGCCAAGTCACAACTCATTACCAAAACTAATTCCCCGTTTAACCCATTCTTAGTTTCATGTTCAAGTGACCTTATTTAAGTAAATTATTCACTACTTGGCAACTAACAGGCATAACCATAGGCCAGGAAAAGAGAAAATTCCAACAACAATTTAAGAAATCACACCCCATTCTTTTGTGATGTCACAATCAACAAAGTGATAAATGAGATCCCTCAAAGTACTGGATCCAAACCAAGCCTTGAAATACAGCCCCATGCCATTTCAGATTCACAACCAACAACCGTTCCACAACAGAGAATCACATCCTCACCCACATAATCTCCCAAGTATCAAACAAAACAACACACATTCTGCCAAAACAGAGTGGGAAACATCCAGGTTCATGAATATTATTCATTAGGTTCTTCATTCCGTTTGTTAACAGGGGTGATCACACAAGGATTCTTATTTTACTGAACATCCATTTAAACCAAACTGAGTTTAGGTGACTAACCAATTCCATCTTACCGTTATATAGTCATCTCAAAAGACAAGGGTTCACTAGGACGCAAGGAAAGACCACCAACGACCATGATTTTCAGTGAGCACGAACCCATATAGTTCAAAACACATATCAACATAAAAGAGCAGAACATGGATCACACCCCCTTCATTTTTTAAAGGTCCATTCATTATCTTCATTATGTTTGGTTCCATCAAACCCCACAGAAACAATATCATACCCACCCCGCATGATACAGAGCAAGGAGAGGTGAATGGAAAACCCTACCTAGTTGATCAAGGATCGAAGCTCTTCTCCACGTGCCAAGAACAGGGGATGCACGACTTGAAGGGGAGTAACGTCGGGGACTCCCAGGATGAGAAGAAAACTCCATCACAAGCACACCACAAGCCTCGAGAAGAAGGGACTCTAGGTGCGAGAGGAAGAAAGAAGAAAACCAGACGAGAAGAAGAAGAAGGAAACTCTAGCTTGAGATATAAAGAGGAGATACTACTATTATGGGATATGGAATTTTGAATTCCTGGAAAGTCGGATCGTGGTTTCCTATGCAGGTGGGTAGTTACACATGATGATATTAAGGTTTTATTTAATACCCCCCCATTGGGGTGGTTTTTTGGGATTTTTAGGAATTAATTATGGGCATTAAATGACCTTAAAAAGGGTATTAAAATTAATTTACTTCAAGAGATACGTTGCTGGAGAAGAAAAGTCAGGGACCGGAAAAAGAACAAAGGGCTCGGTGAGGACACGGTGCCACCATCACAGCGTCACCCTTACGGTGCCACCGTGACCGGTGCGACCATCATGGTTCCATCATGACCGGTTCCACCTTGACCGGTGCGACCGTCACGGTGCCACCGTGACTGGTGCCACTGTCACGGTGCTACTATGACCGGTGCCACCATTTTGGTGGAGTCGTGTTTTGGCAAAGTAAATGGCCAGGAATGTCTGGCCCATTACATCAGATACCTCTCAAACTATTCTCGCCCTCGAGAATTAAAACTAGACCTGAAGAAAGGAGAGGGGTCCGAACAACCACCTCGAAAGATACCTCTCAGGAGTAGACCTCTTTGTTACCATGGAATGCCCCCTTCTCCATCTATATCCTAAAAAATCACAAACATACCGCTCCTCTCCCCCGTGCAACCATGCAAAACAAAATTTTAAACCGTCCGGTCATGTGGGTGAGGGGTTTCCCTTCCTCCATTTTAAGACACTATCCGCTTTGGGCGACACTGACTCGCCTTCACGGGGTTAGGAACATCCACTTTAATGCATCTTAACTGGGGATCAGGTAATCCCCTCCCACATTTTAGGACACTTCACACACATCCATAGAAAAATGAAAACCGCACATTCCATAGTTAACAAGGTAATGTGTTCCATCAACCAAGTACAAAAAAACTCAAAACAACTCCAGGTATTGGGCACACATATGTGATTTCCTTTCCCAGGTACTCTCCTCAATCCTACTATGCCTCCATAACACACGAACCAAGGGAATGGTTCTCCCACGAAGCTACTTCTCCCCACGTTCCTCGATCCTCACTAGCCTTTCCAAAAAAATCATGTCGGTCTCGATGTCTAGATTTCCCCAGTCGAGGACGTGTGAATCATCGTGCAGATACTGTCAGAGTTGTGACAAATGGAAGACGTCATGTATCCTTAGTAGCGGAGGTGGTAACGTTAGCTGATAAGCCACTTATCTGACCCACCACAACACTTCGAAGGGTCCGATGAACCTTGGAGAAATCTTACTCCCCCTCTCGAACCTCTGCTGCCCACGCTAAGGGGAGACCTTCAAGAAAACGTGGTCCCTGACCTCGAACTCCAAGGGTATCCTCCTATTATCGGCATATGACTTCTACCGGTCCTGAGCTACCTTCACCTTCTCCCGTATAAGCTAAATCTTCCCCGTCATGCTCTGCACCACCTCTGGGCCAAGGACAGTTGTTTCTCCAACCTCGGTCCAGCAAACGGGTGAGCGACATGGCCTTCCGTACAAGGCTTCGAACCAAGCCATGATAATGGTAGAGTGATAGCTATTATTTTGGGAAAACTCTTCCAGAGGCAAGTGCCGCACCCATGAACCTCCGAAGTCTAGGATACATTCCCGTATCAAATCTTCCATTTTCTGGATGGTGCGCTCTGTCTTCCCATCTGTCTGGGGGTGGAATGTAGTGCTAAGGCATAGCTGGGTGCCAAAAGCATGTTGCAATCCTTCCTAGACTCGTGAGGTAAACCGTGAATCCCTATCCGAGATTATGGACCTCGGAACTCCATGAAACTTCACCACCTCATCCACATACCTCCATGCTAAGGAATCAATTGCACCCGACTCCTTGATCGCCAGGAAGTGAGACAATTTTGTAAACCGGTCCACCACCACCCAGATGGCGTCGCAGCCTCCTTGAACCTTGGGTAGCCCTGTGACGAAATGCATCGAGATGTCATCCCACTTCCACTCTGAGACATCTAAAGGTTGCAACAAACCTCCTAGAACATGGTGCTCAGCCTTAACCTGCTGACGCACTAGGAACTTGGCCACGAACTCTGCCACCGCCCGCTTTACCCCAGGCCACCAAAACTGTCTCCTCAGACTCTGGTATATCTTGGAAACTCCCGGGTGCACCGCTAGGGGTGAGTTTTAGAAATCACCAAGAACCCTCTCACGCATCATCTCTGGAATAAACATCTTCCCTCGGAAAATCATTCGATTATGACCATCCTCCGTCCACCCTTCCGGGGCATCACCTTGGGAAACCCGGTCATGCATCACTTCAATTTCGGAGTCTCCCCACTAGGACTCCTCCAAATGCCGCAGGAGAAAAGAATACACTGTCATCTGATATAGGAAACTTCCTCCACCATCTATCCTTGCATCCAGGTGCAGGGAATCCAATTCCTCCATCACCTTCCAAGCATCTGCCGACTCTCGAACTGCATCCTTCTGTGACTTCCTGCTCAAGGAATCAGACACCACATTCCCTTTTCCTAAGGTGTAGGAAATTTCGAAGTCATAGTCTTGAAAGAACTCCATCAACCATCACTGCCGTAAGTTTAGGTCCCACTAGGAGAAGATATACTTCAAGCTTTTGTGAACCGTGAAGACCACAAAGTGCTCCTCGATGAGGTAATTCCGCCACAAATTTAGTGAAAAAATGACCTCCACAAGCTCTAGGTTGTGGGTGGAATAATTACACTCATGAGGACATAAATTCCTAGACCCATAAGAGATCACCCCTTTTCGCTGCAACAACACACATCTGAGGCCTTGCCTTGAAACATCACGGAACACCACATACGCCGCCCCTTCTTTTGGATATCTCAGCACTGGGGAACTTACCAACTTCTCCTTCAGATAGCTAAAGGATGCCTCTCAATACCCGTTCTACACAAAAGCCTGGTCCCTCTTGGTCAAAGCTGTCAAAGGTGCTGCAACTCAAGAGAAGTTGGGTACAAACCTCCGGTAGTAACCTGCCAGCACGAGGAAACTACGAACCTCTTCTAAATTCTTTGGTGCTTCCCAAGAAACAACCGCCTCGACCTTCGATGGGTCCACTGTTATCCCCCGCTCGGACACCACTTTCCCATGTAAGTTTACTTATTGAATCCATAACATGCACTTGGACAACTTTCCATAGAGTTGGTGCTTCTGGAGGACCCCTAAAACCGTTCTTAGGTGCTCAGCGTGATCCTCATCTGATCTTGAGTAGATCATGATGTCATCAATAAACATGACTACAAACCAGTCCAGATACTCCCGAAAGAAAGAGTTCATGAGACCCATGAATAAAGCTAGAGCGTTCGTAACGTCGAACGACATGCCCACAAACTCAAATTTCCTGTATCTGCAAATGAAGGCAGTCCTAGAGATGTCTCCCTCCTTCACCCTCAACTGGTGATATCCATACCACAGATTGATCTTAGATAACCATCTTTCCCCTTTAAACTGGTCAAAGTGATAATCTATCCTTGGAAGAGGGTAGCGATTCTTGACTGCCACCTGATTCAGCCTCTTGTAGTCTAAGCACAGACTGAGACCACCATCCGCCTTCTTTGCAAACAAGACTGGGGCACCCCATGGCGATTCACTTGGTCAAATGAAACCCTTCTTCATCAGATCGTCAATTTGAATGTGCAACTCCCGTAACTCAGAAGTTTCCATCTGGTAGGGGGCCATCGAAATCGGACGAGCACCAGGTTACAAGTCTATCCCGAACTCAACATCACGTTAAGGGGGTAGAGTTGTCACCTCTTCAGGGAAGACATCCATAAACTCACTAATGACACCTGGAACTTCCACCATCTCTGCGTCCACCGACTCCAATAATAACTCAGCTAACATGGAAAGGAGGGGTTCCTCTCACCTTATGCTTTTATGGCCACCCCGCTCGTTGATGAAAGTTACACGTCGGCCGCCCAAGTCTGAAAACGTGACCCCTCCTCTGAAGCAACCAATGACGACACAAACGGAGAACTACTATTCAATTCCTAGGATGACATCGTATGGATGGATCTACAACAGAAGAAGATTCCTGATAGACTGATGTGGCCATATCACCAGCTTACACCCTCATCAAACATAAGACAAGTCGGTCTAACCTCCGACCGGTGTGCTCAGCACTAGGGGCACTGGAAGTATCTCAATGTCTAAACCTAGAGCACGAGCCAGAATGGGTGTAACAATGGAGTGTGAAGCTACTGTATCGAACAAGGCCTAAGAAAGGGTACTAAACAAGCTAATCGTACCTCGAACGACCTATGGCCCTACTGGAACTGCTGCCTATGCAGCGTGCAACTGTCCATGCCCAGCTCCCCTCCCTCTCGGCTATCGGCCGCCTCCCTGACCACACCCTGGTTGAGGTCCCTGAGAGGATCCCAGAGGTCGGCCTCCTCCCGCCACCTCTGGTCTCGGAGGGGTGGGAGCTTGCTGTCCTTACTGCTGCTGCTGAAAGGGCCTAGTTGGAAACTACTATGGCTGAGGTGGGCACTGAACCTACCCACCCCCGATGTACTGTACTCTGTCCAGTCACTGATTCCGAAGGTTTCTATTTCTCCCATAGATGAAGCACCTCAGTCTTGGGCCCGAAGGAAAAGGGAGAGGACCGGGGGATGAGAATTGGAACTGTTGAGGCCTGCTTCCTGCTGTTCGAAACCTAGAGGGTCCTGCTGGTAGAGACCTACTGCTGACGGCCTTCCCCTTTGATGAGCCAAATTAGATTCCCTCTCGTGATAAACCTACCAGTGTGTGCATCCTTTCCATATTTTTATCTTTTTGCGGGACCTCTATGTAGGTCGGTAAGGTGAAGGGAGTAATAGCCTATTGAAGAGAAGGTCGAAGCGCCTCCTCAAAACTTCTCTTCTGAGACTCCTTGTTCAGAAAGAAGTTAGGATAAAAGTGAAAGAGATCCTTTAACTTGATCCCCAACTCTCTTACTGAAATGCTCCCCTACTGGAGGGATAACATCTCCTAACTCTTTTCAGCCTTCATCGTGGAAGAGAGGAATTATGCCCAGAACTCCCTCTCGAAGTCAGCCCACGCAACCTCAACCTCCTTATTTTCCCCGAGATAAAGCATCCACCACTGACGCGCTGCTCCTCGCATCTGGCTAATGGACAGAGGAACCCAGTACTCTGTTAGAGCCAGAATCAAGCCTAAAGCTATCACTAGCTCCTCAATCTAGCTCTATATCTCCACATCTAAGATTCTACCCTCGTAATTCCCAAGGGTCTGCCGCTGAAAGGTACGAAGCGTCCTCTGACACTGATCGTACTCCTCTCGGTCAGCCCTCTGTCGATCAACCAAAGCAACCTACGAGGACTCAATTTTCCGCACTACTCGTGGTGGTCTCTCTGGTGCCATAACTGCAAGGTAAACAAGGAATGCCTAAGCCCGAGTAGTGTAGGATATTGTTCTTAAATTTTTCTTAGACTTCTTGTTTATTTTAAATCCCCAAAACACCCATAACACACAAGAACAAAAGTCATTATGATGCATGTACCTTTCCTAGGGTCTCTACCCTACAATTATTGTAGCCTCACTTGGTCTTTTGGTTGGTCAAGATTCCTTCCATCAGTTCATGGGGGCCCTAAAATCCCATGACCTAGCCGGTCTTCCCTAGCCTATTTCACGCACCAAGATCATGCAACACCATTTCCCTACCACCCCATTCAATCATCACCGTTCCTAACTCCAGACTCCATCCTATCTCTCAACCATCACCTATGATACCATTATGTCATGACCCACCTTCACCAGAAAGGACAGAAGGGACAACAGATTGCCAAACCATTCCTTCTTTAATTTGATGGAGAGATAATGACCCCTGAGACCTGCCTTTTATAGGTTTCGGAGTGGATACCAGCTCCAATGGTATAGAATCACACACAATATGGAAGGCATTACCCTTTTTATTTTTATAGCATCGGGGGATAAGATAGAAACTCCAACAACACCAAAGATGAATGTAAAGGTAAATCCGAAAGTAAACCATTCCCATATTCATGTTCAAAAGTAAAAGATACAAGCCACAAGAACTGAAAAGGTAAAGTACCAAGAAAAGGAAAACAACAACAGAAACTACCCCAAGGTCCGAGCTAGTATGGTCCTCCACAATCCCTGAAGTCCTCCTGGAAACCTAAAAGCAGTTTTATATATGTAGGGTGAGCATAAGAGTATACTCAGTAGGGTAAGCCAAAGACTCTCATGCACATGTGGGGAGGCATTCTAATGCCCTATGAGAAAAAGACAACCAAAGCACCTAGCAAGGAAAACTATCCACCCAAGCTTCACCAAGGCACACTCCCCAAATAACGCAAGTCATGTAATGTATAGTAATAGAACATCGATGTTTGGGTACCCCAAGCCACTTTCCCACTAGTTATTGAAGACATCCTACACATCGAACCAATACCGCCATTCTCACGGCAGTCCCATTACCACACCCCACCCGCACACACCTGGGCTACAACCACACATCCCAACAGCAAACACCTAGGCCACAACCGTCATCCCACTCGTAGACACCTAGGCCTCAACAAACACACGTAACCAAGCCCACAAACACCTAGGCCAGAACAACCACTGCCGCGCCCGAAGACACCTGGGCCTCATCCTGAAGATACTTGGGAAACAAAATGCCCACAAACACCTCGGCCAAAAACCAAAACTACACTGCCCGAAGATTCTTGGGGTAATAATAGACTTCAGGCCATCACATCCTACCCGAAGAGTCTTAGGATATTTAAGAATGGGAGCAGAAAAGGAGCTAATAACCAGCCACTCATGGGAGTGATGAAAAAAACACCATCCCCCATGAAATGGGGGGTGTTCGACACTAAGTGCTCAACTAGGGTGGGGTGTGAATAAGAAAACATAAAAACTACAGGTATATGTATAGTTAACACACACTCATCCCAGCCTAGGGTTCCCTATGCAAACCCAATCATAACACCCTTGTTACTATTCATTCATAAAAGAAGCCACATCACTCACGGCCAAGTCACAACTCATTCCCAAAACTAATTCCCTATTTAACCCATTCTTAGTTTCATGTTCAAGTGACCTCATTTAAGTAAATTCTGCACTACTAGGAAACTAACGGGAATAACCACAGGCCAGGAAAAGAGAAACAACCAAACAAAAATTTAATCATTCAAACCCAGTTCTCTTGTGAATTCAGAATCAACAAAGGGATAAGTGAGATCCCTCGAAGTACTGGAACCAAACCAAGCCTCGAAATACAGCCCCACGCCATGTTAGATTCACAACCAACAACCGTGCCAAAATAAAGGATCCCATCCTCACCCAAATCATCCTTTAAGACTCAAACAAAATAACACACCTACTGCCAAAACAGAGTGGGAAACTTCCAGGTTCAAGCACATTATTCATTAGGTTCTTTTTTATGTTTGTTAACAGGGGTGATCACACGTGGATTCTTGTTTTACTAAACATCCATTTAAACCAAACTGAGTTTAGGTGACTAACCAATTCCATGTTACAGTTATATAGTCATCTCAAAAGACTAGGGTTCATTAGGATGCAAGGAAAGACCACCAACGACCATGATTTTCCGTGAGCATGAACCCGTACAGTTCACAACACATATCAACATAAAAGAGAAGAACATAGATCACACACCCCTGAATTATTTAAATGTATGTTCATTATCTTCATTAAGTTTGGTTCCATAAATCCCAGTAGAAAAAATAGAATACCCACCTCGCATGATACACATTAAGGAGAGGTGAAGGAAAAACCCTACCTGGTTGATCAAGGATCGAAGCTCTTCTCCACACGCTAAGAACAGGGGATGCACGACTTGTAGGGGAGGAACCTCGGGGACTCCAAGGATGAGAAAAAACTCCAGCACAAGCACACCACAAGCCTCGGGAAGAAGGGACTCTAGGCGCACGAGGAAGAAAGAAGAAAACTAGCCGAGAAGAATAAGAAGGAAACTCTAGCGTGAGATATAAAGAGAATATCCTACTCTTACGAGATATGGAATTTTGAATGCTTGTAAAGTCAGATCATGGTTTTATACGCAGGTTGGCAGTTACACACGATTATATGAAGGTGTTATTTAATACCCCCCCCATCGGGGAGTTTTTTCAGGATTTTTAGTAATTAATTATGGGCTTTAAATGACTTTAAAAAGGGTATTAAAATTAATTTAGGTCAAAAGATACGTTGCAGGAGCAGAAAAGTCGGGGATTGGAAAAAAGAAAAAATGGCTCGGTGAGGACACAGTGCCATCGTCACAGTGTCACCCTTACGGTGCCACCGTGACTGGTGCAACTGTCATGATGCCACTGTCACCAGTGCCATCGTCACGGTGCCATCGTTTTGGTGGAGCCGTGTTTTGTCAAAGTAAATGGCCTGGAAGGTCCTGGCCATTACAAGATCATAAATATATTAATCCACTTTATGAAAAGTAACTTAAAACAAAAACATTTTTTGTTAACTTTTCTTATTGGGGAATCAAAGACCGTTTAACCCATCACATGTTTGTGATTTTTTGGTGGTTAACTTTATCCTAATCATGTTTTGTATCACTCTCCATCAGAACATGACCATTATTTCTTTCATACATATCCATGTTTTCTTACATGGAATCCTAGTACGGGTTATCTTGGGTGAACTTTGTACTTCTCTTTTTTTCTTTTAAAGTGATAGTTTTACTTACTCTTTTCCGATGTGGGACTTTTAATGAAGTTTCTAAGACCTATTTTAAAATTTCGAGGATGAAATTCCAAAAAGGGGGGAAGGATGTAACATCCCAGGTAAATAAAGAACATCAAAATTTTCATATTTATTAATATTTTAGAATTAAATATTAATTCTTCTTTAAAGGGGATTCTATGTTCAATGGCGTACCTGATACACAACAATGGGTTTCTTTGAAATCTTACATTGCATACTAATAATATAATATTATTTTTTTAAATTGAAATTAACTTCTAGCCGTTGTTTTGGTGGGAAGGAATAAAACTAACTACAATATGATTATACATGTTTGTTAAATGTATTAACTTTTATCCAATAAAAGTTAGAGGCATAAAATGTGAATGAATCTAATTTTAAGCATAATTTACATTGAAAGGTCAATTTACAGCCTTTTAATGGAGAAAACTCATTAAATCCAGTTTTGGTAACTTTAATACATTTTATTTGACCAAATAAAATCCTTCTTTAGAATGGGGACATGAAAATTTACTTTTTTTGAAAATTTTTGGAATTTTTATGATAATGTTCATTTTTAATGAATAGTAAAAAATACTGTATTTTAATTCAAAACTGCATTTTACTATAATTTATTTATATGGTTGGATTATATTCATAATTATTTTTAAAGTGTAATTAGAATATATTTTTACCATTTAATCCAATGTTGGTCATTGGAATTAATTTCACATTGAAAGCAAACATAAACAAGTGTCAATCTTTTGATAGTTATTGTTTCTTAAAAACTTGCTATTTGTTTTAACAACAGGAATTAATTTTAAATTAATTAATGCCACTTCTATGTTTTTAATTTATCAAAATAGACATAATTTTGAATTCAGAATATCAAATATAGCTTAGGCTTATTTTTTTTGTATTTTTCTAAAAATCTTCAATTTTTGATGAACAGTGAATCCACTTAGTAGTGGTTAAAAAAACTGCCTTTTTCATTTAAATGAAATTTTACCACTTATATGAATTGAATTTAAAAAATCTGAAATACATGGTTGTTATTAGTAATTAAATTTTGGTTCAATAAGATGAAAATAATTTTTTGTGAATAGTAACTTTTTACATTTATTTACCACGATTAAAGGTAAATAGGGTAATTCAAGGTAAAACGAATACTATAAAAACTCAAAATTACCTTAACACTTGTCCTAACCTTATTGTATGAGTAAGGGCTGACCATGTTCATCCTTGGGTCTATTTTGGGACCCCGTGGATCCACTTATGAATGAAAATGACACTTTAGATTAATTAATTTAATGTAATGGGAAAAATGACATAAACAAAAATATTTTAGTAAATTAATTTTTATATGGTGTTATATAAGTAATATTTTTAACTATAAATATTCATTGGAAAGATAAAAATAATTCCTACATAATGTTATTTTTTTATATTTTGTAGATATCAAATAAATTAAATTATTTATGACACAATAATGATGCATTGTTTACCTCATTAATAATTAATTTAAATAAATATTACTATAAATATTAAAATAACATCCAAAACATTTCCAATTTTTATAGAAATATTTTATTTCTACCATGAGTCATCTTATCTTTGACTCTAATTATTTTTGGACTTTTAGAAACTGAATATCATTATATAATAAAATAATATTATCAGACTTTCCTAAAGAGCCCCTCTTCCCCCTTCTAAAAATCCCTCACATTTAACCAATTTCACACACCTCTCAAGCCTTTAAGATCGTCCAAACTCTTCAAAATTAAGCTCCCTACATCCCTATGCCCATTTTAGAAGCCATACCTTATGAAGAAGGCACATCAAGAAGTCCTTTTGGTTCAAACCAAAGGATGTTACACAAATTAAAGGTAACAGTTTCTCTTAACTTCTTTTCTTATATTTTACTTCTCCAACCACTAAACTATTTATATTAATATATTTTTTCAAAAAAATAATATCCTCAATAAAGTAGTATGTTTTTAGGAGAAGTATTCGAACTACACATACACACTCCTCCATCTAATGGGTGAAGAACATAATGTTTCTATGGATGGAAAACTAATGCCTCACGAAACGATGATTGTTCAATTACCGCCTACCGCCTCTCATGGTTGAAATTATGATGAAACTATATTTATATATGATATATATTATTTTTATATTTTCTTTATTCTTCTGAATTTTCTATTTATATCATACCTTTATTGTAACAGCCCAAGATTTTATAAAAAAATATTCTTTTTTATTTCACTAATGTCTTGTGTTGTACGCTTCACCAAAAGGAGCTTGCAAAACACGCATCCTTGACTTGCCTTTCATTATAAGCAATCGCGACCTTCCTCGATAGCGTGTGTAGTACGCAATACTGAGTTTCACGAAACAACGATATGTTATTAAAATATTATTAAAACTAGCCGTTATGAATAGTAATAACCACTTTTTAAATTTTAGAAATTTTAGCTCTCAAAATGGACTTCATTTTTGGATTTGGAGTATCGAATTTAGCCTAAGGTGAAATTTTAGTACATTTCGGATAACTTTCATATTCTGATGAATAGTGAAAATTACTAAATTTTAATTAAAAACAACTTTTTTAATCGAAATAATTAATAGTGATAAATTATTAATTTGAGTGGTTTTAAAGTATATTTAGAATATATTTTTACAATTTAATACAATGTTGGTCATTGGATGTAATTTCACATTTAAACCAGACATAATCAAGTGTCAATCTTTTGATAGATATTGTTTCTTAAAAACACGCTATTTGTTTTAACAGCGGGATTTAATTATAAAATTAATTAATTAAAATTCTATGATATGAATTTGGTAAAATAGACTTCATTTTTGAATTCGGAATATGAAATATAGCTTAGGATGAAATTTTGGCATTGTTCTGAAAAACATCAATTTTTGATGAATAGTGAAACTACTAAGTGGTAGTTAAAAAAATTAATTTCTTCATAAATCTTAATTTTACCGCTTCTGTGAATGGAATTTCAAAAATCCGAGAGACACGGTTGATGTCAGTAAGTAAAATGTGGTTCAATGAGATGAAAATAATTTTTGGTGAATAGTAACTTTTTATTTTTTTTTACCACGGTTAATAGTAAATAGGGTAACTAAGGGTAAATATGATATTACTATTACCCTAACACATGTCCTAATTCTATTGGATAAGTTTAATTCGACCAAAAAAACCATATGAATATAATATGACCATTTAGGTCCACTTGGATTAGATTATGACATTTAATATTATATTATTTAATGAATAGTTAAAATAGTTAAAATCAAAGTTTAATAACTAAAACATTTTTAATATGGGGTTATACATAAGATAAATTCGACTATAAATATTCATTAGAAAGATAAAAAGATTTCCTACATAATGATATTTTATTTATAATTTTTAGACTTTAAATAAATTAATTTATTTATGACACAACGATGATGCAGTAATTACCCTTTTAAGGAAATATTAACATAATTGATGTTATAAATGCTCAAATGAATGTAATTTGAGACTTTTTATGACTTAAACTAATTTTCTAGGTTACTATGATATATTAATGTTGATTTAATCAACTTGGTTCGAACATATAATTCTGTTATGACTTTCACAAAAATCATATATCAAATAGTGTCAAAATTGACACAAAATAGTTTTTAAATCAAATATTATATTATTAATTGTTATTATATTCTTAAAAATCTAAGGTTCGGCCAAATGACTTAGATAAGGATATATATATTAATAATAAAAAATTTGGGGTTCTTTTGTCATGTTATAGTAAGTGTATTAACCATATAGTGAAAGAAAACAAAAAGACACGGTAAAAGTTAAATTATTTAACTTAGAGTTAAATCTAATTGATAAGGTTAAAATAACACCCTAAACTTGTCTAAATCCTATTGGTTGATAGGATTTTGACCCATCCCCACCTTATCTTCGAAATAAGACCCTTTGGAGCCATTATAAACCGATTTTGACTTTAATATAAAATAATATTTTGAGATATTCCTAAGGTGCCCCTCTCCTCCCTTATAAAAGGACACCTCCTCCCCCTCCTCCTCACACCAATTTGAGCACTCAAGCTTGGCCAACCCCTGCCAAAATCTCTTCTCCACTTCCCTAGAAACATCATAGAGGTTCTGGTCTTCCTCAAAGACCAATTTTAGTGCCCTAAGAGGAGGTCTCAAAGAGGCGCTTCAAAGAAGAGGTAATTACCGTTACCAATTCTTTCATCTTTATTTCTTCTTCCACTTCTTCTTCTTAGGTTGTTTCATTATGAAGTAATAACATCAGTATCACTCATATACTGATATGTTATTATAAGTATGAAACAACCCTATTTCACCCTCTATCCATCCTACGGAAAAAGAAATCACCGCGCGTGCGTACGTACGGAATACCGTCTCCACGCCGTGGTGTAATCTATTTTCCACCACCACCTTACATGGATGGGTATAATGGTGTAAAGAATAACTATACATAGTTATTAAAACATCATATTGATTCTGATATATTGTATAATCCACTCCGATTCAATTCAATATTTATGAAAATGATATCATCGCTCGTGCGTACGTACGGACTACCGTCTCCACGACGCGATGAGATTCATTCTCCATGTTAACCATTTAAGAATGATTATAAAGTATATATAAGAAATAATAATGAAATATATGACATTATAAAGCTACTGGATTATGTATATATATATATGTATGTCATCTACTTACTTTCATTTCAAGACAATAAGGAATGGAAAACAGCGTTCATGCGTACGTACGGACTACCGTCTCCATGAACGGTGTTTTTCATTTTATTTATCTATCTATTATATATATATATATATAATGAAAATATATGATATATAAATCAAATTTTATATTCTGGAAGTAAGTAAATCATGATATAAGTAATAATAATGTCAAGAACAACAAGTCAAAACACCTACGATAAATGAAACGATTTTACCCAAAACGCTTCTTTAACATGGAATTTACAAAAGAACGGGTAATATAATGTCATAAGTGAACCATATATGATATCATAACAATGAATATGATTCTATAATAAGTCAATGACATTATTTAAATCATTATACAGGAGGTTCGGACACATACGAAGCAAATCGGACCGAAGGTAAGGGAAATATCACAATCTCATTTTTATCCGGGATTGTTTATTCGTGAGTATTTACTGGGGTATATTTTATCATCCACATCCATGTTCCCTCAATATGTAATATTGTTTCCATCCACTTACAATAGTTTAAATCCAATTTTACCTTCGGTGAGTTTTTAGTAAAGAATATGAAAGGAATCTTTTGTCGTTTTTTCGTACGAGGTACTTTTTGACTTTTTCGACAAAAGTACGAAGAATGTTTTTTTTAACGTATACGGAATGAATGGATTTTTAAAACATTATTTCAAAGAATCTTACTTTACAAGTTTTCAATTTTATTTTTAATCAAATTCTTTTAGTTTAAAGTTTTATGACATGTTAAGAAAGGAAAAATGTTTTTAAAGAAGAAAGAATATTTTCCTCAAGAATTCATTTCAAGTGTTTTTTTTTAAACTATTTTTCCATCTAAGATGACGTTATTTGATATGTATGTTTCAAGTAAAATGTCTCTCTGATTTAAATGGTTTCAGTTTTCTTATGATGAAATGATATCAATTGTTTATGGATTATGATGGCATGATGTTTAAGAATCCCATTTTATTACATGGGTTATGAAATGATGTATGATTTATGATTTTGTGGCACACATAAGAATGGTATCATTATGAGATGGGTGGGACCTATATCTCCCTCCAATGCATTGGGTAATGATTTTATATCTCATGAGATAGACAGGGCTGGAACGGTAGGTTATACCGGTTCAGTGAAAAAGGACTGAAACGAGGGTTACTCGATTCAGAAAGGGACTTTGTCCACTAAGATAGTCTTGGCAATGAGTCTTGACTAACAAGAAATGATTATCTATGATTATGTGTGAATGCCACAAAGTTTCATGTTTTAAGTTATAATTATTGTGATTACATTTCACTGCCATGATTTATCCCATGTTATGAAATTATGCTCTCTTTTACAGGTTATGATTTCCAAAATGTTATGTTCTTATGAATATGATGTGATTGATATTTCTTTTGTTTACCCTTACTGAGCATTTGAGCTCACCCTTTTATGTTTTCTTTTCCCCAGGATATAAAGAAAGGTTTTAGGTAAAAAAAAAGGGAAGATCTTTATGGGAGATATTGAATATCTTTCACCACGATTAGAAGATTACGTTCCGAGTTTCCAAAGACACTAAACTATTACGATCCTTGTGTGTGTGTTTTTTTGTTATGTACTAAGTATTCCGCAAAAGTAATGTAAAGTCAATGTATTTCAGGCTACGGGTCTCTACATTTATGGTTTCCATTACAGGTAAATGCGATAATTTCATTTGAGGAAGTGCAGACTACCGCCCCCTCAAAGTGATACGACTCGTTAATGCCTTATCTGGGATGTATAAAGAATAGATTTAATGATATTATATATGATATTACACTAGAATTATAATACACATATGTATCATTATGTTTTAATTCCATTGAAAAAATAAATATAAATGAAAGTAGCATTCATTAGTACGTACGACTTACTGTCTCCATGAACGGTGCATTTCATTTCTTACCTCCAAATGATATGCACTGTTATAAATATATATATATACTGGATATATATAATATATATGATATCTAAATAATTAATATCATTCTGGATATAATGTAATATTGACAACATGGACAACTTGTAAATATAAGGTGTTCATTTTTGACTCAAGTACCAAATATCGACAAAACGAACATTATTATTGTAAATGACTACATAATGTTTACAACATGATAATAACTTATATAAAAGGAATAATAAACTTTAAAAAGGATCTTAAGGAAGTTGAAATTAGCTTTATTTTATTATTCAGGAGATTATTTAACGAACGGGTCAAGTCAGACAATGAGGTAAGGAGATTTCTTATCTCACTTTTAATTCCGTGATATTTCCATTGTTCGCCACTTATTTATTGAATGTGGTGTATTATGTACTGAAATTTGATATATATTTTAATTATTATCTTTATATTCATGGTATTATGTGATTCATTTTATGGTAATTTACTTTCGATCAAATGAATCAGTTGATCACAATGAGGTAAAGGGGTTCATCTCACTTTTTATTCCTGTAAGATTCATGCTATATTGGCCACTATTTCATTTTGTGTTGTAATTTTTTATAATACACATTCATTTATGAGTTTTTACATCTTAATTATATGATTTTTCTTTCATGTGGCGTATGTTTTGTAAGTTAACAAATCGTTAAGGGAACCTTTCACCCTCCTCTTTTTGAAGGACTTCTTTTTGTTATGTATTTTAATTTACATCTTATTATGTTTGGATATGTTCTTATATATATTTATTAATGTAAATTTTATATCCAAGTGATGAGATACCCTTTTTATCTCATCAACTAAATTTCTGAATTTTAAAGTGACACTGTTAGGCTGTCGAATTTTAGCAAGGGAACTTCTTAACCTAATTTCAATTCGTTGGGTTAAACTTGTACTTCTTGAATATGTTGTCCTATGAAAATGTGTGAAAGACCTCTGATTTTTTTACAATAAATATCAACTTATATTGGGTGTATTTATATTTTTCACAAATAATTATGTTATTTATTTATCCTTAATTTAAGGATACCATCTTTATAAGGGATTTCATCTCAATTTACATTTTCATTGAGACTTCATTGTTGTTATGAACCAATTCACTCTTATATGGTGTATATAATATCCTTTTTCATATTATAGAATGAATCCATTTATTCTAATGATATTATAAAGTATTGAATAAATTTTATTCCTCAATTATTTTTATTCAAGAGTCTCTTATTTTGTTAAAAAATCTTTCACTAAAAGATTTTTTTAAATGTTATAATAATTTATTATTCTAAATCATTATCATTAATGTCCATGTTTTAAAAATGGTTTTTTCTATTTAGTTATATGGACATTAAAGTTTTAAAATTATAATTCCATTAAAATATTCAATGTGGTATGCGAAAATTTGATTCAAAAATATATTTTTAAATGGTTAATGAAAATAGATTGATTATTTCAATATCATGAAATTACTTCTTGTGATTGAAATTGAAATGTTATTAGTTAAATATTTATATTTTCAATATTTTATGTGTTATTTTGGTACTTAGACATTTTATGGGTGGTTACGTGATAAACCATATGACGGGTGGTGCCGTGATAAACCAAGACGGGTGGTTATGTTATAACCTCCAATGCATTGGGTATGGAAGTCGGCCATATGTATATTCCATTTAGTGATATGTGTGGAAGTTGACCGTATGGTTATTCCATTTATGTATTTTTATGTCCCAAGATACCTTTGTATGTTATGTGTTCTTTATATGGGTTTTATGGGAATCGATTGGTTACAAAATGGCAAGTATTGATCTTTTATTCAATGAAGAGTATTTACTACTTCTTAAAGGTGAAAAGTATTACTTATGATAATGTATTCATGGTTTACTTTTTGTTTTGAAAAACTAACTTTTGTCCTTATTTGTGTATCCCTTACTGAGCTTTTTATGATCATCCTAAGTTTTAAAATGTTTTTCACATGACTTAAAGAAGAATAGGGTCAAGGATGGGATCAAGGAAAAGTCTTTCTATCTTAAACATGGAACTAGACATGACTCTTTTTTTAAGAGTTTTTGTTTTTTTTGAAAAAAATGGAAACTGAGTAGAAGTTTCTACTATGTAATTTTTGAAAAGAAATGTAACAGTTATGACCTTATTCTCTAAAACTCTAAACCTGGAAACATCCTCAATGTGAATTATTCATTAAATTCAAGATTATGCAATGTTTAAGGTCGGGTCCTTACAACATGTGTTCCTAAATTTGGGTTTTTTCCTTATTGAGATGGAAGAAAATTAAAAAATATTTCCTTTACATCATTTCAGGGATTAAAGTGGGAGACTTCTATCACATTTAGAGCTAACCATATGTTATTTTCTCAATTTTGTGTTTCTTCCCTTCCCTCTTATAATATATAGGACTGATGTACCCAGTTTTACATGAGTTAAATGGGGATTTATTACCATATATAACTTTTATAATCCCACTGATAGAGTAATTCATACACAAGTGACAGGATAATTTAATGAATGCATCTATAAGTATCCAACGACAATTTAACAAGGAATTAAATTTTGTATCTTAGATGAAATCCATAAATTTTATGTCAAATAGTTATTCTATGAATGGGGTTTTGAGTGTAATGTAATATCTTCATCTTTAAATGATAAAAAACCCACTTTTGTTAATAAATTACAAGTATTTTGGTGTGAGAATTTAATTTTCCAATACTTTCCTTTATTATGGATTTAAAAAAATGTAAAAGCCTTTATTCTCTCTTTAAAATATTCTATAAAACATTTTTACAGTTATACTGTAGGACATATTAGGATTGGGAGGCCCATAGACCCTTGATGTTTATAGAGTACACATATTTAATATATTTTATTCATAAACGTGTGAATGTTTTTATAAAAAAATAAAACATCTACCAAACAGTGCATCATATGAGAAATCTGATACCATTGTTAGGTCTGGAACTCGATTTTTACCCTAGGAAGGGTATAGCTTTTATGCGCATCGAGTATTTGGAAACATCAAACATGATAATACCCTATTTTTTTTTAAATTAATTTATTCTTCAGTTTTTCCTTTAATAAATAATTAACTTCCGACAAACGGTGCTTCATATAGGAAATCTGGGACCACCCATAAGTCCTAAATGTAGGGTTTACCCAATACATGGTATCACATTTACGTTCATCAGAAGTTTGGTCAGATCTCACATAAGGATAAGATATTGAGTATATATATATTTTTGTTGGGAAGTTAGAAATAATAATAATAAACTTATTATTATTATTATTTTTATTATTTTAGATGACAAAAAATTAATCAATATATGGGTAATTAATATTTGTGTTATTATTTGGGAAAATATTTTATTGGTGATATAAGTAATTAATGTGATATTATTAATAATGTAAATTAAATGAAAAATAAATAGTTAATATTAATTTATTAACTGTTGTCTAGTTTTAATGAAAGTTGTATTTAAATTGTTAATGGTGTCATTGAAAAATTGTAATAAACAAATATAATTTTTATTATTGTTATTATTATTAGATTGGGAAAAAAACATTAGTTTATATATAATATAATATATATATATATATGGATTACATATATATGTATACATATACATGTGTGGGTGTATATATATGTTTATACAGATATTGGTATATATAGATAACATATATATATATATGGGTGGATTTTTATTACAAAATTAGATAAAATGTTATAAATTGTCCCACATAAATGCTATTGTGCGGTTAATTTATTAACATCATAGTTTTAATAAATGTTTTGATTGAACTATTCATGCTGATAATTATGAAATATATTTAATAATAATAATAATATATTTGTTTCTCTATTATTATTATTTTGTAAAAATAATATTTATGTTTATATTAATTATATAAATATATATACAAAATATATATATGTGTGTGTATATATATATATGAATGTGTGTATATAAATATATATATATATATATATATATGCGGGTGTGTGTGTATATGTGGTTGTATATATTTTTGCATATGCATATATATATATATATATATATATTCTATAAATAAATATACACATATAGATGACATTTAATATATATATATTTGACGAATGGTTAATGTGTTTAAGAGGAGGACATATAATAATGTTGAATTAAGGTAATAAATGTTTCAAATAAGGGGGAGGCACTGTACATAAGAAATATGGAATAACTTGTCAGCAAGGATTTCTTGGTGGAAGAGAAAACTTTTAATGCATTAAAAATGATAATAAATGTAAATAATTAATGGTATAATTTCTTTATAAATTAAATAATATTATAAAATTAGGGTGGCATTGCACGTTTTGGTGGATTTCACCTTCCCTCACATTTTTATTTTCCTCCCCTACCTTTCTCTTCATTCCCACTCTCCTTTATTCTTCTTATTTTATTTTTATTATTTTTATAAAATATCAACAATATATATATCCTATAATATTGATTGGATTAATGAACAATCAGTTTAATTTGGTTTGTCTTGAGGAGAATCATTTAAACATATTTTTGTGTATGAAATCAATGAGGTTTCGGTGGTGTAGTTAAACTTGGACGTCAACACTCATTTTTAGTCATCATTTCATCTAAGGTTGGAAATACTTACATTTTCCCATGTAATATACAGACTATTTATATGATTTTTGGTGTGCGTGTGTAGCTGTAAGATTATTTTACTATCTTCCCTTTATATTTAAGAATTCGTTAATTTTTTCTTTGATAAATTTAATTATGCATTCTGAAATGAAATATATAATTTGTTAAATTAATTGTTTTATTAAAATATTCATTATTTTGTAATAAAATCACTCTAACGAGTTACAAAGTCTTATAAACCAAAAAGTATTGATTAGTGATTTAAATAATGTGTAGAATTAATTCTTTGGATATTTATCTCTTTTATTTTTTCCTTGGTTAGTTAAATGTCTTGTTTATGACCATTACTTTTCGATTTTATTAAAAATGGGGTTTCCCCTCTATATAGTATATTCTTAATCAACTAATTATCTTCTAAGTACATGCTCCATTTTTCTTAATGGAAAATATTTTTTAACAAATGGGATTACCCATGTAGGTTAATTCCCATTTGTTAATGAAACCTTTTCATTGTTTCTTAATCCTTGATAAATGAATTTCCTCAGATTAATTAATTAAATGTCATGAATTGAATGGAATGGTTTGAAAAGATGTCTTTCCTTACTTAAATGTTTTAAATGAATTAATTTAAATAGAACTTAATAGGGTTGTGCGACTATGTCTGTTGTAGTGATTATCTTAGAATGGTTTATGTAAAATGGTTTGATTATATAACTTGAATATATTCAATGGAATTCTTCATGGTTGTTTCATTCAATGAAAGGTATTTTTGTGTGTAGTATAACCTAAATCCATTTTTATCTGATAAATTTTTTTATAATAATTGTGATTTGGGAAATCCTGCTGGTATTCTAGAGACACAAACAGATAAATTAGATAATCCATATTAATCTATAATCCATTAAATTTAAACCTCTATTGAATCCCTTTGGGTCCATTGGCAAGGAGACTGAGACCTAAATCCACCCAATAGGTGTTCCATTCATGGATTTAAATTGTGGAATAGTCTGTTTGACTATTGATCCCTATAATAATTTGGATAATTTGATTGATTACTAGTTTGATGTTTGAATTGACATAATAATAAATTTGTGTGGCTTCTTGTGGAATAATAACCATGGAAAATTTTGTTTAATTGATATATTAACGAATTTGGTGTCCTATGATTAATTAAATAGGTTTGATATAATTATGATGATAATTAAAAACCTGGATTTTTTAAATGATTTGGTTAAATAGATGTTAATTGTTTATAAAATGACCATTTTGTATTATGATGATAAATATGGTATGTTTTCATTAACTAAAAGGCATTCTTTGTTGTGAAAAAAATTTATAGGGAAAAGTAAATGTATTCTTTTCCTAATTTTATAGTACTCATGGAACTTAAAAGTTTCAATAAAATCCATTAAGAAAAAAATAATGACACTTCCAAACTAATCTTCGTAGCATTTGATTGATAAAGGGATTGTGGATTTTATCATTATGGGTGACATGATTCAATTTAATATAATCAATACATACCCTCCAACTAATTTGAATCATAATGGGAAATAAGAATTTTTTTTTCGTTTTGAATAATGGATAATCATTATGTTTTAAAAAATATATATAGTTAAGAATCATCCATTGGTAATTTTAAATTGGGTATATAATTTCAAACCCAAAAAAATCTCTCAATCCTTTTATTAATCACTTTTATTAGGTTTAGTTATGAATTTATTTAAGTTTTTATCATAGTTTTGGATTCAATCAATAAAAGGATCCAGTTACAATAAATAAATGGATTATTATTAGGAATATCACTCAATGACCAACCATTGGCATTAGAATGTTATTTCAAAATAGATAGAAATTTTTATTTTTGATTATATATAAATTTTTTGAAACCATAACAAATTTGTTTCATCTTCCCTACGGTTGGTATATCATATATTAGATAATAGTAACATGAAATATTAAATTTGTTGTTGTTGTAGGGATGTTGTATAAGGAACCATCCATAAAAAATTCATAAAATTTATTCTTTAGGAAATAATTAAATTTCATTCATTCATATAGATATTTTGGTTTTATAGTTTCAGGGATTTAGTTCATCACCATTATATAAATAAATATTACACCACAAAGTGGAAAATTCCACTCAATATCCATGTTTTCCACAATATACTCATTTTATGATATACAAATTTTTCTTTTCATGATGTATATTTAGAATTTTCATTTTGATGTCATCTTTGTCCCTAATCATAGTTAATACCCTAAGAAATAAAATTATAAAATGATTTATGGGAATAAAAAATCTTAGTATGGGACATATAAAGAATATAATGAATCTTTTTTTTCTAGGAATACTCACAAAAATATTCCATTTTCTAAATAAACATTGTTTTACCTAATAAATAAACTACTTGACTCAAAATTTACAAAAAATTATATCATAATATATTACAAAGAAAAAAATAAAATTCATAAATGTTTCATTATAGCCAAGTAAATATTATTAAATGTTATGCATTTCACCCTAAATAATTCACATAAACTTCAATTTAAACTTATGCCCATTAGCATACCTAGGGAAATCATAATACTTTCGTAAAACCCCATTAAAAGTATAGATAAATAATGTTGTTTAATTCCAAAATAATTTTCATATAACTCTTAAAATAACTCTTAATAATTTATTAACCTGCCCGAAAATTTCCAATATCTCTTAGGAGAATCCTCATTGGTTAACTATATCCCTTTACCTAATGTATTGGAGAGCTATATCAAGATCACCCTTAATAATGAGTAATATTTGGATCACAAATAATCATGAGACTTATTGGGATCACCTATCACCATAATAAATTCCCAAGAACTATAAAAAATCATTATATATGAAATATTTCATTTACATCATCATACTCATAATAATATATATTTAACTTATAAGAAAAGAATCCCAAGACACCAGAATATCATTTCCATTTTAAACCATTTTTTAAAAAAACAAGAAGTGATAATGTGTTTTTATTGATGAAAAATGAATGATTTAAAAGGAATAAGAATATAATTAAATATTTACAATAGTGGAAAAAAGTGTATGTCGTATACGATAAATTATACCATTCCTATTGTATTTTTGCTAAAATATTCACTATAAAATACATGAATTGGTTCTTTTCGAAAAAATTTCAAGGAAATTAAAAATTGGTATAAAATTACACTTATATTTCATTTATGTCCATATAAATACATCTATAGAATAATTTTATATATATGGACATGGAAGAAAATGAATTATAAATTAAATCATTAATACATTTGTGATAGGGTTTCTATGGTAAATTATCTACGATCTCATGTTCGAATCATCACGTTTGTTATTTATCTTCATGAATAAAAAAATTAATTTTATTATTTAATTTATAAAGATACATTTATTGGTTTATTTTTACTTTTATTTTATTTATTTCCATTTTATATACAATTACATAATCAATTAATTTCATGTTGGATGTTTTGATGATATTTTCCTTATATGTCTAAAGTAACTTTGGTAAGATGAGTATGGTAAAAGTGTTTATAATTAAATTATATATAAAATAATAATCACGTGATAATTTTTATTTTTGAATGTATATTATCCATTTAAAACCAACCATGAGAGATATTTATGAAAAATGATTTATATTTCAATCACGAAGACAATTGGTCGTACATATGCATGAGTAACATTTTCATTTTTCAAAGAGAATGGTGGTAAAATGTAGGTATAATTATATATTTATATAATTATTAATATGAAATATATTTAATTTTATTTATTTAAATACACTCATATAAAAAAACATGTTGTAGTTATGAAAAATTAACCACATCACTTCTTGGAGGTGGAAATCCACAAAAACTCAAAATGACATTATAAGTTTTCAATGGATGTAAAGGTAATAAAATATATGATAAATTATTTTTTAAAATAATAAATATGTGATTAATATCATATATATACATTAAATATTTCATTATAACTATATGTTATATGTGCTTATGAAAAATGTATTACATTAGTTTGTGAGGCGGTAGTTCATCGTATACAAAAAAATGGTTTCATTTCCCAATTGATGGAAGAAGAAGATGGATATATGTTTTTTAATTAATATAATAATGTATAATTATATTTTAGATACTAGTGTTATAATTTTTTCATGTTTTAGGAATATTTTAATGAGGTAGAAGAATAAATTAAATGAAATTGATCAGTTAAGAACCATACCTATTATTTGGAAAACCTCTTTAGATTTATACATAAAGTCTTCCATGATTGGGTTTAGGATTAAACCAAAGACAATATAAAATTGAGAGTTATTTTCAAAAGATATTATTATTAGTATTTTATGAACCAAAAGTCATTGGAAATGTTGATAAAATAGTGGAGAAGGAGCCCTTTTATAAAAGGGGGAGATGAGACATTATAGGTCTTTAAAAAAGATTAAAATACATTAATGTATTTCTCAATCCAAAAGGATCCAAATTATTTAATTTCTTAGTTTGAGATGATATAATATCTAAATGTACCCTGAAAATACTACTTACTAATGTTTTTTGGTCATTTTATCCTTTATAACTTTATTTTAACCCCCAATAAATCTATTTTTACATTAACAATGGTAATAATTTTTTAATATTTGTACTATTTATCACCACAAAAGATTAAATTTAATTATTAAATGATATTAACTATGATTAAAGTAAATTTTTATTCCATATTATTAAATAAATTTAATATAAATGGCAGAATTTTATTGAAAATTAAAACTACAAAAAATGAAGAAAAATTGTTTTTCATAAAATTCATTTTAATGTGTAAAATTTTTTTATACAAAATTCAGGTATAATAATTATGGAAATAAAATTTATTGGACTATGTTTAATCGAAATGAAATTTTTAAATTTTAAAACTACTCAAAAATAGAATATGACTATGTAAATGTTTGAAAAGAAAATACATTTTTCAATAATATGTTTTTTTTCAATATAAATTTGAAAATCAAATTTTTTGGGAAATTCATAGAAAATAATATTAATATAATATTCATATCAAAAATTAAAAAGAAATTCATTTTTTTAAAATAAAATTCTATAAATTGTAAATATATATTTTAAATAAAACCAAGTAATCCATGAAAACACAATTGGGGTTGAAAAAATGCCTCTTCCTTTTGAAAGAAAAATCATGTAATATTAATATAGTGAATATAAATCTATAATATAAAACAAATAATACATAAAATTGAGTTATATTAACATTTTCATGTTTTTAACATTCTTCACCACTTTTTGAATCCTTTTACACAAAATTTTATTCATTACTTAAACAAGTGGGGGTTATTTTTCCTTCGTAGAATTTTCTAATTCCCACATTTCCTCATCAACCTTATGGGTTTTCAAAAACAAAAATATAGTAAATAACATTATTCCAAAAAAATTATATATTTTTTTATGAATTGAAATTTTGTATTCCTCGTAATAAAGGATTTGTTGCACCTGAACCACTTCAGGGATCAAAAGCAGAGATGTATCTAACACATAATTTCTTAACAAAAAAACATGAAATACCTGATGTACCTAACATAAACACTGAGGTAGGGCCACATAGTAAAACATTTACTAATATTTTCTAGTATTTAATATGGTACAATGAACCAAAAATGTAACTTTCAGTTTTTACTAAAATTCATAACACTTTTCCATGGGGATACTTTACAAAAAACATGATCACCTACCTCGATAGAAATATATTTCCATCAGTTATTTACATATCCTTTTTCACATATATAAGCTATAATTATAACAACCTATTTTTTTAAAAATAAATTTCAATCTTTGAAACATTGAATCACATTATAATGAAACGTTTTTTAAGGATATTGTTATAAATTATCTATTTAAATTATTTTTCCACTTATATGATTTGATTTTCAAAAAATAAGAATCTACAGTTGTGATCAGTACGTTATTTAGAGTCTGATAAAACCAACATGTTTGTTTGGCGAACAATAACATACCCATATGAATATAAATATGAATAGTAATATTACGCTTATGAATACTAAATCCCATTACTATTTTATCTTTTTAAGGTTATAAGGTAATGAGATATTGATTAATTTTTTGAGATGATATAAAATGATTTATAGTTTTAAAATTTTTATTTTTTCGAATAAATTATGATTTTACATAAAAAATAAGTTATCCATATTTGAAATTTATTTTCAAAAAATGGAGTTAATTTTTTAATTCTACACTTTGAAATATGGTTAGGGTGAGTTTTGGGGTTTTTATGTGATAGTTGACCTTTTGGTGAATAGTAAAAACACAGTTTTAAGTTTTCAGTGTGTTTGATGACATAATAATAATGTAATAATGGTGTAATCATTATGATGGATTCTTTAGGATTAAAATAAAATATTATTTGTCTTAAGTGTCTAATAACTTGTAGAAAACCCTGGTCAAGCCCATCATTTTGAAAATACCACTAATGAGATGTTCTTTGGACTTAAATAAAAACTCGCTCACTTTCACTATAAATACCACCCCGACCCCCCTCTTCCTCTCAAACCTATAATGCTTTTATAATTATATAAATTCTACAAAATACTTTTCTCAAGGCTCATACCCAACATCCAAGACCTACTGGTCTCACAAAAAGGCCAAAACAAAGGGCCCTAAAGATGATATCAAGGAGAAGAAATCAAGAGGTAAAGATCCTCTTTCATTTTCTTGTTTTTTCTTTTCAGTTATTTTCTTTTCATATACTATCTTCACGAAAATGTACCCAAGAGTCATTTAATATATAATATTTATATATATTCTGTAATGTTATCTTGTTTATAGAAAGATTCTTCATCATTATTTCTCTCCTCCTCCCCATATTCTAAAAATAAAAACGAAGTCCCTGATGTGTCAATTTACCAACATCATGGACGATGTGTCTTCAATTTCCTTTAAAAAAATCTATTTTTAGATCCATTTTAATGGTTAAAAAAGTTTTTAAATATTATTATATGACCAGTTTTATGTTATGGAAGTTACTTATATGAATAATATTAATGATATATGATGTAACATGTTTGTGATTATCGATGAACCACCAAGATGATCTAAATAAATATCACTAATTTTTTATCTAAGATTCATCCAAATACCATTTAATAAAAATTATTTATGCAATGATTTAATTTTCTAGAAACATATTAACACCATTTCATTCAACTTCTAGAGTTTCACGTCTATTTGACAAGAAAATCCCTTAATAATTGACCATAGAAATCTTGTGAAGCACGCACCCAAAACATTGAAAAAAACAAAAATATATTTATAAATGGGTCAAATTATATTATAAAATGATCATATAAGGTTTTATAAACATGAATATTTTTTATTAAAATACTAATAACACTATTTTATCAATTATATAGTAGTTTTAAACATATTTGAAGTAAGAAAAACCCATGGTAAGGGAATTCATAACACAATTTCCATTATTTGGCTTAACCTTCTACATTATTCATTATGTGGTTTTAGGATTATTAGTGTGATGATTTTTTATATTATGTTTTATTATTTGTATTTATAATTAATACTCATATTCCTTTCATTCTATTTTTACATAAATTATATAATATTTGTAAGGGACTATCCTTTAAGAATCCACTTTTAAAATATTGTTTTACTAAATTAAAAAGAAATGTTTTTATATATTTATTAATTCTTTATGATTATTTTATGGTTTTTGGGAATGGTTTATGATTAATGGTGTGACCCATATATCCATAAAATACATTGGGTATGTGTACGTTGGAGGTCGGAAGAATGGTTTCTCCAAGTGTAACTGTGATGGTCACACCATAAGGTAGCCATGAGGGTTATATTGTACGGTTACCGTGAGGGGTAAACATCATAAGGTAGCCATGCGGGTTACAATATAAGTAATTAATAACCCAATATAACTTTATTATTTAATTTAAATTCTCTAATTTTTATGTAAATATTATGTTTCAAAAATTAAGTATATATGTGTGAGAATTATGTCTTTGTGAAGATAATTTCATATGTTTTATAAGTATTCATGGACTAATTGTTTCGTTACTTATTTTCATATACCTTACAGAGATATTTATCATCATCCCATGTTTTCAATGTTTTTCATAGGTTAAATGGATTTTTAATATAATTAAAGAAGATGGGTGAAATATTATGACGATTTGTTAAAGAAATCATGTTGTTGTTTGGTGTTAATCTTATTTTTTATTTTGGATGAAATGGATACTATTTAAATGGTACCCTCTTTGTATGATTAAGTGTTGATTTTTATGAGTTACGTAATAAAAATCTAAAACTATAAATTGAAATGATCTTTGGGGATTTAAATAAGATTAATGTAGTTTAAATAGATATATTATATATTATTTAAGGATGGCCCCTTATAATTGGTATCATATAACAGTTTAGATAACCTTTGTAGTTAGTATGATGTTAATAGAATATGATAAATAATATTTACCTTATTTTTATGTGGAAATTATATAGCATTTAAATATAACCATGTTTCTACATCTAAGATAAGTCTGTTCAGAATGGGTTTCCTTAGAAGAATCATGGAAGCTGAATTTGGATGTAATCGAGAGGCTAATATCTTTCGGAATCCTCAATCGAGAATAGTGGGAATTTGAACTGAGCATTTTTGGATAGTAATGTCTCAACTGATGAAGGCAATAAATTATGGTGGAATACATGGAAGATAAAAACTAGATCTACCACAATGTAAAATGATGATAATGAAAAAAATTATAAGGAAACACCCTCTTACTTTCAGTGGATCTTTTGACCCAGTAGTGGCTGAAGGATGGATTAAAGACCTCAGAAATATATTCTATGTTATGGGATGTTCATATAAATAAATGGTTAGTATTTACTTGTATAGTTTTGAATGTTAAGATTATAAGTGGTGGTAAATGGTCAATAATATCAGGGAATAGAGAATATTGAAGCCCTAGAGAGTGATGAATTTAAATTTTTTTCCATGAAAAATATTTCCTTAAGGTGGTTAGACATATAATGGAGAAGAAATTACTTTTATTATGAATAAAATATGAATATGTAATGTTCATGTATGAAGAAAACTTCACCAAACTGGAAAGGTATGATCCAAATCTTATTCTGGGTATTGATAGAAAAATTAACCGCTTTTACTCAGGATTTAAGCCATGAAATCGAATGGAATTTTATTTCCGTGAGTAAAAAAGTTATGTAAAACTTGTACAATGTGTGAAGAAGATAGAAATTATGTTTTTTGATTATTAGGTTTACTTTTAGAACAAATATAATAAGAGGTCTAGATGTCAAACGATGCGTAAGAATCAATCAATGAAATATGATGGTATGAAAGGTCAGTTTTTAGTTTGGGAAAAGTGTGGAAAAAAGCACCCTAGGGAATCCCATGCTTAACCCAATAATGTTTTGTGATATAGTAAGTCTGGGAATATTTCCTAATTTTATAATGTAAATGATATTATGATAAATTTTGATAAGAAAACTATAATGTGTTTTAAATTTGGTGAGATGAGTCATTATGAAATTGTTGGCCTAAGGAAAGATCCAACTGGTGGAAAGTTTCTAGACTATAAAGAAGAATTGTATAATAATATCCTTTGTGAATATGTCAATATATGTTAGGCCATACAATAAAGTTGTATCAATTAATTTGTTTATTTACTCAGATTTTTCTATGTTTTGTTTGATAAAGGGTCTTCACATTCATTTATTTCTGAAAACTTTTCCGGTAAATTGGAAGTATCACCACAAAAAATGAGACCATAACTTATTATTAAAACACTAGGGTAAATGTTACAGTAAAAATGAATTTTAATAATATTTATATTTTTATCTATGTAAAGACATTAATTGAAAAACTTTTTGTTTATCCTTTAGAAGAGTTTTATGTCATTCTGGGTATGGATTGGATTTTTATTTATCACATTAAGACTGATTGTAGAGAAAAATAAGTTCTTTTTCAGAAAGAATTTTAGTTTGTATACTAGAACTAACCTATATAATTGATAATATATCATAAATTTGAGAAAATATTGAGAGATAAAAATCAAATTTATCAGGACCATATTATTAAAAACAAGGGAACTATTTATATTATTGATTTCGCAGTGGTAAATGAATTCCATGATGTTTTATTGATGATTTACCCGGTGTTGTATCTGATCATGAAGTTGAATTAATTACTGAATTAGTTCTTGATGCTAATCCTATTTCAAATCCCACTAATTGAATGGATCAAATGTAACTTCATGAATTAGAAAATTTGTTACATGAGTTAGTTAATAAAGATTTCATTTGTCCTAGCACTTCACCATGGGGAGATCTTATTTTTTTTGTAATAAAGAAAGATGGTTCCATGAGAATTTATATTGATTATAGGGATTTGAATTACAATAATATAAATAATAATTATCGTTTTCCTCACATCAATTAATTTCATGATCTTCTCTAGTGAGCTCAATATTTTTCCAAGATTGAGTTGAGATCCCAGTACCGTCAGCTGAAGGTGAAGTAGGATGAAATTCCAAAAACACGTTGTCAAACTAGATATGTTCATTATGAATTTATTCTTATTCCATTTTAGTTAACTAATTCATGTACTGTATTCATAGTTCTTATGAATAGAATATTTCATGAGTTCTTCAATAAGTTTTTTTGTGTTTATTGATGACATTATGGTATATATTATAAGTAAATAAGAGCATGGAAAACATATAAAGATTTTTTTAAAACATTAAGAGAAATGAAACTATATCTAAAATTCAGTAAGTGTGAATTTTGGTTTCCACGAATTTATTTCCTTGGTCACATTGTCTCTAAAGATGGCATAATTGTTGATTCTTCTAAAATAAAAGTTATTAAAAAAGGGCCAAGACCCACAAATCCAACTATGATTTATAGTTTTCATGGTAGGCAATTACTAGAGGTTTACTGAAAACATTATATGGTTATTTAGTCCACTTACTAAGTTCCCTCTACAAGGAGTTAAATTCCTATAGATAAAAGAATGTGGTGATTTTTTTTATAAATTTGAAAAGAATATTGGTGAATTCTTCAGTTTAGACCCTACCTTCTAGAAATGGTGAGTTTGTCATCTAAAGTTATTCTTTATTAAATGGAATTAGTTGTGATATGATGTTGAATGATAAAATAATTTCTCATCATTCAATAAAAATAAAACCTCATGAGCTAAATTATCCCACTCATGATTTGTAATTAGCAGTGCTGGTTGTTTCTTTGAATATTTGGAGGAATCATTTATACATAGAAAAATGTGAAATATATACAGACCATAACAGTTTGAAGTATATATTCACATAAATGGAATTAAACATGATGTATATATGATGGCTTGAATTGATAAATGATTATAATTTCATGATCAATTTCTATCCAAGAAAAGAAAAAAAAGTTGTAGAATCCTTGATTCCAAAAAATCATGCATCATCAACTATGATAAAGTTGGAACAAAATCCTTTTATTTATTATTTTATTTATTTTGGATTGGAAGTTATTAGTGTTGGAAATTACTTAGTTTTGTTTCATGTTTCTATGTATCCATATTTTCGAGACATAATTAAAAAAGCACAAATAGCAGGTGGGGTGCTACAAAAAAAGTTGAAATTGGTTAAGATGGGTAAGTTGATATATTTTAACATTCGTAAGGATTGTGTTTTGAGATTTTGAAAAATATTGTGTGTTCCCTATATTTCATACTTGAAGAAAGAGTTGTCATGTAAATCCCATAGTTCTTTGTTTTTAGTTCATCCTAGTATTACTAAGATGTACAATGACCTTCGAGAGTATTACTAGTGGGAAGAAATGAAAAGAGATATTGTAGAGTGTACCATTAAATGTTTGACATGTCAACATGTTAAATTAGTGCAACAGTTACAAAAGGGGATTCTTCCTCCTTTACCAGTTCTTGAGTAGAAATTTGAAAATATATCCATGAAATTCATTGTGGTACTACCAAATACTTCTCGAGGAAACAATGCAATTTAGGTTATGGTTGATCAACTAACTAAATTTGCTCATTTCCTTCTTATTTGAGATTCAATGTCTATGGATCAGTATTATTGACTGTACCTCAAAGAGATTGTCAGGTTACATGTAGTTAATATTTCTGTTGTATCTAAACATGATCAGAACTTCACTAATTACTTTTGGAAAGGCCTTTAGAAGTCATTGAAAAAAGAATTAGATTTTAGTATAACATTTCATCCTCATTAATATGGGAATTCAGAACAGATTATTCATACTTTGGAGGATATGATTGGAGGTTCTTTAATGGATTACCAGAGATGTTTGGATCATCATATTTCATTAGTAGAATTTTCTTATAATAATAGTTTTCATTCAAGTATACAAATGGATCCTTTTTATGAATTATATGGGAAGTAGTATTGAACGCCAACATTTTGGGATGAATTTAGGGAAAGGAAGATGATGGGTCTAGAATTAGTAGAGGAAGTGGCTCAAAAATTAATAACGATCAAGAAAGAGAATGTAGAAATGCTATGAAGATAATAGGAGGAAATACTTTTATTTTGAGGTAGGTGATCATGTTTTTCATAGAATATCACCTTGGAAAAGTGTTATACGTTTTGGTAAGAAAGGATTACTATGTCCACAGTTTATTGGACCATATAAAATCCTTGAGAAAGTTAGACCAGTCACCTATTGAGTAGATTTGCCTCCACATTTATCTGATGTACACAATGTTTTTCATGTTTTGATATTGAGAACTTATGTGCCTGATTCATCTCATGTGTTTATCCAAGAAGCCGTTCAGCTAGAAGGGAACCTTTATTATAAGCAGAAACCTATCTTGATTCTTGATCGAAGAGAAAAAGTATTATTGAATAAGTTAATTTACCCAGTAATGGTTTTTTAGAGAAACAACATGGTAGAAGAAGAAAAATGGGAATTTGAAAATGAAATGAGGGAAAGGTTCCATCACTTGTTTAATAATTAATTAAAATTATGAGGAAACAATTTTCATAAGGTGGGGAGAATGTAACACCCCATGGTTTTAAAAATAAATTGAAATGAATGAAACATTGAATCTCTACATAATAAAACTTTCTTTAAGGAGATAGTTATAAAATAGTTGTTAAACATATTTTTATCTTTTCTATGATTTTAATTTCAAAAAACGGACATCTGTGTTTGTGACCAATATGTTATTGGGAGTCAGATAAAACCAACATGGTTTTTTATGAATAGTTAAATAGCCAATGAATAGAAATATGAATAGTAATATTACCATTATGAATTTTAAATCATATTATTATTATTATTATATTTTCTTATTTTTATAAGATAACAAGATCTTGATTAAATTTTCAAGGTGATATAAAATGATTTATAGTTAAATTTTTTTTTTCAAATAAATTATGATTTAATATAAAAATAAATTTAATAATATTTAGAAAGTTATTTACAAAAAATTGAGTTCATTTTTTAATTAAACATGTCGAAAAATGGTTAGAGATAAATTTTTTTAATATTTCTATGATAGTTGAATTTTCAGTGAATAGTAAAAATACAGTTTTATGTTTTTGTTGTGTTTGATGAAATCATAAGGATGTAATCATTATGGTTGACTCTAGAGGAATAAAATTTGATATGAGGTCTCCCATGTGGCCAATACCATGGGAAAAACCATTGTAAATCCCATGGTTTTTAAAATACCACTAAGGTGGTGTCCTTTAAAATTAATTAAAAACTTTCCCACTTTAACTATAAATAAAACCCACACCCCCACTTCATATCACACCTATCATGATTTTATAATTCTATAAATTATTCAAAAAACATTTCCAAGGATCTAACCCATGTCCAATACCTGTTTGTCTCACTAAAAGGCCAAAACCAAGGGCCTTAAGGAGGACCTCAAGGAGAAGAGATCAAGGGGTAAAGACCGTCTTTCATTTTATTTTGTTTTCATTTAATTTTTTTTCTTATACTATCTCAACATAATAGTATCCAAGGGGCATGAAATATATTTTTCATATATATTATTGTTTTTATCATGTTTAGGGAAATATTTATCACCATTATTCCTCTCATATTCCTCTTATTCTAAAAATAAAAACACAGTCTGTGATGTGTCGGTCTAAGGACATCATAGATGATGTGTATTTAATTTAGTTTAATTCCTTAAAATCTGGTTCTAAAACCATTTTTAGGGTTAATATTTTTTTAAACTGTATTATATAAACTCTCTTATGTTCTTAAATTAACTTATTTGCATCATATAAGAGGTATATGTTGAAACAAGTTTGTGATTATCGAAGAACCACCAAAATGATCTACACAAATATCAAAAATGATTTATCTAATGATTCATCATCATAGAAAATAATAAAAACTATTTTTGGAAACATATAATATTATAAAAACATATTAAAAAATTTTCATTCCACTTTTGGTGTCACAATTCTATTCGACAAAAAAAACATTTACGAATGGACCGTGGAAGTCATTTGGAGCACACACTTGAAACAATGGAAATAAAAAAAAATATTTATAAATGGGTTAAATGTTGTTATAAAATGATAATAAATGGTGTTATAAACCTTAATATGTCGCTATAGAATATTAATAACACTATTTATTTATTATAAAATAGGTTTAAGAAAGTATTATGTA
The DNA here is from genome assembly GCA_963277665.1 of Viscum album. NCBI lineage: Eukaryota > Viridiplantae > Streptophyta > Magnoliopsida > Santalales > Viscaceae > Viscum > Viscum album. The sequence goes on from OY728152.1 coordinate 1,622,351,449, forward strand.
TGGTGAACCTGAGGTAAGAGAATTCGTAAGACAATTTCCATTCTTTGGGTTAACATTCTACATTAGTAATTATGTGGTATTATGATTATTTGTGTGATGAATTTTTATTATATTATGTAGCATTATCTGTATTTGTAGTGTATAAAAATACTTCTTTAATTATATTCTCACATCAACAATAATAAATTTGTAATGGTATTTAAAAATTCTCTTTAAAAAGGCTATTTTACAAAATTTCAAAGAAATATATTGATGCAATCATTAATGTCTTATGATTATGTTTTGGTTCATGGGAGTTTTTTATGATTAAATTTGTGACATATATCTCCCTAAAATTCATTGGCTATGTATAAGTTGGAGGTCTCCCGTATGGTTACTCCACGTGTAACTATGATGTTTACACCACCAGGTAGCCATAAGGGTTACCATGTAAGGTATCCTCGAGGGTTACAAATAAAAAGGTATCCATGAGGATTTCAACATAAGTAATAAATTCCCCATGATACCTTTATGATTTTATTTATGTTCTCTATGTTTTATTGAAATCTCATGTTTCACAACGTAATTATATTTGGGTGATAAGTATGTCTTTTTGAAAATGTTTTCATTTTTTTAGTATTCAAGGACTAATGGTTTTTTTACTTCCTCTCATATACCTTAATGATATTTTTATGTTAATACCATGTTTTTAAATGTTTTTCATAGGTTATAAGGATGTGTAAAAGAAATAAAGAAGTCATGTTAAATGTTATGAATATTTTTCAAATAAATCATGTTGTAGTTTTTTGTTAATTTTTTTTGGAAGAAATGGATACTATTTTAATGGTACCCACATTGAATGCTTATGGGTTGATATGTATGATTCATTTCCTATCTTTCTAAATCTTTAATCTAGAAATATCATCAAGAATGAAAATAAGTGAAATATAGTCGAAATAGTTAGATTATGTAATGTTCAAGGATAAGTCCTTATAATCATCATGTGATGCTAATTCACATTCACATTATAGACTATTTATTCTACCAATTCTGTTCCTAAAAACATTCTTTCTCTTAATTCATCTAAAAAAATATAGAGTTCAAAAACTCTTTCCATATAATGTTTCAAAAGGTGACATCTATACACATGGATGAAAACTAATAATATATGAAAAATAAAACAATATCAGATATTGGTCCCAAATTCCATAATAATTCATTGAATAAGAATGAATTATATCCTCTAATTTTGGAATATTTTTCTCTAAAAATCGATAAAATTAAAGAGAAAAGTTTGTACTAAAATTTAATTTAGTTACCAATGACTTTTTTATTCATTTCACAAAATTTGAGGTGAATCTGAGATCATGATTAGTTATAACGTAAAGGAGAGAGTCCATGTAATGTAATTATATTGTTAAAGTAATTTTTGGATATTTGATCCAAATAAATATTATCTCGAGTGGGAATAAATTGATAAGATTTAGTTAGTTAATATAAACTTTACCAAATCTCATTATTACCTAGTGATGTCATTAGTAATCCTATCATGTAATCCATTGATATATTCTTCCATTTCCATTCAGGAACTAACAAAGGCCAAAGAATCCCCTTAAGTAATTAACTTTTTTATTTAACCTATTGACAAGTTAGACACTTCATATTAAAATTATAAATATCTTTCTTTATTCTTTCTTACTATTAATCTTCATGAATGTATCTATATATTTTTGTTCTTCCTGGATAAATTCAAAACAGAGATCTACGAGCCTCACTCAATAGTTCTTTATTTAAATATGGGTAACATAAAACCCATTTCCTTTTTATAAATCATAAAACACAATATTTTTACATATTAAATTTAAGAAACATACCTTTATTAATCAATTATACCTTTCCCTATAAAACATCATATTTATTCTAATCATTTATAATACCATCTGATAAAGATGATCATACTGGAACTAGAATAAAAAATAAAGCGAGTTAATTTATGAAAAATTTCTAAGACCAAATTCCACTAATCATTTACTAAAGGATCATGTTTTAGATTTATAACAGTTTATAATGCATTATATTTTTGATTAAAAGCATAAACTATACTATTTTCCCTTTTAGTATTTTAAGGAATTATGTTATTGTATTGTTTTATCAATTCTAACCATCTCTCATGTCTCATGTTCAAATATTTTTGAGTAAATATATACTTCAATATTTTATGATCAGTATATTTTTCAAACTTTACACCATAAAATGTTTTTCTGTAAATTTATAATGAAAACACTAAAATATCTATTTCAAGGTCATGTTTAATATAATTTTTTACATGAGGATTCATCTGATGTAAAGCATAATAAATTACCCAATAATTCTATATTAAAACACAAACAAGTCCCTTAAATGAACCATTATTGTATATAATAATGACACAATCTTAGTATAAAATTTCCAACATTAGAGCATTCACTAATCTTATGTTTAATTCTTAGAAACATTCATCACGTTATTTTTTCTAGATAAACAAAAATTCTTTTTCATGTCAACTTGGTTTGTGGGATAGATAGACATGAAAATATTTCAAAAAACAACTAATAATATTCTCCTAATCCAATAAAACTATGATTCAAAGTATCATTTTTTGTCTTATCCACTCATTAATTAATTTAGGTTAACCAAGATTAAAAATTATTAAATATTTATTTATGATATTTCCACGGAATGAAATCATCTATAACAACAAATCCCTTGTGATAAATTTTCAAAAAAAAAATATTCAATTTAATGGTTTTTATAAAAAAACTTATATATTTTTATTACACTAATAACTTTTAAAATAAACTAAAATATTACTATTAAACATAACAAAAATATTTTCAAAATATTTTTGGAAAACTCTATCCATAATATCCCTGAATACATTATAAAAATTTATCAATCCAAATGATATAAACAAATAGTAATAATGTATATACATAATATGAAATTAAAACTTATGGTATCTAGATCTGAGATCAATCTTTGAAAAATACTAAGATTCATATTGCTGATCAAAAAATTCATCGATATGAGGAAACATATACATTGTTTTAACACTATGGTTTTCAATTCTCTATAATCAATTAAAATCCTCATAGAACCATAATTATTGTTAATAAAAAATAAGAGAACCCCATGGAAATGTGTTGGGATGAAATAAACCATTATCAACCAATACTTTTATATTCTATTTAAATTATAGAATTTATATTCCAAAAGTCCAGGAGATGGTCAAAACCGATCCTAAAAAACTTATTAAAAAAAGAGGAAGATGAGTCAGAAAAACAAGGGGAAATTACAAAACTGAGAGTGTATGACACCAAAAATGTCCACCTCCACCATTGAGGCACAGTAATCATGGGCTTTAAAAAACTAAATCATATCCATAGATAAAAGTTACTTTTTGGAAAAAGAATCATCCACATGATTGGCCTCTCTATAATCTTGTGAGACTTTAAAATTTAAAAGAGTTACCAGATTAAGGAAATCAACCAATTCAGGTAGAACTCTCAATGGCACATTACACGTTCTTGTTTCCAAGGCCTGAACAGAATGTTGAGAATATGATTCAATCCATAACAGGTTCTAGTTATAATGAACAACATACCAAATTTCATGAATTAATTCCTATAGAATATCATCATAGACAACTCCAATACTTGTAAGATGGTAAAAACATCCCTTAATAAAGCCACAACAAGTGCAAAAAAGAAAACCATAATCAAGTATAATATGAGTAAACTCATAAAAAAATTGAAATATTATTTTACGATTGAAACAACATTAATCTAAAATTTTCAATTATTTTCAAAAATATAATCAAGATATATTTAATTTCAATCACTTAGTTATTTATATGCATCTTGATTTGATATCAAAAGTATGTGTGGGTTCTTATATAAAATTAGTGTCTCATTTTTAAAAATGACTTTTCTAGATATGCAATATATCTTAGAATAATATACTAAAAGCTAATAAATTTTCATAATAAAAACAAACTCTATTGGTTAATAATATATGGTTTACGGGGAAAACAATTACACAGATGATAACACGAATATATTTTTAAGCTCTTATTTCAAAAATAATACCCCAAGCATTTTAACAAACTGTCATGACATTCATTATTTAGGTGAAATATCTAATTTACCAGTAAATATATCAAAAATGAATAAATTTGTACACCAAAAATAAAAAAGACATTACAAAAATATAAATAAAAAATTAATACACCTGTTACCACTTATTTTTATGGACCAACATCAACCAATGTAATTTGAAAGAATCTCATCACACACTAATTCTTAAAGTATTTCTTCTTCTCATCATTTAAGCTCTTTTTTGGACACATATATGCACAATGACCCATCTTATTAAATTTAAAACAATTTACTTCAAGCCTAAAAAAAATTCTTATCATTATTAAGATTTTTTTTTATTTTAAATAATGAAACATATGTTCAAAAATACCACCCTAGAAGAACTTGTCATCTTTATTAAGACATTTACCATGTATTTTTTTACCACACGTATCAAAAATTAAAAACATATGTTACCTTTAAATTTATTTGATGGATTCTCCCCATTTGATGGTCACCCTGACAACTTTTATACTTATTTTAATAACAAACCTGATTATATATAAACTCTATTTCCACCTTCTTATAACATCAAACATGTTTCTCATAATTTTAAATTATATAGGATAAAAATATATTATATCTTTTCTCTAATCCTTAGTAAAAATAATTAATTTTACTATCATAATCCATGATAAAATTTGGTGAATTATGTTCTAATCAGGCCATGTTGTCTTTATACATGGCCACTAAATATAAAAATTTCTAACCCAATTCCAAGGATTTATTATCCATCCTAAGTCTAATAACATTTGGAAAATAAATATCAAGGTAAATATTCATAAATTTATTCCATTCCATGGCTTCAACGCCTTCTTTTTCACTACTAGTTTTAACCATTAAAGACTATTGACAATATTCACATTCAAAAGGAAAACTGAATGAGTTTTTTGATGAACTATATAAGATATGACTTCAAAAATCTTTTCTAGAGATTTAATCCATCCCTAAGTTATCGCTATGTCATAAAATACATTGAATACTAGAGGGACCTGTCTCATAAAATGATCCACTATCAATATGTTACCCTATTGTGGACTTGGTTACTCTCAAGAATAGATATCACTGTAATTTATATCATATTTAAACATATTCATCTAAGAAAAAATATTTGTTTCCAATTCAATTAATTATAGGTTATTGATTTGGAAGGATTTTTTCCTCTTGTTTCTTTCATACTTCAACTTCCTTGTTTCCTCGGTAAAAAACCAATTTTAACAAAAATATATTACATGAAGAAACATAGTAGTATTCAAATTATATATCATGATAACAATAAATTAGAGTCTCTAGTGGGTCTTTAATTAAATTATGCTACCATATATAGTTATATAAACATTTTTGATGATACAAATAATAAGGAATTGACATTAAAAAATCCATAAAATTTATTCTTCATATAATAATTTGTGTTGTTTATATCCCAAAGATCGTGGAGGTTTAGAATTTTAGAGAATTAGATAATGACCCTTATATAAATAAATATTAAATAAAAAATTTCAATCTTACACTTATTATCCATTTTCACACAATACAAAACATTTATGCTATAACGAGTTTTTTTCATGTCATTTCTTTAAAATTTTCATCTTAACATTATCCTTGTCACAACTCATCCTTAAAACCTTGTTAATTTTCTTTTAAAACATGGGAGGAGAACAAAAACCACAGTAAGATACATTTAATGCTAACGAAACTCATAAGTGTATGGATATACATAAACATGTAACATTTCAAAATAAACTTTGAGTTTAAAATAAATACTTTCCCACCCAAGAAATAAACATCTCTACGCAAACATTTTCATAAAACCTTTCATATGAAATATTAAAATAAAAATAAAACACCTAAAGGTTTTTTTAAATCATGAAAAAAACATCAAAATTTATACTTTTCAACCATATGAATGATTATAAACATCTCATTAAAGATAATATCATTAATATAACATGATAAATCATAAGAATTCCATTAAAACCAAAAAATAGATAAATCATATAAGTATCATGGGAAATATTTTTAATACAACTCTTATAATAAATCTTAAAAATAGAATAACATTAATGGTTAATTACAATAATATATTATGATATATATATATGTGATTAAATCTCTCCATTTAACTAGTGTATTGAAGATATATATCGGGCTCACTCATCATCATGAGCAATTTCCGGATCACCCATCACCATGAGATATATCAGGTTCACCCAGTATCAGAAAAATGATCAATAACCATAAAATAATCTTAATACATGAAATATTTGATTTTCATCATTACAATCAAAAAAAATATTCATTTTCACCAATAATAAAAAAAATTCTTGCTGTTATAATATCAATTCTATTTAAAATCCATCTTAAAAATACATAGAACAAATGGAATGAGGGGTTTTCTTCAATAAAACAGGAAATATTTTGAAAGAATACACACATAAATTTATATTTATGGTGGAAAATAAAAACCTTTGATGAAATATATGTTTACAATGTATATTTATTTCCTATATTTTAAAATTTGTCTCAATAAAATATAACAATTTTATATAAAATACATAAAATATTTCTTCTGATTTTTTTTAAATAAATAAAAAATTATATAAAATAGCATTTATAATTAATTTATTTTTATATATATACATCCATAAAGTAAATTTAAATTTATTTCTTGAATGAAAAATATTTTGAAAATAAATATTTAAAACATTTAAAACATGGGTTTTAAGGTAAAGTGAACATTATATCATTTCTGACTCACCACATTTATTCTTTAACCTCAAGAATAATAAAAATATGATAATTATTTATTTTATTATTAATTTCTTTGAAGTTTATTATTTCATTTTTATATAATACCATGTCATATAAAATTACTAAATAGGTTAAGATCATATTGGATGTCTAAAAGATATTATTCTCATTATCCAAAATCACATTGGTTAGTTAACTATGGTTAAAGTATTCTTTATAAAATATCTCTATAGTAATAATAATAATATAATTATAATTTTATAAATTAATTATAATTTTAAACCCAACAATTAAAGAATGTTAGGAAAAATAAACTACGTTATAATATTGGTGATGGTAGGTCGTATGTACCCATGAGTAATTTTTTTATTTTTCAATGAGGGTGAAAAAATGAATGTATGTACAATTTTATATTTATATAACTATTATTATATCTTAAATATCATATTATTACTTTGAATAAATTTATATATATCATCCTTGTGATTGGTACATGAAAAATGAATTACATTGCTTCGTGGAGGTGGTAGTCCACATGTATGCATGAATGATGTGATCATTTATCAATGGATATAAAGGTAAAACAATAGTAAATATATTATATTTAAATAATGATAAATATTTCATGAATATCATATATATGCATATATTCATTAAATCCATCATTATAACCTTTCATAAAAGTCAGTGATGGAAAATAAATTCTATCACTTCACGAGGTGGTTTTTTGCTGTACACATGAATGACGGTTTCATTTAAAAATTAATGGATGAAAGAGATTGATATAGGTTAATAAATTAACAAAAAAAAATCTTAGTGTATCGATTATATTGTTTTTTTTTATTTTATAATTGTTTTTAAATATTTTAAGGAGGTAGAAAACCAAATTATGTGAAAATGCTCGATTGAGATCTAAAACTCTTTTATAGAAAACCTCTTTAGGTATATACTGAAATCCTTCAAAGTATAGTTTAATGAAAAAAATAACACCATTAAGGGTATATGTATGTCTTTAATGGATTGGGTAGGTTCTGGATGAACTAAAATTTCATTTAAGTTGGGTTAAAAAATGATAAGGGGTGTCCCTTTTTAAGTGGAGAGGAGGACACATTTGCAATATTTAAAACAATTATATTATATTAACTTATTAATCATGCCAAATGGTTCCAAAAAATAGATCATTTAAAACATTTATATACTATAGAGTCAAAATATGAATATAAAATAGGATTTAGAATAGTTCTTAAGTCATTTTAACCCTTATCAACATAGTTTATCTTCCATCAAATCTGTTTTAAACTTAATTGTGCTAATAGTTATTTACTATTTTTATTATTCATTATGAGCAACATGTAAATTGAAATTGTGACCTAATATTTATTATTATTATTCCAATCATTTATTCCATTTTAAAAACTATAATTCAAATAATATTCCGAATTTAATATAAAATGACACATTTTAGTCAACACGAAAAACATTTTTTTAGAAAAAAGTATTTTTAAGTATAAAAATGTTTTATAGAAAAATCAGTTATAATGTTGATTCAAATAAAAATTAATGGATTAATTTTAATAAATTTTTATTATTTAAATTTTAGAGCTAATCCAAAATACATTTTTTCATTTTAGATACTTGAAAATGGTAGACTGTTTTCCATAACAATCACAATTTTTAAGAATTCCTTCAAAAAAAGTCCACTTTTTTAAAAATTCTATGTTTATTTTGAAATGATAAATTCATAAAAATATGTGCATTTTTTCAAATTAAAAATATATAATTTATATTTAAATCTTTTAAATAAAACTATATAATTCATGAAACCCCCATCTTGTTTAGAAATTAAACTTTTTTCCTTTTTACTGAGAAAATAAAAAAATTTATTATATTGAATATAAATATATATAATATTACAAATAATAAATGAATATGATTTATATTAATAATACCTAGTTGTTTTACAGGGTTAATTTACTTTCTCCTATTATTATAACCTTCTTATTAATAGTATAATAATTAGGGATATATTACGAAAAATAATAAAAAAAGTACTCATCCAACTCCTTTTCAAAATGATATCTACCCATACTTAGTTCCATATTAAATAACTTTTCAAAAATATAATTAGTAAATTTTTTGTTATTCTATAGATTATTAATATGGTTTGGTATTATTCATCAGAGCAGATAAGGTATTCATGATGAGAAAGAGTTAAAATAAAATGTCATTATTAAGGGAATTTCATAGGTTATGTAATACTAAAATTAATAGTAAATTCTCTAAAATACATAGAATGAGATTCCTCATGAACATTGATGATGTTTTTTGAATTTTTTAAAAAATATATTCCTAATATAATAGTGTAATCAGATTTACCTCTTTTCTATTCCAATCCCAGAATATAAAAATCAGTAAAGAATATTAGAGGTGATTACATTATCTATTTATCCTTGAAAACTCACATAGGGTTCATTATATTTGGGTTATCTAATTATCCCAAAACACAAGTTATCTTGAACACCCATCCCTATAATAAATAATAAATATACTATATAATGTAATTTATAAATAGACATAAAATACTTAAGGGATTAGTGAAAGTTATATTTCATATAGAATAATAGACAGAAAATGTACTTAAATCCATTAATTTTATAGAAAATAAAAGTGTGATTATGCTAGAACCATTCCTATGAAACTAATATTTTCATATCTGTGCATATTTATATTCTTCTTAAATATCTCATTAAGGAATTTTTCATGCATTGTAATCCAATTTATTTCATCCAGTAGAGGTTTATTGATTTGAACCTTCATGAAGGTGTTAAAAACATCTTGTTGTAGAGCCTCTTCACGATTTTACTTGATGGAGTCAACATTAAAAGGATTGGTGGTATAGGAAGAGATAGATTCCCCACATTTTCATTTACCTATTCTTTATTCACTATGTATATTTTAGAATGATTCTCTAATTATTTTTCTGTAGGTTCTATTTCCACTTCCATGGCTATGTCATTTCCACATTTGACTTCCATATATGTTTCCTTATCACTTTGTTATTTCCTACAACATTTAAAAGAAATTAGGAACATAATGGGTTATAAGTTTACTTAAATCTGTATTTACCAATGCATTTAAGGTGGTTATAATATTCCAATACTATTTTTTAGATCATTAATATCATTTCATTGGTTTTCAAGGTGGATTTTCGATATCACTCTTTCTCTACTAATAGTCTTTAAAAATACTTCATTTAATTATCTCGGTTCAATCCTTGGGTTTGTTTGGTTATATATTTTTGATAATTTCCCCTATAAAATAGTGGTGTCTTATATGATTATTGAAAATACTGGTGGAATAGTGGCCTTGAGGGGTGCTTACTTCTCACCCTATTTTAGGATGTTGCATATTCTATTGAATACATGATTACTTAAGTGTTTTGTACTACCACTGGTACATGGTATCATTAATGATAGTTTCATAAACATGATGAAATAATTTTCTAATTTGATATCTATAATGGAACTAATTTAAGACCATTGGTAGGGGTCGGTGTAGATGATTCATAATTTAATAAGATTAATGCAAATTTATCAATAGAGTGGTTAAATCTAAGATTATATTTTCAACTAAAGGAGTGATAAAACTCTTTACCTCATAAATAAATTAGTTAGTAGAACTTGTTCCAAATTTTTGAGAGTTCTATGATATCCAAACTATCAATTATATAGCCTTGGTAATATACTTTTATATTATGATCCTCTTAAATAATGATATATCTACAGCTAGTCATTTATTAACATTGAATAAAAAAATAACCTTGATAAGTGATGATCCTGAAATGGATAATATTAGAAGGATGTGGTTATATTCATTATCCCCTCCCAATACGCATATAAACTCTCCCTATTGGATTATTTAAATCAATAATTATCCTTCCACAGTTTGATACTTATTTAATTCAGGAAAACTTATTGGAGGAAGGACAATAGGATTTCATATTTGGTTTTGAATACTCCATGATTTAAGTTGTTAAACCATTCTTTAGATTACTCTTCTAGAGATAATGGGATGGTATTCCAATTGATCCATGCTTTTGATACTACTCTTGGTTTTAAGGTATTGTATACCACGCCAAATACATTTGGGTTCTTATTTGGGTGTTCATCTATGAATCCATGGAACACTGATAGAAGAAAAATTAGTCCATGTTGAAGTTCAAAATAATGTTGATTGGTTGGTTATAAAAACTAATTATATTTATTATTATTGAAAATATATTTATAAAGTTGTATAAGGGTTTTATTAATTTGGGATAAGTTTTATTCCATATTTTTACTCCATATAGATACTCAGGATAAAGTATAATATTATGAGAAATATTTTAGTAAAATGGTGAAAAAATACCTATCTAATTTCTTAGTAATCCAAATATTTCAGACTATATATATTAAGGTTCACTTGACATCTGGATCAATGATAAAGATACATTCTGAAATAGTCATTTACATGTATAAAAAATGAAATAAATAGAAGAAAAAATTAAAATAAAAAAAACACTACTTTTACTCACTAAAAATGTTGTTAGGATGATGTGGTGACTATCTCCAGAGTCATAAAAAAATTGAAACAAATTTTTATTTTATTTTTTGAATCATATTTTCTATGAATAAGTAGTATTTTTAGTGTTTTTTTGGAGTGTATTCACTTAGTCTTCGAAAACAAAAAATATATATGTATCTATTTAAAAACATAAAAAACAATGTTTGAAATCAATTTTTAAAGAGTATTATTACCTTATACAATCCCTTAAATTAAACTACTAAATTAATATAATCCTAATTAAAAACCCATAATCTCTCACTAATTAGCTAAAACCTCATCTAATTTAACTAACTTGGTGAAATAGGATTAAATAATTAATTGAAATAATCAATTCCCCATTTACTATTTTCTAATTAAAATACTAGAGATTAGTCATTACTCCTAAACCAAACATCACTTCCCTCCACTATAAAAAACTAACTTTTTCTTGTGAGGGGGGGGTATATATGAAATCTAAGAAGAAGATAATAAAAAATAATAATATCATAATAAAAAATACAAACCTCATAATATCTACCATAATAACCAACTTCTAGTAAGATCAAGAAGAAAATAAATTACCATTCAATGAATTAATTCATATAACAAGGGGGAGGTGGAAGTCTCCTTGGCCAAACCATTATGAATTTAGTGTGTAATAACTTGAATAATTATAGAGAATAATGAAAATAAAATATTTCAAACAAAAAATATACCTTCTCTAATATAAAGTTCCAAACATTTTTATAGTGAAAGAAGAAATTTCTATAATTTTCTCAATTGGGAAAGTCCTCGTGCATGTTTAGAATGATTGATCTTCACTATGTTAATGAAACATTTTTTTTCATGATTAGTTGAATAATTTTTTCTTTAGATCCCATTTGGTTTCCCCTTTTTTACTTTTATCATTCTCCTCATGTGAATTTATATCATCATTCCATATTAATAAAATAAAGTAAAAATTAAAAATATTTCTTTAATATCCATGTACCTCATAAGAGATCCAACTTTATTGGATATAATTTCTAAGGTCATGGTTCATCAAATTTCGCCCACTAAATTTGGAAAAAACTTCTCTCGAGCATAATCATAATACAGTGTGACTATATCTACCTTGATTAAATCATCTGAAGATTAGAACTGGCATAATATCTGGGATAAAATTATTCACAGTGAAATTGTTGTTTTCATGAATCATACATTAATCATTTGTTTCTCTCAAGTGGTTGTATTGGGAATTTTCATGGCGTAACTCTATTTTTCATGACATGATACTCTGATTCTACAAATTTTCTAACTCCAAACTATTATGCATATTCAAAACCATAAAAATATATATTACATATTCATATCACCCAAATTTTTGAAACTCTAAAATATTATGTATCTTCTTGGATCATTGGAAAATGTTATGTATCATCTAAAAAAATATAACCTATCTACCCCTACAAGAAAATTCTATTCTGTATCATTTTTTATATTTGCAAAATAGTTTATTTATATAGATACTTTTTATTTGGATAACTATAAAATGTTAGAAATCATATTATTTTAAAAAATATAATGTGTATTATCTCTAATGTAAACATCCAAATTTTAGAAAGTATAGAATTTTATGTGTCAACTTTCTAATAGAGAAATATGTTACATAATGGACATAATGCCTTAAAATATATCAATTATATAATATTACGCATCTTTGATCCTTTTCAATTTTCATTTAATAACACATCAAATATCTTCTGTATTTTCAAAATATCTTATGTTTGGTTTTTGTTTTAAAAAATTATTGATTTTATGCTTAGAGTGACACCTATAAAATTTCATATGGATTTTTACCTTTACTACTTTTCAATAATATGCAACTTCAAGATGATAAATTTTGGGTTACCTCAGCTTCTACCTTATGAACTTCTAATCATTTAGAAGTTACCTGAAAATCCATGGAACAGGTGAATTAATTGAATATATGATTCATATTATTTCTATAATGATATAATAAAATAATAATCATGATTATAATCCTATTTCCAAAAAACATAAAAGATCCACAAAAGGATAAGTTCATGTCATTTATTTTGAATTAAATGGATACACAAAGTGAATATTTTATATAATCCTAAAACAAAATTTAACATTTTTTGTATTTATCCAATGTATATATAAATTAAACTAATGTTATTCATGTTTTCAAATTTTTGAATCCATATGTTTTTTCCTTATATGGTAATATTTATTATTGTACAAGATTAAACTATAGTTTAAACCTAATGTTTTTTTGAAAAAATAAGAAAAATAATATTATAACACAAAATATAGGATGAAACGGAAAAGGAATGGATTATAAATATTCTTATGTGAGTGGATTTGGAAATTTTTACTACAAGGGGTATAAATTAGATTTGATGTAAAATAATGAGGTAATATAATAAAATATAAATTTATATATATTTACTAAATATAATGTATAAATATCATAGAGAAATTTCTATCACAAAAAAGAATATGTGTATTTTATGGATGGGTTGAATCATGGAATTGTTTTCTAATATTCGTATATTGTATATCCTTGAATTTCATCTTGATATAATTATTGAGACACCAAATTCTTGGATTAATGAGATTGACTAATTGGTAATGTTATTTTTTTGGTACCATTGAAATTATAAGTAATATTATATTTAAAATTTAAATATTTTGAATAGTGTAATATCTTAATGAACCATTTTATCAAATTTCACTTTTACAATGAGTGTAAACATTCTGATGTGAGGGTTATATCTCAACAAGATTAACTATTTTATGCCATCCTCATAGAATTTTTTTAAATTACACTTTTAATATAATTATATATAAAAAATTATATAAACTTATCATTTTATTAAATTAATTATTAAAAATTACTAGTTAAAAAAGAAAATTTCACCAGTTTTTATGTATTTATCATAGGTTGAGGTGACTTATGGAGCCTAGGATTAATTTAATGAAAAATGGAATGAAATTTTGGGAGATCCCAAGATTACTTATAGTCTTAAATCAACTTTTTTATTATATTTCCTTTCAATTGGGATGAAATTTTGTGGGTGAATTCAAAACTATGTGTCATAAGATATCTATATGATTTGGAATCCAAATTTCTTCATCAAGATTCCCATAATGTATCACTATTAGAGAGAATGTACACTGCTCAGAATCATAGGGTATCCATTATAATTTGGATATAACTGGAGTTTTAAGACTATAATTTTCTCCAACATTTTTTTGTGGATTGTAAAAATATTGGCAATTTTGTTAGTTTGTTTAATATTGAAATATGTGACACATTGGTGTCTCTATTATAACATATTTTATATATTTGTAGGTTCCTTGGATTTCATGCTTTTCTGTGTGTTTTATTTAGAATATATAGATATTTATGGCAATCACATGACTTATAATTGTTTAATAAAATCCATATAGAAATAATTATTTGGTTGATGAATTTTATTTCCATGGGTTTCACATGGTTGGAACACAATTTACAAAACTTTATAGGGAATTCCCAATGACTGTGTGACTCATTTTATGTCTGGGTGTGACTTGTATGATATGTCTCTAATTACAGGGAACCATATGGCCTAAACCACATATGATATGGTTATTAATTCAGTTGATTCTTTATTTTTTCCAAATTATTTAGAGAATCATATGGTCAAACATTGAGGTATTCCCATTTTTAAAATTATTTAAATTAAAAAAACCACTCCTCAATTTTAGGCATTTGGGATCTAATTTTCATTCCACGTGGCTTGGACGACACCTATACATGTGAATACCTCCCTTATATCTCCCTACCTGAATTATTATATAAATTTAATACTTTTTTGGGATCTATTATTCATGGTAAATTCCTATTGTACTCCCCCTCTCCCTTTTCTATCATTTCCTGTGGTTTTAGATATTTCCAGAATCCTCGATATCATATTGACTGATTTTAGGGTTTAGGGATGACCAAATATTAGGATTTTGATGTGTAGTAAGTGTGTATATCATATAATTAATTTTGGTTTATTCTTATTCATTAGGAGACGTGTTTCCATTGGGGTTATGTTAGGTGTTTCTATATAACCCTTTTTCTTTCCATGTCTGGAATGCTTGGGTTTCATTAAAATTTATTTCTGACAAATTATACACATATTTGGAACCCTTGATTGGGGTTGAAATGATTTTAATTTAATCTATCAGTTGGACTAAATTGTTCTATATGGTTTTATCTTTTAAATATTTAAATTATATTTTAGAGATCCAAGTGACTACGTAAATTCCATAAAGTATTTTCCTAAATGAATTTTGTGATTGAAAAGGTTTTCAAGGAAGGATTTGTTTCCAAATAATTTCCAAAGGAGAAGTTTCTTTTAATTGATTTCTAAATTGAATTTTAATTCTTGGAATATGGGAATTCAAAACCCAAACAATATTTCATGGGATTATTTACCATATTCATAAAGGAATTTATGTTAATTTTTTATAAACAATCAAATTTAAAACAATGACCACATTTTTAAATTCTATATTTAGGCCTTCTAGAATTAAGATAAATGACTGATTATTATTGTAAAATGATTAATTTATATACATGGTTTTGTAAAGGGGATGTTTCTCATTAGTGAATTGGAGGTGATGTGAGATTTATTACTTTGTCCTTTTTAAATAATGTGATTCTCTCTCAATGATTTATTACTCACCTTTGATTGATTGACTGCATGGAAACCTAATGTAGTTGATAATGAGTATATTATGTGTGTTAAACTTAATTAATTTACATAGTATATCTAGTTCCCTACGAAATTTATTCCCTTGTATCGATGTTATGGTGTCACATACGGGACCCTATATAGAGTGGAGTGAGGTAACCCAATTTAATGACATCCATTTTTGAGCCTAGTGAGTCTCCCATGTTCATTATTCATTGATTATGTTTTCTTATAGGGTAATACTTCTTCAATTTTTTGTCCCATTATTTTATTAAATTGTGGAACCAATATATTTGATTTCATTTATTATGATTATATTATATGAAATTCTAATTTATATCTTCATTATTTATGATGTGTATTTTTTTAGAAAATGATTTTGTACAAATATTTTTTTTCATGGGTATTGGGTTTAAAAATGGGGGAAGGGTTTGATATAATTCTTGGTTTTATAGATATTAAATGGTGGTTTTATTTTATATTGTTGAAAGTGAACTCTTTTAATGTGCATATTGGTTTTAATTTCAAATGAGAGTTTGATTTTAAAAGGAGTATTTTTTTAAAGGAATAAAATTATAATTGTTCTCTTTATGAACATTATTTTTAAATATTATTCTATAAATTTTATTCAAACTATTATTTTGATTCATAATTTATATGGAATTACATAGAATCCTTGGCGGGATCCAAGGGATAATGTTTAGAACACAGTCTACATACACCTTAGGATGTATGCAACTCTTATGTTTTCTTTTCAGAGACATGTTCTTGAATATTGTCTTCCTCTGGTCAATTGTTTATTGGGAGTTTAAATTGGAGGTATTGTGTTATTATGGGGCATATATATTTAGTTTTTCTATCATGGGTTTCTTTGGTTAATTTTGGGGTTTTTATCTATCCACTATGATGACCTTTCTTTAATTAGTTAGTTCATTCTGATTCTTGTGTTGTGGAAATTGAATATTTTGAATATTATATGCATGCTTACACAAGTGAGTTGAGTCATGATTATTTAAAATTCACTCTTGTAATGTTATATTTTGGATTAAATTAATTCTATTTTATATAGATATTTGACACATGAATTATCCATGATAGATTCTTGGTATGTTTTCATTTGTCTCTAATTATTTTTTATGGGTAAAATTATTTTGATGAGCTAGTTCACTGATTCCCATACACTAGTTTATAGATTCTGGGAATCTATAATTCTATATGAGACTAGTTTTTGAGCAGGTTAGCTGATGGGTTGGGAAATACCAAGTTTTTTCATTGAAAATTGTATCATATCCTAGGTTCTTAAGAATCCCTCATGTTATTTGGGCCATATTTTGGTTGGAGGTAGAATAGTATTGTCAGAAATCAAGAGGTAAACTTTGAGTATGTGTTTGATCACAACATTTAAAGATGAATCTTTTGTTTCCATTATTGGTCATGATTTGGTTTTTGATTCCAATAAATGGTTTATTTTTTTTCTTTTGAGTTATGTTATATGATACAGATGACACATTAACCATAAAAGTTCTTTTTGAGTGATTTTGGGTATTTGTTGGTTATTATGGTGAAATTTAATCAAGAACATTGCATTTACCTAGTTTGGTAAATCATTCATAGCCCATAAAAAATGATTTTTGTGACTTCCAATATCTGGTCACATGGTTGGAACATGGTCAACTAAATAATGCGACTAAACCATGTAAAAATATGAATCCATTTTGGATTTATTATTTCAATAATTATTAATTCTATTTTTCATCAATGTGAATTCCACTCATCAAGGATGAATTAAAGAGGGCTTTTGGTGTGGTTTTGATGTTTTTTAAATTTATTTGGTTTGATTATTGATATTTTTTTCCTATGCATATTTTTCTATAAACTTGACTGGTGGCAAAAACTGAGGCTTCATAAGTGAAGGTTTGTGATTGTGTTTTGGGAGATTCCATTTAAAATATATAAATTAATCCATGCAAATTTTTTTATTTTATTTTAAAGTATTGTAGTTATATTTATTGTTTAAAAAAAATTGTTTTTTTTAATTTTGGGAGTGTGTTATGAATTTTTCAAATGAGAATATCTAATAAATATTGATTTTAATCTATATGGGAATTTTGAAATGAATATAATTTATTTTTCAATGGGATGTAATTTTTTAATTTTGGTGGATTGTTTTATGTTGATAATTATTTAAATAAAAATAATTTGAACTTTTATTAACATGTTGATGTTTAAATGGAAATATTTTTATGGTGTATGATTTTATAGAGTAGTATATTTCATAATAAAGTTTGAGAAAATATTGTATTAAGGGAGTTATTTTTATAAAAATACTTGTGACCAGTTATATAAACTAAATTAGAATCCTTTAAGGGTAGTTGTGTTTGAAAATGTAAATGTGTTTTTTCAAATTCTTCAATATGTGATCATACTTTTAACTTTATTCTAAGTGATGACATGATTTCATTTTGTTTTGAAAAAGAAATGGAGTGTTTTATCAAAGATTATTTAAATGGATTTTGAAAATGACATTCCTTATTGAGTATTGATTTATATTTGAACCTTGAATTATATTGGGGTAGTCTGGTTATATTGAGGAACATGAGTTGTTTGAATTCATGTTTCATGCTATTAAAATTATACCTCCAAGAAAGTTCTATAATAAAATTAGAAGATTTTTATAGAGATGAATATTATGGAGATTCTACTTATCTACTAGTTGAAGTTCCTACTATTAGTAAATATACCCATACATGAAATAATATGGGGAGTTGAAATTATCCTTGATTATTAGACAATGTCTCGACTATCTTGAATTGGTCCCTTCGATCCTCTGATGGTGATCTAGGTAATATAGAGGAAATAGAGTAGTTAGAAACAAATGATGTAATCCTAAATTATTTTTATGATCATAAGGCCTTAAGTGTTAATGTTATAATGTATATGATTCATGAACCTAGTTTAGTGTCATGAGATTTCATGGATATTATGTTCTTGGGATGATCATTGTTTTGGGTGTTATTCTTTTGGTGGATATGGATTTGATTAGAACTTTTATGGAAACCCATAACCAAATTGTGTTATTGGTGTGTTTATAATATAATTTATGTGATATTGGTGGTTCTTATGGTATCATACCTTAATATTGATCACACTCAGTATGGCTTATTTTTAAACTCTATGCATCAAGGTATTGGTTTTGAAGAATTGAACATTGGAACCTTCAGAAAATTATTGAGGTCCGGAACATGTGTGATTTAGTTATATTTTTATTAGAACCATTTTGATTATGTTTTATGAACCATGGGTTGAATTCCATGGGTGGGGTTTTGGGTTACGATCCCTTATAGTTCCTATATCCATGGTCAGATCCAAGTTGCTCCATGTTGAATGATGTTTTCTGATCTAAGGTGTTCGCTACATAGATATTGGGTGTTGGTGTTTTTGGTGACCATTGTATTATAGTTCTTGGGAGTATTATTATATAGGATCAAAATTATAGAAAATTACAGATTTTATCTTAGTTCAATGGTATGGTTGATCATGGTGTTATTGTTTCCTTGGGTGTTTCAAGGAAGCGTGTTTTCTGGGTGATGTGTCATTAGAAGATTTTTTATCATATTAATCCACCATTTTAGGTTATATTTAAATTGTGGTATCCAATTAATAATAACCCATGTTCTTTGTAATTATGTTACTATTGTTATTTTGTTAAATTCCACTTAGATAAGTTAAATGTGGTTTGTGTATTTTCTCTGTTTCTCTTAAAGAACACTTATGGTTTCCCTTTGGTTAGAGTATTTTCATGTTTCCCCTCTACTCCCAAATCCTTTTTATGTTGAGGTTTTTATCTCATTTTTAACAAATTATGATATTATGATAGTATTCTATAGAAATAAATTTAATTTCTTCAATATAATTTATTACATATAACACTGAGTTTGAGAAAACAATCATTTTCTATTGAAATATAATTTTTTAATATGACAATTGTCACATA
This sequence comes from Viscum album, assembly GCA_963277665.1. NCBI lineage: Eukaryota > Viridiplantae > Streptophyta > Magnoliopsida > Santalales > Viscaceae > Viscum > Viscum album. Next base: position 1,622,371,665 of record OY728152.1, read on the forward strand.
ACTATTGAATTGGTGAGAATGAATAGGATTAACGACATTATGAAATATATATATATGTGTGTTCTAATCAATAGAAATTTATTAATTAATTCATAATAAATAGTCACACAATTGTTTATTAAAGTCATTTTATTCTTCAAAAATACTTTTTTCTTTAAAAATGTTTTTTATTTATTCTTTTGAAAAATGTTTTATAATTAATTTTTAAATATGTTATAAATTTTATTTGATAAAAAGGGTATAATTTTTCAAATAATCATATCTAAATTATCTTAGTATAATTTTATGAGTTTTTTCCAAAAATGTTAATTTTATAATGAATAGTGAAAAATACTATTTTTAATTGAAAAAGGTATTTCTATTATAAGAATACTAAAAGTTATATTTTTTTTATTAAAATTATTTAAAAATAAAATTATTTATATAATATTATGAATAATCTTATTGTGTTAATTTTAATTAATTTTTTATTTTAATTTGGTATAAATTTTATTATACTTAATAGGAATATTTTTGAAAAATTGTTTTTTGTTGCGCTTTCTGTATTTATATTAAATTAATTTAAAAAAACTATTGAAATTGATTATTGAAAAATAGATTTCATATTTTCAATATAGAGGTAAAAATTTGGTAAATAATTTTCTATATTTGTGGGCAATATGGATAGTAACCATTGTACATTTTTATTACCATATTAACGGTAAAATTGGTTAATTACGCTTAAAACTAATGTGATAAGGATTCAAATTCATTAAAACACTTAGCTTTATTTAATTATTTGATTGTAATTATTCTATAATCATTTAAAATTTTAAAATATTTACCTTTTTAAAATTAAATTAAATTTTTATCTTTATAATATTTATGCTTAATATATAGTAAACAATGTCACTTTATATCTTTAAATATATATACATTTTTTGATATAGGGATAAAAAGTGTTATATCCATTTATAAATGGTTATTTATATTATTAATGATTTTTTCATGGTAATTTTATTTAATTTTTAATTATGAAATAATTTCCTTACATTCTTATGCAATATCGACATAGTGCTCGTGCAAGCAGTTATAAAATCAAGTAAATTATTAAAATACCCAAAAAAATAATTTTATTAGAGTAAGTTGTAGTTTCCAAAAATTATTATTTATAAATATAACATATTCAGTATGTGTTACAGTTTGACATTATAATTCATTAATTGTCTTGTTATTTTCAAAGTCAAATTAAATGAATAGATCCAAAAATGAAATAAATGATACATTATAATAAAAAATATTTTATTAACTAATTTAAAATTCATAAGAATACTCTATTAACTAAGGTGTATGATTTATTGTTTAAAATATCAACCATGATCCATTTATGAGTCACTTTTCTTTCAATGGTAACATTATTAACTATTAAAGAGTATAAAACATTGATATTGTCGTAATGGTCAAAAGGGTCAATATGGGGGTGGGGGGTTAAAACAAAGGGAAAAGAGTATACGCATGACCAAAACCTTTTAAAATTTTATTTTATGAGAGTATTTAGACTCATCCTAATATAATATTAGTATTATATCAATTTGGAAAGAATTATCCTTGGAAACTAATTTGTATTACTTAGACACTTTATGTAATTCTAAGAGTGTCGCTACCCAAATTATAAAAGAAAAAATCCTCTCATTAATTAATCCAAATTTTTGAGCGATATATCTTAGATAAAAATTTCTAATCACATATTAAATTCTTTCATCAGATCTTATGTTATTTTTAAAAGACCATACTTTCAAGGATTAAGGTGTAAGCTGAAGAAGGTTTCCCAATGAAGAGGTATAACTCTTAATCAAGGATTTTAAATTTTATTTTTTATTAAACCTCTTATAAATATATGATAACCATTATAAAATATTTAATTAAATATAATTAATATGATTAATTTTTATTTTCATTCTGTGATATCCATTATATACCTCTTTTCTATAAATGTATCACCCCAAATTATTTTCCAACTATGATCCATAGTATGAGCTAGATAACTCTCTAAGGATACCTCAGTGCCAGGCTTAACTTCATCAACATAAATCAAATGAGATGGGTTGGGGTGATACATTTATAGATATAACATATGAGAAACATTATTCAAGCCATAATGAAACAATTTAAGATCCAATCAGTACTCCATAGGTTAGATACACACAATAATCTCAAATTGAACCACATACCAAGGCACCAACATACCCAATTTCAGAATCAAATGGTTAACCAACCATGGTGACACTTGAAGGAACACACAATTGATCACTAAAAACACTTGATATAAATACTATTTGAACATCCATATATTAATTCTTCCATATAAAGGGGAAATTAATTTATTAATTTATTTTTATTAATTTATTTGGTTTCTAAAGATTATTTGATTTATCCATTATGAGGAGCTCAAGAATTTTACAAGATTTTCCATCATTCTGTATAAAATCAATTAAGGGTTAAGAAAGATTATATGACTAAGTTCTACATCCATACATGGTTTGGGAGTTATGAATTTATAGCAATTCAATTTGGACTCACTAATTTACTTACGATATTGATGTATTTAATGAATAGAGTCAACTGTGTTTACCTTGATTAGTTTGTGGTAGTATTTATAGAATTTATTCTTGTTTCTTTAAAGGGAACTAAAGTAAATGAAGATCATTTTTGAGTTTTTATGAAGACCCATAAAATAAATAAGTTCTATTAAAAATTTACTAAGGGTAAATTTTGGCATTTTAAAGTTTCATTCATGGGTAAAATAATCTCATGTTAGGGTATATTAGTGGATCATTAAAATGAAGAGTTTATTGAATAATGGCCCCAAAAACCAACAATTACCAAAATATATAGTTTTCTTTGGTTGGATATATATTAATATCTATTTTGGAGAGAATTATTAAAACTATTTAATATACTCTTCAAGAGGACTTTGAAGGGGGTTATGTTCAATGGATTGATGAATGTGAATAAAATTCAAAGGAACTAATGGGAAGGTTGGTTAGTGAACCTATGGTCACACTAACCTATAGTAATGAACGGTTTTTGATCTAAAATGATGAATAAAATAATGTAATGGGTGTCTTAAATGTGAGTAATGATATTGTGAGGGAATATACCTACCAAAAATTGAAAATAAATGAAAAAAATTACCCGAATCATAATTTGGAGCTGGCAGAGGTATTTTTTTCATTAAAGATATGGAAGAATTATCTCTATAGTGAAAGGTGTAACATATATAAATATCATAATTTTTTAATTTACATATTTAGAAAGAAATAGTTGAATAAGAAACAGGTTATATGGTATTAATTGATTAAGGATTATGACAACCCAATACATTACCACCCAAAAAAGGCGAGCAAGGAGAATAAGTCTCTAAGTTGTAAGGAAAATTCTAGTCTTTCCATGATGAGGATTTAAAGGGATCAAATAATTATAGATTTTTAGAATATGGAACATGAAATCCACTATAAATAGGATATATTGAATCATTATTAGATAACTGTTAAACCCTACATCCATGTGAATATTATTGAGATGATGAAGGAAGATGTGAAAATGCAGAAGATGGATAAACATTTTCCTCAGTTAAATCATGACTCTGAGTGAATGATAATATAATGAATTTAGTACGCATTCCATCAAATTGAATAATGAACTATTATATTAATCATATAGTTCATAATTTTCTATAAATACACTATGTAAAATTATGTATGGATATATTTCTGAATATTTCAAGTGCGACAACATGAAATAGTATATCACATAGTATGTATCTCAATTCCTAGTATGTCGATAAGTTAAGGATAAATGACATAATTTTAAGTGTATGTTATAACAATTAAACATAATTTATTGTAAATGAGAAATAATTAAAATGGATATCACAATACCTATTTAGATATACATATATATCTTATCCATGTGATTTGGGGATGAAAAATGAATCACATCGCTTCATGGAGGTGGTAATCCATACATAAACACACAAGATGTTATCCTTTTTCTTTTCATGGGAAGGTAAGAACATAAATGGAATATTGAAATTTTATTATAAAATATATGTCATTAATATAATTTATAAACATTGATTCTATAATTATAAACTCTCTTGAGAGACGATGATGGAAAACAAACTAAATCAGTTCGAGAGGCGGGAGTCCGCCATACACACAAACGAAGAATTCTATTACCATTGTATGGAAGTGGAGATATATATAGTTCATTAAATTAACATAATAAAATCTTATTAATTGTGGGATACCAAATTTATTAGTTTTTGTTCACGTTTTAATAATTTTTTGATGGATATAGAAGAATAAACAAGATAGACAAACTAAATTATGAATGATACTTATTTATTGAAAAATATCCTTTTATAAATACCTTAAGAACACTAAGGCTGGTGTTCTACCTTAAAAAAACTATATGATGAGGGTATCGAATTTATAATGAATATGGGTATGTATTAGATGAACCAAATTGGTTTTGAAATGTTAATAAATGATAATAAGTGGTTCCCTTTAATAATATTAGGGAGGGGAACTCTTCAAATATCTCAAAATATTAATTTAATATAAATTAATTTTAAATTCAAAATAGCTAAAGAGTGATTTATTTCTAATATAAGATGTTTATGGGTTTAAATCCAATCATATAACAAAAATTATTCATGCTCTGAATATATATCAATAGTTATCATTTTGTTTAACCCATAAGATAAACAAATTTTCAAGACGACCATGACATGTTAGAGATATTATAAAATATTTTCTTTGAATATATGATTTTGTCTTGAAATATTAAATTCAATGTAATTAATAGTTCTATAAATTATAATTATTTATATTTTATAGAGAGTGATAGAAAAGACATGTATGGTTATTAAATTTGTCATTTTATATTCATGTTTAAATTTTATTTCTTCTTTTACGTCCCTCAAACCTTATTCAACCCTGATAAAATAATAACTCGAGTATCTTCCATATACTAACATGATATTATGTTAGTGAAATGGAATATATCATTCTAAAATTCCTTAAAAAAGGAAATTGTTTTTACCATTCATGTGTAAATATGACTACCACCTCACGAACTAATGTGATTCATTTTCCATCATAGTTTCTCAAGATTAATTATAACGATTAAATTAATGTTTATATATGATATTCATGACATGTGTATCAATCTGAAAATGATCCTAAAATAAAAAATTTATCTGTTTACATTTCTTACTGAGAAATGAATGAACTTTTAACCTATTATAAAATTAGGATTTTTGGTGGCTAACTTTCTCATGTCCATGTACTCTATCATTATCCATAAGTCCTTAATATTTAGTTTTATCTTCCATATCCACATTGTAACTTCCCACTTATGTCCTCCAACATGGATAAATTCATATGTGTAATTGCATATGATTTTAATATTTATATTTATTTATTTTTATGTGGGAATATTATTTATAGTTTTTATTATGTCAATTTTTAACAATGGTATTTTAATGTCATATACAATTAATTATTTACTTAATTACATGTCGAATATTTTAGCAATATTTGGTTCATAAGTATAAAATGTCCATGATAATTTGACTATGGTAAAGGAGGTCATAATTAAATCATCTCCAGGATAATAATAATGAAGTATTTATCATTTTTATTCATAAATTATACTTTTAAATCCAATTATGAATGATGGTTATGAAAAATAAATTATGTTACAATCATGGAGATGGTTTATCATACATACCCATGATTAACATTTCCATTATTACTGATAATTATGGAAATAAAATATTATTTTATCTTTATATAAATTTAATAAAATCATATATATCATATTAATTCATTATATATATATATATATATCATCCATGTTATGATAAATGAATCACATCACTTACTGGATGTGGTAATTTGAACATTTATACAAACACTGTTATCATTTTTATGCATACAAAGGTAAGAACATAAAAGATATATGATCTTTTTAGATTGATAAATATGTATTTAATAACATATATAAAAATTATTACTATAATTAAAATCAATTTTGAGAAAAAATTATGGAAAATTAATTATATTGGTTCACGAGATGATATTTTTCCATACACATGAATGATGGTTTTGTTTTTTATTTGATGGAAGAGGAGATTGATATATGTTATTAAAATAACATAATAACATATATATTTTTTGTAATTTTATATATTTATTATTTTTAATTGTTTATGAAGGTTTTATGAATGTGGAAGAAGATTGAAATATAAAACATGCAGATAAAACTTATACCACTTCTTTTAAAAACCCTCTATTTCATAACACCTTTAGACCTTACAAATTTATATTCTACCAAAAAAAAGACATAAATATTTTTTTTAGGGATCATAGAAAATTAATTTGTTTGGAAATTTCAAAACCAAATAGTTTTTAGGTGTGAAGGATTGAGAAGAATAGGTTCCCTATTATAAGATAGGGGAGGGAAAATCATTGAATTTCACAAAATATTACAATATAATAAGACTAATATGGATCTGGATGCTTCCAAATGGATGATAAATTCAAAATGGATTAAATTATTGGACATATATTATCCCAATTTATCTTATTTAGTATTTTGGCCTTCTCTAAATACTTTATTAAAATAATAATCCCATAAAATATAATTATTTTCAATTATGATAGTATTCAATACTTTTTCATTAGAAACATAAAAAAGCATATATTTTTTTATAATATCTTAAAAATTTCATGGTAATATATATAATTATTTTTCCACCACAAATATAGGAAATTATATTTATTTTATTATTTTAATATCATTTATTTAATTTTTTTAATAATTGAATATTCACTGCATCTGTGTTGTGCCGGAATTTAAGGTAATTATTTCATCCCTAAAAAATAAAAAAAAACACCATGATAAGTATAATTATTTAAAAAATTTAAATTATTTTTATTTTCAAACATATCCTCTACATAACACTATAATAATAATAGTACACTTAATAAAAATAAGAATATGACATGTTTAGTATTTATTTTGAAAAATACTATAAAGGTCATAATCTCATCAATATGGACCCAAATGATAATTAATTATTAAATTTTGTGATTATTGTTTATATATACATATAAAAGAATATTAATTATGTTTTTGGGCAATTTAATAGCTCTTTTCATTTTATTTTTAACCAAAATTATCCTATATACCCATTACCATGGTAATAAAAATTACCATGTTTACCATTCATATTGTCCAAAAATAAAAGGGACCTATTTAATAAATTTGGATGAATTGATTAAAATTATAGAATCAATTTCTCAAAATTCAAAACACAAAATTTTAAGCATTTAAATTTAAACTGAACTTAAAAAATGCAACGAAAAATAGCTTTTCCAAAAAAAATCATTTTTTATATATAAAATGTTTTTATTCTAAATTAATTTATAAAATCTATTTTAAAAACCATTATTGGATTATTTTAAATCCAAATGAAATAATGAAATTTTTTAAAAAATAATAACAATTTTATAATGAAAAACCTTAAAATAAAATATAATTTTTAATAAAAATCATATTTTTTCACTCTTCCTTAAAAAAATATTATTTAGAAATTTACCAAAACATAATACAAATATAAATTTTCCATTATTAATAAAAAAATGAAATTAATTTTGTTCAATTAAATTTTATAATATTTCAATAAATTAATTATATAAAAACTCATAAAAATAAAAAAAATCATTTTAGAAGAAAAAGTATTTTTTGAAGAATAAAATGACTTTACTAAAAATCTAGTGTTTATTTAAAAAATATTAATAAATAAAATATAAATGGGTAAGAACATAATATATTTCTAAATGTTATTAATACTATTCATTACCTCCAATTTAAAAGCTTAGTTATAATGGTCCCCATTAAATAATAATATATTTGTCTTCTTATAAGCTTATTGTAGTGTATTTTTTATGCTGTCGAACATAGTTTTAAAATTTTGAGAACTCATGATGTTAGATTATCCCCCTATTAGAAATTACTACCTAATAATTTCACTTGTTCTTTGTGAAAAATTGTTTGAATTTTTAAAATATATTTATTTAAATCACACATCGTAAAAAATATTATAGTATCCCCAACCCAATTATCCACTCAAATAGTTCTTTCATGCTTGGTGCCACTAGACTTATGGGATCCTCCCCAAATTCCAAAGTTTTCCAACTAGTATAAAGGGTTTAAAGAGTGTATCTTGGAGAGGATATACCCTCAAGGGGTTATATAATAATGTTTTGAGTATATATATATATATATAACATGTAAAAAAAGAAAAGAGTAGTAGACTTGAACCAGACCCACCAATGGAAGAAGCACAATCAATTATAAGCAATAGTATAATAAATATACAATAGTGGAAATAAATAATAAACAAAACATATTAAATTGTTTCAACTAATAATCCATTCATCTGTTACAGGTCATACAATACAATATCCAATAAAGGGTCACCAATGGTTGTCCAAAGTATATACATATATCATAATAATTCTAAAATAGAATAGGAAAACAAAATATAAGTTAAAGATGAGGTTAGATCCTCCTGACCCCTCATTATCCATCCATGCCAACACAACATGGATTCTTCTACAGAGCCTGAAGCACAACCTTAATGTAAATGCATAAAGTCTACACACATCCTAAATAGCCCATGTAGGGTGTGAGAATGAGTCTTACTAAGGTACCACCCACATGTTTATACCAACATTTGTGTTTATTAACATTATATAAAGTCAAAATATAGTGAAATTTATGTAAATATAAACAAAATTCACTGGTTCTCAGCCGCCACAAAGAAGTTGTCACATACATCAACCATGACTAAATTCCCTATAGAAGAGAGGATCCATTTACAATGACCCAAGGTATCCCTAATGTAAAAATAGACATGGTGAACCATTAGGTTCCACCTCCAAATAAGTCACCCAAAACCTCATTAAAAACCACACATTATGTCCCAAATCAAGTCACTAATGTCCCAAAGGAACTCTCAAGAAATTGGGACCCCAGTCCCTCAGACCCCTACACAAAAACACCGATCAACTTGAAGATCAGAATCCATAGGCACAACTATATCTATCTTCAACGTGTAATTACCATCACATCATACCATGAAATCCTAAGGAATAATGATCTCTATCCTCCCAAAATATTCTAGTCCTAATAACATCAATACAACGAGTCTTACCCTTAACTAATAGTCTAAATTCTACCATATTAAGGATCCCACCTACCCCATGTATTTCTATGGATAGAACCCCCAAAATAATTTAAAAAATATGCTATTCTTGGGGCCTCTACCCATATAAGTGTTCAAAACACATCATCAAGGAGTCAACCTATGTGCACACAACTCCATCGATGCCTTTTCCAATCACGGGTTAGCTAAAATCACATAAACCGTAGCTAGGAAAAACCAACTCTAGCACCTCATTCCCTTGAGACTAGGCCTCTCAAATATGATTCCCATAACATCCAATATCACAGGCAATCATCTCAGCCTAACGACATATCTTCCTCAGCTGATTCTAATGATTCCCAACCTGTGATCACATCCTCTAAGTGACTTAGACCTAGCACATCATAATGATCAAATATCCATAATTCCCAATGTAAATCACCATAATAAACCTATAGCAAAGACCGTAATGATCAAATGGATTTCAATAGTATATAATAATAAATTTATATATGTAAAGAAAATCAATTTAAATAAATGATTCTATTTAAATATTGAAACAAACTCTAACCTAACAATAAAGTTTGGCAATGACCTATAACCCAAACTGTCATGATTAAACAAGGTTAGGGAATTACCTATGACATCCTGTAATGTCATAAAAATATTATAACATCAAGCATCAGGGTATATCTCATCTACCAAATGGTGAGATAAAAGATTCACCGCCCAAATTGATTATTGAAACATGGAGAATTGTATGCAGCGCCTACCATGGATTCATAGGCGTAAGAACATATAATCTCTTACTCTAACTCAAACCAGTTTAGAAGAAATTAGAGATTCTTTAGAATTACCTAAAAATATAAAAAAATGAATCAAATGGGTTTAGTGATCCATAAGGAAAGAGAAAATCAAAAGAGAGGCATGGGTGAGGAGAGCCTTACCGATATAGATCCAATGTCACCAATGGATCTCAAAACAGAGGATGTATGATGTGATTAGATCAAAATAAAAATGTTTATGAAATGGGTGATCTCCCCTACTGTATGCATAACCAAGGAGGAAAAGAAAAGAGAAATATAGAATAAAAGGGTGGGGAAAAACATGAACTCACCCATTAATGTGGTTTCATGGTAAGGTCGCATTGTTTTACAATTCATTCAGAAACCATACATGCTATAGTGTTGAGGTACTTCTTAAGTGTAAATACTCATGAAACATGTACATGATTTTCTATAATCGTGTGAAATACATGAAAATTACCTCTAAAAAAGATGTAGAGATTCACACACGACCATTCACCCCTACAGACATGATTTTCCAAACCATGTGGTAGTACAAAAACGTGCATCACTGTTTTCTCTAAGAGGCCAGGCGGTTAAATTTAAACCATGATCCATGACCTCTAACTCCCATAATTGGGTCTTTTGGAATTTGAAACACCTAAAACCCTTATAAACAAACAACGTCCTTGAATTAACCTCTAAACCCATCCATAAATATGATATAAGGTTTATAGAAAAACATGGAATTGAGTTATGAATCTTGAAGAATAAATTGACATACCCACCATTTCAAAAAATTCATAAATGGAGATTATTTTGACCCGAATATAAAACATGGGATGTTAATAAACCATCCTATTCAAAAGAGGGAAAAGGGATGTAAAAATTTAATGTAAAGTAACAAATAATTGGTTTCCAAGTAGGAAAACATAATTGGGAAGTCAAAACATGGATATGAAAGAGAATGATAACTACTGAGGAATAAAAGAGAGTAATAGAGAACATGGTCATGAGAAAGCTAACCATAAAAATTGTAAATCTGTGATGGGTTAGAAAGGTCATTGATTTCTTAGCAATAATAGTAAAAAATATTGTTTATATTTCAGATAATATTTCTAGAGTTTAAGAATTGCACTAACAAATATACTATGAAAATAGTGTAATATACTTACTAGACACGTAAAATTTCACCTTCTAATCAATTTTCACCAGAGTTTCATATTTTTCTCCAAATAATGATTATTCAAGATGAATTTTTCCAGATTTAAGCTTAAATATAATCTTATATAGATCAACATATCAACAAAATATTAACTATATATAATTCATGTGTTTATTAAATAACCAAAACCAAAATGTTTAGTACATGATAAGATAATAATTTAAAAATAAAAAACCTTATATAATAAATACTAATTTAATCCCCAAAATTCAATAATAATACCCAAATTTCAAGATATATCATTAAATAAATAAAATTCATAAAAATTAAAAATAAACTATGATTGAAACCTAAATGTAAAAAGGATTTGATCCCATGTCTTCAATTTTTTTAAGAATTATCTCTAAATAACCTCAATAACTCTTAATGTATTATATGAAAAATTTAATTTCCTAAATAACATAATCTTCAAGTTGTTCTATTCATTTACTTAAAAACCAAATCACCATAAATAAATAAATCACATATTTTTCCAAAATATAATAAAACCTTTTTACCACAAATAAGAGAAAATATTAATATTTTTTCCTTAGTTATATAGGGTTCTCAAAATACTGATCATCTTTTGAAATAACATTAATCACTAAACACCAAATCAATTTTCAATATCATGGTAATATATTTAATAAAAAATATTCCCCAAAAATGAATATAAGCTTTATCTATTAAATTATTTTACTAAAAATATAATTTTATACTAACCAGGACATCATTTAGACCTATGGTAGGTGACACACCCTTGTTTTCATTCGTTTGAGGGATCAAAACTCACAGCCTTTCCGGATGTGATGGGTTGTCTCCTAATCTCTGGGTTTTCATTTTTCTAATTCAATATTAATATAATACTTATAAATATCCATAAAATATGATAAAATAATCAAAATGAACTTAATATATTAATAATCATAGAAATGTTTTAACCTCAATGATATTCTCATACCTTTCAATTTGAATCATAAAATGTAATAACTCCTTATTACATAAAAAATAAATGTCTCCAAAAATTCCATTATCCACCTTAAAATTTCATCACTTATAACAAAAATACGAGTTTCCAAGTTGTTTAATATAAGATAAACCTTAAAATTATAATCCCATGATAATATCCATAACTCATAATAATACATCACAAAAAAATTATAATCTCCAATGTTGTCTTACCATTATGTAATACTAACTTTAAGAACCAGACCTTAAACATAATATAATCTATTATCATTAAACTGGAATTCATAGTGTGTCATTCCCTAAGATATTATCTGTTTATAGTTTTTGAGAATCAATAAAATCTATTACATAGTAATCTCATACATTAAATATAGAAACATATACTCAATATCCATTTTCTTCCATAATAAATCAATGTTTTAAAAAGAAACATGTTTTCTCTTCAGTAAAAATCTTCATGAATTTTATATTTAATAATTTTTGTTCAAGGCTATACTTAAAAACTATGAAAAACAATTTAAAAACATCGGATGATCAAAAAAATATCAATAAAGTACATAAAAGAATAAAACAATTATTCTAATAGAAAACATGAAAACCCATTAAAAACCTTTTCTTATAGACATAACATCTCATTAGAATAGAGAATCATTCTTCACTAAAAAACATTATCTTACCTTTTAAAATTAAACTATTTCTATGAAAACTAAAAAGAAATACTAGAAAATTCATGTAGCTTCCTTAGGACCTCATTTTATTTCCACTCTTACAATTACTCTTTCAATCACTTATACAAATGAATTAACCATACGACCGACTTCCACCTCCGAAGAACCCAATGCATTGGAACTCTATCTTGGTGAACAAACCATGTTTGATATAGCTAGATAAAAAATTATATATATTTTTTTATTACATCATTTTAAATAATTTTTAAAGAACATATCCAGAATAAAACCCTCTAAATACATTTTCAAACCCATGTAGAAAACACTATTTGATATCAGAACACATTTTTTCTTAATTTTTTTTAAATCCAAAAACTGCACATATAATAATGAAAAAATATTATTTGAAAAAAAAAATTATATTTATAAAGGAAACAAATTATTGATGAATCATGAAGGTGATAAAATCCTATCTTACCATATATTTTAAAAACATTACCTTTTTTACTTTTTTAAAAGAAGGTTCAAAGTGGAACATTAAAAGAAGTTTTTTAAGAGAATGTCAATAACATGGAGTCAAAATTATCACATATGTTGTTATTATTCATGAATAAAAAAATTAAGTTAATTTATAATTATTTAGGAATGGTTTTCAGCTTCATTATTTTTTTTAATACCATGTTACATACAATTACTCAGTTAACTAAGTTTACTTTTTATATTTTGATGGTATCTAGATTATAAGTCCAATATGAATTTGGTAGGATGAATATGGTCAAATAGGTTATTACTCTATAATATTCATAATAATAATAAATAAAAAAGTATAATTATTATACATAAATTATAATTTTAAATGTATCCATTAAATATGATTATGAAAAACGAATATGTTATAATCTTAGAGATGGTAAGGCGTATGTACGCATGAGTGAAATTTTAATTTTTCAATGATCATTACAAAAATAAATATTATTTTATAATTATATAATTATAATAATGTCATATATATATATATAACTTTACTCTTTTAAATATACTTAAATATATCATCCATGTAGTACAGTGATGAAAAAAGATTCACATCACCTTGTGGAGGTCGTGTTCCACATGTACGCACAAACAACAACATCATTTTATGTGCATGGAAAGGTAAAAAAATAAAAGATATATCATATTATAAGAATAAAAAAAATTTCCTGAATATCATACATAAGTACTATTTTCATAATTATATCAAATTTTTATATATGGTTATGGAAAAAAAATTATATCTCTTCGTGAGGTGGTAGTCCGCTGTACACACAAATAGTGATTTTGTTTCCCACTTGATTGAAGAGTATATGGTTATATTTCATCAAACTAAATTTATAAAATCTCTTTATATGAAATATATTTTATTTATTATTTTATCATGATTCAGGAAGGTTGAGGGATGTGGAATAATAATAAAATCTAAAACATGTTGAAAAACTTATACCTATTCTTTGGAAAACATGATTTTCATAACTCTTTAAGACCAACAATTTTTTTATTTTTCATATAAAAAATACCTCTATAATTAAAGGAGGGATTATGAGAATGGATTTTAGACAGTATTGGATGATCTAAATGGGTTTTGAAGTCTGATGGACTGAGAAGAAGAGGTTCCCCTTTATAAGAGAGGGGAAGGGCACTCTTTGTATTTCTCACATATTAAAATATAAAAAGACTATTCTAGAGAAAAATACTTCCAAATGATATATAATTAAAAATGTTTTAAATTTTAGACCACATATTATTCTTTTAGTTTTATTTAATATTTTTAGAATTTTTAAATAATTTAATTACATTTTATTCACCGAAAATATTTTTGTTGGAAATTTTGATACTATTCATTACTTTGTATTTTAAAACATAAAAAATAAGTACAATTTGAAACATATATTTGATCATACAATGAAAATTTCAGGTTCATCAATTCATAGTGGAAAATATCCTTTTCATATGCCATATTGAAAAGAGTAAATTAAATATAAACAAGAGTGTGACAAGTTTGACATTTCTTTAAATGAAATACAATAAATGTAATAATCTCATCCAAGCAGCCTTAAAAGGTCATAAATTTTAACCAATAAGGATTATGGTTGAAAATATACAAGGTATCTTTCTGTTTCATATAGTTGTTCTTATCATTTTATTTTACTTTCAAAATTATCTGATTGATCCTTTACCTTGAAAATAAAAATTACTAAGGTTCGTATAAATATTTTGCAAAAATATAAGGGAAATATTTAATAAATTTAGAACCAATTATTTAAAAAGATAAATCCATATTTATAATTTCAAAAAATAAAATTTTAAGAATTTACTTTAAAATTTAATCCTCAAAACACAATGAAAAATAATATTTCTGAAAAAATACACATTTAAATAAAAAATGATTTTATCCTAAATTTAAGTATAAAATAAATATTAAAAATAATAATTAGATCACCTGAAATATAAATGAACTAATGAAAATTTAAAAAAAAATCAAAAAACTAATTTTACCCTGAAAAAACATTTAAAAATTGTGTTTTCTATAAAAAAAGTAGTTTTCATTATTCTTTGAAAAATAATTATTTTTGATAACTATAAAAAAATAGTTACCATTTCTCAAAACGAGTTATTATGATGGAATTAATGTTTATATATGGTATTCATGAAATATTTTCATTATTAAAATATAATATATCTTATCCCTTTTTAGATTTCCATACACAGAAAAATGAAATCAACATTCGTGTGTACGCATGATCTTCCACCTCCATGAAGTGATTCGATTCAATTAGTAATTTTTTAGAGGAACCAAGATATCTCATTATGAAATAATATGAAGAAGAAGGATAAATCATGGAAAATTTGTTAGAGATAAAATCAAATGATGTAGAGATTCAGACGTTTATAAGGGAGATCAGATACGAAAAGTGAATCAATCACAAAAGGGTTTCGAACATGGTTGGGGGGAAATCGAATGTGGGATGTTCATGATTAATACCCCACCATTTTCCTTCTAAAATAATTATATTATAATAATTTCAATGTTATTAATTAAGTCTTTCTGTCTAGATCTTTGTGAAAATATTATTTTTGAGGACCGATTTTGGCTTAATAGTACCCGATTAGTCAATTAATTTTCTATCCTTCCTCAGTTAACATCACCAGTCACCAATTCCTCATCTTATTTCTTTTAAAAAACAGTAAAATAATTATGATTTGTTTTTTATATTATTCCATTATCATATTTTTTGGATCATTATGTTAATTAACTTGATGGTTGTCATTGAGTATGGTAGATCATAAAATGTTTTCATTTGTGAATCCCATGAATCCTTTTTTGTTTCAAAAATTATTTATTCTATATCTCTCCAATGAAATATTAAAATGGATATCAATTATTTGATAAATGGGTAAAATACAACTAATAAAAGAAGAAAATATTTTAATGATTATTCATGGATTGTATAACGTGAGTCTAGAATTAATGTAGAACAAACTATTTAACCAAGTCGAATTCATGAATGTCAAAAAACCTGAATGAAAGATTATTATATAATTTGCGGTAGAAACATTAACTCACCAATTATTTCATTTTAGACATAGGAATTTTGAGAATGAATTTTTTAATAGCGAATCATACATATTTAAAATATCCACATTTATAATATTTTATGAATCCCTCAAATTAAAAATATTTATATTTGTCACAATGATATTGTAAAATAAATATGCACACAAAATATAATTAATTATATAGAAAGTTGTGTGTATGTGTGTATGTGTGAAAGTGGAGAGGATTTAGTTGGCGGGGCAGATTGTAAAGAGTACCTATAGCCTTTGTTTTCAATTAACATATTCTACATTTTAGAAAAAATCATCTTTGTCAATAAAGAAAATTTTATGGATGATTCCAGCCTGTGAAGAATAATAATGATAAGAGAAATTATTCTTTCAAAACTATTATGCCATGTTCATTTCTAGAAGAACACAACCAAAAGATAATTTCATTTTTTAAAATTCTAAAATCTATGTTTTTAAAATGACACTCTAAGGGGATTTATTTCTTCAATGATTAATTTCAAAAAAATTATTAAAGGGATTTATTTTCTTTAATTTAAGGGACCATATTATTTTCGAAGAACTCATTTAATTTTTAGTTAATTTTTAATTAAAACCCACTTATAGTAAAGGATAATTTTTAAAAAACATAGATAATAATTCTTCATTAAAATTATATGAAAAAGAATAATTATTGTTTAAAATATATTTTTATTTAAAACAATTATTTTTCTTAAGTTTTCTTTTAGAAAATTATAATTCAAGAGCTTTAATACTATTATTAATCCTCATTAAAGGATATTTAATATATTTTAATGATGTTTTTCAAATTTTAAACTATCAGTTTATGTGTAAATTATATTTTAAAATTTATGAATATTACATATGAGTATAGATATTCCCCTGAAATATGTATATCAGTGGAGTTCCATGTATTGTATTATATATTTCTTTTTAGTATAAATTTATGTTGTGTTCAAATTCATCCTTTTACTTTATTGAATATATAGATTCTCCTATCACTATAGTGTTTTATGAAAAATAATATTTTGTCAAAGATCAGAGGATTTAAAATTATTTTCTCATTTGAAAATAATTAATGTTCTTTTTGAAAGGTTTTAATGATTTTTAATTGATTGTAAATGAGAGATATGGATGTGGTAAAATTATAATTCTTAATAAAAATTCGCCACTCATGTATCAAACAAAAAGAATATGAATGGGTTGTTCCCAGGGCCTCAATTGGACTATGTATTATTAGGGATGATTCTAGTTGACTCATGTATTTCTTATGTCAGCCAAATATAATTTTAATAAATAAAATTTATTAATTTGAAAATATTTTTAAAATTTAATTCAATTTTTCATTAATGTTATTTATTTAAAATTAATGTTTTTAGAAGTATTTCTATGTTTTAAAAATTATAGAATATAAATTTTAAAAGAAATTATTATATAAAATATATAATACTTGATATAAAATTGTTTATATGAGTTTTTGAAATAAGTATTTATAAAATTATTTCTCAAATTTTTTAAAACCCCTTATTGGGAACTTTTCAACTTACTATATATTTAAAAATCAAAATTTGCAATTTCCTTAGATGAATCAAAAGTGTTTGGTTTCAATTAAGGAACTAGCATGTGTAATGATAATTAGATATTTTATAATTTTAATAAAATTTGAAATTATGTAAGTAATTTTCCAAATCCTGCATCACTTATACCAGAAAAGATTTATAACTTTATAATATACTGTGTATTTTTTTGTTAATTTTAAATATATAATGAATTTACTAAAAGGGAATAATATAGTTTATGAAAAATTATAGTGCATAGAAAACTAAATATTATTATTTAAATGTGATGGTTATAACCTAGACATTAAATATGTGTTCATAAATATGATTAACTTAGTAACATAACAAAAATAATGTTGTAAATCAAAATAAATTTATTGAAAAATGTTTTTAAAATAGTCTCTTAATTGTTCATAAAGTCATTTTATTATTCAAAAACTTATTTTCTTAAAAAATAATCCTATTTTATTTTAATAAAAAACAATATAATTAATTTTTATAACTTTTTGAAAATATATTAGATAAAATAAAATTATTATTTTAAATCAAAATATTAAAATTATCCAATAATGAAAATGTGATAATTTTCTAGAGAGTTTGTTTTTAATGAATTCTAAAAACTACATATTTTTATTTAAAATTATATTTTTCAAGTATTTAAAAAATAAAATTATATTTCTAATTAGTTTTAAAATTTCATTACTTCCTTTTTATTTTAAATAATTCAATTATGTTATTGGAAATGGTTTTTATGTTTGAATATCTTTAAAAGGTATTTTTTGGGAAAATTGTTTTTCCATCACGTTAAGATGGTTTAATTTTATATTAAATTATAAAAATTACATGTTTTGAATTTAAAAATATGATTCCATATTTGGAATATTCAGGCCCCTATTTAGTAAGTAGTATCCACTTATTTTTTCAATATCAATAGCATACTTAGTAATTTTATTACCATGGTAAAGTTTAAATTTTATTATTTATGTTACAAATAAAATGATAAGAACCGTCAAATTACCAAAAAAATTATCTAAATATTATTTTATGAGTATATATCAACCATAAAAATATATTTTTACAATTTATAACCTCTTGGGGTCACTTTAATGAGTTTATGTATTTTATAGTATTTTATTTAAAGAAAACTCAATCATGTCACACTATTGTTTTTTATGTGTATTATTTTTAATATAGTGTTATACAGAAAATTTGTTTGACTATAAATTTTATTAATAAGTTCAAAAGAATTATATTTATCATGGTAATTTATTTTTTACTTATTATGGAATAAATAATCACATTATGTTCTTGAAAAAAAATGTAATGTAGTTATCTCTCACATAATGAAAACAATAAAAAAATTAAAATTAAAATATTTTTAGATATATAACATAATCAATGAATTATATAGAATAAAATGAATATTTTAGGGTATAATTAATTAGTTTATGTGGATAATTATTAATTTTTAGATTTATTTAATGTCCAAGTAAAGAATAATATCAAAATTGACAATAACGATATTTTATGGAATCAATATTTCAATAAATTATGTAAAAAATATAAAATATTAAATAAGTAAGAAGGTGATAATATATTTTTTAAAATATTATCCAATATGAATTTATGGTCCAATTGGAAGCATTTTTATCTTTAATAGTCATATTATATTTAAATAATTTGATAAATTCAAAGAGTTCCCCTCCCCTCACTTATAAAGGGAACATCTTCTTCCCATTTCTTCAAACATAAAAACCCATTTGGGTCATCCATTCTCTACGCCAATACCTTCCTATAATCCATACCCTAATTCTAGAGGCCTTGATTTAGGTAGAACACCAACCTTGGTGGTCTGAAGGTTATGATAAGTAGAGGATCAATTTTTTAAGAGAGGGGAGGGACACTCGTGGAATTTATTAATATATAAAATTAATATAAATTAATTTTTAATTAAAAATGGTTCCAAAGTGGTTTAATTATAAGATAAGAAGAATATGGATTTAATTTACCTTATCAATAGTATTATTTTTTATCCATATCAATAATTTCTAAAAATGTTTTAGAAAATGATTTTACTGTAATGTTATTATTGTTTAAATTAGTTTTTACCCATTATTGACTTTTAACAAAATGGTTTGAAAGTAATCATTTTTTTTACATTTTATAAAAAATCTACATTGGTACTTTTCTATCAAAAATACAGAAGGTATATTTTTTTAACTTATACGACATAAAAGGATTTTCCAATCATCATGACACCATAATTATTTTATGTTTAATTTATAAACTTTCATAGTTAATTTTATTGAAAATGGGTTATATATGTTGTGAAATGGTTTTATATTTTAAAACGTAATTTTTTAAAATAATAAGGTATTTTCAAATACAAAAGTGTTTTTATTTGGGTTTAAAATATTTTGTAAAATGGTTTTGTGATTAAAACGTTAATGTATAAAATGTTTTATTAATGGTTTGGTACTTGAGCATTATATGAATTATGGATGAGCTCAATATAGATTATATGATAGGTTAACCTCATTATAGCTCAGGGGTGAGCCTGATATAGATTATATGAAAGGTTGAGCCACATTATAGCTCTTAAAAAATGCGTAAGATTGATATAACTTATATATAGTGATACCCATTATATATCTCCTATGCATTGGGTAATGATTATGTTCCTCAGATGTTGAAGTCAATCGTATGGTTATTCCATTAGTAAGAGTCCTTGTATAAGTGATCTAATAATGATGTAATAATTAACTGACATGAATTCCATAATATTTATAAGAAGTTTTCCTGTAAATGATTTGATTTCAAAAGGTAAGATAATGATTTATTTTTTTATGTGAAAAAAGTTATTTTTTAGATGAAAATGTATGTTTTTAGGAATGGGTTTTCAGGTGCCTTCATTTTTTTCACTACACTAAATGATTTCATTCCTTTGTGTCACATAATTTTTTTGTGTTCTTATTCCTTGATGTAAAATGCTTTTCATAAGGATTTAAGGATGAGTTGGGACAAGGATTAGCATAAGATAAAATTATTAACGATTTATCATAAAATGAAATCATGACCTTTTTTAAAAAATTTATATTTTAAAAAAATGTATATTCAATAGATGTGACCACTTTGTAATATATGAGTTGTTATTTATAACTGATGAAATAAATATATAAAAATTTAATATTAAAATATCCTCAAGATTGATAGAAATTGAATTATAATTCAAAGATACTAGAATATGTAAGGCATAAGGATGATTCCTCATAGTTTGTGTCAAAGGAGGTTTTAGACATCTCTGGAGAGTAAGATTTTTTCTTTTGAGGTGTTATTAAGAGTTCTGGATTTTATCATGGGTTTATAATTTTAAGGTTTATCACAAGTGCAATATATTATAAACATATTTTGAGGTTTTATGTTATGAAATTTTATGGGGGGATAATTGTGTTTTTGAATACATTTATTTCTGAAGTAATTATGGGTTATTGCATTTTGTGATGAAAAATAAAAATTATGAGATTAGCTTTGAGGTTAACCCATTTAATTAAAAAATAATTTGTTAAGGTTATTTTGAGGATTATATCACATTTATAGGAAATTTATACAGATTATATTAATATAGTTTTATAAAAGGACAACCCACATGTTTTGAGACAACCTATCACATCAAATAAAGAAGTGTGGTTTGAACCCACAATCAAAGGGAAAATAGGGTGCTTCACATACCAATAGTCTACATGAAGTCCCTGTTAGTATCAAATTTTATTTTTTGTTAAATTATCTTATCAATAAAGGTTATTTTCATTTTAGGAATAATTAATTAATCAAATAGAAAACCATGGGAATAGAAAATGGTTTGTTGTTTAGTGATAACTTTTATTTTTGAATACATTCACCATTTAAGAGACCCTATATGGTTAAGTTAAACTGAATACTTTGAGAATTTATTTGAGAAAAAAGGTTGAATTTGTTTTGAAGAATATATGAGTTTATTTTGTGTTACAGTGATTAAGGATATCTTTATAAATGGTAAGCATAACTTGAATATTATGTGATTTAGGAAATTAATTTTTGGGTATGATACATTAAGAGTGATCGATGTAATTCTGAGATAAATGTTATGTGATGAAATCCTTTGGATTTTTTTGGTTTCAATCATAGTCTAGAAATTTTTTAGGACTTAAATGGATAGTTATTTATTTAATTACCTAATTATAACTTTGGGTATTACTGTTGAATTTTTGGATATTAAATGCAGTTTTTCTTTAAATGAAGATTTATTCGTGATTGGAAATTATGTTATCTTATACTAACAATTTTAGTTTCAGTTAATTTATAAATATTGTAGGAATAGATATGTTTTTTATTTTATGATCTATATAAGTTTATTCTAATGTTTTTTGCATGAAAAAAATTCAACTTAAAAATTAATCATCTGATGCACAAAATAATATTGTGGTGGGAATTTATTATTGGATAAAAATATACTTGTCAAGTAAGTATATACCCTTATGTCTTTAATCTTGGTAGTAAAATAACTCCTAAAATATAGTAAAATTATTTTTTAAATATAAATATTTTCCTTTTATTTTTCTATTAAAAAATAAATGGCCTTTTATCTAATAAAAAAAATATAGTTTTGTGAGGATTACCTTTCTAAGGACCATCTTCTCAATGACTCTATATCAGTTATTTGGTGTTAGTTTTCTCTTTAATATAATTTTTTCACTTCCCACTTATGTTATCTAATTCGGAAACCCAGTATGTGTTACTCTAGATGACCATCATATATCCCTTTTCACACCTTTCAAGAGGAGCTTTATTAAAAATTTTTATTATGGGGGATTTTAACAATGTTATTTTGAAAGTCAAATTTTTTTAAAGATCCAGAGATAATGTTTCAATGATGCAATTTCATAAATTGTATGGGGATAATTTAACATCTTGATTTTTTAGAAAATGGAAATATTTGTTCGATAGACTAAAATATACTCAACACTAAGCCTGAATGAATAAATAATATTATTATTTAAATGTTATTCTTACAACCTAGTTGTTAAATTGTTTGAAATTAATATTATTAACCACTTTCGGAAATATATTATTTTATTAATCATTTATAATATATAAATTAATTATTCTTAATTAATTACTAGTATTTTAGTAAATTCATTTTAATCTTCAAAATATAATTTTTCTTCAAAAATGATTGTTATTGATCATTATGAGTAATTATTATAATTGGATTCTATAAATTTTTAAAAATTTATTTTAAAAAATGATATTTTTACATTCTTGATTTTAAAAGTATCTAATGATGATTTTTTGATAATTTCATGAAAATATTTATTTTTATAGAAATAGTGGAAAATCATGATTTTTATAGAAAACATTATTTTATTTTAATGTTTCTTCAAGGTAAAATAATTATTTGGTATATTTTTATATTTTATTTAGTTAATTTATATTTTAATAAACCCAATTAGTTTTTTAAATGAATTTAATTCATTAATTTATCTTATAAATCTTTTATATTTAAGAACTGTATCTTTTTGAAAAAATATTTTTGTTACATTTTGCTACTCTAGATTCAAATTAAATTCTAAGAATTTTGAGTTTTGAGTTTTGAAATAATGGGTTCAATATTTGTAATTATTTGTTCAAAATTTAGTAAATAGGGCCCTTTTATTTTTATAAAATATGAATAGTAACCTTATTAATTTTTATTACCATGTAAAGGGTAAACCATGTTATTTAGGTTAGAAATATAATTGCATAAACAATTAAATGAACAAAAATAAAAAAAAAATCATATTATATCATTACATATTTACCATAAAAGTATATGGTTATAATTTAAGACTTTTTGGTGCCACTTGGATGATATTATGACCTTTACAGTATTTATTTCATGAAATTTCAACCATTTCACCGTCATGTGTTTATTAATTTTATTAAGTTTACTATTTTTAATAAGGATTTATCTATAGGACAAGTTTTACTATAAATTTTATTTTTTAAAATAAAATTATTATTTTCACCATGGAAATTTATTTTTAATTTATACTGAGGATATAATTTCCATAAATGCATATACAATGCAGATGCATTAATTATTCAATTAATGAAAAAATAAAATAAATATTATTTCAAATGTTAATATAAATATAATTTGAGTTATTTAGGAGATAAATTATTTATAAATATTAACATGATATGTTTAGGAAATTATAATATAGTTGGTTCTAATTTTACTTATATGAGTTTTTTTAAAGTTAATGTAATTAATAGTATCAAAATTGATAATAATGATATTTTAGGGGATTAATATTTTATTAAATATTTTAAAATCATAAAAATAATATATAATATAAAATTAGACAATATATGGTCTAAAATGTTATCACATGTACATTAATAGTACATTATGATGAATTTATCTCTAGAATTGTCTTATTAAATTTTAATATTTTGAGAAATTCCAAGAGTTTGCATCCCCTCTCTTATAAAAGAAATCCAATTATTTTGAATCCTTTACAAGTAAAACCTATTTGGTTTGGCCAATACACTAAATAAATACATTCCAATAATACAAAACTACATTATAGAGGTCTTAGTTTATGTATATTAAAAATATTAGAGGTATTCTATGGTTAAGCAATGATGGTTTTCTAAAGATGAGGTATAGTTTTTTCTGCATGTTTTAGTTTTGTTTCTTATTATACGTCTATAAAACCTCATTAAAGCATGATTAAATTACTAATACAGAATCATAAATATATTTATATGTTGTTATGTTTTTGGAAGGACCTGTACCAATCTAGTCATCCATCAAATTGTAAATGAATTCATTATTTGTTTGTACTGAGGACAACCACCACAAAAACTGATGTAATTAATTTTCCATCACTATCTCTCATGGCTGGATTATCATTATGGAATTAATTTTTAAATACAATATTAATGAAATATATATCATCTTTAATGGGTAATATATCATTTACATTCTTACCTTTCTATTCATGGAAAAATGATAACATCATTTTTATGTACGTGGGGATTACCACCTCTACAAAGAGATATGATTCGTTTTAATCACCACATCTCATAGATGATATATATTAGTATATTTATAGAAATAATATGATATATATGGTATTATTATCATTATTTAATGATAATATTATATATACCTTTATTCTATAATGATCATTGGAAAATGTTATCGTTACTCATGAGTGTATACGACCGACCGTCTCTATGATTGTAAAATAGTTAATTTATCATAACCATATTTAATGAATGGATTTACAATTATAATATATATATATAACATAATATAATTATATAATTATTATTATTCTATATATTATTATGTGATTACC
Source organism: Viscum album (assembly GCA_963277665.1). Lineage (NCBI taxonomy): Eukaryota > Viridiplantae > Streptophyta > Magnoliopsida > Santalales > Viscaceae > Viscum > Viscum album. The sequence continues at coordinate 1,622,397,100 of OY728152.1, forward strand.
TTTTTGATCATATTCAACCTACCGAAGTCATTTTGGACGTAAGCACTGACTAAAAATTGTTTTTTTATTATGCAAACACTTTTGAGGAAAAAGTGAGAAACCATACCTGACTTCACCACTTCGCCACTTCCCTGCTTCCCCACTTAAAACAGTACAAGCCTTCACAACAAACGACATTCATGCATAATTGATGAACAATCCATTAAAGTATTAAAACTGGGAAACCTTCAAAGCTAGAGCCGAAATCGTCGAGAGAAATCCGAAGTACGACGAACCAAGAAACACGAACATAAGGAAAGCTAGACAAACCACAGAACTGGTCTCCTCGCGCGCCCACTGGTGCGACCGTGAGAAGAAACCAGAACGAGGAAGACCAGACTGTCCAGAGGCTGCACCCTACTTCACAGACACCACAGCCTAACCACAAGCCAGTCGATACTCCTCAGACCAAAATTCAATTCAACCATGCCAAAACCAATGTGAGCAGTGAATCCAAAACCAAAAAATGAAGGTCATTTAGCCAAAACCGTACTGCCAGAAAACACATCAAACCAAAACAAGAATGACCTTCAATATCCTCTGCAAAAATTCACATCTGAACCTCAGAATCCCACACGGAAAAACCAGATCCAAAAGTAGAGTCCTTCATTTCCAATCAAAGGTGAAGACCACACATAGATGCGTATCATCCCTCCCACTGCTTGATCCAATTCGATCAATTTCATGGAACCAACATGAAAAAATCCTGTGGACCAACAAGAACCAGAAACACCCACAACCAATCGTAAAAGAAAAGAAGAGAATTTATCACCACCCAAACAGGGTGACAGCGGAAGAAGTCGCGGCACAAAGATCTGAACCAAAACCCGTCGCCACCACCGCTCGTAAAGATTGAAGGGTGGGCCCCCTTATAGATCTTTATTTAATAGGGCAATGATTAAGTTATTTAGATACGGATTTATATTTTATTTTTTATCCTTTTTCATGATTCAATATCTCATTGAAGTTTCTATTATATATTTCCACAATTGGAATTAAATAAAGTGGTTTCTTTATGATGTGAACTCTTTTTTTATTTTAATATTCATTTTTAATTGAAAGGGTGTTTTGATATACAAATTTTGTTTAATTTAAAATAGTTTTTAAAGGATTTTATCTTCATCATGGTAATTTATTTTCATTTTTTAGTGAATAAATAATAACCTCAAATTCTTTCACTATGTTAATGAAATAATTATTTAATTAATGTAAAAATTAAAGAAATATTATGAAAAATAGTAAAATAAATATAATTTGAGATAAATAATATGATAAACATGTTTATATGAGGACATTGACATGTTGTGTAAACAAAAAAAATATATGGTTCAAATTTTGGATGTTGTCTTGAAATTATTGAAGTTAACATAATGAACAGTTCTAAGAATTGACATTTTGGATATTTTATAGATTATAATATTTTACTAAATTATATAAATTTTTGAAATAAATTTAAATTTGGAAAATTTGTCAGTATAAGGTCTAAAATATCAACCATGGTCCGTATATAGGATTTCTTCTTTTTATAGAAAATATATTGACCATCAAAGAATATAAAACCCATTTTGTCATGATATGAGTTAAATGGGATAAAACCAAAATATAAAGCTATAAGTAAAGTTAACACTTGAATAACTTTTACTATATGAGGTTATTTTGACACATAATATTATTATATTTTAAATAAATCATTTTTGATCATTTTTGAATTAAATATTAATTTATAATTTTTTAATATGTTGAGAAATGTCAATAGTTCCATTTTTGTATCTTATAAGAGGGCACACATTATTCACATTTATTCATAATTAAAATAGAATTTGGTTTGGAAAATAGCTTCAAAAATACCTTCCTAGAATACCCAAATAATTTTATAGATCTTTTTTAGTAATAATACTATAGTGTGTGGTATTGTGATGTTGTAAAATGAAAAAATTCTGAAGAAGAGGTATATTTTTTAATCGAGGGTATCTTTTTTGTTTATTCTTATACATCATTATAAAACAATTCAATCATGATAAAATAATAAATAATTCATCCAACATATATATATATATGTTATTATATTAGTTTAACTATAATATATCCATCTACACTTCAATCAAATGAGAATATTCAATGTTTTTGGGTATGGAGGACTACCACCTCACGAATCGATGTAAATAATTTTTTCATCACCAAATATGAGGACTAGTTATAATGATCGAATTAATATTTAAATAATATATTTATGATATATTTATTTTTATTAAAAGTTAATATATAATTCAATTTCTTAACATTCCTTGCATAAAAATATGATAACAAAATTCATGTGTATGTGTGTATTACCACCTCCATGATGCGATGTGAGTTGTTATTTCTCACAATATATCATGAAGGATATATATAAGTATATATGAAGAATTAATATGAAATTTATGATATTATTATAATTATGGAATGATAAAATAATATTTAAATTATTTTCATAATGATATTTGTAAAATGAAAACGTCACCCATGCCTTCATATGACCTGTCATCTCATTGATTATAATGTAGATCATTTTTCAAAAACATATTTAATAGGAATATTTAAAAATATAATTAATATATAAAAATATTATAATGTGTTTATTATTGTTCTAGATATAGAGGAATAATGGCGTATATGTCCATAGTTAAATTACTGAAGAAATATTTACTTATGAACTGAATATCATCAAAACATACTTGGACAAAAATAATTATTGAATTGCTATAACATGGTAATAAGTGAAATAAGAAGGAATAAAATATAGAAAATGTTATAAATAAATTAAATAATTAACATAATATTATTATTTGAGATGATCAGTAACATACATGATGAGTCGGACTCAAGGTAATGGACTTTCATGAAAAACCTTATTTTATAGACCCTCATTAAAGGTTTTTTATAAAAATCAAAAGGAATGTTTTCTAAACTTATAAAGCATACAAATAATATCCCTTGACTATTAAAATTAAATTATTTAATGGTTTAATATTGTTTTTTAATATTCATTTTCAATGAAAATGGTTTCTTTATTATGTGCGTGATTTATAGATTTTAAATGTGATTTTTAAAAGAAAATGGAATTTTGATATATGAATGTGATTTGTGTATTCATTAAAAATAATTTTCAAGGGTGTTATTAATGATAAAATCCTTTTAAATTATTTATGAAGAGGTGAACTCCATTATATATCACTAGTGAACCCATTATAACATGTATGAAGAGTGTTCCAAGATAGTGCTCTAATTCCTTAGGTTCTCCGGAGATAGATAATCAACCATATGGTTATTCCATAGGTAAGAGTTATTGCAAGAGTGATTGTATGTGTGTTATATAAATGATGTCTGAAGGAACCTAAAATTAATTTATATTAATTATAATTAGTTTTAATTGAAATTTCATGATATAAAAAGTTATGATAATGATCTATTAAAAGGAAAATAAATGAATATTTTTTTAAATAAAAGGAATATTTTTTTAGAGAAGGGTATTCATTGGGTTTCCGTGTTTTTCAATAGAAAAATTGATTTATTTATTTTAATGACCCTTGATGATAAATTTTGGATCATACCAAATTTATTTATTTTTTCAAATAGATTTAAGGATGAGCAGTGACTTTGATGAGATTGAGATTAAATTTGGGATGATATGTCATGAAAATAAAACCTGTTTATTTTAAAAATGTTTTCTTGGGGGAGGATATTGAGTATGAGTATCCAATTTTAATGGGTATAAAATCATCATAAATAATTTATATGGAACATATATTGAATAAAACCCTTTAAAACACTTTTATAACAAGTGTGAAAATGTTTTTAAAACAACAAAATTCCCTATTTTTATAAAAATCAATTTTAAAATCCAAAAACCATGCACATAATAAAGAAATTTTTTTTTGAAGATATATTTGAAATACTATAATATAAATATAAAATAATTAATGTTTTATGAATGGGGTAAACTATTCTCATTACATATAAGTTAAAAAAATACATTCCTATTGACTTTTTAAGAAAAAGTTGTGAGAAGAACATTAAAATAGTGTTTTAAAATAATTAACCTTACCTTGAGTCCTACTTGTCATGTACATTATTTATCTTACAAAAAATAAAAATAGGTTAATATTTAATTTTTTAAGAACCTTGTTTAATTTTTATTATTTCATTATTTTATTTAATACCATGTTATATACAATTACACGATTAATTAAGATCACTTTGGATATTTTGATGATATTTGTTCATAAGTACAAAATAACATAGTTATGTAGAATATGGTCAAAGGGGTCAATATTCCACCATATCAAGAATAATAATCATTAAATAAGTATAATTTTTATACATCAATTATACTATTAAATCTATCCAAATATATGTCTATGCACAATGAACTATATTACAATCATGGAGATGGTATGACATACAAACACATGAGCACCGTTTCCATTTTTCAATGATATTTATGGAAAAATGGTAAGTATAAATTTTATTTCCATAAGGATCATAATATATTAATTGTCATGTTAATTATTTATATATACTTATATATATATCATCTATTTGATATGGTGTTGAAAAATGAATCACATCGCTTCATGGAAATACATGAGGGATGCCAACATTTATAGTGAATAGAATAGGAATAAAGAAAATGATATATTATCACCATATAATTATAAATATGTTATTAATATCATGTATAAAAATCAATTTCATTTTTATAATCTAGTCTTAGGAGATAGTGATGGAAAATAAGTTACATAAATTCGTGAGGCGGTAGTCTGCTATACACATGAATGAAGAATTATTTTACCATTTAACAAAAGTGGAGATAGATATGGGTCACATAAAAAACATAATAAAATATTAGTATATAAGGGATATTCCAGTTATTATTTAATAATTTATGAATAATTGTTTATGGATGCGGAAGAAGAAAAAAAAACTAAAACATGCAGATAAAAACTATACCATTTATTATCCCATTATATGAAAAATGTAATTATTAAAATTCAACATATTTAATTTGAGAAAATGAATTATATTTTTAAATTCATCATATAAGAGTTATGTAAGAATTAGTTTTTTATAATTTTGTAATGATATTTATTTTTCAAGGAAAAGTGAAAAAATTATTATTTATTGAAAAGTGTATTTTATTTTTAAGTATTTAGAAGTTCCAAATATGTTTTATATTAGTTTTAAATTCTAATTAGTTAAATTTTATTTATAATAATCCATTTAAAAATTTAAAAATACTATTTAGACTTTAATTTATTATAAAAAAATTTATATTTAGAATTGGAATTTTTCAAAATATAGATTTTTTATTGTGTTTTTATGGTTTAATTTTAAATTAAATTATATAAATTCTATGATTTGAATTTTGAAAAGTAAATTCTCTATTTTGAATAAGTGGATACAATTTTTTTAAACAGATTCCTTTTATTTTTTGTAAAATATTAATACTAACCACTTTAATTTTATTACCTCGGTAAAGTGTAAATCACGTTATTTAAGTTAAAAACAAAATTATAAGAACTATAAAAAACCCAAACGCTTACTGGAATCAGATTAGAGGAGTATATCTGGATGAAAAATCATTAAAGGGTATAATTTTTTACATTTTTGGGACACATGTATGAGATTATGACCTTTAAAATATTTTTTAATGAAAATTCAAACATGTCACAAACTTTTTTTAATAAGTGTAATATTTTGAATATGGAGTTATCTCAATGATATGTTCGACTACGAATACTATTTTTATGGAAAAAATAGTTGTATTATCCATGACAGTTTATTTTGAAATTTTAAGTAGGAAATTATTTGTTTAAATTCTTACGTAATGTTGATGTAGTACTTATTCTCTTATTTCAATGTTATATACAATTACTTATTCACTTCAGTTAACGTTATAAACCTGTTTAATATTCAGTTTATAAGTCAAAAATGTACTTGGTAACTAGACTATGGTCCAAAATCATAGAATATAATTATCTATTGAATCATAATTATGAAATAAATATCATTTTTATACATCAATAAATCTTTTAAAATAAACCATGGACTATTGTAATGAAAAATGAACTACATTACATTCATCGAGATAGTATATCGTATATATGCATTTGTAACATTTACATTTTTGAAATATCATCTTGTAAAGAAGTTAAGTAATATTTTATATTTAAAAAATGACCAAAATATAATAAATATAAAATTAAATCATCATATATATATATATCTTATATGTGATATGGTGATGAAAAATGAATCCACACGTATGTACGAACAATGTTATCATTTTTTTGCATTGAAAGGTAGGAAGTTAAAAGATATATGATCTTTTCAGATTGATATATATGTCAGGAATGTAATATATAAACATTAATTATAACATTATAACAATTCATGATATATAGTGATGGAAAACATTTTACATCAGTCCACAAGATGACATTCCTCTATATAGACAAAAAATGAATTATTTCTCCATTTGATGGAACATAATATAGATATAAGTCTGGAAACTAACACAATAAAATATAAGTATATGTTGGATATTGTATATATTATTTTATCATGTTTTAAAAAAACTTGTGGTATGTGGAAGAAGAAACCAAACTAAAACATATGGATAAAAACTACATATTTTATAAATTTTTGTAAGGGATCTGGGATGGTAGTTTTTGAACAAAATTAGGGTTTAAGTGTGAAATATGGTAAAGAAGAGGTTCCCTTTTATAATATAGGGGAGGATAAATCTTATATTTTCTCTAAATATTAAATTAATATTAATTATTTAATAATTTAAATGGCTCAAAAGTTGGTTAGTTCGAAGAAAAGATGAGTATGGGTCGAAATCACCTCATAAAACAAAAATTAGATAATTGTTTACTATATTTATACCCTTATATTTTGGTCTTAACCCCAATTTAACCCGATTAACTCTTATAATAAAAACATTGGTTTTTACTCTTTTAGGGTCAATATAGTTACTGATAAATAATAAACCCATAAATGGGACATGGTTGATATTTTAGTTCTTATCGTAATCACATGTATATATTATATAATTTTTAAAGTATATATCATTTAATAAAATATTGATTACTATAAAATATCCATAATGTCAATTTGAAGGATTATTCATTACATTGATTTTAATAAAATAAATATAACACTTATAATTCAAAATAAATATTTTAATATATCTCTAAAATTTAATTTTAATCTATAAAATTCATTCCCAAAATAAATTATCTAAAATTACTTTTATTTTAATATTTTTGATATCATTGATTTAATTTTTTTCACTAATTAAATTACAACTGCATTAGTGTTGTGCAATCATTAAGTGTAATTATTTCACCAATAAAATTAAAAAAAATTACTAGGATTATGATAAATCTATTATATCTCAGAATAATATTTTAAACATAAAATATCATCTTTATTACAACATATTAAAAATAATACACTTATTAAAAATAAGAGCATGAAATGTTTGAATATTCCTTAAATAAATTAATATAAACATCATAATATCATCCATGTGTCTAAAAAAGGTCATAAATTGGAAAAAAGAATGAATAAGTTTGATTTAAACTCATAAAATTGGATTTGGTTATGTTTTTTTGGTAATTTAATAGTTTTTATCATTTTATTTTTAACCATAATTACCCGATTTACCCTCTACCATGGTTACAAAATTACTAATATTACTATTAATATGGACCGAAAATAAAAGGGTCATATTTACTAAATTTGGACACACTAATCCTGATATATAATTTTTTAACATTGAAATAATTTATGTTTCAGAATTAAATTTAAAAATAAATCATTAAAAATCAATGAAAAATAGTTTTTTTGTATAAATGACCATTTTAAATATAAAATGTTTTTATAATAAAGTGGAGTATAAATTCAATATTAAAAACCACAATTGGATTATTTTCAATAAAATTGAACTAATTAAAAATTAATAATAATCCAAAACATAATTTTACACTCGAAATAGTTTAAAATAAAATATTGGTTTCAAAGAAAATTATTATTTTCCCTTTTCCATGAAATATTAATATTTTTAGAAAATTGTCAAAATATAATCCTATGATAATTTTTATACTGAATTTCAAAATGAAATCAATATTTTCAAATAAATTTTATAAAATTTCAGGAAATTAATTATAATTATCATTAATACAAATTATTTTTGAAGAAATTTTTTTAATGAATATAACGCCTTTACTAAAACTATAGTATTTTTTTAAAAGAAGAATTAATTAACACATTATAAATGGGAATGACAGTATTTTATTCCATAATGATGTTAATACTATTCATTATTGCCAATTTAAAGGCTATGTTATAATAATCATATTTAAATAATAATATTTATTTGTTTTTTTATGTTTGATGTTGTGTATATCATACAATATCAAACATAATAATTCTTTTTTAGAATGTAGAGATGTTACTCCCCCCTTAATTAAAGAAATTGAGTAAAGGCCCATAAATAAAATAACTTGATATAATCATTATATAATATATCAAAGGGGCCGTATATACACTGCTCAAAATAAATTAGTGGGGAATAAAGAATATGTATCATGGTTTCATGACCCGCCCCCCGTGGCTGGTATCGTGACTACCCCAAGCCCGGATTCCATAGGCTAGGGCTGGCGACTATCACCAAAGGCGTAAATCCCAAAAACTTGGAAAGCATTGCCTTTATAACCTGAATACACACACAATAGAGTATAAGCTAGAAGAAAAACAATAATTAGAACTATATAAAAAAGTGTACTGAAAGTAAACGGGGTCCAGAAATATAAGTCCAACTGTAATGTACACAGAAATAGAAAGTACAACTGAAGAAAAGAGAATTTACTGCTGGTTCATCCTCTGAGGTTCCCACCTGAAGGGTTGGTACAGATTGCCTCCTTAGTACTCCAGGTCCATCCGTCTCTTCTGTGTATTGTCACGTTGTATGGTCCACCTCCGGGTACCATCTGGTCCTGGTGCTCTCAGCCTTAGTCATTGTTGTCCATCGTCTGCATCCAACACAATGAGTTGTGGGCATAGACCATGCAGGGGTGAGTATAACGATACTTAGTAGGGACCCCGAGACCCTCAAGGTCTCACAAAATCCAACAAGGATAAACCACAAGTTATGAAATCAAAAATTAACCCCAATTAGGTATATGCACATACATATACCGATGTTATCAAGTAATCCATCTCAATAATTAGGTAAATACTAAAGTTACTGACTCAGCTCACATTGGTATACCACTTATTTAGAGAGATAGAGATGATCAGATGTATCCACTGAATCATCTATTCTGTCATACCCACACAGGATCTAGGAATAGAAATAAGAACTATTGAACCTATACAGGATCCAGGAACAGTAAACAGAGTTGTTGAACCCACACAGGATCCAGGAATAGTCCTCGAAGCTGTCAAATCCACACAGGATCCTGAAAAAGTCATCAGTGCTGTCGAACCCACACAGGATCCAGGAACAGTCGTCATTGCATAGCCAGCCACAGGGTTCCGCACGAATCATGCTTGATTCTGGGAGGGTCTGCTCCTCAAGCCATGTGTCGATACATCAATTGACATGAAGTCCCAACAAGAAGTATCTCAAAGGTCCGCCACGTCAAAAGGGTCTCAACACAACAGACGACACATCAATCGAACGATCGGTTTGTGAGTTAATAACCTTTAGTCCTGGGGGCATCATTGGATTCGTGTACGATCCAACCTGATCGTATCTCAACTAAACACCAAACTCTAGTGGGGTATACTCAAAGGGACTGCTACGCTCCATGATTTCCAGCGCCATTGACGAATCATCACACGGACATCCGGTGCCAAAGATATGGCCAAGGAATGTAAAGGGTCGGTAGTGGGTCTGGGTATGGGCCGACCCAGTTGGACTGACCCGACCCGACTTAGTCTGGGCCGATCAGGTTCGGGTCCACCCGTGCTGACCCGAGGGGTCTTGCCTGGCCCGTTGGGCAGGCTGGCCAATTGGGTTGGGACCAGCCCACAGGGCCTAGCCTAGCAGGCTGCAAGAGCAGTCCGACCCAGGCTTGGGGATGGTTCGGCCCAGTGCACAGGGAGAGCGTGGCAGAATGCGGCTTGGTCAGGAGGGCGCAGCCGGGGCCGGTTCGGTAGGGCACCATAAGGGGGGCCGGGACGCCGGCTCGACCGGGTGGCCGCGAGGGAGCCATGACCCCGGTTCAGCCAAGGGGATGAAAGGGTGATGGCTTGGGGAGGCGTGTGGGGCGCATGTGGGGGCCAACCAGTGTCTGGTTTGGGAAGGTCGCAACCAACATGGGTCAGCGTGGCCAAGAGGCACGTGGACAGGCGGTTTGGCAATCAGGAGGTGCACGTCTAGGCGGGCGGTCGGTTCAGTCAGGGAGTGGCCGGCACGGGCCAGCGGCCGGGAGACATGTGGCCAGGCGGGCCGGGGGCCGGGAGGCCGCGGTTCGGCCCAGAGCACCTGAGTGCTATGGGTGCAGCGGAGTTCACAGAGGCATCAGGTAGCATGGCCTTTGTCGTCGCCACTTCTGTCGCCTTGTTGCTTTATCTCCAAGCTGAAGTTCAATCATAAACAAGATCGGCGGAGGGGTCGGGCCATGTTGGTTTGGCCCGCACCCTCCGCATTTAGGGTGGTATCAATTGGTTCATCAAGAGGAAAAAAGTTGAACTTCAATTATTCTTACAATCCACCAAAACAATTCATTTCATTCGAAGAAGACAAAAGGAATGAATTATTACATAAAACAACCCCTACCTTTGATCATCAATCGTTGTTCGTTGACAGAGTCGCGGAAGTCGATTGTCGAAGACATCTCTCAATGGTTGAAGATTTGCGAAAGAAGTCAAAGAGGGTTAGTGTTCTTTGTTCTTCATTCTTCGTTGGGAGATTGTGTTCTTCGTTGGAGAACACTAATTCTCACAAGCTCTCTTCTCAAAGGCTCCCACTAAATGAGAAATTCCCAGAAAAAAATAATAATAGATTGCCTATTATTTTAGATGTTGGCACGAAATTCCAATGGAGAATTAAATTAATTAGATAGGCTCTCCTTAATTAATTCAAGGGGTTCGCACAAGGAATTAATTAATAGAGGTAAAGAGGCCCTCTCTCATTAATGAGGGAGAGTTGAGAGGTTTTACTCTCTTCAATCAATAGGGGTTAAGTCCCGTGTGGTCCCCACACCATAACCTCTCACGGGAGGTTATGTTTGGGTGGGTCCCACCACCATAACCTTTCATGGGAGGTTAAGGTGTAGTGGTCCCACCTCCAACTCCCATGATAAGGTTTTAACCACCAAACACCCACATGGAGGATCTAATCAAATAAAGTAAAAACTCACTTTATTTTATTACTTTCCACTAAAACGAAAAAATATATCTTATACTCTCGACTAACTACCATCGTGGTGAAAGTCTCCTTAAGTGAATACCAGTGCTGTGAGTTCAACAGTGCCCTCAGATTTCAATTCCGAGCACCAGTTCAAATGTTATAAAAACTCACTCGTACCTTTACTAAACGTACCCAAACAAAACTTCCGAAATTGACTCCGGGAACAGCGGTCCTCAGAATCAAGCGTTGTCAATTTTCGCGGACTCGTAAAATTAACATGTATTTAAGAAATGAAATTTCCCTAGAAATTCCTGGTCTTTACATTCTCCCCACCTCAGGGATTTATGTTCTCGTAAGCTACAACTCGAACTAAGAGAACAAATGGGGGTACTGAGCACACATCTGAGCCTCCCGCTCCCATGTGCTCTCTTGGAGGTTCCTCTGCTGCCGACGAATGCGCACCAGAGGTATCAAACATCCATGAAGGACCTGATCCTGTAGATCCTCAATCTCCACTGGAACCTCCATAGATATCACCTCATCATCGACGTCCACCTCTCCATGGACAATGATGTGAGAAGGTTCGTGCACATATCTCCTCAACTGGGATACACGGAAGAGGTCATGCACCCGGTGCAACTGTGGTTGAAGAGCTAAGCAGAATGCTACCTCGCCTACTCTGATGATGACCTGGAAAGGTCTGATGTATCTCAGAGATAACGTGCCTCCTTGGCTGAATCTCTGTAAACCTCGTCCGGGTGAGACCCGTTGAAAGATGTGGTCGCCATCCTTGAACTCTAGAGGTCTCCGTCTCCTATCAGCATACGACTTCTGTCTACTCTGTACCGTCTTCATCCACTATCGGATGATTTGCACCTTCTCAATGGTAGCTTGTACCATTTCTAGTCCCATTAGTGTTGACTCCCTTGTGTCTGTCTAGCACAATGACGATATGCAAGGTCGACCATACAAGGCCTCAAAAGGTTCCATCCCGATAGTGGAGTGATAGCTGTTGTTGTATGCAAACTCCATAAAAGTTAAGTGATCATCCCAGCTATGACCGAAGTCGAGAACACATGAAACAACATTTCCTTGTGTGTACAAATGGTTTGCTCAGTCTGACCATCCGTTTGAGTATGGAAGGCGGTGCTCAAATGAAGCTGCATCCCGAAAGCCTCCTGCAACCCCTTCCATAGCTGGGAAGTAAACCGTGCGTCATGATCAAAGGCAATAGAAAAAGGTGATTCATGTAGCCATACAATCTCCTGCACATAGAGGCATCCCACTCTTTCTACTGAACCTTGCTCTCTGATCGATAGGAAGTGGGATGACATGCTGAGTCATTCAACGATCACCCAAATCAAGTCGTGACACCTGGATGTACATGGAAGTCTTTTCACAAAGTCCATGGACATCACATCCCACTTCCACTATGGGACCTCTAAAGTCTAGACCAAGCCAGCTGGTACCTAATTCTCTACCTTCACTTGCTGACAAGTTAGGCATCGAGAGACAACTCCACTACTGCCTTCTTCATACCTGGTCACCAGTGCGGTCGTCGAAGGTCTGGGTACATCGTCGCCACTCTTGGATGTACCATAATAGTGGATGTGTGGAACTCCCTCAACACTTCCTCCTGAAGTGACACTAGCAGCATAGTATATCCTTTGAAGATGATGATGTGCTCCCCACCTTTAGAAAATCCATCAGGTGCCTGCCCTTTGGATATCAGAGCATGTCAGGTCTCGTAGTCAGCATCTCCACACCGTGACTCCCTAACTCGTTGAAGAAGTGGAGGAGTGACTTTTATGGACTGAAGGAATGATGCTCTATCTCGGTCTACAAAGTATATCTGTAAAGCAGCCAGATACTCTGTCGCCTCTCCTAGTATTTGTATACCAGATCTCCTACTGGGTGCATCTGCTACAATGTTCTTCTTCCCAGGTGTATAGACTATCTCAAATTCATAGTCTTGGAGGATCTCAAGCCAACGTCGATGTCTTAGGTTCAGGTCCTTATGAGAGAATATATACCTGAGACTCCAGTGGTCAGAGAAGATTGTAAAACACTCTCCCATCAGATAGTGTCGCCACATCTTCAAGGCGAAGACCACTGCTGCTAACTGCATGTCATGGGTAGCATAGTTCAGCTCATGCTATCTCAACCGCTGAGAACCATATACGATCACTACTCGCTCCTGTATCAGGAAACACCCGAGTCTAGTCCCTGATGTTTTGTAGTAGACTATGTACCCTACGCCCTTCTTTGGAAGCCTCAAAATGGGGGCACTAGTCAGCCTCTGACTCAACTCATGAAAGCTCTGCTAGCATCTCTCTGACCATAAAAAGGGTTTCCCCTTATTCTTCTAGGATTATAGTGGTGCTGAAACTCTAGAGAATTCTGATACATACCTCCGATAGTATGCAACCAAGCCCAGGAAACTCTATACCACTGTCACCTTCCTGGGTGGATACCAAGAATGTACCGCCTCAATATTCAATGGATATACTACAACTCCAGCCTCTGAGATGACATGTCCCAAAAAGTGAACCTCTTAGATCCAAAACCGGCACTTAGAGAGTTTACCATATAGCTGGTGCTCTCATAGTGTGTCCAATACAACCTGAAAATGGTCAGCATGCTTCTCCTCAGTAGTGGAGTAGATCAGAATTTTTTCGATAAAGAATACAACAATGCAATTGAGGTATGGTTGGAAGATCTTTTTCATTAGTCCCATGAACACTGCTGGAGCATTGATTACACCAAAAGGCATAACCAAGAACTCATAGTGGCCGTACCGACATCTGAAGGTCATCTTCTACACATCCTCATCTCGAACTCTGAGCTGGTGATAGCCTGATCCGATTTCTATCTTCGAGAACCACCATGCTCCCTTCAGGTGATCAAAGAGGTCATCAATACTCCAGAGTGGGTAATTGTTCTTCACAGTCACCTGGTTCAGGTGACGATAGTCGACACAAAGCCTTAAGCTTCCATCCGCCTTCTTGGCGAACCGAATCAAGGCTGCCCAGGGAGAAACACTGGATCAGATGTATCCCTTCCCTTGTATGTCCTCTAGCTGTACCCACAACTCGCGAAGCTCAGCTGGAGCCATCTAATATGCTATAGTAGATATTGGTGTCATCCCGGGGTACATGTCAATGTAAAAGTCCACCTCTCTATGAAGAGGTGGACCTGGAATATTTTCAGGGAATACATCTGCGTACTGGTCCACAACTACAGGATAACACAGACTCTCTACATCTACCACTTCGAGGGTAATGAAGGCCAACTGATGAGTGATCGGCTACACCCTCCTTCGAGTATGTATGTCATGTGCTGCAAAGGCTCGATTCTCATTGGTGAAGGTGGACCGGGTCTCATCTGTTCAGACACACCACACTTTTCACCTAATATAGTTGATTTGAGCAGGGACTATAGATAACCATTCCATACTCAAGATGATGTTGTAAGGAATCGACGCCACTATGAGGAGATCGCATCTGAATCTCTCACCTACTAGAGTAATCTCACACTACTGGAACCAATGAGTGATTGTCGAGTCTACTCCTATGAGAGTCTCTAGCCGTAAGGATCGATCCAATAGCTCCGTTGGAATCTCCGAGCTCCGAACGAGGGTGGTGTCAATGAAAGAGTGACTAGAACCTGTGTCTATAAGAACTGCATCCAAGGTGGAGAAGATACAGATCATATCTCAAATAATCTCGGGAGCACTGTGATTCTAAGCCTCAGCTCCTTGGAGATGATCTCTCCCCTATCCACCTGCTCCCTGCGGTCGGGGTGGACCTCCCTGTGGTGGTGGTGGTAACACCTCGTAATGTCATCCACCGCCAGTTGTACGACCAAATACTCTACCACGTCTGCCTATTCCCTACAGATAGCCTAGATTAAACCTATTCTTCTACCTAGGAGATCCTTCAACTGACTGCTGATCATCCAAATGGCGGGTCAGACAGTCACGATCCATGTGACCCTACCCTCCACATGTGAAAAACTGTCTGTTCCTCGAATGACTAGCTCTGTCTCATGTGCCTCGCACAACCGAACCCTTGCCATGAGGTCATCCACTAGATGGCCTAGTCCTCTTGGACCTCTGCGACATCTGTCTACTGCATGCTGCGGAAGAATCAGCTACGTGACGCCTGATGGTAGGTCTCACTGCTGGTTACTGCTCAGCAAGGAAACTCTCCACTAAGAGGGATTGATCCAACACCCCCACCTACATTAGGATGCTGAGAGAGATCATCGAAGCCTTGATCTCTTTTCTGAGCCCCTTCTCGAAGGTCTGGGCACTGAAGAATGGGTGTCGCACCATATCTATGGAGTAGAGAGAGGTCAGTGATAGTCACTGAGTACTGTGCCACCATCATGCTACCTTGCTGTAGATGAAGTAGCTCCTAAATCTGCACCACATGTAGTCTTACTGGGACAAAATCCTCCCAAAACAGGCTCTCGATGTCTGCCCAGAGAAGTGTCACCTCGTCATGCACCTGGAGCCTCAGGCTCCACCATCTACCTGCTGCTTCCTGAAGGAGACTCACGTCAAGGATCACCATACGGTCTGCTGGTGTCCCTACCAGTCTGAAAAATCTCACCACAGCCTCCAGTCAATCCTCAGTTGCATGCGGGTCCATTTTTCCCCTGTACTTGGGTGGCCTCTGGCACTCGAACTCGTGCAATGTTCTTATGCGGCGTGAAATCTCTACTACTTGGGCTGGTGGCATCAGTGGCCCAACTATTAGTGGTACTGCTGGTGCCTCCGCTGTGATATGTCCCATGCACTGAGGCCTCGTAGCTCGGTGGGCTGCTATCTCATACAAAACCTGGAACCCTAGCTGGCTGTCTATGTGGGGGAATCCTGTAAAGAAACAGGTGTCCCATAGTCAATAAGTTATACCTGGTGAGCTAACTCAAAAGAGATCACAAAGAATAATCTTCAAAACACACACACACAATCAGTGTTTTCTTGTACTGAGTCAGAAATCAGAATTCAGGGTCCTCTTGTATGTATAAGTCGGCCGCCGCACCAACACTGGACTTCCTGAACTGAAAATCACACTCAGTACTCTTAAAACTATTGCTTCAGAGAAAAGATCAGAGTCCTAAGTTCTGTGGTAGAACTGAATCCTCTGATACCAACTGTCATGACCCGTCCCCCAGGGCCCATGCCGCGACTACCCCAAGCCTGCCATCCATAGGCCAGGGGCGGGAGACTAGTACCAAAGGTGTAAATCCCTAAAACTATAAAGTTACTGCCTATATAACCTAAATACGCACACAACATAGTACACGATGGAAGAAAATAACTAAGTAGAACCGTATAATAAAGTGTACTGAAAGAAAAATTGGGTCAGAAATACAAGCCCAACTATTAAGTAAAAGTAAATGGAAAGTACAACTGAAGAAAAGAAAAGCTTCCGCTGGGTCATCCTCTGAGGTTCCTACCTGAAGGGTAGGTACAGATCAGCTCCTCAGCACTCCAGGTCCATCCGTATCTTCCGTGTATCGTCCCACCATATGGTCCACCTCCGGGTACCATCTAGTATTGGTGCTCTGAGTAGCAATCTGCGATGTCCTTCATCTCCATACAACACAACGAGGTGCGGGCATAGCCCATGAAGGGGTGAGTATAATGATACTCAATAGGGACCCCAAGACCTTTAAGGTCTCACAAAATCCAATAAGGATAAAGAACAAGGTATGAAATCAATAATTAACCCCACTTAGGTATATTCCCATACATATACCTAAGTTATAAAATAATCCATCTCAATCATGAGGTAAACACAAAAGTTACTGACTTAACTCACACAGGTATACAACTTATGTAGAGAGATAGAGATGATCAGATGTAGCCACTGAATCATCTATTTGGTCGATCTAACACAAGATCTAGGAATAGAAATTAGAACTTTCGAACCCACACAGGATCCAAGAATAGTAAATGAAGCTATCAAACCCCCAAAGGATCCAGGAATAGTCCTCAAAGCTGTCGAACCCACATAGGATCCAAGAACAGTCGTTAGTGCTGTTGAGCCCACATAGGATCCAAGAATAGTCGTCAGTGATTTTGAACCCACTCATGATCTAGGAAGAGTCATCAGTGATGTCGATCCCACATAGGATCTAGGAACAGTCATCAGTGCACAACCAGCCACAGGGTTCCGCACAAAGCATGCTTGATTCTGAGAGGGTCCTCTCCTCAAGAAAAGTGGTGATACATCAACTACCACGAAGTCCCAAGAAGAAGTATCTCAAAGGTCTTCCATGTCATATGAGTCTCAACGCAATAGAAGGCACATCAATCAGACATCTGGTCTGTGAGTAATTAGTCTTTTATTCCCGAGGGCTCGGTTGGATTCGTGTACGATCCAAAATGACCATATCTCAACTAAACCTCAAACTCTAGTGAGGTATAATCAAACGGACGGCTACACTCTAAGATTTCCAGCGCCGCTGAAGGATCGTCACACGGACGTCCGGTTCCAAAGATATGCCCAAAGAAAGTAAAGCATTGGTACTGGGCCCGAGTCCGGTCCCACCTAGGAGGATCGACCCGACTTGACTTAGTCTGGGCCATCCCGTGCTGACCTGAGGGGTCTGGCCTGGCCCATTGGGCAACCTGAACCATTGGGTTTGGCCAGACTCGTTGGGCACAACCCAACAGGCTGCGAGAGCGGTCCGGCCCGGGCTCGGGGTCGGTTCGGCCCGGTGCACTGTGAGAGTGCGGCCCAACACGCCTCGGTCCGGAGGGAGTGGCTAGTGCCAGTTCAGCTAGGGCACCACGAGGGGCGCTGGGACGCCGGCTCTGTTGGGTGGCCGTGAGGGGTCCGGGATGCTGTCTCAGCCAGGAGGTCATAAGGGGGCTAGCTCGGGGAGGTGCATGGGGCACGCTCGAAGGCTGGAATGTGGCTGGCTCGGGCAAGGCATGGCCAGCGAGGGCCAGCTCGGCCGGGAGGCGCGCGGCCAGGCTATTCGGTGACCGGTAGGCACGCGGCCAGGCGGGCCGGTGGTCGGGAGGTGCGTAGCCTGGTGGGCCGGCGTGCGGCCGGTTTGGGCAGGGCGTGGCTAGCGAGTTCCGGTGTGACTGGGAGGCACACGGCCAGGCAGGCCGGTGGCCGGGAGGCATGGGGCCTGGCGGGGAGGCGACCAGGAGGTGCGCGGACTGGCGGGCCGGTGGCCGGGAGGCGCGCTGCCAGGCAGGACAGCGGTCGAGAGGCACACGTCCAGGTTTGCCAACAGCCTGGAGGCCGCAGTTCGGCCCAGAGCACTAGAGCTCCATGGGGGCGGTGCGGTTTGAGAAGGCTGCGGGCAGCGCGACCATTGTCGTCGTTGCTTCTGTCGCCTCATTTCTTCATTTCCAAGCCAAAGTTCAATCATAAACAAGTTCGGTGGAGGGGTTGGGCCATGATGGTTTGGCTCGCACCCTCCGCGTTTAGGGTTGTATCAATTGGTTTATCAAGAGGGAGAAAGTTTAACTTCAATTATTCTTACAATCCACCACCACAATTCCTTTCATTTGAAGAATAGAAAAGGACTGATGAATTACACAAAAAAACCCCTACCTCTGATCGTTGATCATTGTTCGTTGATGGAGTCGCGGAAGTCGGCCGTCAAAGAAGTCTCTCAATGGTTGAAGCTTTGAGGAAGAACTCTAAGAAGGTCAGCATTATTCGTTATTCATTCTTCGTTGGGAGATGGGGTTCTTCGTTGGAGAACACTAATTCTCCCAAGCTCTCCTCTCAAAGGCTCCCACCAAATGAGAAATGCCCAAAAAAATAATAATAGATTGTATATTATTTTAGATTTTGGCATGAAATTGAAATGGAGAATTAAATTAATTTGATAGGCTCCCCTTAATTAATTCAAGGTGTTGGCATAAGAAATTAATTAGGATAGGTGAAGAGGATCTCACTCATTAATGAGGTAGATTTGAGAGGTTTTACTCTCCTCCATCAATAGGGGTTAAGCCCTATGTGGTCTGCACACCGTAACCTCTCGTGGGAGGTTATGTTTGGGTGGGCCCCACCACCATAACCTCTCATGGGAGGTTATGGTGTGGTGGTCCTACCTCCAACTCCCATGAGGAGGTTTGAACCACCAAACACCCACATGGTTGCTCTAATAAAATAAAGTGAAAACTCACTTTATATTATTACCTTCCATGAAAACCCAAAATCTATCTTCTACTCTCGACCAAATTCCATCAAGGTGAAAGTATCTTTAAGAGAATACCGGAGTTGTGAGTTCAACGATGCCCTCATATTTCAATTCTGAGTACCAGTTAAAATTTTATAAAAACCCACTCATTCGTTTACTGAACGTACCAGAAAAAAACTTTATAAATTTATTCCAGGCACACCGGGCCTCGGAATCAAGCGCCATCAATTTTTCCAGGCTTGTAAAATTCCCATGTATTTAATAAAAAAAATTTCCATGGAAATTTCTAGTCTTTACACATGGAAGTAAAATTCAGACAAGAAACCATTACCTTACACTTTCCCTTAGTTGAACATTATTTAACATCATGTATAATGGGTTTAAACATGTAATTAATTTATACTAGAACCATATTCATTTTTATAATATAATATATAATCCTAATACTTAAATGTTTCACCCATTTGATAAAAATATTTATTTATTACCCTTTTTATGGGTGTTAACTACTTCATTTTCCCATGCATGTTTTGTCATGTAATTTAAAAAATTTTATATAGGATATAGTTACATCATCCAAAGAATTATATAAAGGTTATAGATATCATATTTATTCATTAAACACATTTATAGAATCATTATTGAAAGGCGATAATTTAAAATTAACAGTATCACTTCGTGGAGATGATAATCCATACGTACACATGAGAAAAAATATCATTACAAAAAGGTTTAATGGGTAAGAAAGTGAATGATATTTTACTTTTATAGAATCAATATAATATTATAAGTATCATATATATATATTATATCAATAATTATAACCACAAAATAATCATATTAGGAATAATACCCTCGAAAATCTCTTTCAAACCCATGTACAGAAAATATCCAGATATCAAAATACACTTTTTCTGAAAAAATCACATTAAAAATATAAAAATACAACAAATAATAAATACAAAAATTTATTTGATAATAAACATGTAAAATTATAATTAAAACATAAAATCATTGATGCATCTTGAAAGTGGGAAAATTCGCTGATGTTGTATATGTTAGAAAAACATTCCTCTTATAACTTTATCAGAAAAGTCACAAATTACCTCATTTGGAAAATAAAATAAGTATTCCTTTAAAAAATATTGTAAAAAAAATATAACATGGTGAAAAATTAATTTAAAAATCATATTATAATAGAAAACAAATTATATATTTATTTTTAGAAAATAATCATATGTACACAAAATAAAAATAGGGTTTTCATGGATGCTATTTTAAAAAAATAATTTTTAAAAGAAAGTCTCTTACCTCAAGTCTGAGTCATCACATTTATCCTTCATTATCTTGAATAATTAAATTATGTTAATTTTATTATTCATTAACAACCTTGTTCATATTTTTTATTATTTTTATATAACTTATTACTATGTTATATATAATTACTTAATCATTTAAATTCCAGACATGCGTCTTGAAAATATTCAGTTCATAAGTATTGAATGACTTTGGTAGGATGAATATGGTCCAATAGGTCATAATTACATCATATAAATAATAATATTTATTAAATAAATATAATTTTATAAATTAATTATATATTTAAATCTAACCATTAAATAAAGCTTTGAAAACTAATTTATTTTACAATCATAGAGACGATAGGTCGTATATATGCTTGAGAAACGTTTCCATTTTCCAACAATCATTATGGAAAGCAGGTATGTATTATTTAATAATTATTGAATGAATATATCTATATACATATATATCATATAAATTATTTAACTATACTTATATATATCATCTATGTGATTTTGTGAGGAGAATCAATCACATTGCTTTGTGGAGGCGGTAGTCCACACATATGGACAAACAACACTATCATTAGTCTATGCATACAAAAGTAAGAAAATAAATTATATATATTACATAATTAGAATTAAAAATATGTTATTAATTTCATATATATATAAGAATTAATTCTATCATTATAACTATTACTATGATACAGTGATGGAAAATGAATTACATCAGTTTGTATGATGGTAGTCTGCGATACACATGAGTCATTAATTATTTTACCATTATAGGGAAGTGGAGATTGAGATAGATATATAAATTAATATAATAATATCTTAGTGAATTTAGGATAATTTACATATTATGCTATAATGTTTGAATATGATTGGTTGTATGTGGAAGAATAAAAAAAAATGTAATTCTCGATTAAATATGAAACCCCTTCCTCAGAAAGTCTTCATTTCTTAGCACCTTAAGTCCACTAAAGATTGTGTTCTTCTTAAAAAGGATGACTAAAATTAGTTCAAGGATTTTGTCAAGTTATTTTCATAGTTACTAGTAGAACTAAATGGGGGTTTCAGTGTGAATAATTAGGAAGAAGAGGTTCCCTTTTATAATACAAGTTAGGGTAACTCTTAGAATATCTCAAACTATTAAATTAATATATATTTTTTCAACATAAAATGGATAAAAAGTAATTTATTGACATTATAATATTATTATGTGTCTGGATACCAATATTAAAAAAAATAGACATGTCTTTACTTTATTTAAACCCTTATATATATTTTTAGTCGTTAATTTACCCTTTCAACTCTAACTCTACTAACATCATTGTTTACGTTTTAAAGTTAAATTCAGTTAATAAAAAAGAAAAAATACTAATAAATATATCATGGATTATATTTTAAACTTTATAATAATCAATTTCCAATATTTATTTCTTTTATGAATTTTATACCACTTAATAGGATATTATTTTCAATAAAATTTCCATAATGACATTTTTTATAACTATTTAATACATTGAATTTAATAATATCAAGATTACAGATATAAAACTAAAAAAATTAAGATATCCCCATCATGTAAATTATATATATATATTACATCAATAAAACTTAAATTATATTTCTTTTAATATTTTTTATATCATTTATTTTATTTTTCCATTAATTAAATAACTATGGTATCAGCGTTGTACTCGAATTTATAGTAACTTTTTCTTTTATAAATAATAAATATAAATTATCATAATATATATAAATATTTGATGATTAAAACAAGTATTTATTGAGGGAAATATACAATAAATAATACCATATTAAAAATATTACACTTATAAAAAACTAGAGTGTGACTTGTTTGACATTTATTTTAATAAAATATTATAAAGCTCATAATATCAACCATGTGGAAACAAAAAACATAAATTATACACATGGATTATTATCTTCATGATACACTCATTAAATAAGATTTAAGAATGTGTCTGGGTCTTTTCATGTTTTTTATCATTTTATTTGAATCCTAAATTACCCGATTTACACTTTAAAATGGTAATAAAATTACATTGTTTTCTATTCATATTGAAAAAAATAAAAGGGACCTATTTAATAAATTTTGACCCACTAATTCCTAATATGGGATCCATTTTTAGAAATTTAAAACATTGATGTTTTATAATTAAAATTAAAATTATGGTAGAAAAAATACAACAAAAAGTAGTTTTTTGTTAAAATTTGACTTTTATATATATTTTTTTATACAACACTAAAGAATAAAATTCATTTAAAAAAACCATAAATTGATGTAATTTTATCAAAATGATATAAAAAAATTTTAAAATTAATACCAATGATAATTTTACTTTATAGAAAAATTAAAATAAAATAATGTTTTCAATTAAAATCCTTAATTTATACTATTCTATAAAAAATAAAAATTTTCAAATATTTATTAAAAATTCATACTAAGAGAATATTGACATGATGAATTTAAAATTTTTAGTTAATTTTTTCGAATAAAAAATCAATAATCATAAAGTTAAACTTTTAAATATAATCTTATTTGAAATGAGTTTAATAAAGTTATTTCCTTTTTGATATTAAGAATTAGTTTTTTATATCTATAATATATTCAACTACATAATTTTTGAATATTAATAATTGTTAAAGCACATGAGCCTTAGCCCGATTGGTAAGGACTCCGTTAGTGCATCCGGGAGACCCGGGATCAAATCCAGGCGGAGACATTTTTTTTTTGGGTACTGCAGTAGTAATGCTCCAGTACTGCAGGATGTACTGGAGCAGGTATAGTACTGTAGAAAGTATTTTAGCTGGTACTATTTGGCACTGTAGCAGCTGGTAATATGCCCACGTTTGGGCCTTCAGGCCACCGATTTGGTCCCCAAGTCCTTTTAGGCCTTCAGAATACCCAGGCCTTCGGGTCAGTAAGGCCTTCAGGACACCTCAAGGCCTTCGGGCCACCTTAAGTGTAGATGCAAACAACAAGACCTACAATGAAAAATCTCGATAAGGAGGATGAAAAAGGATCTTTCACCACAACAAAAGCTAAAGGGTTTTCAATAATGAGAGGGTATGGAACCTACCATCGGGACAAGCCTATGCATGCACAAGAATGCCTAGCAGAACAACCATATAAAGGTGGATAGTTGATTTCACGATGAATATGCAGGGGATGAACAATTCCAAGTAGTTAATCTGGGTTGGATGTAATGTTTGAATCCTACGGGAAAATGAATCCCTCTAAGGCCTACGGGCCTTGTAATACTTAAGCCTACAGGCCTGGTAAGGGCTCCACCTCACCTCTTGAAAGGTGGATTATCAAAATCAATAAACAATGAAGACCTTCAGGCCATTGCATGGATGGTTAAAAATATTTATTCTACCATAAAATTAGTTTCTAGATTCTCCCCCATTTAGGAATTGAATCCTCACACTTTTGACCCTGAGATCAGTAACTAGGTTTTGAATATTCAAAATACCATTGTTGAAATCTCACATTATAAAAAGGATAAATAAAACATCCTCCTGATATGAGAGTAAAATGATATAAAAAGGTTACACATAGTAACACGTACTATTTTTTCGAGTAGAAGATCATAAGTGGGATGTTAAAAGATTTATATAAAAGAAAACATGAACACCGAAAGACATATAGAGAGTGATAGAGAATATGGTCATTATAAAGTTAACCAGTACAAAAATATAAATCATTTATGGGTAAAAATACCACTAATTTCCCTTTAAGAAGAATTATTGAACAATTTTTTTTCAAAATATCATTTTCCTTGAGTTGAGAAACTATTTTACTACCTAGAGTAAGAGAATAAAGAAATATACTTACTTGACAAGTATAGTTTCATGTTTTAATAATTACCCACCACAATCTAATATTTTTTTTCGAAATGATGAGTATTGAAGATGTTTTTTATTTCAAGCCAGAAACTTTATATTCATATTCCATGGATCAAAAAATCTATAAAAGAATAACTATCTATTCCTCCTATATTTACTCATTAACAACAACCAAAATGAGTAGGATAATATAATATAATTCCCCAAAATGATCAATCCTACATATGTACATTAATCTCAAAATTTCAACAGTAATACCCCAATTTCAACATGGATCATTCAATAAATAAGTATCCATGATATTACTAAAATAATTTATAAACTAAAATTGATATCAGAATATCTGAAGGATTTAATCTCACAATATTCCAAGATAATTTTAATATTTACCTCTAAATCACATCAATGAATATTAATGTAACATACCAAAATTTTATTTACCATAACATATAATCTCCAAGTTATACTAATCATTTCTATAAATATCCTAAATCAACACAAGACACACAAAAATTATGTATTCTCCCTAAAGATAATCCAAAATTTAGTTATCAAATAAGAACCCATTATATTATATAAGATTCTCCAAATGAGCTTACAAATTATCCTTCCAATCATTTATAAAAAGAAACAAATGACATAAAAACCATGAAATCATGTATCCTAGTGGCAGGTGATTCACCCTTGTCTCCCTTATGTTGCGGGATCAAACCTCATAACCATACCGAATGCAATGGGTTGTCAAACAACAAGTGGGTTTCACTTTTTCGAAAACTATATTAATATAATCCTTAAAAAGTTACTAGAAATTAGATAACAACCTCAAAATAAGCATAATATATTAATTATTAATTAAATGGTATAACCTTAAAGGTTATATCTTACCCTTAATTTTACATTCCATCATGTAATAACCCATAATTACCCAAAAATACTTTTCTCTAAAAATATCACCAGCCACATTAATATTTCATAACTTAAACCCTCAAAAGGAGTTTATAATATTTTTAAATTATGATCAAACATAAGATTATAAACTAATTAAGGAATCCTTAACTCATAAAAAAACCTACAAGAAAATATCTGAATCTCTAAAGTGATGGATCGGATCCCTCGGCCCAGCAATATTGCCCGCTCTGGCCCAGTTGCTATCCCAGGCCTCACGGCTTTAAAACGCGTTTCTGAGGGGAAGGTAGGCACGGGAATTTCAAGCACCCACCAATCTCCCTCCACAACCGATGTGGGATTGGTTACCGGGGCACAGGCGCCAACAATCCTGGCGGGGGCCCAACAATCCTGGGCCCAGGACACAACATCCCCCCCCCCAAGCCCACACCGGTCCCGAGACCAACCACCCTTTGATACCAATTTTTGGGTCGGAGGTGATGGCAAGAGGGGGGGTGAATTGCCTTTTTAAAATTAATTAACAATTTAAAACAAATTTAAATGCAGCGGAAAGTAAAATGGCAAGACACAATTGATAACGGAGTTCGGCTTTAAACTCAAGCCTACGTCTCCGCTCCCAACTCAACCGTTGGGAGATTTATACGACCGCTTTCTTTTTAATGGCTATAGCAAGAAACCCACTAGCCGTTTTTAAGGTAGGCTAGATCACCTTCTTACAGCTTGCTTTTTTATTATGGTTGTAGCAAGAAACCCAAATTGAAAGAAGGAAGAAAAAGGGTGGTTTGTTTTAATACAAACCCAATTAAGAACTAAACAATTGAAGTAAATAAGTTAGAACAAACTAGAGGAAGCCTTGAGCGCCAAGAGGTGAGTGTAGTTGATGTAGAGGCAGCCCAAGCTTCAAGGATGGCAATTGGATCTCAAGTGACCTTTGAGAATTGTCGTAGGAGCCTCAAAATGATCAAAATAGCTTTGGTATGCTTCGGTATATGATCGGTGGTCTTCCCGGCATCCATGGACGTCTATTTATAGGAGAAATACTCCCAAATACTTCAAAATAGCCGTTGGAGGGCTTTCGGAGCCGTTGGGGATCAAGTGGGCCAGCCTGGTCAAAGCCTAACGGCTAGTTTGACTGAGCATACCGGCTGGCCGGTGCTGATCCACCGGCTGGCCGGTGCATTGGAAGGTGGAGAGAGCTTCTGCCCAGGAGCCACCGGCTGGCCGGTGAGAAGGCCACCGGCTGGCCGGTGGTGAGACAGTAGGTCTCACTATTCCAAGGAGTTCCACCGGCTGGCCGGTGAGGAGGCCACCGACTGGCCGGTGGTCTGGACAGAAGGCATGCCATTCTGTCTGGACCCACCGGTTGGCCGGTGGCCAGGCACCGGCTGACTGGTGGCACCTGGCAGAGGGCAAGGCCTTCTGCCTGGTCCACCGGCTGGCCGATGGGCTGGATCCGGCTGGCCGGTGCCCTTACCGGCTGGCCGGTGGTCCCACACCGGCTGGCCGGTGGACTTAAACAGTCCACTTTGAATACTTCTTGGGCCAGCTTCTAGGCACCCTATTTCCTATCAAAAAACACTTGAAACAATATTAGATCACGATGAGAGTGATTGTGATCATTAAAATCCAAGAGAGTGGGGTACAACAATCTCCCCCTATTTTGATGATCACAATCACAAAAAAAAACTTTTAAAAAAGGGTATGAAAGCTTTAAAAAAGGGTATGAAAGCTTTAAAAAAGGGTATGTCAATTGAAAACTTAAATAAACAATTTGAACTTGGAAAACTTAGAGACGTGCCAAATATAATGATCTTGAAAGCATTGAAATACTGAGAAAGGGTTATTTTTGAAATTGCAGCCAAATGCCATTTTTTAAAGAAATCAATTGAAAACAATAACTTAACCATTTAAAACAGATTTTGATGACATCAATAACTTAAAAAGGAACTTGTAAAAAGAGCATTTTAATAAATAACTATGTAATAGAGAAGTTTTCTCCCCCTTTGGGATTATCAAAATAGGAGAAAAATTATGAAAGAAAAATACGAATAAGTAATGACAAAAAGGATGGATAGATAAGATAACTTGAATTCCATAAAAGATGAAACGATACAAAGGAAGTTCAAAAAACAAATACAAATACAAATACAAGCCAAAAAAACAGGAACGGCTCTATTCACTCCTAGAGGGCCGAGAGTGACGGCGGCGCCTGAAGGTCTGAGGAGCCGGAGGAGCCTGGACCGCCTCAAAGCGACGATCTAGAGAATCAATCCGTGAGTGGAGCTGATCAAACTGAGAGCTGATGTAGGAAAACTGCAAGTCCAGCCGGGTCTCGATCTGATCCTGGAAGCGTAGGAACTGATCAGCCGTCACCGGCAAGCCACCAGCATCAGCAGGAGGGGGCACAGCCTCAGCAGGCTCAGGTGCATCATCACCCTCTCCAGCCTCCTCATCAGCAGCAGCAGCAGCCTCACCGTCGCTGTCACCACTTCCTTCCTCTTCATCATCATCACTATCCTCACTGTCTGAAAGAGGATAGGCAGCGGCTATAGCAGGAGGCATGGCATTGGCAGGAGGATGGGAATGAGTTTGAGGAGAGTAGGCCTTGAGAAGACCGTCCTTGTCGACAATCCATTCCTGGCGCCAAGGGTGCCAACGGATGTTCATTCGTTGCACCATCATAAAATTCACTATGCTATCCTTCGTTGGCTGCTCGAAGGAAGTTTCATGAAGAGGCACATCAAGAAAGGAAAAGATTTTAGTCAAGAAGCGTCCGTAGGGTAGAGTTTTGGACCGGCGCGGGTGCTCAGCCACATAAGTCATGGCCCGGAACAGAAACCGGACCAAGTTGAAGTGAATGCCTCTGGTGATAAAGGAGAGCAGATAAATATCAATGAATTTGACATTATCATGATCCCCGATTCGGGGCGCAAGAGAAGTTTGAATGAGGCGCTCAATAATACGATGATTAGGAGAAAGCTGGGAGAGCTTGACAATGGGATTTGAGGGCTGCCCTGTGAGATGCTCAAGGGCTACGGCTATATCAAACTCACGGTCCCGAGGAAACTCCCCCTGATCAAAAGCATGGGGTCCAACATGAGGAACCCCCAACATCCGGGCAATCTCCAACGAAGTGATAGTGATGGGTTGCCCAAGAGCAGTGGAGGAGATGGTATCAATGTCATCAGAAACGGACCATGTCAAATGAGCATAGAACTCTTTGACAAGAAGAGGA
This sequence comes from Viscum album, assembly GCA_963277665.1. Lineage (NCBI taxonomy): Eukaryota > Viridiplantae > Streptophyta > Magnoliopsida > Santalales > Viscaceae > Viscum > Viscum album. Next base: position 1,622,426,051 of record OY728152.1, read on the forward strand.
TAAATGACATCCTTTTCAGGGGGTTCAAAGAAAGAATGCCAATGTTGATACTCAATAATCGAGAAAAGCTCAAGACGAGCAGTAGACAGCCAAGAATAATCAATTACCCTACCCGGCAGAATGACTTTTTCATGCCAAATGTCCGGGAGTTGAGGGATGGAAGGAGGAGGAGGAGCTTCTTGAGCGATTCCCTTGCCTTTGCGAGTGGATCGAGGTCCCATGATGGCAAAAGGAGCAAAAAGAGAGAGATTGAGAGAATAAAGGAGGTTTGAGAGGTCAAAAACCAAGAAGGGAGGCTAGGGTTTGGAGGACCTGCGGTTTTAGGAGGAGCTGCCCGAGAGAGAAGAGAGAAATGAGGGAGGAAGGGTTTTAAAATTGATTTTAACCCTTCCTCGGGTCGGCCCAAAAAACAGAAACCCGACACCACCGGTTAACCGGTGATGTACCACCGGTTGACCGGTGGTACTAAAAGTCATAAAAAATATAAAAAAAAAGAATTAAAAAAGGTTTAAAAAATTCTAATAAAAATAAAATATAGGCAAGCCAAGAAAGTCAAATATTTAATAGTGCTCATTGACGAATCATTCCTAACTCCCCTTTAATAAAATCAAAACGGTCAACTGGGAGCGGTTTGGTAAAAATATCAGCTAATTGGAAATCAGTGGAAATGAAGTCCAAAGTGATATCTCCTTTTTGAAAATGGTCACGAAGGAAATGATGCCTTAAGTCTATGTGCTTTGTCCTAGAATGTTGTATTGGATTCTTAGAGATACTAATGGCACTAGTGTTGTCACACCGAATAGGGACATGATCATAGGAAAGACCATAATCCAAGAGAGTGTGTTGCATCCAAATAATTTGGGCACAACAATTGCCAGCGGCTACATACTCGGCCTCGGCAGTAGAAAGAGCAACACAATTTTGCTTCTTGCTACTCCACGAAACAAGGGACTTGCCTAGCAGATGACAGGTTCCACTAGTACTCTTACGATCTAATTGACATCCGCCAAAATCAGCATCCGAATAAGAAGATAGTTCAAAATAAGTATTTGAGGGATAAAATAAACCAAGTTTTTTGGATCCTTTTAAATACTTAAAAATTCTTTTGACCGATTTAAGATGGGATTCTTTAGGATTGGCTTGAAAACGAGCACAAAGGCAAACACTAAACATGATGTCAGGACGGGTCGCAGTTAGGTAAAGTAGACTCCCGATCATACTCCTATAAAGCTTGTTATCCACCGGTTTCCCGGCTTCGTCTAACGTAAGCTTACATGAAGTACTCATGGGTGTACTAATTTCCTTTACTTGATCCATACCAAAACGACTTAGAAGCTCGTTTGTGTATTTGCTTTGGCTTAGAGAAATACCTTTTTAATTTTGAAAGATTTGAAAACCAAGAAAAAATTTCAATTCTCCCATAAAACTCATTTCAAATTCTTTTCTCATTAAATTTGAAAAATCAGTACAAAGAGATTCTTTGGTAGAACCAAAAATAACATCATCAACATAAATTTGGACTATTAAAAGATCTTTTGAAGTGTGTTTTAAAAAGAGGGTACAATCGGCTTGACCCATTTTAAAATCATTTTCTAAAAGAAATTTTGTTAACCGCTCATACCAAGCCCGAGGGGCTTGCTTTAAGCCATAAAGAGCCTTGGTTAACTTAAAAACATGATTTGGAAATTTTGGATCTTCAAAACCGGGAGGTTGTTCAACAAAGATTTTTTCAGAAATAAAACCATTTAAAAAAGCACTTTTAACATCCATTTGAAAAAGCTTAAAATTTAAGTGGGCGGCGAATGCCAACAAGATCCTAATGGATTCTAACCTAGCAACGGGGGCAAAGGTTTCACCATAATCGATTCCTTCTTCTTGATTATAGCCCTTAGCTACTAGGCGAGCCTTGTTCCGGGTTATGTTTCCTTGATCATCAAGTTTGTTCCTAAAAACCCATTTAGTGCCAATAATTGGATGATCATTGGGTCTTTCAACAAGAGTCCAAACATCATTTCTAGAGAATTGATTTAGTTCCTCTTGCATTGCAAGAACCCAATTCTCATCATTAATAGCATCATTAATGGTTTGAGGTTCTAGGTGAGAAATGAAGGCTTGATGTTCAACTTCATTGAGGATAGATCTTCTAGTTCGAGTACCGGCTTGAAGGTCACCTATGACATTTTCTAAAGGATGGTCTCTAGAAGGTTTCCAAACCTTAGGCAAGGTGGAAGGCGAAGAAGGTGAAGAGGGTTCTTGATGGTCATCCTTCTTGGGAGGAGAAGAGGAATCATTCAAATGAAGCTTATCAAGCTTATCTTCAACATCCTCAATGACCGAGTGAGGTTTTGGAAGAGTTTCATCAAATTTGACATGAGATGATTCTTCGATGGTTTTTGAACGTTTATTGAAGACACGATAGGCTTTGCTTGAGTTCGAGTACCCAAGAAAAATACCTTCATCGGATTTGGCATCAAATTTCCCTAGGTTATCTTTTGTGTTAAGGATAAAACATTTACACCCAAACACTTTAAAATAACCAACTTTGGGCAATTTGCCTTTCCAAAGTTCATAGGGGGTTTTCTTAAGAAGGGGTCTTACAAGGACTCTATTGATAGTATAACAAGCAGTGTTTACCGCCTCGGCCCAAAAATATTGAGGGAGGTCGAATTCACTAAGGAGGGTTCGAGCGATTTCTTGGAGAGTTCGGTTTCTCCTTTCAGCCACTCCATTTTGTTGAGGAGTCCTAGGGGCAGAGAAGGTGTGATTGTATCCTTGAGAGGAACACAATTCGTCGAATTCTTTGTTCTCGAATTCACCACCATGATCACTATGAAGAGATATGATTTTATATCCTTTTTCGTTTTCTACTTTCCTAGAGAATTTCAAAAAGGTTTTACAAGCATTATTCTTATGGGCTAAAAAGAAAACCCAAGTAAAACGAGAAAAGTCATCAACAATAACTAAGGTATAGGATTTTCCACCTAAGCTTGCTACGGGAGAAGTACCAAAAAGATCAAGATGAAGGAGTTCAAGAGATTTTGAGGTGGACACTTCCTTCTTAGATTTGAAAGAAGACTTGTGTTGCTTACCAAGTTGGCATGGCTCACAAATCAAATCTTTCTTAAATTTAAGTTTAGGAAGGTCACGAATGAGCTTGTTCTTATTAAGCTTTAGAAGTGAATGAGAGCTACAATGCCCCAATCTTCTATGCCAAAGCCAAGACTCATTGTCAAGAGCACTTAAACATTTAACATTTTGGCTAGCTAGAGATTTTAAATCAATAATGTAAACATTTTGAAAACGGGAAGCAGAAAATATCAACTTGTTTTGAAAATCTAACACATTGCATAAATCATTTTGAAAATTGACTGAAAAACCACTATCACAAAGTTGACTAATGCTAATTAAATTATGCTTTAAACCTTTAACTAATAAAACATCTTTAATAAAAGAGGATCTACCAAAACCAATGGTACCTATTCCGACGATCTTGCTTTTTGAGTTATCACCAAAGGTGACATATCCTCCATCGAATTCTTCAAGTGAGTTGAACTCGGAGGGATCGCCACACATGTGCCTTGAGCAACCGCTGTCAAGATACCACGAGCCTTTAGAGGTCCTACTCTTTTGGCGTTTATCCTACAAAATCAAGAAAGAAGAGATTTTGGTACCCATATAAGTTTGGGTCCGGAAAGATTAGCAAAAAGAGACTTTTGAACCCATAATGTTCTAGAGGGATTCCTTCTATGATACTCATCCGAGTAGGTAATGGATTTGGGTCTTCCATACCTAGCATTTTTACAATCACATTCATAAATCATGTGACCGGTCTTTTTACAATAATTACAAAATTTGTATTGAGAGCTCCCCCTTACAAAAGTAGTGGGTGCCCTAGAAAAAGTGGATTGCTTGTTATAGCCAAGTCCATGTGTGGTTCTAGCCGAACGCTGAGAACCTAGCAATTTAGTTAAGTTTTGTTCACCTTGGGTGAACTTGGCAAGAGATTCCTTCAAATCCTTAATGGTAGAATTTAAAGAATCTACATTTGGAATATTTTTGACTTTAAGGGCAAGCTCCTCATTCTCTTTGAGAAGTTTGTCTTTTTCGGAAATAAGAGTTTTGTTTTTCTTTTTCAAGGTCAAAAATTTAGAGGTAAGTTCGTGAAAACCTTCCTCTAATTGATCTCTTGCATTTTGAAGTTCTTCATAAGACATATTATTATCAAAAGAAGAAGATGAGGAAGAAGAGTGAGAAGAAGAGTGAGAAGAGGATACCTCATCAAATGCCATTAGGCATTTTCCACCTTCATCGCTTGAGTCGCTTGAAGACATGGAGTCATCACTTGCACTCCATGTTGATGCTTTGAAGGCCTTCTTGTTTTTCTTTTCTTTTAACCTTTTCTTGAAAATGGGGCACTCCGGTTTGATGTGGCCTTTCTTTCCACATTCAAAGCAAGTGATTTCTTTCTCCGCCTTTGGCTCTTCCTTTCGTGCCTTTTGAAATTTCTTCTTTTTCTTCATGAACTTGCTCATTTTCCTTGCTAGTTGAGCCATCTCGGATTCACTATCATCGGAGGAGCTTTCTTCCTTTGCCTTGAAAGCAATGTTCTTTTTCTCCTTGAAGATCTTTCCTTCTTTATCGGCTTGCCTCTTCATGGTAATCTCATAAGTCATGAGTGACCCTATGAGTTCTTCAACCGGCATCTTCTTGACATCTTTCGCTTCTTGGATTGCCGTCACCTTTGGTGCCCAAGAGCTTGGTAGGACCCAAAGAATTTTCTTCACCATTGTTTCTGCTGAAACATCATCACCAAGGGACTTTCTCCCATTGCAAACATCAGTAAAACGAGTAAACATTTCAGTGATTGACTCGTGTGGGTGCATTGTGAAACTCTCAAAGTCTTGACGATACATATCTAACCTAGTGTCTTTGACTTTGTTAGTGCCCTCATGGGTCACTTCCAAAAGTTTCCAAATTTCGTGTGAGGTGGTGCAAGTAGAAATACGATTAAACTCATTACGGTCTAACCCACAATGAAGAGCATTCATGGCTTTGCCATCAAGCTCAAAATTGGCAATGTCTTCGGGGGTCCAATTAGATTCATCCTTACTAGAAAGAGTGTAGCCTTGCATAACAATTCTATATATAGGATAGCCAATACTTCTAAGAAAAGTAATCATTCGTGTTTTCCAATATGTGTAATCGGTTCCATCGAAGTATGGAGCCCGAGTCATGGAATACCCTTCGGGTGCTTGTGAGGAAGAAGCCATCACTATGGATTTTTCGTTTGTAACCGGTTAAGGTATTACACAAACGCTACCTTTGATACCAAATGTTGGATCGGATCCCTCGGCCCAGCAATATTGTCCGCTCTGGCCCAGTTGCTATCCCAGGCCTCACGGCTTTAAAACGCGTTTCTGAGGGGAAGGTAGGCACGGGAATTTCAAGCACCCACCAATCTCCCTCCACAACCGATGTGGGATTGGTTACCGGGGCACAGGCGCCAACAATCCTGGCGGGGGCCCAACAATCCTGGGCCCAGGACACAACATAAAGTTGTTTAAACCCTCCTCTAATACCAACCGTAATTCCCTGACATGAAGTATTATATATTTTTGTGTCATTGAGATAAAATTCAATTTATTAAAACATCAAAGATAATCTTAGTTTTTAGTTTTATAAAATCTGTAAAATATATTAAATAGTAATCTCATACATTACAAGGATGACACTTTTACTTAGTATATATTTTTTCCCTAATGTAAAACATTTAAAAAAATCGTCTCTTTTCATGGAAAATATTCATGGATTTCAATAGTAATTCTTCTCTTTTTATACCCATAATTAAACCATTTGAAAAATAGTTTAAAACCATGGTATTTGAAAAAATAATATGGGGCATCATATAAGAAAACTATTATTCTTGTAAATAACATAAAATACCATTATAAACATTTTGTTAAAAACTAGTATTTTTATTATAAAAGAGAATCAATTTATATTAAAAAGTTATTTATCTTAACTTTTTAAAACAAATGTTCTCAATTAAAACTCATTATGAATAATATAAGTCTTGTATTTACTTTTATATATCATTCATATATTACAATTATAATCATTTATACAAATAGAACAACCATACGATCAAGTTCCACCTCGGGAGAACCCAATGCATTACAATGATATCTAGAAAAACCTGTTGTATAATCTATAACAGGCTCACCTGTGAGATATAATGGGTCTCAATACTTCTTAAATAATGTTAATGAACCATATCATGAATAGATTCATTGAAGAACACTTTTAATCCCATGTAAAAAACACTTTCAGATATCAAAATACCCTTTTCCTCATAAATCACTATTAAAATATACAAAAACACACATAACAAAGAAATTTTATTATTTAAAATAATAATGAAAAATTATAAATGAAACATAAAATAACATAAGATTCATGATTTAGGAAAAATACAGTCATTATGTAAGAGTTAATAAAAAAATTCCTTCCATATTATAGTTGGAATAGTCACGAAGTACCTCATTCAGAAAAAGAAAAAAATGTTCCCTTCAAAATAATTAGTAAAAAATAAAACATGGGTTAAGATGACTTTAAATTTTTTATTATAATAGTAAAAATAATTTTTGAATAATTTTTAGAATACGATCATATGGACAAGGAAGAAAAAGGGGGTTTTAAAGAGAATTTTTTTTAAAAATATTTTTTAAATGAAAGTCCCTTACCTTGAGCCCGATTCAACACGTATATCCTTTATCATCCAAAATAATTAATTTTTGTTAATTTTATACTTAATGATATTTTTAAATTTCAATGTTATTTAAAATCACTCATTTTCAATTTATTTACCATTAGTTAATCATTTAAATTCATTTTAGGTTTTTTTAACAATTTTCAATTCATTAGTGAAAAATGAATTCAAAAGTTTGACTACGGTCAAAAAGTTAAACATTAAATCATATAGGTAATAATATTAATTAAATAATTATAATATTTACACATTAATTATAATTTTAAATCCAACTATTAAACATGTTTATGAAAAATTTAGTATGTTACAATCGTGGAGATGGAAGACTGTACATACACCTCAGTAACAGTTCCATTTTTTCACAATCACTGTAGAAAAATGGTAAGTATTATTTAATATTTTAATAATGATAATAATACCATATTTATATAACTTTTTAATTCAATAAATTTACTTACATTTAACACCCTGTTGATGTCATCATGAAAAAAGAATCACATCGCTTCGTGGAGGTGGAAATCCGCACATACATAGGAATAACATTATAATTTTTCTATGAATATAATAGTAAAAATGTAAATTATATGTTATATTTTAAAAATTATAAATATTTAATTAATATAATATATATAAACTAATTTAATCATTATAAATAGTCTTGAGAGACGGTGATATAAAACGAATTATTTCAGTTCATAAGATGATAGTCCACCGAACACATGAATGATAAATTATTTCCCCATTTTTTGGAATTAGAGATGGATATAGGTAATGAAAATAAAATAATAAAATATAATGCTATGTATCATAATTTATATATAATTTTATTATGTTTTAATAAGGTTTTTGGGATGTGGGATAAGAAATAAAACAGAAACGCTCTATTGAAAACGATACCTATTCTTTTGAAAATAACCTTATCTTAACACCTTAAAAAGACTATGGTTGGTGTTATATATAAAATAATACCTCAATAATTAGTGGATGGGTTATTTTAAGGTATTTTTGTATTTATATTCAGATCTAAATGGGGTTTTAGTGCGAATAAATGATAAGAATATGTCCCTTTTATAAAAGAGGGATTGTGGACTAATAAAATCAATCAAAATATATAATTAATATAAATTAATATTCAATTAAAAATGGATATAAATTTAGTAATTTATAATAAAAAATGATTATTATTTTAAATAACCTCAATAATTAAAAATCTGAATTATTATTACTATATTTATTCTTTTATCATTTTTTACACTTATTTAACCACTTTAACACTTACTGCGGCAACATGATTTTTTACGCTTTGAGGGTCAATATTGTAAATATAAAATGAAAATATACGAATAAATTTACCATTTATGTTATTAAGAACAAAATACCACTAATGTTTTATATTTTTATATTTTTATGAATTTTATATCATTTAATAAAATATTATTTACTATAAAATATTCATAATATAAATTATTATAATTATTTATCACTTGGACTTTTATAATATCAAGGAAAAAATTATAATTCAATAGAATATTTAAAATATCCCAAAATTGTCATGGAAATATATAAAATTCATGTATTATGTTAAAAATCTCAATGGATAAACCGTTTAATTTTTTTAGTATCATTAATTTGATTTTTCTGTTAATTAAATAATTACTACATCAACATTATGAATGAATTTAAGATAATTATTAAATCAATAAAAATTAAAAATAACATAAATTGATGAGGATAATTATTATATATTTTAAAAGAGTATTTATATTCCAACATATCCTCTAGATATCACTATATTACTAATTATACACTTGTTAAAAACAAGAGTGTGACAAGTTTGAAATTTCTTTATTTAAAATACTTTAAGGTCATAATCTCATAAAAGTGTACATAAGAGGCCATAAATTAGATAATTAGATGATTGAGGTCTATATATAATAATAAAATAATATTTAGGTGATTTTTAGGTCATTTCATGGTACTCATTTTTTAATTTTTTACCTAAAGTACCCTGCCTAAAAATCCTGTTTATGGGTTACCGGTAACCATACACACAATAACCCAACATCATAAACGGTAGTCTTGGAACCCGCATACCAGATTACAAATCACAACAACACAAGTTACAGCAAAGGCGGGATCCGAATTCAATGGTTCAAAATGAAAATTCAAAATTCAAAACTGCCACAGGACCTAAGGAGACCTCGAGCCACGAGAACCCACAGTTTCCAATCACATCGCCCACCTTCATCACACATCCAGTACACCTCATTACCTTCAAGAAAACCTCACCGATGAAGATGCAACCAGGTCACCAAAATGTAGCCCCGCCGCAACGAACCCATAAGCCTCCCACCGAAACCGCAACCGCAGATCTGAGCCGAAACCGGGAAGACGCACCGGAGGATGAATCGAGCAAGATTCCTGGTGCAGAAGAGGGGGAGACCAGTGAGGACCAAGGGAAGAGGGCTATACCGATTCCATAAATCTGTGAAACCATCCTCGGACCGTCCAACATCAAGACTACCCCGGAACAAAAAAACTACGAAAACGCCAAGTGCATCACACCATAAGAACCCACACACCCCATAACGAATCACATCACAAAACTCAACAAAAGAAATAAGAAGCAAGAAGAAACTATCTTCTTGACCAGCAATCAAAACCAATATCAATCGGCATAAAAAAACCACCCAGTGAAGTCAACCCATATCAAAATCAAAACCAAAATCTGTAAATGAGGAGAAAAAATCACGAACCCACACCGGTTGAGGACCTCCCAAATCGCGCCGGATGAGGACGTTGCGGAAGCCAAATCTGGAGATCCCACAACCGCCTTCAAACCCGCACATAGAGACCAACCCCTCTAGCACACCCAAAGCCGACCCGAAGCAAGACGGCAACCCCCGGGCTGCAGCAACTGAAGCACGAACTCCGTACCAACACCGCTCCGCCAAGAAAACACTAACCAGAAGCAAACGATGGGATCTCCGAGAGTCATGAACCCGCACGAAGTTTAAAAAAGAAGGGGATACATGCCGCCAATGCACTGTGAAGTGGAGCAAAGGAGAAATCTGATCCGTAATGGAGAAGATGAAGGTGGCACGGGGGAAACCCTATCATCACGAGGCCCCTTACGGGTGCATTCTTACCTAAAGAACCTGATTTATGCTTTATTAGGGTAATAGAATTACAATGTTTAATATTCAGGTTAACAAAAGATAAATGGGACATATTTAATAAATTTTTATGCACAAATTCAAAATTTGGGATAAATTTTTCAAGATAATGAAAAATATTATGAGGGTTTAAATTGAAATTAAATCTCCATAACACAATATATTTTTGGGTAAACTTCCCTTTTTACATATAAAATATTTTTAATTAAAATTCAATTAAAAATTTATTTTAAAAAACCATAATTAGATTAAGTTAAATAAAAAGTAACTAATATAATTTTTAAACTAACAAAAAGATAATTATACTTTGTAAAAACTTTAAAATGAAATATAATTTTCCATCAAAATCAATAATTTTAACTATTCTAGGAGAATCTCTACATTTTTAAAAATAATAAACAAATCATTGTAACATTATATTGATTGTATTATTTTAAAAAAATTAAATTAATTTTATCAAATTAATATTATATAATTTTTAAATGAATCATTTATATAAAATCTCAAATGTAATGTGTTTTATAAAACTACTTCTTTTTGATATAAAGAATAAATTAATATATTTATAGTGAATATAACATCATAATTATGGAATACTAATATATATTAAAATTATTGATTATACAAATAAATGGTTTATTACATTAAAAATACAATTAAATATATAAAATAGTCATATGCAATCAGAATTTATAAGTTAATTCTTATGAATTAAGCACTCAATTTTTTCATGAAGTCATTTTATACTACAGAAAAGCTTTTTCCTTAAAAAATTCTATTTTTACCTTTTTTCAATTGAAAATTATAATAGTTTATTGAAAAATTATAAATTGTATATTATTACAATTTTATAATTTTTTAAATTAGAACATCAAAATTATCTTTGGGTGAATTTGGAGGATTTTTCTAAAAATACTTATTTTCTAGTGAGTAATGAAGAATGTTACTTTTAAATGAAAATAATATTTTTTAATTCAAGATTTTAAGAAGATATTTTCCAAATAAAATGGTCTCAAATTAACATTTGTCCTCTTATATTATGAATAATACAATTAATTTCCAGATAATGTATTTTATTGTTGAATTTGGTATAAAATAATTAAATTTTTTGAAAAAATAATAATTATTGAGTATGTCATTTTTATCTTAAATTAGTTTATGATACTTGAAATAATTGAATCATGAAAAATATATTATATATTATGAATCACGAGGTACAAATTTATTAAATAAACAACTTTTATTATTGTTCAATATGAAGAGTAACCATAGAAATTGTTGTTTCCATGATAATGGTAAAAAATGGGTAATTAGGGTTTAATTGTTTTTATAAAGAATAAAACACATTCAAAGACATTAATTTATTTTATTTTATGATTCATATATAATTAAATATAATTAAAAAATATGACCTTTTTATTCATTTAACATTGATTTTGTACATTATAATATTTATATAAAAGATAACGTCAAAAATTTCACTTTCTATCTTTTAATATCCCTAATATTTTTTGACAGGGGTAAAAATTATTTTTTTTAATTTAAAAATAAATTTTCAAACTATGAAAGATTTTTTATTATCATAGAAATTTATATTTTAATTTTTAGTTATGAAATAATTACCCTAAATGTTTACACAATACTGACATAACGCTTGTGCATGCAGTCAAAAAAATCAAATAAATATATTTAATAACCAAAAAAGTATTTTTTTGGGTGATTATAGGGTACCAAAATTTTGATATATATATAATATAATATGTATTTTTTAATGTTTTATATTATAGTTTATTTTCATTGATATTGTTTTAATGTCAAATTAAATGAATAGTTCAAAAAATAACTTTAATGATATTTAAGAAAAAAAATTATTTCATTAATTGATTTAAAATAAATTAAAATCAAATATTTGGACAAGTGAATGTGATATGGTTTAAATTATATACCATATTCCATTTATGAGTCAATTTAAGTTTTATGGTTATATTCTTAACCATTAAATTGAAGAAAACTCTGATATTTCTGTTATTGTAATATGGTTTAACATTGGGTTTAAACTAAACAATAAGGGTAACATAATAACCATAATATATTAAAATTTTATTTATTGATATTATTTAGACTCATTTTCATATTATATTTAGATTATATCCTTTTGTATACCCCTTTTGGTTATGATTAGTTTATACTAATTTAATACTTTATGTAAATCCAAGAGTGCCCCTCCCCACACTAATGAAATAGATCCTCAACTCCTTCATTATTCAGAAAGTTGGATCCTTATATATTGTACAATACCTCCCCTAATAAAATATTATCTTTATCTTCAGTTATTTCCAAAATACCATCATTTCAATGCTTGAGTTGTAATCCAAAGAAGGCTTGTCAAGGAAGAGATATAACTCTTAACCAAGCATTTTCAATTAAATTTCTCATTAAAACATCTCTACATCTATGTTATACATTTTCAAATAATAAATTAAGTACATTAAACACAATTAGTATTTATTATTATTTTGAAACTAACATTATTAACCTTCTTCCTTTCTTTTGGAAAAATATATTTCCGCTCATGCGTACGTGTGGACTCCCACCTCTACGAAGGGATGTTAATCATTTTTGGTATCCTCCTTACATAGGTTATAATAATGATAAATTTAATGAATATATGTGATATATATTATATAATAATAAATATTTAGAGGTGAATAATTATTTACCTTTCTTTTGATCCATCCGTCAAATAGTGAAAACAACATCCCTGCATATGTACAACCTAATGTCTCCTTGAACAATTTAATTCATTTTCACATCTCAAACTTTTATGGATGACTCTATATATATATAAAATTGATATATATATATTAATTACTTCATTATTTAAATTATGGATATGATGGAACCAAGATATAAGGATAAGGATCAAGACTTTCAAACCGAAACATGCCGGAGAAATGAAACAGTTGTCACCATTGACAATGATATTAATAAAAATTGTTAACAAGAAATTGATAATATTTTATCACTTAATAATGTACAGAATTATTTATATGATTATGTTTCTAGAATAAATTTAATATATATATATATATATTTATATAATATAATGAAATATTAAATGAAAATAAAGAAACATGAGACTTGAGGTAAGATATTTTCTTCTCACTTTTATTTTTGTGAGAAAGATTCCATATTCATTATTAATTTTTCATTTATATGGTGTATAAAATACCCTAGAATAACTTATATAATGATTTTAAGGATTTTTTATTGATGTTTATATCAATATAAAGTTATCTCTTTCATTAGTTTTTGATTTCATTATTACCAATGATGTAAGGGATTTATGTTTCAATCCCATTTTAATCGGAATTGTTTATGATTGAATATACATTTAGATAATTAATTGTTCTTTATCAGATAAATCCAATTAATATTTTAATCCATTGGTAATTTTTGTTAAATAAATTTTTACCTTAATTTTCCTCACATTAATCACTCAATATACAAAAAATAATGTTTTTATGGAAATTTGACTTTTTATTTTCAATCGGAAATCCTTTTTCAACCATAACCATGGTTTATATAAATGTATTGAAGAATGTTTTTAATTTTTGACATTGATTTATTAATTTTATTTTGACATGATTTAATTTTAACAAAATATTTTAAATGTAATATTCTTTTAATTTTTAAAAAGAGGTTGCTTTTTACTTTTTACTAAAAAGTGAATGCAATATTTGTATTAATGTACAGGGCATAAATGGAATTTCTAGGTATCATAACCATGAAATATTTTGATGGTTTACATAAAAGCATGTATTATTCCTTTCAAATAATGTTTTTTCCAAAATATGTTATAAATATTATTATTTTATGTATGTTATTTGAAAATTAAAATGGTAAATCCTCATGAAATATCCCTATGAGATTTGAATGAAAATTTTCATCAATGATAAAATATTTTAAAGTTAATTATTCCTTAATAGGGATATGATACATTGACACCATCCTTAATATTTTTCTAGATTGTTCATGATTATGATGATGAGATGTTTATGAAAACCATTTATTTTCTATGGGTAATTCTATAATGAATTTACGAATTGTTTATGAAACATGTTCTCTTGTATTGAGTAATGATATGATGAATGTTTTATGATCTTTCAGCACACATATATGTGGTTTTCATTAATATATAAGTGGGACTAAAATTATATTATCCTCTATTTTATTGGAATATTTTTATATCTCATAAGATAATTATTAGAAAATAATGACTGTGCTTGACACATTATGTGAAACTAGTAGATATGCCTAATCAAATATGGGAAATAGGTGATGATGTCTCATCCAGTATAAGAAGTAATTTTATATTGATGATCCATTTTGGGAAAAAGTGATGATTCCAGATCCATTTTGATATAGAGAATATGTGGTGATGCCCGATCAACTATTTTTTAATGGTCCCATTAGTTAGCATTTATATATGGAATGGTTTTTATACCAATGATGGTATAAAATTATAGTTCATGGTGGATTTATGATGGTTTATCACTATTATTATTCATGTATTTTCAAATGATTTTGTTTATCCTATGACTCGCGATTTTAAAATATTATATATTGGTTTTCATCCTAATATGTTTTTATCATGAAATCATACACATATTATTATCTTAGGATTGATTATGGTTATTGATTGATTTATACCATTTTACCCTTAATGAGTGTCTATAATCAACATTTCTGATGTTTCCTTCCCCTGAGTGATGAAGAAATTTTTGGGTATTGTATTTGAAGATATGTACACTATGAGAAAAAAATTACGAGAGATGATAAAGAATATACCTAAATGAGATGTTTAGGTATATATTCTATAACAAAAATATACTATTATTATTAGAGCATGAATCATAATGTAATATAATCAACATAAATAAAAAAGATGTAATCATTATTTATGAAATTTTTTGGTCTCTATATGTGTCCTTCCAATTTGGGTTAATGAATTTATAAGGTGAAAAAAGTGGCATGGTGGGGATAAATATGACACCACAGTGTCAATATTTGAATTATTTTTATTTATGATAGGGTGTATTATATTTCAAGAAATTCTTGAACTTTTATTTTGAATTTTTGTTATTTTATACGAGTCATATGGGTTATGAACAATTAATAATATCTACAAATAAATCCTATGAGTTGTGATGAAGTTTATTATAGTGGGGATCTCATGGTTTACTAAATCATTTGGGAATTTCTAGGTGACTGTGCTATTTTGATTTGTGTTTAAGATTAACCCACACAAATAGAACATGGTAAGAGGAAAACATGTTTCCCATGCCATATAGGTTGGGTAACTAAAATCATTTTCTCCTGTATGATTGGATAAGAGTTTGGGAAACCATATGGCTAAACCATGTGGTCTGCCTCGTTTTTAAAAATTCTGAAATTAAAAAGATAACCCTACCAAGTTTTAATCTATATGGAATCTATTTTATTTCCACATAGATCTATCGAGCCATAGAAACATGAGAAACTACTTACTATCTCCATCCATGGATTCTCCCTTTCATTTCACTTATATTTTAGTTCATTTTTTCAAGGTAAACTCATATAATTCTCCCCGTATCCATTTTTTATCTCGTTCCTAATGGTTTGAACCTCTCATTTGATCCATATTTTCCATGATAACATATATTAGGGTTGTTTATGAACAAATTGTTTTGGATTTTGACATCGAGGTACCATTTAAATCAACATTTACAATATTTGGGTTCTCTCCACTAGTGGCCACAAGTTTCTCCTGAGTTTTAAATATGTTTTCCCGTTTAATCTCATTTCTTGGAATGGATTTAATGCTTGGGTTCATTAAAAATTATTCTTAAAAAATAACAGATATACCTGCGAACCTTGATGGTTGTTGAAATGATTTCCATTTTATTTATCAATTAACATTAATAGTTCTACACATTTTTATTTTTTAGATATTGAAATTGTTTGTTTGTAAATATAATGAGAATATTTAAACACCCATAGGTTCTATTTAAAAAATAATTGGGTTCTTGAAATGTTTTTTGATGAAATATTTGGATCCTAAATTATTTCCAAAGTAGGGAATTTTATTACATTATTTCAAAATATAATTCTAATGAAAGGTTATAGGGCCTTCATATTTCATGAATATTTTCAAAGGACCACTGGGAATATTCAAAAATAATTCACGTTTTGGTTTAATGAAAACTCATATTTAAGCCCCGCTTTTATGATATACCATGTTTATTCTTTCACACAATAAGGTATGTCCTTTATTATTATTATGAAATTCTAGATTTTTATTCTGGGTTGTATAAAGGGGACGTTTCTTTAATGGGAGTTAGAGGTGAAGTGATTATCTCTTATTAGTTGATTACTCACCTCTAATTGATTAACTACATAGGAACTATATGTATATATATAGAATACTAGGATGTGTGTTACACAATCTTAGTTGTATTGTATTTCTTGTATTAATGGAAATTTATTCCCTCCTATGGGTTTATTTTGTACTCAATAACTTGAAAGATTACAGAGAGGGTAGTTACAATTTCATTTAGGGGTCCCATTTAAAGAGGGAATAGTGGAAAAAATTTCAAATATCATTCATGGTATAACTTAGTGAGTTACCCATGTTCCTTATTCCATGTTATTGATTACTTCTAGGGATTTATTCTACACTAATGGTATATAATTTTTTTTTATTTTGTTATGGAAATATATGATTTTTTTCATTCATTATGATTGTTTTTTATTCTAGCTCATTTGTTGTCTTCTTTTTTAATGGTGTTTCTTGGAACAATAAATTTTTTATTACTAAATAGGGGTTTATATGGTATTAGTTATTAAATTTGGGTAATGTTTTAAATTATGATTATGGTTTTATATAGATCAAATGATGGTTTAAATTTTTATAATTCAATGATTTCTCTTTTATTGTATATCTTTCTTCTAATTTCAATTAAGAGTTTTATGTGAAAATAATTATTTCGAAGGAAAAACTAATGAAACTTATTTTTATTAAGAACTTTCATGTAAAATATTGTTTTGTAAAGTTAGTTCAAAATATTTTTCATGTTTCCATGTATAAAGAATTACATATAATGTTTAGTGAGATATTAATAGGAATGTCTTTCTCACACTCTGAATTCACTTATGGGTGTATGTAACTCTTATGTTTTGTTTCAAGAGCCATTTTTTCCCTTATTATTTTACTTACCAGTTGTCCCTTGTGATTTTATATTATGTTGTGGTGAGTTGATATGAGCCATAAAATGTTTTCTTTGTTGTCATGATTTTTGTTTTCTGTTTTTTGGATGTTGATGTATTAACCATAAGATCCTTTATTTTATTTTTAGTTATTTTCCCTTTATATTATTTTTTTATTTATTCATTTTTTATGATGCATACATGTAGGAACAAGTGACTTGAAGATTTATTTTTTTATGAATTTCTTGTAAGGGTATATTTTGGTTCAACTTATTGCTATTTTGTATGGATTATCAGAGCACAAATGATCTATTCTAGACTCTTCAAAAATTTCCATTTGTCCGTAATTATTATTCAATGGAAAAATTGTTCCCAAGATCTAGTTATTCAATTCATATAAAAAAATTTCAAACAAGTGGGGATTAAGAATTTCTTTAGGACTATTGGTGGATCAGGTCATGTGATCGGTCAAAAAATCCTAGTTTTGTGAGTCAAAATTGGTATCATAGCCTAAGATTTTGATATAGGATAAGGTTTTTGGTAAGGTAACATTTTATTTAAGGAGTTTCTTATTAGGAAGGAGAATATGTTTGTTGGTACTCAATATGTAAACTATGAGATATTTTTAGATCACAATCTTTAATGATGATGCTTCAATTTCCATGGGTAGTCGAGATTTGAAATTGGATTTTAGTTTTTCAGTTTACGTTATGTCATATGAGATTGATGGTACTATGAACATATAACTTATTTATGAGTTATTTTTGGGATTTATAAAATTTTACTATGAATGTGGATGAAGAATTAGGGATACCTGATTAGTTATCATGGACATGTTTTCTATATGGATACTATGAATAAAATATCAGAGGACTTCAAAGAACTTGGCACTTGGCTGACGTAATGTCCACTAAACCATACCCAGCTCTACATCCCTCTTGTATTTTTTATTCTGAACATTCTTGATTTTTTTTGGTTTTTATGTAATTTCAACTCATTGGGGATGAATTAGAGAAGGGTTTATCGAGGTTTTGATGTGTTTAAAATAGATATGGTTTGATGTTTGGTATTATGCTATTCTTTTTCCTATTATTTTAAATGTCTGTTTGGAGATAAAAAGTCAGATTTCCTAAAATTATGGAATTTGAATATGTTTTGGGGATTAAATTTTACTTATAAAAGATTTTAATTCAAAATAAAATCTAATTTGGGATAAATTAGTATTATTTAATTTAATATATATTAGACATTTTCAAATGTATTTTCAGTGTTTTGATTTAATGAACTGGGTTGCTCTAATTAAAATAGATGTTAATATTTGATGGATTTATAAAATTAATTTCAATATATTTATTAAGGGATGTAAATTTTAAAATAGTTATTAGCTTTTTTAAGTTGAGAATACATTAATGAAAAAGAATTTGAATTTTTAGGAACTTTTTAGGATCTAAATGTAAGAATTTGTATTTTGTATGATTTTGAAGAGTGGTTGATTTATGATGAAATTTTATGAAAATGTTTTTTTGAAGGGATTTAGATTTATAGAAATAGAAATGAATAGTTTTCTAAATGATATGAGAAACCATTAATGAGTTTTGATTTTTTAAAATATGATTGTTTGTGTAAATAATTGTTTCAAAATCCTTTAGAAGTTTATACAAATTTTTAATTATAACAACATTCTGAAGTGATTTAATTTATATTTCACGATGAAATGGAGTGTTTTATCAATTTTTATTTCAAGGTATTGTGATTTTTTCCCTTTTTATTATGGATTTGGATTTTTCACACAATCTATATTCTGATGATTTATTTTAATTGATAAACTAGATTGATTTTAATTTATGATTCATTCTAATTAAATTTTTCATCCCATAATGAACTTTATAGGGATTAACCTTGCCTCATAGGTGTAGTTACTCCTCTGGGTGACTCTACCTGGACTGAAAATGGAATTGTGGAGCTGTAATCTTCCATTATTTTATAATATATTGGGGATTTATTAGATCAATGTATTAAATCTTAATACGATGATATAGGAATTATTAAGGAAATTGAGTATTTAGAGATGAATGATGTAATCCTGAATTATTTGAAAGCTTTTAAGGCCTTAAGAGTGAAAGATACCCTGAGTATGTTGAAGAAAATGGTAGAGTCTCATGAGATTTTGTGTGTCTTTCATTCTTGGAATGATATTTCAGTTTTTTTAACTTTTGGTGTATTAATATTCGATTAAATGTTATAAGGTAACACATATAAAATTTATTCTTTTGGTGGTTCTATTTTAGTTATTATTGAATATTAGTGGTTCTTATGGTGATAATTATTTGGTATTGATCACACTACATGTATTATATAATTTATATTCTATGAATCGAGGCTTTGGTTTTTAGGAATCAAACATCAGATCCTTGGGTAGGTGATTGGTGGTACTTAATGGGTGTGATTGAGTTATACGTTCGTTAGTGTAATTTAAAATATGTTGAGTACATTTTGGATGGAATACAATGAGTGAGGATTTGGGTTACCCTCCATTTTAGATCCTTGACCAACAGATACAGTCATAGTGATATGTATTGATGGATGTTTTTTGTTTTGTGGTGTTGAAAAATTAATTGATAAGTGTTGGTATTTTTGATGTACCATTTATTTGGTTTCATATGTGTATATATCTTTAGGTATAATCTTTGTTGAATTTAGATCTTTTCCCTTGGTCATTTTTTAGTTGATATAGTAATTAAGGTTTCCTTAGCTGTTTTGCAGAACTGTATTTTTATTTATGTTTCTTTTCAATAGTGTGTAGCAATTTAATCCACCATTTTAGATGATATCTAAATGGTGGGGATCCCTTAATATGACACTATATTCTTTGATACTATTATATCTTGTTCTTTGGTTGAATTATTCTTAGTGATATTATATGTGGTCTCTAATTTTCTTGAGAAATGTTTTTGTCACCATTTCCCTTTGTTGGGTGTGATTTCTTGTCCCCCATTGCCTTTTTTTGGGTGTGATGATTTTTTATCCCATGTAATTAATATTTTGGTAAATGAATTTATAAGGATTGAAATTTCTATTTTGGGGAGAAATAAAACACAACAGTGTTACAATTTAAATTTATTTAATATATTTTTATGTGTCTTGGATTTTGAATTTTTTTAGTCCTTTAAATTTATTTTTTGGAATTTTCTAGGAGTCACATGACATGAAAATGGTTAATAGAAATCATAAAGAAAGAATAAAAGGGTCAATTCCATTAATTATACATACATTAATATATTTGGTTTACAGTTATCTAAGTCACACATGCCTTTCTAGGCGCCCATGAAGCTTGGTGTTTGTGTGGAAGTGGCTGGCATGGTTTCTGCATGGTAAGGGGAAACTATGATGCCTAAACTATATGGGGATGTAGTGACTAAGTAATTTTCTCCAAAATAGTTGTTGGATAATTTTACCAATAGTGTTCCCAAACAATGTGGTTTTCCCATCTTTTCTGACATGTGAAATTCCCTAAATAACCCCCCCCCCAATTTATGCCTTAGAGATCTTATTTCTTATCCCATTGGATTGGAAAATCCACTGGTGTCTGACTCACTCTATCCTCCCCACCTCCTTGTATTATTCTATAAACATCTTTTATGTCCTAGTTCTATTATTCATGTTATACTCATCTAGTTCTCTATTGACCTTTTTATTGTTTCATTATATTTGAATTTCACTTGTGAACCCTAGGTTCTATATTGGGTGATATAAGGGTTCTATGTAAACATAATTATCGGATTTCAAAATATAGAACATAAAATTTTCATATTACTCATTATTGGGATCCCTATATAGTATATTACATGTTACATATGAGTTTAAAGTTGTTATTTATATTTATTAATTTTTGATTATCATGTCTTGACCTCCTGGTCTTTTTTAAAAAAAATATGGAAAATTATAAAAATAGTTGGAACCATTGATGGGTGTTGTAGTGATGTTCCAAAATTTTTTCTATTTGTAGAAGTTTTATAAATGTTATTATTTTTAAAGATAAAAAATATTTATTATAGATTTTTGAGGGAATATTTAAATAAACATAGGATATTTGGAATGAATTATGTTTTTAAAAAGGTTTTGAAGGAAATAATTGGTTCCAAAATTCTTTTAAAAGGATACAATTTTTAAGTGATATTTAAATAGATCATTAAAGCTATGTGAAATGGTATTTGAATCCCAAGCTATTTTTTAAAGGAACAATTGACACATTCAAAAAGGAATTCATGTAGAGGTTTGATAAAACCTCATTTGTAATCCCCAACTATTTGATATACCATGTTCAGGTTTTCAATCCATAATGGATGAGATTGATTATTATTATAAATAAAGTGAAATTTATTCATGGATATGGAAAGGGGTAGTTTCTTATGAGGGTGTTTTAGGTGAGGTGGGATTTATTCCTTATTCTTTATTTATTCATGTGATTATATACTCATTCTTATTTAACACCTCCACTTTTTTGAATACATTGGATGCCTCAGTATATAATAAGAATATTCATATGTATGTTTGGATAGCTTAATGTGCATATCTTATCTAGTTCACTTGAAAATATACACCCTACCAAGAGATTATTTTGTACATGAAGACCTAAAAGTGACATTATGGGGATATTTTGGTTTTTAGTAATAATCCAATAGGGGTAAAGAATAGAATAATCCAGGTATATTATCATTCATATTAGAGCCTAGTGAGTTTCCCATGTTCCTTACTCGTTGTTGATGACTACTCCTTATGGATTTATCATGTTCAATTTTTATACTATTATTTACTTCAATTATAGAACCAAATTATTTTATTTTCTCCAATGTGATTTTGTTCAGTTCTATTCTGATTGATTTTTTCTTTTTTTATTATGTATTCTTATTAATAATATTTTTTTCATACCATTGTTTGTTTTTTATGATATTGGTTTTAAAAACGGGGGACAAGTTTGATGGAAATTAATAGTTTTTTAAATATTAAATGATTGTTTTCAATTTTACAATTCAAAAAGATCTCTTTTAAATTACACTTTTGTTTTAATTTATAATGAGAGTTTTATTTTAAAATAATTATTTTTTGAAGGTAATAAATGTTACATGTTTTCTTTGTGATATTTCACTTAAAACTATTCCCTATCAATGTAGTTGAAACTAGAATTTTGAGATTTCATTTGGAAGTAATTAAATAAAATCCTTTGTGAGATATTAATATAAATGTTTATCTCACACCCAACATTGACCTTCGGGTTTATTCTACTCTTATTTTTATTTTTAAGATCCATATTGTTTACTATAGTTTTTTTTCAAGACGGTTTCCCTTTGAGAGTCTGTATATAGAAGTGGTGATTATCCATTGGCCACATAGAGATAGTTTTACTATCTTGGGTTTTATTTGGATTATTTTTTTATGTTTATGTATCATACATGGAGACTATTATTTTATTTTAGTTATCTTCCACATACTTTCCTCTGGTGATTTATATATTTGTGGATGATTTATACATGTTTCAAATGGAATTGAATTGTGATTTTTTGTTATGACTTTTTTGTATGGGTTTATTTCGGTTATACATATTTCTTTTTTTATAAATATGATACATAAATTATTCATTTGAGATTATTGGTAATTTTCCATTTTTGTGAAATTATTCATCAATGTAAGAATCATTCCCACGAGTTGTTCTTTATGCCCAAACAATAGTTTCTATCCTATGGGGATTGGGAACATGATTTCAGCCGAGTGGTGGACTAGGTTTGGAGATGAGTTGGGCCACCCAAGGATCATTTCATACAAAATAAGACTAAACACTAGCCAAAATATGGATTCTATGTTGTAATATGAAAACAAGGTTCCATAACTATATTTTACTGTTCCTAGAAAATAGAAACTTGAGAACCTCATTTATAAGTTTTAAAAGGGAATTTTTATTCAATTTTAAAGAGAGGATGGGTTCTTATAATTAACTTAGAGGTTTCTAAGATCTACATAATCTTAGTGAGAGTTAAAATTAATATGTATATCCACTCGATATTTCCCATCACCTTGAAGGAAATATAAATAGTGGGTGACCATTTCAAGGATTCTACATAAATAGAAAGGGAGTTCTAGAACCTAATTTGATATTGGTTTCTATAATTTTATTTTTTAAATATTTAATGTGTTTTTATCTAAATATAATTTTTATTTGAATCATTATGTTTAATTTCCTTTAATTAAATACACTCATCCACTTTTACTAATTAGTTTTGTGTTTTGATTGGAATAACTTGTGTCATGATGATGGGAAAACATTAGAGACCTAATATTTTATCAGGAATATGATATATTAATGTATGTTGGTCATCTCTACACATCAATAATGTTATAGACTGTATTTATATGTTAGTTACACTAATAGTTAAAATATTTTGTTTCATGTCAAAGTGGATTAATGGTAATAAAGATTATAATAAAACACCACAAAATAATTACACAAAACCAATAAAAATTTTGTGAAAATGATCCTTCCAATATACATAAAAACCTTGTAATTGTATCATTCCAATATAGTAATACACATTCCAAATTTCAATATTTAATTTATGTTTTTTTTCATGGTTTTTAAATGTTATTCACCCCCGAAGTGATGTATTTTTATAAAAAATATTGATAACTCATAAGTTAAACCTTAAACATTCCTTGAGAGATGAACCTAGTGTTGACAAATTTTATAAATAAAATTGAAAAACCAAAATAATTTGATGAGCTAGAACATAAATATCTCATAATGAGGTTCTTTACCATGTTATATTTTTTTCTAAGGTCCTTGGTCTTCATCTATGAGCTTATAATTATGATCAATGTATTACATGCCCGGGAAATCAAAAATAATATCCCCCAAAAGAATGAGTTGATATTTCCATCTGGGTATGAGGGATACGAAAGCTTTGTTTTGTTTAACACTCATATTTTCTAGGTGATCGTGGTTTCAAAAACTAGCATACCAATTGAATTAATGTAATTATATTATTTTAGTAGGGGGTGTTTCACCCGTCGATGTTTTTTATTTTCTATTCTACCAGTTTTTTCATTAGGAATAATAAGATATATAATGACTCCCCAACTCGAGGTCAGACTATGAGTGTTTCTTCCACTAACTAAATGAACTTTTTTTTATTTTAGTGGAAGGAAACTATATCACATAGTCACACATTACAAGAATATTATCTCATTAATCAAATGAAATTGATAGAGGAAAAACCAGTTTCTTTATCATAGGAGCGTTCTATTTGGTTGAGAAATTCATTTCATCCCAATGATTGAGGTATAAATTCCATGAAGGTATGGATTAGTTTGGGAACCCATAAGGATTAATTTTCTTTTTTATTTAACCTTTTTATGTTTGTTTCATTATCTTTGAGAATATTTTAATTCTAAAGATGTCACCACTACAATTGCAAAGGTAATTTGGTTCATGACTGGATAACTCAGTCATGACCTTATGATGTAATGTACATGATAGATTGATTTCAAAGTAATATAATCATCAATATTTTTTACATTTTTTATCACTTCCTACTATTTTCCTTATTCTTTTGAAACAGTTGTATACACATGGGGAACAAGTGTCTTGGGACATTCCAATACTACTTTTCCATTATCCACCATTTTCTAATGTAAATATATATAGATAAAGTAGTTGTGAATAGTGTGACCCAACATATGGTAGTAAGGGAAATAATTGGGATATTCATTAAGAACTACATAATTAGGAATTTTTATATGTCATAGTGTGATCATGTTTTTCTATAAATGTGACAAAAAAATTCCCTTAAACTTGTTCAATCTAGAAGGATTGTTTCTTATTCTTCCTAAATTTAATTTCAAGAATAATATGTTCCCTATGAATTTATGCATTGGAGGTTAGGTAGTATAGATTGATGTGGCTGGGGCAGATGTATAGATGGGGGTGATTCCTAAAACTTTAATGGGTTTGGATCTATAATTGGTGTTTATAAGAAACCAATCCTTTTTCATATATTATCACTTAATTTTTAATATAAACATAAATTAATTACAACCCAAAGCTTTTGAGGCATAGTGTCTTTAGAAGACTGGGTTTATAATTCATCATAGGGAGGATAAAATGAAACATATATATTTTAACCACCATAATGAGATACTAAATAATTTGGAGCTCCTAATAATACAAGGGATAACATGGAGAATAGATAGAAAAAATTGGGGGAGCTAAAAATAATAGTAAGCGAATAAACATTATGAGGAATCATAACTTACGATACAATGGTACAACAATACATCATTAAATATAAGGCCGGTGAGTATTCATATAGAAAAATAAAATAATTAACATGGATTCAGTATATCATGGAATCATAGGAAATGTGATATAAATATATATCATTACATTGACATTAGTCAAGTATAACTACCCAAAAAACATCACATAGTGGTCAAAGTCCCATAATGGATTAGGTTTACTCCAAAATACTATACATGATGAATCATAAGGCCAAATATTAACCCATTGAATTAAAGAATTATATGGGAACACCTCTCAGAGCATGTTCATGATTATGTGTGGAAAAAATAAATTTCATTCTCAAGAAATAAATTTAACAATTACCCATGGAATGGAAATTGGTTATATAATATTTTCCCATATCATAATCAAAATAAATTACATGATGAAGAAATTTGAGTGGTGAACATAATGAATGTATTACCCCAAAATATTAATGGAGAATAAGCTAACTATATATGTAATAGATATATATAAATAATATAGAAGAAATTCACAACATAAAAGGGTGTTATCATTGATGATAATGTATATAAAATATTACATGGTATATTTCTTGAGAAAAATGCCATTTTTTTAATTTGAAATCACTTCTTCAAAATATAAAATATTATAAAATATTATAGAAAAAACTATAATTAAAAATAAATATAAAACATATAAATTAATCATCAAATAATCTAGCGGTCAAAATGATGAGTAATTATTAACATTCTATATAAGTTATAAAAACATTCCTTCAATAGAGCTATACAATCTTAGATTGTACCAAATTCAAAAAATAAAAAAAGATTCTATTGAAACCATTTTTAAAAAGTAAAACATGGATATAAATTTCATTAATAAATAATTTTATGTAATTTAAAAAAAAATATTTTTTTAGAAAACATGTATATGGAAGAAATAATATTTTTGACTAAAGGGAGAATTAGACATTTGTTTTATTAAAAACATTTTATCTCTAATTTATGAAGAAATAAGGGAAAAATAGTACTATTACATGAGATATTATTGAACTAAAAAAGGATATAAAATAGAGTTAGATTAAAATAGATAAATCAAGGAACTCATCTAAGAGAAACTAAATTATAAACAATCCCTAAAAATGATGAGATTGTGAAATAAACCATTTCGATTTAGTAACATTTGAATCATTATCCCCATGGAAGAAGTAACATAAAATTAATAATAAAATAACATGTAAATAAAGATATTAATTATATAAAATTCAAGGGTTTATTATATATTGTACAAAAAATTAGTTTTGAATATGGAATATGTCGCACAGATGTAACATTTGGATGGGAAATCCCTTTTTTATGTCCAAACTTTATCGTGTATATATTTTATAACTTTATAATCAAATTATATAAATTATTAGGTTTCACAAGAAAATTTTAGAGGTTTTAAACCATATAATTAAACCATTCACACCACTTATTTTAGTGAAATATTAAATTACTTTATCAGTTATGTTCACATTAGGTGTTTTGAGGGTGTTCAAATCATAATTTAAAAACCACATTTATGTGTTGAACATGGTAAAGGGGTCATTTTTCTATCATATCTAGTATAATAATTATGACATGATTAATATATATATATATATATATGTATATATAAATTGTAATTTAATTAATAACCATGAACTATGGTTATGAAAAATCAACTATGTTATAATCATGAAGGCGATAGGCTATACATACACATGTATGATATTTTCATTTTTGAATGATCATGACGGAACTAATATATATGTTATTTTATCATTAAAAATGATAATAATATAATAAATATCATATTATTTATAAAAAAGTAATATATATCATCCATGTGACATGTTAATAAAAAATAAATCACATTGCTATGCGAGGCGGTAGTCATCCATACAAACGAACGACATTGTCATTTTTACATGGATGGTAATTAATAAAGTATATGATACAGTAATTTAATTTTTTTTAATTTTTCATGATGATAATATATAAATATTAAAATAATCATAAAATAATTTTTGTGTGTGGAAATGATGGAGAACGAATAACATCGATTCACGAGGCGGTAGTCCGTCATACAAATGAACGATTGTTTCATTTACCATTTTATAGAAGAGGAGATGGATTTATTTTATTTAATTAATATGGTAATATATTTGTTTATATGTGATATTTTTTTATTAAAAAAATATGAATAAATAATATTTCATAGATTTTTAATATAAAATAACACAATGATGCCAGGTTAAAAACAATACCACTTATGTAGACCACCTCTTTAGGATTGTACCTAAACCCTTATTAGATTGGCATTATGATAAACCAATGAATCTTAGAAATTGGTATATAATTTTTTGTAGAATTTGGGTATGTATTTTTGTGAAACCTGGGTATTTTTATGTATAAATATAATAGAATATGGGGTTCCCTTTTATAAATAGAGGAGATGACATACTTGGAAATTTTAGAAAGAAAAAGTTATAACTAAGTCTCTCAAATGAAAAAATGAACCAAAATTGATTATTCTCGAAGAATAGATGATATAATGTTAAAATATGTCCATATAATATTATTTGATAAAATTAACTTATTTTAATGCATCTATTTTTTGTTTAACACCAGGTAAACCCGTTTTAACTTTAACCATATAAATTATTTTTTAGTATTTTTACTAATAATTATGGGAAAACATTAATAAAACATATTATAAAATAGTAATTATTATTACTAATAATTTGGAATCAATTTCCCTAAATTTAATTCATATAATTGGTAGTATTTAATTGAAAATTAAATATACAGGTGCGATAAAAAATTGTTTTCCAAAGAAAAAGTCCCTATAAGTAAAAAATGTTTTTTATTTCAAAATTAAACATGAAATTAATTATACTGACCTAAATTAGAGTAATAAAAAAATTATTGAAGAAATTTTCCTTTTACATTATTTATAAAAAATATAAATTTGTAATTGATTTAAATGAAGTGAAAATTTACAATATAAATCATCATTTATCACTATTCATTAAAAAAATTAAGATTTTTAGAAAAATACCAAATATTAATCCTAAGATTAATTTTTTATTTTGATTCACGAAATGAACATAATTTCATAAACTTAATTATCTAAAATTTTAAAAAATTAACTATATTATTTGTTCAAAAAAAGAAACAGAAATCATTATTTAGAAAAAAAGTAAATTTGAAGCCTATAAAGACATTAAAAAGAATTAATTATTGATTTATCATTATATTTTATTTATTTATAATAATTAATTTTTAAATTTTTTATTCATATTCATACCATCGAATTTGACATCTAGGTTATAATATTAATGTTTAAATAATAATATTTTAATAGTATATCATCGCCCATTTAAACTTAGTGTTGTATGTTTTATACAATATAAATCATAATAATATTTTAAAATATTATGTTGTTACATTATATAGCCCTTAAATAAGTTTCATCCTTGAAATTTTACCTTTTTCTCAATAATTAAGGGGTTGAAATTTGAAAATCCCTTTATAGAAAACACACATCCCAGAAAGGGTTAATAAAAAATTATTATATAAAGATGGAATGGTATATATGATGGTCCTTACATATCTAGGTTTTACATAGTTGAAAATTGTTTGTAATTTAAAATAGTTATTTGGGAAGAAAGGCCATTTGCGAAATAACATTACACTTTTTTAGCAGATAAGGGACCATCTATTTATCATGAATGAATTACATTTTTATTAGAAGATAAATTTTCTAAATTTTTAATATATTTTTACTATATATATTAATAACACAATGAAATATACTTACATTAAATGTATAATTTTTTCCTTTAATTATTCATTACCACAATCTCATCCGTTTCTAAAAATGATGATTACCAAAGATGAATTTTCATGGCCAAAGCACTAAAATAATATTCTAAGAGTTAAAATAATCCAAATGAGGATAAAAATATATTCCTCATATGTTTCAATATTAACAGAAAATGAAATTGTTACCATAATGTAAGATAACTTCCAAAATATAAAAACCTTCATATTAATCTCCAAATATATGGTTCAACATAAATCATTTCCAAAATAAATAACCATACATCGTATTTAAAAAAATATTATAAAATTTAATGGAGTTTTTAACATATAATTTGTAATGTTAAATCAAATGTTATACCTAAGTGTTATATATACATCAAAATGATGAAATTAATCCCAAAAATATAAATAATCACCTAAAAATCCTAAAAATTAAAAAATATTGGATCCTATAACTTGTTTTAAAAAATAAAATTAATTTTTATGCTTAAAATAATTTATGTAAAAAAGATTCATACTAACAAGTACTTCAAATAGTACAATGGTTGGTTCTTCACTCTCATGACCATTTGGTTGTGGGTTCAAGTCACAAGACCCTGATATATGTGATGGGTTTTCTCATTACTTAAATGTTTTCCATTTTCTAATTAATATGGTAAAAAATCGATAATAATTTTCATAATTCACCTTGATCCTATAACGTTATCAAGAATAGAATTGTAAACTTAAAAAATAATATTAGTAACCAAATCAGTTTTTTTATCAATAATTTTTTCTATCCAACTCATTACTTTCATTAAAAATAGATAATTTTTACTTACCATAATTATATCAAAATCAAGAAAATATAAAATATTATATTTGATTGAATCAAATGTTTTTAAATAAAATATCACATTACCATTAAATATTCTTTCTAGTTTATTGGTACTATTTAATATATTCATAATAATAATTATATAAAAACAACTTCCAAACAATCCTTAGAAGTTTCATGATTCCTATAACCATAATAACATTAGTAAAAATACTTCAAGAACATGATTATAGAGTTCCAACACCTAAAAAGTTTATTCATTCATATTTAATTATTTTCATAATATATGATCTTAGGAATTAAACCTTGGATTAGGGAATTTAATCAGAAAATGAAAATGTTCCGCAGATTAAGAACATTGAACTATTAGTTGATCTTTAGGAATAAAATTATTTTCTTGGGTTTTTTTTATCTAAAATATTCATTTTTCTTTGGTAATTAGCTACTTTTTACCCTCCTTTTTCACACACAAAGAATATTTCAGTTATATTAGTGAATTTTAAAAGGAACCATTTACTATATTATTTATATGTAATAAATTGACTATTATTTCTTTATTATCTTTTATTGTTTAACTTATATAATATATCATCCTTATCTTAATTTATACTCTTGGATAATAAACTATATTCTAGTGGTGAATCATAACACTAAATTTCTTATTTTGAATGATCATAAGATGTCTAACTACTGTTCCATTTAGGTTAGACATCTTATTTTGTAAATCATTACATTTCCCATTACATTTTTTGTTAGTATTCTTTATACTACTCCCAACAATTAACTAAAATGAAAAAAATAAAAAAATAAAAGAATGAATTAACAAAAAAATAGGAAGCTTATAAATCTAGATATAAAAAATTATAAATGATTAGTATTTCTTGATTTATGAGTCACTATTTTTCAATTAATATTAAATATGGTAGTGTTTCCTATAATGCTTTATAACCAAATCTTTTTTTCAAATCATTCATAATTTTTAGTAAAGAGTTTGTGAATTTAAAAAACATAACCTCTAGGATTATCAAACCAGTTGTACAAGAAGGCTTGTTTTTGTGTGTTAGGTGATGATAGATTCATATCCAATGTTCCCTTTTGGGGTTATTACCCTTATGTATAATTGCGTCTGATCGATATCCACATGTTTTATCTAGAATGTGATGTAAATTCCAAGAAACCACTCAATTTATCCTTCACGAGTATCATTATATACCTAGTTTTATCGTTATACACATACCTAGGGTTCTGACTAAATTATTAAAGAACTAATCACTAATAAAAACTAAAAAACTCTCTAATTCCAACTATAGTTTTCCCAAAATTACTACTAGTTGTTAATAATTTAAACCTATAAGGTAACTCCATTAGAACCTACAAAATGTAGGAAATAATCTTACCGATATCTATAGTGGTATCTCTTTCTAAATGAATACCTTGGGAGGAGATCCATTATATTTCTAATGCTCACATGTATGATTTCCCAAGGACTAGATTCCTTTATTTACTATAATACCATCTATAGAGACCAAAACCTTTTACAAATAAAACCGCAATATTTTTAATGCAAAAACCATTAATTAAAACCCAAATATCGTGAGGCATAGTTTCTTTAGAAGACTAGGTTCAACCTATATCAAAGTGAGAATTAAATAAATTTCATTATTTTATTATTCATAATGAGATCCTAAATCATTTATGTAGTATAAAACTTTTTTTGATAACCTTTGGGGTACGTAAAAAAGTGGTGAGCTAAAAATATCTATAAGAGAGTAATCATGATAATGAAAAATAACATGTGATACAAAGGTATAACATTATATCATAAAATAGATGGATCATGAGTAATATAAAGGAATAATAACATAAAAAAGGTATCATAATATCATGAAATCATAGTGAATGTTGTTGAAATATATAACCTAAAATAAACATTATTGAAGGATAACTGCCCAAATAATATGAAATGGTGGAAAAGTCCCCTAATGGATTAGGTGTACTCCCTAATCCCATACAAAGTTTCTCATAATAAAATGGTTTTAGGCAATACATGATATAATTATCTATGTTCACCCATCATAACATTTTCATGATTATGTGTTCCATAAAATGTAAATCATTTAAAATTAAAAAATATAAAATTTCCCATGGAGAGAAAATGGGTTGTATAATAATGAATCATATCTTAATCAATAAGAATTTAATAATGAAGGAAAATTATATTTGTGTATAAGGTATGTATTACACCATAAAATTGAGGGATTCTATATTATATTTGTACATGAAATAAACATATATATAATTTTTAATAGATATATAACATCAAAAGTTTTCATCTTTGATGAAAATGATTTTAAATGGTCAAAAGGAATATTTCTTTTGAAATATAAAATATTAACTTTGAAATAAAATCCTTAATGTTTAAAAATTTATAAAATATAATAGAAAACATATTATTCCAAAAGAAATGTGGAATCTTATGAAGAAATATTCTATAAATTGACATGAAATTATGGTGGGTAATTTTGTATTGGATGTATAAGTTATAAAACATTCATTTACCAATGTTGTAAAAAGGATAAAAATTAAATCCCTCAAAAAATTACAAGAGGAATTCTTTAAATATTTTTGAAATAAAAAATATAAAAAATTATTTTTTTAAAAATAATTTTATAATTTTAAAAACATTCTTTAATTTATTTTATAAAACATTTATATTGAAGTAAAAAAATTCTCAACCGAAGAGAGAAATAAAGATATATTTTCTTAACACAATTTATCAATAATATTAAGTACCAAAGATAGGTAAATGATTCTATCACTTGAAAAATTGATGAATAAATCGAGTAGATAATAATATAGTGTCTTTAAGATAGTAATATCATACAATTTCAAAAAGGGATAATTAAACACAAACAATCCTGAATAACAAATGGATTGTAAAATAAACTATTAATACCTTGGTAACTTTTGAATAACCTAGATGAAAATTAAATTAAAAGGAAACATAAAATACCTTTACGATAAAGATACTCATTATGTAACATTAAAATGGATAGTTTATAGAGTATAAAACATAAATTAGTGGTGAATATGACATATGTCTCATAGAAGTAAACATGAGAGGAGATGGACATTACATCAAGTCCATATATTGTCATGTATGTATTTAATCTGATATATAATAAACATATATAAATTATATGTTTCCCTAACAAAAAATTAAATGTTTAATCCTTTATACTTAATATATTTACTTCAGTTATTTTAATTAATTTTTAAATTACTTAATTAGTTATGTCTATGTCAGGTATTTTTAAGACGCTCAATTCATAATTTCAAAACAACATTGATGTATTAAATGTGTTAATAGGGTCCATTATTCCGTCAAATACATAATAATAATAAATATATAATTAAAATTTTTATACAGAAATTATAATTTTAAAATAACAATGATTTACTGTTTTGAAAAATTAATTACATTACAATCATGGAGACGATAGACCATACATTCCCGTTTGTAATTTTTACATTTTTCAATGATCATGAGGGAAAGTAGATAAGTGTTATTTTCTCAATAAATAAAGAAAATAATAATTTAAATATAGTATATTTTGGTTAAATGAACTTACATATACAATAAATTTGATGTGGAAATAAAAAATGACTCACATCGCTTTGTGAGGTTCTAGTCCACCGTACACACGAACATCATTGTAATTTTTCCATTGATGGTAATGTAATAATATATATGATATTTTAAATTACAAAATTATTAATATTTCATGATTATAATATGAAAATATTAAATCCATATTCATAAATATCCATGAGAAAAAATTATGGAAAAATAATTACATCAGTCTGTGCGGCAGTAGTCCACAACACACATGATTGATTGTTTCATTTCCAAATTGATTGAAGAGGAGATGGATTTATGTTATGAGATCAAAATAATATCATCTTAGTATCTGGTATTTAATTATTTTAATATATCATATATATTGATTATGATTTTTAGGAGGTGGAATAGAAAATAACATAAAGATCCTCTTTCATGAACGATATATCTTCTACAGACCACCTCTTTAAGATCATGCCTAAAGCCTCCATAGATTGGATTTTTTTACCCGGAAAAGTAATCTAGGAAAAAATTAGGAAAGTAATTATGGTTTTTGAGAATTTATTGGCTATAAAAATATTCTTTTAAGTGTAAATATGAGAGGATAGGTTGTGAACATTTTTAAGTGGGGGAGATGACACACTTGGAACCTATAAAAATAAAAAGTTATAACCATGTTTTACACGTACAAAAATGATCCAAAATGTATCATTATAGAAAACTTGATGAAATGATGTTAATATATAACCATGAAATTATATTTTTAAATTTTTTTAGGTTATTTAAACACTTATAGTTTTAGATTAACCCTTGATAAACTTGTTTTAACCTTATCCACAATAATTGATTATTACTATTTTTTATAATAATTTTGACAAAAACATATGTTGAAACTATTTTATAATATTAACTATTATGATTATATATATCTGAATCATTTTATAACAATGAAATTAAAATAAATTTCAAAGTTTAATTTAAAATTAATCACATAGTTGTGATTAAAAAATGGTTTTACAAGGAAAATGATTTCATAAGTAAAAAATGTTTTTAAATAACAATTTAACAAGAAATTAATTCCAATTTCCTAAATTGGATTAATAAAAAAATAATTTTACTAATTTTAATTTTAAAAAATTATAAAACAAAATATAACTCTGTAAATGATTTAATAGAAAAAGATATTTTCAATAAAAACAAGTACATTTCATTATTCATTAAAAATTAAAAAATTTTAGAAATATCACAAAAATTCAACATAATATAATTTTATAACTCTCGGGCCAAAAATGAATATAATTTTATGAAATAAATTTTTTAAAAGTAAAAAATCATTATTTTATTACTCTTTCATAAAAATCAATAAAAATTAAATTTTTTAGGAAAAGTATTTTTGATGTCTATAATGACATTAAAATGTATCAAGTACTTATTTAAAAATATATTTTATTTATCAATGAATATTAATTTTCAAAATGTTTTTGTTCCTAGTTATATCTCCAAAATTAATAGAATGGTTATAATGGTCATGTTTAAATAATTATATTTCAATAGTATATCACAGTTTGTTTAAAATTAATGTTGTGTGTTGTATATGCTTTCAGGAATAATATTATTTTAAAATCATGAGGTTTAATAGAATTTATATTCTTTAAATTCTAAAGACTACAATTTTTGCTACTATATCCATTTTATTATATAATAGTTGTGTTGGTTTATATTTCTCATTGGTTTGATGAATTATGTCCTCTAATTTTTTTTCTTCAAAATTTTATTAGAATACTCTATGGTATTTTGATAGGATCAAAATTATAAATAATTCATCTTGAAAGAACTCTATAAATATTTATTAGAGTCATTCGTAAAAAAATTATATCTCCTAAGAGTATTTTAATCCCTTCCAATTGCTCATAAATCTAGAATCTCTCCTTTTTCTATTTGTTTGATGTTAGAGGGGAAACATATGTTTTTTTCACAAAATTGAGTTAAAATGATATAATAATTATTTATATAGGTATTATTAACTTTAAAATGTTCTATATTTTTGGTCCTATACCATATAAATGCGGTTCCCTCATGTAATTTTTCAAAACAACTAAATTTGGATACCTTATATTATTTAGGGATTCCCAACATAAAAAATCACCAAGAGAAGAAATGGGGGAGTTGTCTCCCAAGGTCACCTATATCTTTAAGAAATAAAAATTTGTAGTTTCCAAAGTTTCGTGGAGGACTAATTAAGTCATCCTACTTAGTATATGTCTTATTTTTTATTTATCATGGTTAATGTATGGCCTTAATTACTTCAAATGAAGAAGTAATGAAATTATGTATTATATCCCATGATGTTACTCTTTATGTTGGGGTATGAACTAGTGAGAATGAATGAATTTTTTTTCCGAAATTAATTCATGGGAGGAATATCCTAGAGATTTATTATGGAAGAATTAAACCAAAAATCTAATGTTACCTAAGGTCTATTTAGTGTGCAGTTTCGATTAATATTGGTCAATCAATTACTTTCTTATGAGAAAAACCAACTCGAAGATGGTGATATTCAAATCAAATGAAATTAAAACTAGTCATGTTTCCTTGATAGTGATCAACATTAATTAACCATTTTTTTCAATCTCTTACATTAATTTATAGGTTACCTCTAAACATGAGAGGGTTTGTACAGTATCAAGTGTTGGGTTGGCTGAGAAAACAAATAACCCATGCATTTTTTATTATTAAATGTAAACCTAGTCGAAGGACTTAAAAATTCATGAGGTTATGATAATTCCTTTTTCTAACTTTAGATTAATATTCATGCACATTATTTAATCATTTCATAACTTGTTTCTTTTAAAATTTATGGGTTATCTCAGACTGAAATGTTGATTGTGTAATGCTCAAAACCCATGTAAATCTATATAGTGATAATTATCACCAGTGTATACCTTGTATGTACTTGTTTATCATTAATATATATTAAGAATGGGTCTTTATTTAGTTTTAGGTAACCATCAAATTATCATCACAATTATATATAGGGAACAATAAGTTAGAGGTTCTTATAATTTATCTTCCCTTTAACATTTTCATTAGGGTGGATGTTTCATAATGATACACAATGATGTATAAAATATAAAATTTTCCATAAATCCCCTGTTAATTTCACTAAGCATAGAATTAGAAAATAAACCATTCTATTACCTATCTATAAGTGTTACCCCAACTATAAAAACATTTTTTCCTCAACGGGGTACAACCACTAAATATACACTATAGGAATGATTAGTGGTAGGTTATGATGGTTGAGATAAAGATGTCCCTAGTCATAGGGGATGAGGTATTACATAATGTGTTATAGTTTTAGCTACAACCCATGTAATATTTTACTTCTTAATAATATTTTGAATTTTATTTTTATAGAGTGTGTTTTATATTGGTTCCCCTAGTGTAAGTTATTTCATCATTAGGGGAAATTATATAAGAGGTGGAATATTCTAAATATGGTTTCACTTCTTGAAATTGTAGTAAATATGGATTCATTAATGAGTGAATTAATTGATGAAAATAACACATATGTTACTTTTAATCTTTAGAGACAAGATAAAGAAGTTAGGTATACTAACATATATATATTCCCTTGAGTTTGATGTGTCCTAGAATGTGAAAATATAACATGCCACTTTAGGTGATTCATTTATGAAGGGAGTCCTGGATGGGATCTGAAAATCCTCTTTACATCATACCAAAGGGTATAATTTTATGTTTGAATATATTTATATACATGAATATGTATTGGTGGGGGGGGGGTCCTTAATGACATGACAAGTCATGTTGATGATATCCATACATGCACAAGAGGAGATATTTTTCCTTTTGGACATATGGTTCTTTTCTATTTGGATGTATAAAAGTTAAAAATACCTAAATCATTTATGGATAATTTGAAGTGATAAACATATAGAAAATATAGTAGGAAATTACCATTTTACCTATTAAACACTACCCAATGACTTTGGTGAATGAATTATATATATTCCACCTTGAGAAATTTAGGTTCCACATACCAATTGATAGAGAGAGGCCAATACATATCTAGTATCTTATCTCTAAAAAATTATTCCCACATTCAATCAAAATCATATTTATCTTTAATATTTGTCTCATCCATTTTTTTCTCACATAAATCTCATTTCTCATTAGCTTATTCAAGTATGAAAAATCTTCTCAACGTGTCTTCGGTCGCACCCAAAAAATATAATGTTTATTTCCGTGGTGTGTTTATTAATGA
This sequence comes from Viscum album, assembly GCA_963277665.1. Lineage (NCBI taxonomy): Eukaryota > Viridiplantae > Streptophyta > Magnoliopsida > Santalales > Viscaceae > Viscum > Viscum album. The sequence continues at coordinate 1,622,464,112 of OY728152.1, forward strand.
CATCATTGTATCAATAGTTGATGATATAAAAAAAAAATTAAACTCAAACATCTAGAGGATATATTGTTAAAATTATAATTTACTAGAAACAATTATATCTAATAATTGATGGCAATATGGAAACACCGACTTCGACTCCTACTCCATAGTACGACAGGGGAATGTAGTTGACTTTTTCTTCATGGTAACTGTATAATAGAATTTATGAATGGATTGAAAGATTTATTACATTCCCTAAACTAGTAATAGTAGTCCCATTAAATGGTTAGTAATTTATAAAATTGTTGGGCCCATCCATCATATGAGCTCATAGTTACAATGTTTGGAGGGACCATATTGTTTTTTAGTGTTTCAATAGAATGGAATACTATGGAGAACATCATTATTAGTATGGATAAACCTTACATGATTGATATTGACACATTTATAGAGGGGATATCATTTATAAAAAACCTGTATTGATGGGAAAAATTAGTCTTTAAGGATATTGGATCATTCCTAAATGAATATTAAATCTTCTTATCCAACATGATGGTTAATTATCCATGAACTATCATCTGAATGTGGAGAAAAAAATATTATTTTGGATGAGAATAACTAGGTAATTGAACTCACTCTACGATTAAGGGTTGTTTTTCCTTAGGTATGACATCCGTCTAGGTTCCAAGGCTTATAACACAACGGTAAGAGCGTCATCATTTATTTCTAACATAACTAGGGTTGTGAGGAAATGATATGAAATTGTTCTGTCATATATATAATCCCACACCATATAAGATCTTGTATTCCTCAGTAAGGTATGTTATACATACATTTTAATTTAAGCACTTTATTTTGGATAATTAAGTGCTTACCCAAGTCCTTAAGAAGGTTTGGGTGTGTTTCGAGGGGTTGGGACACGAAAATGGAGAAAAGGGGGATTTATGGGTAGGTCGCACGGTATACGCAATGCTAGTGCTAACCATGCAGATAGCCTAGTGAAACCGTGCAGGAGATGAGATTTTGGACAGTGGCATCTGAATGGTTTATGCAGAGTTTGGAAAACCATGCAGGTAAACCTGTGTCACATAATCTTTTAAAAAATTTCAAAACTACCACTCTAGAGTTTTTATGTTCACTCTTTATTTTCCTCATCCCACTCCCATGAAACCATATGAATGAACCATATGGACCAAGATCTTTCAAGGATCAATATCCTTTGGTTATTGACCATTTGGAGTGTTGATAGATGTGAATCAAAGAACCAGGTGAGTCCAATCTTCTCCTCCTCTCTCTTTTGTTGTTTAGGTCCTGTATTTTGGGAGACTTCCATACAAAACCTCTCAAACATCTCTTTTTTGGTGATATCTAATATGAGGATTCAAAGGGGTGTTGGAATAGGATCTAAGGCCTTGGTTGAGAGGGAGTTTGACAACAAATTTGAGGTAGGTGGTATACAAGATATATCTCTTGAGTTTTATGGATATTTGTGCATGTTGGGTTTTCATTATTAACCTCTTATGATGAGTCCTTCTTGACATTATTCTTATGTGATTTTTGGGGTGTTTAAACAACCTAATCAAACCATCATTATCCCCACAATATTCATAGAGGATGATGTGACCTATGTTAGGGACAACCCTGGGGGGGGGGGGGTTCCCATGTTCCCAAAATAAGAGTTTAGCTATGTAAATGTATGGAAATTATGCGAGAACATAGAGCTCATGGTGAATATGACATTAGGATTGAAGGATGTGAATTGTGGGTACGAGTAACAAACCATAGGTTGAGTAATGGCCTAAGTGGTTGTGTGGTTGTATTTGAATGATTTAAGTGGAAAAAAAATGTACGATAAGTGGTTAAGTTAACAATTGAATATGCGTAGTGAGTTAGGCAAGGGAAATGAGAAATGGAATTAAAGGGGTAAGTGTTATAAAATATGAATGTGTTAAAGGACTATGAAATAACTTTAATTTTCCACTTAATGATATTTTTGTGATGTTGAATATGATATTGGCTATGTATGTTGTGATGCGGTTTGTTTTGGTGAATAATAAATAAGAATGATCACATGGATTGGTTGTGTGAGGGTATTGACTTGAGGTTCTACACAGACGGGTTGACTTGGACTGAAGTTATAGCTCCATCCAAAAATGCACTAGTTCGGGAAGTAGATGGAGTTTTATTCTCATAATGGTTGCATACCACTCGGATTGAGTCTTTGAGGTAAGGATATTGGGAATTGATATGATATGGTGCCTAGTGAGAGATGACTTGTTTATTTCCAGCATGTTTAGAATGTTGATCATTCCCATTCCATTGAGCAGATGATAAGGGTTGAAATGATAAATGAAATGAACTTGGGGTATTTGGTGGGATAACATTAGGGAATATAATAAAGAAGTATTTTGAACTATTTATCCTTAATTTACATTAATTATCATTTTCATTCACTATATACATTGCTGAATATTTTGTAGACACCGTTGGTGGTGGCCTACTGGGTTATACTCACACCCTTCTCGGGTCTCCATTGGGTACCTGAGCAGATTTCCTACTCGTAGGCCAGAACAAGGGAAAGGGCCATATGATAGGGAGTTGTGATGGATATGGGACATGGATGGTTGAGGTTTTAGAGTTGGAATCCCAACCATTTTGGGTATTATACTATTTTCATTCTTTTGGGTTTTGTTCACTTAACATTTTATCATGACATTACATATTTTCAGTTTTATATGGTGGTACCCATTTTCGAAATTGGTTAATTATGCATGTTATTGATTTATCTATTGTATTTTAATTATTTAAGTTACTATCTATTGTGTCTTACTATATTAATGAGGGTATCGTTTCTCCACATGACCTATTATACCCTCACTACTAGTCGGAAACCTCTAGCATATGGGGAGGTGTGCTTGAGGTCATGTAGAAACCTGGATTGGGGCACCAGTTTAGTGGATCTTGGGTCGGGGATGTCAAAAAGTGGTATCAGAGGATGTCTTTTCTCTTTCGTACTATTTGGGGATGGTAGATGAAGGTCTGGATTGTTTGGGGATTTGGTAATGAGCTCATTCTTGGGAGTAGCTAACCCATGTATGAGGGAAAACCCAAGTCACCCTGGGAGGGGATTGTTATTCCTATTGTGTCTTGTTATAATTGATGATAGTTCACTATTGGGTGATGCACTTGTCATGTGATTTGACGATTTTGTGATATTTTTCTCATAGCAGGAAAGGTACGTGGTTTTTCATTCCTACATCATTCTAGGAAACTATGTAGGAAAGTGACATGCATCATGTTGGGTACACACACGAGATGGGTGTGCGATACATAGAGGATATGATGCTTAAGTTTTCTTAAATGTAAAAAAAATTATGCCGAGTAAGCTGGTGGGAACTGGTAAAAAAGGAAGTGAAAATGGAAAATAGTAATTAGAAAATGGTGGTTGATAAGTAAGTAAATGTGGATTAATCTATTTTAAGTGTAAATTAAGACACAAAAATGGTTTTGAATCATTTAAAAGATAATGATTGTGACCATTTAAATTAGTTACCCATGTTATCAATGGCCTTAGGAGAGTTGGACATAGGTAAGGATCCAATTGGTAGTTCCCTCATTTGGGAAGTGTATACAAACTGGTTTGGTTATGGAAACTAATGAGTATACCTATATATCCTTTTCCCATCGTAAAAGCGTTTTGGTAACATCATAAAGCTCATGTTAGGAATTTTAAATAAATTCCACCTCAAAGACGTGTTCCGGTTGGGAGACATGAGGAGGTTACTAGGAACGTTCCACCAGTAGTAGAGAAAGAGAATATGGTGATCCACGGAGATAGGTAAGTTTAGTTCTGAAATAAATTTTCTCATTTTATGTTGATGATAGATCGAGACCCAGGTTGGGTTGCACCGAGTATGTTTAATCTCACTAGAGAGTTTTAGCTACAGCACCCTCTGACCTTTATCGGAGAGGGTGGGACAGAAGAAGTAGAGTTCTAGATAGAGTCCATCCAAACTATTTTTAACCATTTAGATACTCCTCCCAAGAAGCGATTCAAGTTAGTGGATTATATTCTGAGGGGTCAAGAAAAGCGTTGGTGGGTCATCATGGTTCAGATGGAGCAGGCTGATGAATGATGTGGTAGGATTTTTAGGTGAAATTCCTTGATCACTTCTACCCAAAAACCATGAGGCAGGAGAAGGCTGTAGATTTTATAAGGTTGAATCAGGGGACAATGTCGATAATGGACTATGGAAGTCATTTCCCTGATTTGAGATGTTTCATTCTGATGTTGACAGGGGATGAGGCGGCTGTTGTGAAATGATTCTAGGATGGAATGAGACACAAGATTAGCTCTCAAGTGAATATAATTCATCCGAAATGGTTTTTTGATGTATTGGATCATGCTCTTATCTTATAAAAGATCTTGAGGGGAGCTTCTGGTAGTGAACATGAGGCACCAACTAGGCGAGCTAGGGGTGCTTATTCTGATAGTAGGAAGTGCCTCTTTGGAACTATTCTGTAGGGGGAGTGCACATAGCAGTTAGAAGAGGGGTCCATCTTCCAAAGGTGGTGACCAGGTCTTCTGTTTTCAGTTTGGTGGGCCAGGGAACAAGCGTGACCTGTGTCCCTGACCACCCGTTGTGTACCAAGCATGTAGTAGGTTAGGCCATGTACAAAGGTTCTAAAGGAACCCGCGACAGTCAGGGAATGATGGTGGATAGATGAATATGCTGAGTGTAGGTAAGGGATCAGTTACCATGTATCCAGATGGAAGTTGGAGCTCCATGAACCATACTAGTAGGGGTGGTGGATGGGGAGAGATCAATCTAACCAACAGAGTAGTGTAAAGCAGGGTACTTAGGCTGGATCCCAGGGTAAAGGGGAAGTTCATCTCCATATAGTTTAAGTTATGCCTGAAGGTGGTGAAGCATGAATGTCTACTGTGCAAGGTACAATTCTTTTAGACTTTATTTTTTCTTGTGCATTGTTTGATACAGGTGGTAAACATTCCTTTATTTCCTCCTAGTTCATAGTTGTGTTGGGTCTGACCGTGGATAATGATTGTGGGGTAATGTCACTTGATACTCCATTGGGATTAAAAGTCAAGAACATCAGGTAATGTAAGGGTTGTCCCATATAGATTAGGGGTTATCATTGTCTGTGGGTCCTGTTTGTTCTGGACATGTCATTTTTTGACATGATAATGGGTATGGATTGGTTAGTGTTGTATGAAGCCCGCATTTACTATTATTGATATTGCGTAATGTTCGCATCTCTTTATGGAAGAACTTATGTTATTCATGGTGAGTAGGATACTCAAGCAGGCTGTGCAGGGCCACTACGCCAAAAGTTGGGAGAACTCACGGCTCAGGTAGCATGCCTTAAGTTAAATGGTGGGGAGAACAAGCAGCCATTCTTACCACCAGTAGTGGATCATTTCTAGGATGTTTTTCCTGAGGACTTCCTAGGGTTACCACTAAAGAGAGATATTTATTTCACTATTGTTTTATTACCAAGAGCAGAGCCATTCCCCATTCCACCATATCAAATGGATCCAGAAGAACTCCAAGAACTGACAATTTAGTTGGAGGAATTTGAATACATGGAGTTTATACATCCTAGTCATCACCATGGGGATCTCCTGTGCTATTTTCTAAGAAAAATAAAGGATCAAAGAGTCTATGATTCTATTGTAGAAAACTATTCAGATGATAGGGAAGAATAAATACCCTCTTCCTAGAATTGATGATATTTTTGACCAACTCAGAGGTTTATTGGTGTTTTCTAAGATTTATTTTAGATCAGGATACTATTAGTTAAGGGTGAGACCTTATGACATACCATATATAGCATTCGGAAGTAGTTATCGGTTGTATGAATTTTTGGTAATGTCGTTTGGGTTGACCAATGCACCTGTTGGGTTCATGTCCTTGATGAACTGAATATTCCACCTGTATCTGGATTATTTTGTAGTTGACTTCGTTGATGACATTTGGTGTACTCCAAAACTCATGGATATCATTACAAATATCTTGAAATCGTCTTGAGTACACTTAGAGATAATAGGATTAATGCCAAGATATCAAAATGTCAATTTTGGATTGGTGTGGTGCACTTTTTGGGACACATCATCTAGGAATCAGGTGTGTTGGTGGATCTAGAGAAAGTAAAAGTTGTGGTGTTTTGGGAGTAGCATAAGAACATCACAGATATTCTGAGTTTTCATCATTTTTCGAGTTATTACAGATGTTTTATTAGAGACTTTTCTCATTTGGTAGAACTGCTCACATGTATAACAAATAAGGGGTTTGTGTTTGATTTCTCAGAGGCTTTAAAGAATTCTTTTCATGAGATAAAGAAGCGATTGACTACCACACCAATTTTGATCTTACCCGAACTAGGTAAGAGGTACACCTTGTTCTGTTATGCGTCTGGTGTGGATCTTGGGGCAGTGTTGACGCAGAATGACTGAGTTGTTGCTTATGGGTTGAGATAGTTGAGACCCCATGAGAGAAATTACCCCACGTCATGACCTTGAACTAGATACTGTGGTTCATGCCTTGATGTGTTGGAGGCATTACTTTTTGGGAGATACTTTTATGGTGTCTACCGACCATAAAAGTCTCAAGTTTATATTTTCTCAAAGGGATCTGAATGTTTGATAGTGAAGGTGGATTGGATACTTGTAATCATTTGAATTTGAGTTGGTTTACAAACCGTGAAAAGGGTATAGTGTTGCAGATTCTCTGATCTAGAAGACTCAAAATCAGGTGGTCTAAGAATCATCATCAGTGTGTATATTGATGACCATGTTTGTTGAGATGCACTTGGAGGTAATGGATGAGCCGGGGAAGATAAATATTGCATCCATAGTAGTTGAATCTAAACTTTTGAGCTGGATTAAGGAATGTTAGTTGGAGGATCTAGTGTGTTTATCTATGGAGGAGAGTCTTAGTGTTGGGATGTCACCTTATAGATTGGTTTTTGGCACAAATGGTGTTGCTCGTGTTAATGACTGTGTTGTGGTAGTAGTAGGAGTACAGGAATATTTTATGCGTTAATTCCACATATATAAGTGGGAAATACATCCAGGTTTGACTAAGATGTATTGTGACTTCCACAAGCAATTTTGGTGGCCAGGAATGAAGAAAAAAAGTTGTGGGCTTTGTGGAATGGTGCCTTACTTTTCAGCAGGTGATGGATGAGCACCAGTGTCCATTTGGATTGTTGTATTCGTTTCCCATTCTAGAGTGTATGTGGAATGACGTAGTGATTGACTTCATGGTTGGTCTTCCGATGACACCTCAAAGCAGTGATGCAATTTGGGTGGTCGTGGATTGGTTGATGAAAGAGGCTCATTTCTTCCGATGTAGGAGAAATTTAAAGGTGATCTACTGGGTGAGTTATATGTTCAAGAGTTAGTGTGGTTTCATGGTGTGCTGAGAACCATATCTTGATATCACGATCTGTGTTTCACTTTACAATTTTAGTAGGGATTAGAGAAGGCACCTAGAACCCAGGTGTTGTTGAGTACCGCTTATCACATAAATATGGATGATAAATCAGAATAAACTATTCTTGTGTTAGAATACATTTTGAGAACTTGTGTTTGGATTTGGTGTCTAATGGGAGGAATAGTTTCTCTAGTTTATTTTCCTACAATAACAGTTTTCGGGCTACAATTCATATGTCTCCTTTTGAGGAACCCTATGGGAAAACATGTAGATCTCTGTTGTGTTGGTTAGAGGAGGGAGAGTATGTGTTGTTGTGACTGAGTATCACGCTAGAAATTTCTAAGAAGATTAGTTCGATTTAGAAACATATGGAAATGATATAGAGTAGGCATAAGTCTTACACAGATTGGTATTGTAGACCTCTGGAGTTCAGGGATGGTGATAGTGTGTTTCTCTGGGAGTCACCAAGGATGGGTCACCACCGAATTCAGAAGTATGTAAAGTCGACTCCTTGGTATGTAAGGACATTTGAGATTTTGGAGTGTATCTGACTGGTGTCTTACTGATTGACTCTTCCACAACGGTTTAGTGGGATGCGTGATGTGTTTCATGTTTCAAAGCTTCAGAAATATCAACATGAACCATCTCATGTTTTAGATGTTTATGATGTTGTGCTTGATTTTGATACATCCTTTGAGGAGCATTCTATTCGTGTCATGGAATTTATTGTGAATTTCTTTGCGAGGAATGGTTGTGCCTTTGGTCTATGTGTTGTGGTATCATTGAAATGTTCAGGAGGAATATATGGAGATAGAATTGGATATATGGTACCAGTGGCCCAAAATCTATTCTTAACAACATGGTGATGCTTGAAACAGTGGCTCGAAAATGATCTATTATAAGGTGGAGAGGTTGTAAGATCTTGAATTTATCCATAAGGTATGTTTTACTTAATTTTATGTTTAATCCCTTTATTTGTGTTAATTATGTGCTTACCCAAGACCTTAAAAAGGATCAAAGGTGTTTTTGGGGTACAAGACATGAAAAAGGAAGGGGGGGGGGTTAGGTAGGTCATACAGTCTTCGCACGATTACTACTAACAGTGCTGACAAACTAGGGAAGCCATGCAAGAGGTGGGATTTTGGAAATTAGAATTTGTATAGCTTTTCATGGTTTGGAAAACCATGTGTGTAAACCATGTGGCCCAAAAACATTTAAAAAATTTTAAAAAATTCACTTTGGAGTTTTCATGATCACTTGGGATTTTCCTCCACCACCTCCCTTGAATCCCTAGGAATGAACCAAAGGGACCAAGAGCTTTCAATAATTTCTCTACTTCATTTATTGACCGTTTGGAGTGACGTGGGATGTGAATCGAAGATCTAGATGAGTCTAAGCTTCTACTCCTATCTCTTTTCCAGTTTAGGTCTTTCATTTTGGGTGAATTCCATATGAAACTATCAAATATCACTATTTCGGTGAGATCTAGTTTGAGGATTAAAAAGGGTGTTGGACTGGGATATAAGGCCATAGGTTGAGAGGGAGTTTATCAACAGATTCAAGGTAGGTGTTCTACAGGTTATATCCCATTAGTTTTATGGAGATTTATGCATGCAGGGTTTTGATTCTTACCCTCTAGTGATGAGTTCTTCATGCAATTATTGTGATGTGATGTTTAGGGTGTTTAAAAAACCTAATACAACAATCATGATACCCACATGATGCATGGAGGATGTTGTGACCTATGTTAAGGCCACCCATGGGGCGTGACCATGTTCTCAGAGATAGAGTTTAGCTATGAAAATGTAGGGATATTTTTTGAGAACATAGAGCGCAGGGAGAATATGACATTACGATTAAAGGATGTGAATGTGGGTAATACTAACACACCTTAGGTTGGGTAATGTCTTCATCGGTATTGTGTTTGGATTTGAATGGGTTATGTGGGAGAAATGGGAGTACAATAAGAGGTTAATTTTACACTTTAATATGGTTAGTGATTTAGGCTTAGGAAATGGGAAATGGAACTAAAGGGGTATGTGTTATAAAAAAGGATTACGTTAACGAACTGAGGGATAACATTAATTTAAAACTAAATGATATTGTTGTGATGTTGTAAATGATATTGGATTTGTTTGTTATGATGTGGTTAGTTATGTTGAATGAAAAACGAGAATGTTCACATGGGTTTGTTATGTAGGGTATTGACTTGAGGTTCTATGCCCATGGGTTGAGTTGGAATGAGGTTCTAGCTCCACCACTAAATGCACTGGTTGGGGAAGGGGACAGATTTCTATTCCCCTAATAGTTAAATACCACCGGGACTGAGGCTTTGAGGTAAGGATATTGGGTATTGTTATGATATGGTTCATAGAGAGTTAGGACTTGTTTAATTCCAACATCTTGAGAACTTTGATCATTCCCATTCTATTGAACACATGATAAAGGGTGAAATGAAAAATGAAATGAACATGAGGTATTTGGTGGGTTAGCTTTAGAGAACCTAATAAAGATTTATTTTGAACTATTTATCTTTACTTTCCAATAATTATAATTTTCATGCAATATCTACCTTGCTAGATATTTTGTAGAAACCATTGGTGGTGACCTACTCAGTTATACTCAAACCCTTCTTAGGCTGTTTTTGGGTACCCGAGTAGGTTTCATGCATGAAGGACAAGTCAAGGGAAATGAAACTATGATAGGGAGTTTAGTTAGACCTGGGATGTGAATGGGTGAGGTTCCAAACATAGAGTCTAGACCATTTAGTGGATTATACTATTTTATTTATTTTGGGTTTTGTTCACTTGACACTATAGCATGACATGACATATTTACTATTGTATGTTGTTATACCCATGTTTGGGAATTGGTTAATTATGCATGTGATTGATTGTTATATATTTTTTCTATTATTTATGTTACTATCTTTTGTGGATTACTCTGGTAATGAGGGTATAGTCTCCCCATGTGACATATTAGACCCTTACTTCTATTTGGCTACTTTTGGCATATGAGGACACACAATTGTGGCAATGTAGTGACCCTACTCGGGGAACCAATTTAGTGGCTCCCTGGTCGGGGACGTTACACACCAATTCATTAATTCAATGAAAATAAATGCACAAGGTGGTAGAATGTTAGAAAAGGAACTCAAGAGCCGAATAAGAAACAATAAAATGGAAGAAAAAAATGTATTATGTCATGGTGTAGTAGTTGTGAGTTATATATCCATCATGAATTTTGGGTTTCCCCATGAATTTTGGGAGTTTCCATTCCTTGACATCCATTAAAATACATTTTCATTATATAGATCATTTAATGAAAGAAATAAATTCATTTATGTGATCATGAAATATTGATAAATCTATTTCAGGGGAAAAAGTTTCATATCGAGTTCATTATTTTTGTGCTTCATGAAATCCCCCTTCCCATTTCCATTTTACGTGTCATAAGATTCCTCATTGTAATGAAATATGATCTTATGAGAATTGGGTCGTGTATATTAAAATTGAATGTATGGGAGGGTGAATCATCTCGCAACAGTGATTATTGTCTAGTCCTAGGATCTATTATAAATGTAATACATTTTTATGAAATAAATTATAATAAAAATAACAATTATTTTATCTTATATTACCTTTTAATTTGGTGAAAACCCATTATGAAATGGTTTGAATGACTAAAACACAAGAATTTAAATTTTATAAAAATATATTATCTCATGTTCAAAATAAACGAGATCTCATTCATACCAAATGATGATTTGTTTTTGTTTGGTTAAAATATATTCTAAATAAAAAAAGATAATTTTTTTTAATTTTATGCCATCTAGGAAGTTATAATGTGTATTAAAGTAAACACTTGTCCCACACATAAAATTTAGCTAACTGAACTTTCCCAGAGAGAGTATATATTATAATAGAGTTTATTTTCCCCTAGGAAGTGTTAAAGACTACATTATAGTTTATTTAAATCTAGTTAGGTGATGAAATATCATTTAAGTGAACATATCATGGGATTTAAGAAAATGTATACTAATCACATTCATAAACTACATGTTCATGGAAACATCACTAACAGACTCACCTAGTAGATCAAAACCTATAAGTGATGTAGGTCTTTTTTGACTGAGGATTCCCTTGGTATTCACCATTTTTCCCCCATAAAATATTTTTATATTATTATTACAATATTAATAAAAAAATTATCTTTCAGTTATTCATTTCACCAATATACTAGGGAATAATCCCATAACTAACATATTTGTTAATTTTCAACCACATAACTTATAAATTGAATCATCACTACCAAATTTATACATTAGATCGCCTAAACAAATATGTATAACATCACATGTATATGTATTTTTCACTACTATATTCTCATCAATTAACATAGGTATTCACTTATATGTAATATATTTTGTGATTTTTTGTTGCATCACCAGTTAGTTGCAAGTTACCAATGAATTAATCTATTAGATCACCACCAAATTATTTATCTCAGATGAGGGTAATGATCAAGTGGATTCAAAATATTAATGGTATGATAGAGTTTTATTCCATCTAATAAGAATTATGGGCATAGTATGATTTAATATCTCACTAGAATATTTAAAGGGAACATAAGAGTTTTCATAATATTTAGGAAATATCATGGGTTATTCTAGGATTTATTGTCTCCTTGGAAGACATAAAGGGTATAAAAGAGATTTTTTCCATAAAGAAATATATAATAATATTTTAGTAGAGGAAAATGTTTCTAAAATGTTTGGATTCCACTTATAAATATTTTTATATATATTAAATATATCGGAATCATATCTTACATCGTCTGAAATCATAGTTTAAATTAATATGAAAATGTATGTTATACCTTTTAAGTCTATGTGACATGTACTAATGTTATTACATTTAAGTTAATTCATCTAAGACCACTTGGGTTCCTTTTATTTATATAAATATTAGACATTGGTGTGCCTATTATGATTATTTAACCAGAACCATTCGATCTTACGACTTAAAGATAAATGACTTTTCCCTATTCCATGTAGGTTAATGGTAGGAAAAATGGACTTTAAGTTGAAATGTTTCTAGAAATGGTATAAGTGTTGGAATTATACATGAAAAACGATATAATTTTCATAAATAAAATATTTAAGTGAAATTATAAGGTTCTAAACTAGGGTTGAGGCCCTTAACTCGGGAGTCATTATATGAAATTAATAATGGTGTAGGCATTTCTCTATGATATTAGACTATATATAAAATCATATCATCCAAAATTTTCTGACAAGGGTAAGAATAATATACAAATAATATGTGAAAAACAATAATAAAATAGTTGGTCCTATGCTAAGGGAGACATCCATATCGTGTTCAAGGAAGAACTATGGGGAGTTTAACAAATAGGTGGAAATAACAAATGCCCATACAATATGATTGTGTCTTATAAAGAAGCTTCCCAATTATTGATAGAGAATACACATTAGGGGATTGTTTATAACCATCTATATGATATAAAAACATAACATTAATTCATATTACATGAATGATACCACTTTTTTGGAATCCAAAAACGATCATGGGATATTTAGATGGTCATTCCAAGGAAAAAACAGAATACCCCGGAGTTATAGGTGATGGATAAGGTTAGTAGACACCCCATGGGGGTTAAGATCAATTTATAAAGGGGTAATTATGCTAATGTGTGGAGGGAGTTCAACATTTTATGAATTTTGGGAATTATTCAAGTGAATACATTAATTTTCATGATTTACCCAGTTGATTTTTGTAGAAAAATGAAATTTTTTATGTATCTTACGTGTTTAATTATGTCATGGAACATATAAATTATTTTATAATGTCATACACGATCATTCCCATGTTAAGGAATGTATTTGTGAAGCATAAGTCACTTGACACATAGATATTTGGGTTTCCCATGTGTAAGAATGAAATCTGAACTTATTCTTAATGGTCTCTTGTATATGACCCAAGTTAGAAAACTATATATGACACATGTTGTGAGTGTTTTTTTTGAGATGATTTATGTACCGATGGGTGGGTTTTTCTTATTGAATTTTATATAGGTGTTGTGGGAATTCCCTTGCAAGGTAATGGAGTGTTTTTTTAATTTAGAGTATTTTTACCTTATAAATATGGTTGAATTCTCTTGAACATTGATCTTATAAATTATTTAAAGAATATTTCACTATGAAATTGAAATTGAAGGTGTTGGAGAATAGTTTTTATGTCAGTGTGAAAGTGAAGGTTTATATATAAAAACATGCAACATGTGAAATAGAATGATTCCAGATGGAAAACTATTATGTATATAAATATTAGTTCAAATAGATAATTATTTATTGTTCATAAAATGATATTAGCACCGATGGATGTTTCAAGATATTAATTTTTTGCATGTGTTGATTTTGATGTTTGTTGCTTTGGTGGTGGATTAATATTTGACACAATAGATATTTTTGAGAAAAATTAGTATCTGAGCACCGAATATGTTTACAAAATGTTACTTTTGATATTTTATAGTGTTGTGGTACCAATACCACCTAGCATGAACACAATTACATGTGGTTATAAGTTTTCACACTTGGATGAAATTTTACATTTTCTTCAAATCATGATGAACATCACATTAATAAAAAATTCAGTTTCTAGGAATATTTTTAGTGCCAATAATCAAAAAAATTAAAGGAAATCATACAATCTTATAAACTAGACTATTCATAAATTCAAATACTTAATATAAATTTTACATTAGGAAATTTTCCCCTTAATTTACTCCAAACATAGAGAGGTAAAATCTTGTATAGAGGGGAAATATTAAAAACTGGTCATTTAAAGCATTATTTATAAACAAATGGGCCTTAAATTTTCTATAAAGACTACTTATTATACTATATAAAGGCTATAACCCACAACATTTATGAGTGAAAAACATACACCTTGGAAAAATCATAAATATTTAGACGTAATTCTATCCAAAAAAATAAAATTCAACATCATTTAAAATTTAAAAATTATATAGATTTCCATTAATATGAATAATTATAAGAATAAAATCATACTGTGTTCAAACTTAGATAAAATCTGATCAAATATTCTACATGTTTACTGTTTATATTTTAATTTTTTTATTCTGAAAATTAATAAATACTATGAAATAAATTATTATTAATAGAGAAATTATATACTATAGAAGTATATAATAATATAATTTTATTAATTTTATAACAAGTGTGATTATTGAATACTATGATGTTTTATAATAAGGCATGTTATAGTATGAAAATATAAAAAATAGTTTTATAACTCTTAAGTGTACTCATAAAAGTCTAAATCTAGTGAATTGAATGAACAATTACGTTTTATTAAAATAGTTTTAGGAACATGTGGATTATATTAATCAATATAAAATTTAATCTGACTCATGTTATTTTTTGTTCCACATAAAATTTTACTCTTGGAATATACAATATTAAATTCAAAATATTTTTTTATTATAGTAGAAGTGGAAGACTTTCCTTAGCTATTAATATATAATTTTAAATCACCCTATATATTTTTACTTCTAAATGGATAATATTTATCATTTTAGGTAATACTATAATGATTCATAAACAATGAATTATTCAAAACATTCATAAATATGGTGGAATGGATTCCTAAACCTTGGACATGTTTAGTCTTAAAATTTTATTATTTTTTTATAAAATGACTAATAAAAAATTAGTTTGATGAGTCACTTATTGTATAGTAATGCCCAATTAAATTGAAAATTACTTTTCACTCATTAATTAATTGATGAATATTATCAAAACTAATTCATTATGTTAATCAAAAATATTATGACAGTTGAAATAATCTCATTGAAAATAATAGACCAGTACATGGATTTACAATAGATATAAAATAATAAAAAGATATTAAATAATGAAATGATGAAATAAAACTATATATAGAATTAATAGATTTAGAAATAAAACATGTATTGATAAAATAAAACAGGAAAAATTTTGTATCATTGTGTAAATAATCCAAAATAAAGAATAACAACCAATCACATAAACTAAAAAATAAAAATACAAAAAATTAATGATTTAAACATAGGCTTATGAGTAGTAAAATAATTTGAAACATCTATTGGCCTCCCCATTTAACAAACCTATTTATTTGATACTTTACCAATTGTTTTCAAATTAAACTAAATTTATAATTTTTTACTAATAAAGTGAATTTATTGGAAGAATTGAATATAATAAATTTTATTTTTAGAAAAATATTTAATACTCAGAAAACATTGTAACCCAAAAATGTAGTCCCCTTCATCGATCCATAAGTTAATATCAAGGATTATGATAAAATAAAAGGTAAAAGATTATAATTTTATATTAATTTATAATAAAGATATAACATTATCATAAACTGGTCTCTAATTTTATATAAATTCTAGATATATTTATTTTTTTCAGATGTCCTGTTAATTGTACATCGAATTCATTGCTAAAGAGTGGACTAAAATTTAACACACAGACAAATAAACATACACCTATTAATAATGGGTTGTGGTTAGTTAATTGTATTTAATGACAAGTAATGTGATCCATTAGAGATTTAAAAGAGATATGGATAGTGAGAGTGTGTGTGATAAATAGATAGTTTAAATAATTCAAAGAATTAGATTGAGTGAGTTGGATATCAATTTATATAAACCACATTTACTGATAAAATTTTGTCTGAGCATAAAATGTTTGAAATCCAAAGAAGCATCAAAGTAACTTCTTTTTGTATTATTCAAATGTAATTATTTAATTTTAATATTTAGTAATATATATTAAAATAATATTTTTTTTTTGATTTTAGTGGCACAAACCAAAAATTGATATTATATTATAAAAAATAAAATAATGAAATAAAACATTTAAACTCAATGGATCTATATTATTCAAAGAGTCTTTGAAGATAAAATCACAAGATTATATATCATATGTAATTATATCATAAATATCACCAAACTAGTGGTTCCAAATCAACAAGGTTTATTAGAATTTAAAAAATTATAAAAATTCTATTTTTAAAAAAAATATTCTGGTTTAGTTTATTATCATAATTTAAAAAAAATTTGACATTAACATACAATTTATTATTTTACAGGACACAATTTATCATTTGGATTTTTATAATCCTACCATATTTTTTTATAAATCTAAAATACCCATAGATGAAACATCCATGCCAGTAATGACCATATTAATCTAGTTAAACTAATTTATATAAAAATATTAGATAAAATATCTCTAAAAATTTAAGTATCTATTTAATCTCATTGAAATCATGAGAAGAAATCTAAAATCCATCAAATATATAAAAAGATACTAGTTGAATATTTATTTTATCAACTAAATAAAAAAATAAATAAATCAAAACATTTATCACCGTGTTTTATAATATAATACTATAAAAAAATTGTTACATGTTAGCGGATTTCCAATAGTCAAATATTTATCAAAATAAGATCATAATATTAAAGAGATTAACAAAATCTTTTAATATAATAAAAAAATATCGAAATATGAAAAGATAATAAAAATTTAGTGAATTACATAATAGGTAAAAGTATAAAATTTAATTTTTAGTAAGAAATAACAACATGATATTGTGAATGGATATTCTTGGCCTAACACAACAGAAATCATGTTATGGAAAAAAAATAAAAAAAATAAAAAAAATAAAAAAAATTTGTTTTTAAAATATAAAAAATGTTGTGTCGAGGTTAAACTAAAATCATAGAGGATTCATATAAGGATTAATACCCTATAAAATCATTATTCCAAATACTATTCAATATCAACATGTTTTTCAATGAACATGACCTTGGTTGATTAGGATCAATCAAATAACCTTATTTTTAAACATTGTAATAGTAAAAAAACAATTTTCATTTTTTTGAAATTAGAATATAAATTTAATAAATATCATAACAATAGAAAAAATATATTTAGTTTGATTAAGAAATATAATGTAAAAACATAGGTTATTTTGATAAGAAAGATGTCATATCAGAGAATAGGGAATTAGGGAATAGTGTAGTCCATGGTTTTAGAAATAAAGGAAAGAGTAAGGTAAAAGAAAGTTCATCAAATGATATGATACCCAAAAAAAGTGTTAATAATGTTTTATTAACGGAAATTTAAAGAAACAATTTCATCGATTATTGCAAGAGAAGATCCGAACCTGTAACTAAATAATAAATAATGTAGATGGTAACATGATGCTCACAAATAAAGTAGCACATTATTATAATAATGTAGATAAAACAGGCCTTCACACATCAATCCATGTCATGAAAACATTTATTTAATTGCACTATCATAAAATGTTACTTTAACATTGATTATGTTAGTATTATGTGACATATAAAGCTTAATATTATGATATTTACAGTATACAAATTCACAATTCCATAGAAGAAACTGGCCTATGAAACATCTAAATAAAGATGAGTATTTGATTCATAGTCATCCTAGAAAACATCTAGAAAATGTTTCCATTATATTGAATGCATATAAACTTATAAAAACACGGATTAAGGAAGTATTTTTAATATCACTACTAATTATTTAATTTGATGAGTGGGTTTGAGTGTGATAGATATATTTTTTATTTTAATTTTTTTTATGAAATATATATCATTTATATTTTTCTCTCTCTATCAACAATCATATAATCTAAATAATTTTTCAAATAGAGAATATATTATCTTTATCAAATAAACATCATAATATTAACATTTTAGGAGGTTGGGAAATCTGTTTTTAAATTTTCTCTAATGTTATCAATATATCTTTTCATTCGTGATGGATGGAGTTATGTTTGAAGATAAGGTATTAATTTATTGATTAATGTTCACAAATTTTTAAATTTATTTTTCATGTCTTCCATTAATAAATAGTATACAAAAATTAGGAACCAAATAGTGTTTTGGGTAGGTATAATTATGGTCAAAGCGAGATATAATGAGGTGATTGGGATGCAGAAGTGGAATTTTATTCCATGAAAAGGGGAGGGCCCACCTGATGTTGTGATTGCTAACTTCCCCCCACACACATTATTAAATGATATCTACCCCTCTATTCTAGTATAATTAATTTGATATACAATCCCCCATCATTTTCCCACAAAAATATTATCTCATACAGATCATTCATATTTTGACAGACCCCCCTACACTATCCACCCACTGCATATAGATATTCTCTCAGAAATAACTTGGAAACCCTTCTACCAACACCAATAGATAATCTATCTGATAAGCATTATACACATCACAATGGAAGTGATGATATCGTGTTTAAAAATTTAATTAAAAATGGAGTAAAAATAAACATGAAATTGAGACAAATAAATGTAGATAAAATTCAATATGAAAAGTCAAGTGCTTTAAGAATATATAAAATATGTGAAAAAATCATTGATAAATACAATATATAATCTATCTTAATTATATTCCATCACCTATTTTTTAGTAATTGAAACAGATCACTCAACTAAAAATGTCACCCATTATTTATAAAAGAACATTATTAAGAATAAAAAATAATTATAAAAAATATATAAGTTAAAAAATAAGAAATGAAAAATTAGAAAAAATTAATTTCAAATATATTATAATATTAAATTTTATTCAAATTAACATATCTAAATATAATAATTTTTATTATTTAAATACTAATAAATAAATAAAAATAAAAAAAATAAAAAAATTTCAAATGGCCTAGTTTTAATAAAAGGAATTTTTTCTCAATATATATAAGCTAATGAAATTAAATAAAAAAACAATTTAATTCATATATAGTAATTAAAAAGTTAAATTTTGAAATCTATATAATATTTTTATATTTTTTGTAAAAAACTAATTAATTATACAATTCCTTCATTTTATCTCCTGATTTTATTCAACAGAGTTTGACATCATCTTAGTTTTATTTTTACATTGATTGGATTCACATACTCACTACACATATTTTATCTTCCTAACCCAAACCAATGACATTAACCCAAATTTAATCATGCTAGAGTATTATATGACTTTTTATGCATCCCTTAATCCCCAAAGGATGAATATAAATATCAAGGAATCGACCAATATAGTTTGGGGATGATTTTCCCTCAAGATTTTAGATTTTACTCAAAATAATATTTTACCAATTGTTTTCTATGATGTATCTATATCTTAGATAAACCAACTCATTCAAATAGTAGAAAAATAATAGTAGAGTGTAATACTTAATCACAATGTGATGAGGTTATACATTTAAAAATATTGGTCAAAGGTAAAGTATAACCAAATATAAAAATAGTATATCAATTGTAAAAAAAGTCCTACAATAAAGTTAGATGTGGAGATAATATTCCTATACAGGAATAAGGACTATCCAATGTATAATATAAGTGATACAAAAAAATACCACATAAAACTTATAACGACCCATACTTTACATACATTGTTAATACTTCAAAATTGAAGCACACTTATTACAACATATGACAAAACCACAAAGGACCGTATAGGTATAGTGTCTTTAGAAACTGGGAAACATAAACAACTGGTTCATAAATCTTCTACAGTGTCTCCCATTTATTTCATCATATCTAGGGTCCCTTTTAGCATATTCTACTTAATATCCATCTTCCTGGCCTGGGGAAAAGAAAACATAAAAGGGTGAGCTCAAATGCTCAGCAAGGGCAAATAAAGGAAATAAAAATCATATCATATCTTTATGAAAATCAAAACCTGCAAAAGAGATCATAATATCTTAACATGGAATAAATCATAGAAGTGAAAATGAGATCCCCATAATCATAACATAAAACTTTAAACTTTGTGGCATGCACACATAATCATGGAAAATCATTTCTTGTTAGTCATGACTCATTGCCAAGACTATCTTAGTGGACAAAGTCCCTTTCTGAACCGAGTTCACTCCTCGTTTCAGTCCTGTATCACTGAACCGAAATAACCTTCCGTTCCAGCCATGTCTATCTCATGAGATATAAAATCTTTACCCAATGCATTGGAGGGAGATATAGGTCCCACCCATCTTATAATGAATCCTTTCTTATGTGTGCCACAAAATCATAAATCATACATCATTACATAACCCATGTAATAAAAATGGGATTCTTAAACAACATGACATCATAAAACCATTCATATAAGATAATGGAATTCATAAACATAATTCCATCACAACATAGTTAAATCAATGTAAAAATATGGATAGAAACAGAACCCTTTATTATCTTAGATGGAAAATAATTTTGATAAAACACTTGAACTTCATTCTTGAGGAAAATATCCTTTCTACTTCAAAAACACTTTTCCTTTCTTAACATGTCATACAATTTTAAAATAAAAGAAGTTGATTAAAAATAAACATGAAAACATGTAAAGGAAGCTTCTTGGAAATAATGTTTTAAAAATCCATTCATGCCGTATAAGTAAAAAAAACATTCTTCGTACCTTTGTCGGAAAAGTCAAAAAGTACATCGTACGAAAAAAAACGACAAAAGATTCATTTCATATTCTTTACTAAAAACTCACCGAAGGGTAAAATTGGATTTAAACTATTGTAAGTGGATGGAAATAATATTACATATTGATGAAACATGGATGTGGATGATAAAATACACCCCAGTAAATACTTACGAATAAACAATCTCAGATAAAAATGAGATTGTGATATTTCCCTTACCTTAGGTCCGATTAGCTTTGTATGTGTCCGAAGCTCCTGTATAATGGTTTAAATAATGTTATTGACTTATTCCAGAATCATACATATTGGTATGATATCATATATGGTCATATTCTTAGCTTCTTGTTAGTAATATTTCATTGTTACTTGTTACTCGGGTCTTTATTGCCTTTTGTTCTTATGCGTGTTTTGCCGAATACATTCTTATTCTTCTTTTAAGGTTATAGATACCTTATATCCAGAATGGTATTAGTGTAACATATATCATATTTATTCATTCAATTCATTTATATAATTACTATGTAATGATGATCATGTAGAACGAGTCGCATCACATCGTGGAGACGGTATTCCGTACGTACGCACGAGTGATGATATCATTCCTATGATCGTGGAACTGTATTGGAGTATATATATATTATTTCAGTATCAATATTAATTTATAATAATCATAAATAGTTACTCATTACACCATTATACCCATCCTTGTAAAGTGATGGTGGAAAAATAGATTACACCACGGCGTGGAGACGGTATTCCGTACGTACGCACGCGCGGTGATTTCTTTTTCCGTAGGATGGATAGATTGTGAAATAGGGTTGTTTCATACTTATAATAACATATCATTATATGAGTAATACTGATGTTATTACTTCATAATGAAACAACCTAAGAAGAAGAAGTGGAAGAAGAAATAAAGATGAAAGAATTACCTCTTATTTGAAGCGCCTCTTTGAGACCTCCTCTTAGGGCACTAAAATTGGTCTTTGAGGAAGACCAGAACCTCTAGGATGTTTCTAGGGAAGTGGAGAAGGGAAAATGGCAGGGGTTGGCCGAGCTTGAGTGCTCAAATTGGTGTGAGGAGGAGGGGGAGGAGGTGCCCTTTTATAAGGGAGGAGAGGGGCACCTTAGGAATATTTCAAAATATTATTTTATATTAAAGTCAAAATCGGTTTATAATGGCTCCAAAGGGTCTTATTTCGAAGATAAGGTGGGGATGGGCCGAAATCCTATCAACCAATAGTATTTAGACAAGTTTAGGGTATTATTTTAACCTTATCAATTAGATTTAACTCTAAGTTAAATAATTTAACTTTTACCATGTCTTTTTGTTTTCTTTCACTATATAGTTAATAAACTTACTATAACATGCCAAACGAACCCCAAATTGTTTATTATTAATATATATATCCTTATCTAAGTCATTTTGCCGAACCTTATATTTTTAGGAATAAAATAACAATTAATAATATAATATTTGATTTAAAAACTATTTTGTGTCAATTTTGACACTATTTGATATATGATTTTTGTGAAAGTCATAACAGAATTATATGTTCGAACCAAGTTGATTAAATCAACATTAATATATCATAGTAACCTATAAAATTAGTGGAATTCATAAAAAGTCTTAAATTACATTTAGTTTTGTATTTATATTATCAATTATGTCAATATTTCATTAATAAGATAATTACTGCATCATTTTTGTGTCATAAATAAATTAAATTATTTGATGTCTAAAAATTACAAATAAAATACCATAATGTAGAAAATCTTTTTAGCTTTCTAATGAATATTTACAATCGAATTTATCTTATGTATAACCCCATATTATAAATGATTTACTTATTAAACTTTGATTTTAACTATTTTAACCCTTCTTTAAATAAATTAATAATAAATGTCCTAATCTAATCCAAGTGGGCCTAAATGGTCATATTTTATTCCTAAGTTTGTTTTTGGTCGAATTACACTTGTCCAATAGAATTAGGACATGTGTTAGGGTAATAGTAATATCATATTTAGCCTTAGTTACCCTGTTTACTATTAACCGCGGTAAAAAAAAAGTAAAAAGTTACTATTCACCAAAAAATTATTTTTATCTCATTGAACCACATTTTACCTACTGATATCAACCGTGTCTGTCGGATTTTCGAAATTCCATTCACAGAAGCGGTAAAATTAAGTTTTATGCAAAATTCAGTTTTTAACCTACCACTTAGTGGTTTCACTATTCATCAAAAATTGAAAGTTTTCAGAAAAATACCAAAATTTCACCCTAGGCTAATTTCGATATTCTGAGTCCAAAAATGAAGTCCATTTTGAAAAATAAAATTTATAGAATTTCAAAAAGTGATTATTACTATTCATAATGGCTAGTTTTAATAGCATATTGTTGTTTAGTGAAACTCGGTATTGCGTACGACGCAAGCTATCGAGGAAGGTCACGATTGCGTGTAAAGCAAGCCAAGCAAGTGTTGTGTAGAAAAAGATTCCTTTGATGGTTT
Organism: Viscum album; assembly: GCA_963277665.1. Classification (NCBI taxonomy): domain Eukaryota; kingdom Viridiplantae; phylum Streptophyta; class Magnoliopsida; order Santalales; family Viscaceae; genus Viscum; species Viscum album. The sequence continues at coordinate 1,622,487,616 of OY728152.1, forward strand.
ATATAACATAAAAGTCTCGGGTGTTACATTCTACCCCCCTTAAAAAGAATTTCTCCCTCGAAATTCGTAACTTTGTAACAAACAGATGAGGATACTTCTCCCTCATCATATCCTCAAGCTCCCATGTAGCTTCTTCAAGTTGGTGGTTCCTCCATAAAACTTTCACCAATCGAGTGGTCTTGTTTCGTAGGACTTTTTCACTACGATCCAGAATCTCTATCGGCTGTTCTTCATAAGAAAGATCTTGCTTCAGCGGTACCACTTCTGAGATGAGTACATGTGAAGGATCTGGTATGTACTTTCTCAGGAGAGATACGTGGAACACATCGTGAACTTGAGAGAGATTCGGTGGAAGCGCCAATCGGTAAGCTACCTTCCCAACACGATCCAGTATTTCGAAAGGACCGATATATCTAGGGCTCAACTTCCCCTTCTTTCCAAATCCCATAACCCTCTTCCAGGGAGATATTCGTAAGAACACTTTATCACCCACTTCAAACTCTAGGTCTTTTCTTCGGTTGTCGGCATAACTTTTCTGTCGACTCTGAGCTGCTCTTATGTGTTGTTGAATAGATCTGACCTTTTCTGCCATTTCATCAACGAGATCAGGTCCTAATAGCTTTCTTTCCCCAACTTCATCCCAGCAAGTTGGAGTCCTGCATTTCTTTCTATAGAGAGCTTCATAAGGAGCCATCTGAATACTGGAGTGAAAGCTATTATTATAAGAAAATTCCACCAAAGGTAGGTGTTGATCCCAACCTCCTTTGAAATCCATAGAGCAAGCTCTCAACATATCTTCTAGGGTTTGAATTGTTCTCTCAGACTGACCGTCTGTCTGGGGATGATAAGCAGTGCTGAAACTCAACTCTGTATCCAGAGTATTCTGAAGACTTCGCCAGAACTTCGAGGTAAATCTCGGATCCCGATCAGATATAATAGAAAGTGGTACTCCATGCAATCTTACCACTTCCTTTACATATATCCTGGCAAGCTGATCTAGAGAGAAATCCTCTCTAATAGGAATGAAGTGTGCAGACTTTGTAAGACGATCAACTATGACCCAGATAGCATTATTGCCTTTGGATGTTTTAGGAAGTCCTGTGACAAAGTCCATAGTGATGTTTTCCCATTTCCATTCGGGTATGGGTAATGGTTGTAACATCCCCTTAGACTTCTGTCTCTCAGCTTTAACTTGTTGACAAACCAAGCATCGAGAGACATATTCAGCAACATCTCTTTTCATGCCATCCCACCAGAAGTACTCTTTCAGGTCCCTATACATTTTCGTGCTTCCAGGATGAATAGAGAATGAAGAACTATGAGCCTCATCCAGCAGCTCCTTCTTTAATTCGGGGATGGAAGGAACACAAACCCGATTCCTGAACTTTATTATCCCATCACAATCAAGGTTGAATTTAGGAACATTTCTCACCTTCTTTTGTAACTCGACATCTTCTTTCTGTGCCTCTTTAATCTTCACATGTATAGATGGTTGAACATTAATTTGAGAAAGATAAGATTTTTCCCCTTCCATTATAATTCCATGATCCATCCTTTGTAAATCCATAAATATTGGATCCTTTGTGATCCTCATCATGGATAAACTAGCATGGTCTTGTCGACTTAATGCATCCGCCACCTTGTTTGCTTTCCCAGGGTGGTAATGGATTGAGCAGTCATAATCCTTAATCAGCTCCAACCATCTTCTTTGACGCATATTCAACTCCTTTTGTGTGAAAATATACTTTAAACTTTTATGATCAGTATAAATATCACACCTTTCACCATAAAGGTAATGCCTCCAAATCTTTAATGCAAAGATTACCGCAGCCAACTCCAAATCATGTGTTGGGTAATTTTGCTCATGGATTTTCAACTGTCGTGAGGCATAAGCTATCACCATATCATTTTGCATAAGAACACACCCCAATCCCTTCTTGGATGCATCACTGTAGATCACAAACCTTTCTCCACTACAAGGCAGTGTGAGCACAGGTGCACTGGATAACCTTCTTTTCAACTCCTTGAAATTCTCTTCACATTCCTCTGTACAGACAAACTTAACTCCTTTCCGAGTCAACTTGGTGAGTGGATTAGATAATCGTGAAAAATCCTTTACAAAACGTCGATAATATCTAGCCAAACCAAGAAAAATTCGGATCTCAGTTACTGTTGTTGGTCTCGACCATCTTTCGATAACCTCTGTTTTTGCTGGATCCACAGATATCCCCTCTTTTGAGATTATATGACCCAAAAATGCAACTTTTTGAAGCCAAAATTCACACTTGGTAAATTTGGCATAAAGCTTCTCCTTTCTCAAGGTCTTCAATATAATTCTCAAGTGATCTTCATGCTCTTCCTTGCTCTTTGAATAGACAAGAATATCGTCTATAAAGACTACCACAAATTGATCAAGATAGTATCTAAAGACTCTATTCATTAGATCCATGAAGATAGCAGGGGCATTAGTAAGACCAAATGGCATCACTATAAATTCATAGTGTCCATACCTTGTACAGAAAGCCGTCTTTGGTATATCCTCCCTTTTGACCCTTAATTGATGATACCCTGAACGAAGATCAATCTTGGAAAAGTATTGAGCTCCGCGTAGTTGGTCAAATAAGTCATCAATGCGTGGGAGAGGATATTTGTTCTTGATAGTGATCTTGTTAAGTTCTCGATAATCAATGCAGAGTCTCATTGATCCATCTTTCTTCTTAACAAATAGAACAGGTGCTCCCCAAGGTGACGCACTAGGGCGTACGAATCCCTTATCAAGATTCTCTTGGAGTTGCTTCTTCAATTCCTGCAACTCAATTGGGGCCATTCTATAAGGTGTCTTTGAAATTGGAAAAGCGCCCGGTACGAGTTCTATTGAAAACTCAACTTCACGATTTGGTGGAAGACCCGGTAATTCCTCCGGAAAGACATCATCAAACTCCCGTACAATGGGAATATTCTTAATCGTGAGTTTCTCACCAACCATTTGAGATAAATAACCTTCATTTAGTGGAATCAATACCCATAAGATGGAAGAAATTTCCACTGGAAGGTTATGTTCATCCTTGCACTGATATACGATCGTAGATTGATCTGGAATATGAAATGTGACTTCCCTTCTTTGGCAATTGATATGAGCTCCATGTAGGGAAAGCCAATCCATGCCAAGAATCACATCAAATTCCACTAAAGGAAGGATCACGAGATTTGCAGGAAGCACTTTCCCACAAACTTCGATCGGAGAAGAATTATAAACTTTTGATGCGACTGTTGTTCCATTAGGTGTTGTCACAGCTAACTCAACATCTAATTGTTGAGGTAATACGGTGATACCCTTAGAAAATTCTTTAGAAATAAAAGAGTGGGTGGATCCAGAATCAAATAAAACATTTGCTACTTTAGAGTGGATGGTAAGTGTACCTTTCACCACTTCGTTATCGTACTCCACATTGCTGATAGAAATTGCATGTGACTTTCCTTTGTCTTTAGCCTTAAGATTTTGTTGACGTCGACCATCATCATCAACCCTTGGATTTGGGCATTGATTGGCATAATGCCCCATCTCCTTGCACTTGAAACATTGAAGTGTAGTAGTTTCATTCTGTGTATCCCTTCCTTTGTTTGCGTCATTAGACATCTTCTTCCCATTATTACGGCATTCAAATGCCCGATGACCTTCCTTTCCACATTTAAAACATTTACTTGTCCCTTTAAGACAACTCCCTCCATGTTTCTTTCCACACTTTGAGCATAAGGGAAAGTTCATCTTCTTTTCAGTGTGCTCTTTAGAGTTTCCTTTGAATTCCATCTTCCTCTTCTTATCAAACCCATGCGACTGATGGGTTACTCCAATCTCCATCTCGACTTTGAGAGCACATCGAATGATTTCCTCGTAGCTATTGAAGTCCCTTATGGCTAACGCCCTTCGAAGACTTGGTTTTAAGCCACTAAAGAATCGATCGATCTTACTCTTAGGTTGGATAATAATACCAGAAGCGTACCTTGCAAGTCTTGTAAAATTTGCTTCATAGGTACCAACAGATTCATCATCCCTTTGCTTCAGTTCAAGAAACTCTTTCTCCATCTTTGTTCGGAGAATACGAGGGAAGTACTTATTGAAAAATAAGTTCTTGAACTCGTCCCATTCCATAGACTCAATTTCATCCCTTTGCCTCGTATTCTTAATAAGATTCCACCATTGATCAGCATCTCCTTCCAAACGATACACTACTAGGATGACTTTATCATGTTCAGAACATTGAAGAACTGAAAATATCTTTTCAGTAGTACTAATCCATTGTTCAGCAACTAATGGATCAGTAGACCCACTGAAAGAAGGTGGACGCTGCCTCATGAAGGATTCAACAGAATGTTGCTCCTTCCTTTGCTCGTTTGGAAGTCCTGCATGATTCATAGCTTGAGAAAGTTGTGTGAGCATGGCTACAAGATTTTGCATTCCAGCTCCCATATCATTTGGTTGCTCAGGGGGACAATCATTGCATTGCCCATCGCATTCCGCATTAACACGGTTCCTTCGGGTTCCAGCCATTGACTAAAACCAAGAAGAATAGTGTGAGCAACACTAATTATAATAGGAAAACCACATAATTCAAGAATAAAATTTTCATGCTTAAGGTCTTATCCTAGGTTATTCAAGGACATTTCTTAAACACTAACATTGTGTTCTATGCTTAGACATATCCTTAGGGTTCTTACTAAGGCTTTCACATCCTTGTTTCCAAAGGTTGACTATACCTTCCTCTGATACCAACTATAACGACCCATACTTTACATACATTGTTAATACTTCAAAATTGAAGCACACTTATTACAACATATGACAAAACCACAAAGGACCGTATAGGTATAGTGTCTTTAGAAACTGGGAAACATAAACAACTGGTTCATAAATCTTCTACAGTGTCTCCCATTTATTTCATCATATCTAGGGTCCCTTTTAGCATATTCTACTTAATATCCATCTTCCTAGCCTGGGGAAAATAAAACATAAAAGGGTGAGCTCAAATGCTCAGAAAGGGAAAATAAAGGAAATAAAAATCATATCATATCTTTATGAAAATCAAAACCTGCAAAAGAGATCATAATATCTTAACATGGAATAAATCATAGAAGTGAAAATGAGATCCCCATAATCATAACATAAAACTTGAAACTTTGTGGCATGCACACATAATCATGGAAAATCATTTCTTGTTAGTCATGACTCATTTCCAAGACTATCTTAGTGGACAAAGTCCCTTTCTGAACCGAGTTCACTCCTCGTTTCAGTCCTGTATCACTGAACCGAAATAACCTTCCGTTCCAGCCATGTCTATCTCATGAGATATAAAATCTTTACCCAATGCATTGGAGGGAGATATAGGTCCCACCCATCTTATAATGAATCCTTTCTTATGTGTGCCACAAAATCATAAATCATACATCATTACATAACCCATGTAATAAAAATGGGATTCTTAAACAACATGACATCATAAAACCATTCATATAAGATAATGGAATTCATAAACATAATTCCATCACAACATAGTTAAATCAATGTAAAAATATGGATATAAACAGAACCCTTTATTATCTTATATTGAAAATAATTTTGATAAAACACTTGAACTTCATTCTTGAGGAAAATATCCTTTCTACTTCAAAAACACTTTTCCTTTCGTAACATGTCATACAATTTTAAAATAAAAGAAGTTGATTAAAAATAAACATGAAAACATGTAAAGTAAGCTTCTTGGAAATAATGTTTTAAAAATCCATTCATGCCGTATAAGTAAAAAAAACATTCTTCGTACCTTTGTCGGAAAAGTCAAAAAGTACATCGTACGAAAAAAAACGACAAAATATTCCTTTCATATTCTTTACTAAAAACTCACCGAAGGGTAAAATTGGATTTAAACTATTGTAAGTGGATGGAAATAATATTACATATTGATGAAACATGGATGTGGATGATAAAATACACCCCAGTAAATACTTACGAATAAACAATCTCGGATAAAAATGAGATTGTGATATTTCCCTTACCTTAGGTCCGATTAGCTTTGTATGTGTCCGAACCTCCTGTATAATGGTTTAAATAATGTTATTTACTTATTCCAGAATCATACATATTGATATGATATCATATATGGTCATATTCTTAGCTTCTTGTTAGTAATATTTCATTGTTACTTGTTACTCGGGTCTTTATTGCCTTTTGTTCTTATGCGTGTTTTGCCGAATACATTCTTATTCTTCTTTTAAGGTTATAGATACCTTATATCCAGAATGGTATTAGTGTAACATATATCATATTTATTCATTCAATTCATTTATATAATTACTATGTAATGATGATCATGTAGAACGAGTCGCATCACATCGTGGAGACGGTATTCCGTACGTACGCACGAGTGATGATATCGTTCCTATGATCGTGGAACTGTATTGGAATATATATATATTATTTCAGTATCAATATTACTTTATAATAATAATAAATAGTTACTCATTACACCATTATACCCATCCTTGTAAAGTGATGGTGGAAAAATAGATTACACCACGGCGTGGAGACGGTATTCCGTACGTACGCACGCGCGGTGATTTCTTTTTCCGTAGGATGGATAGATTGTGAAATAGGGTTGTTTCATACTTATAATAACATATCATTATATGAGTAATACTGATGTTATTACTTCATAATGAAACAACCTAAGAAGAAGAAGTGGAAGAAGAAATAAAGATGAAAGAATTACCTCTTCTTTGAAGCGCCTCTTTGAGACCTCCTCTTAGGGCACTAAAATTGGACTTTGAGGAAGACCAGAACCTCTAGGATGTTTCTAGGGAAGTGGAGAAGGGAAAATGGCAGGGGTTGGCCGATCTTGAGTGCTCAAATTGGTGTGAGGAGGAGGGGGAGGAGGTGCCCTTTTATAAGGGAGGAGAGGGGCACCTTAGGAATATTTCAAAATATTATTTTATATTAAAGTCAAAATCGGTTTATAATGGCTCCAAAGGGTCTTATTTCGAAGATAAGGTGGGGATGGGCCTAAATACTATCAACCAATAGGATTTAGACAAGTTTAGGGTATTATTTTAAGCTTATCAATTAGATTTAACTCTAAGTTAAATAATTTAACTTTTACCATGTGTTTTTGTTTTCTTTCACTATATGGTTAATAAACTTACTATAACATGCCAAACGAACCCCAAATTGTTTATTATTAATATATATATCCTTATCTAAGTCATTTGGCCGAACCTTAGATTTTTAGGAATAAAATAATAATTAATAATATAATATTTGATTTAAAAACTATTTTGTGTCAATTTTGACACTATTTGATATATGATTTTTGTGAAAGTCATAACAGAATTATATGTTCGAACCAAGTTGATTAAATCAACATTAATATATCATAGTAACCTAGAAAATTAGTTGAATTCATAAAAAGTCTTAAATTACATTTATTTTGGTATTTATATTATCAATTATGTCAATATTTCATTAATAAGATAATTACTGCATCATTTTTGTGTCATAAATAAATTAAATTATTTGATGTCTAAAAATTACAAATAAAATACCATCATGTAGGAAATCTTTTTATCTTTCTAATTAATATTTACAATCGAATTTATCTTATGTATAACCCCATATTATAAATGATTTACTTATTAAACTTTGATTTTAACTATTTTAACCCTTCTTTAAATAAATTAATAATAAATGTCCTAATCTAATCCAAGTGGGCCTAAATGGTCATATTTTATTCCTAAGTTTGTCTTTGGTCGAATTACACTTGTCCAATAGAATTAGGACATGTGTTAGGGTAATAGTAATATCATATTTACCCTTAGTTACCCTATTTACTATTAACCGCGGTAAAAAAAAAGTAAAAAGTTACTATTCACCAAAAATTATTTTTATCTCATTGAACCACATTTTACCTACTGATATCAACCGTGTCTGTCGGATTTTCGAAATTCCATTCACAGAAGCGGTAAAATTAAGTTTTATGCAAAATTCAGTTTTTAACCTACCACTTAGTGGTTTCACTATTCATCAAAAATTGAAAGTTTTCAGAAAAATACCAAAATTTCACCCTAGGCTAATTTCGATATTCTGAGTCCAAAAATGAAGTCCATTTTGAAAAATAAAATTTATAAAATTTCAAAAAGTGATTATTACTATTCATAACGGCTAGTTTTAATAGCATATTGTTGTTTAGTGAAACTCGGTATTGCGTACGACGCAAGCTATCGAGGAAGGTCGCGATTGCGTGTAAAGCAAGCCAAGCAAGTGTTGTGTAGAAAAAGATTCCTTTGATGGTTTATATAACATAAAAGTCTCGGGTGTTACATTCTACCCCCATTAAAAAGAATTTCGCCCTCGAAATTCGTCACTTTGTAACAAACAGATGAGGATACTTCTCCCTCATCATATCCTCAAGCTCCCATGTAGCTTTTTCAAGTTGGTGGTTCCTCCATAAAACTTTCACCAATCGAGTGGTCTTGTTTCGTAGGACTTTTTCACTACGATCCAGAATCTCTATCGGCTGTTCTTCATAAGAAAGAACTTGCTTCAGCGGTACCACTTCTGAGCTGAGTACATGTGAAGGATCTGGTATGTACTTTCTCAGGAGAGATACGTGGAACACATCGTGAACTTGAGAGAGATTCGGTGGAAGCGCCAATCGGTAAGCTACCTTCCCAACACGATCCAGTATTTCGAAAGGACCGATATATCTAGGGATCAACTTCCCCTTCTTTCCAAATCTCATAACCCTCTTCCAGGGAGATATTCGTAAGAACACTTTATCACCCACTTCAAACTCTAGGTCTTTTCTTTGGTTGTCGGCATAACTTTTCTGTCGACTCTGAGCTGCTCTTATGTGTTGTTGAATAGATCTGACCTTTTCTGCCATTTCATCAACGAGATCAGGTCCTAATAGCTTTCTTTACCCAACTTCATCCCAGCAAGTTGGAGTCCTGCATTTCTTTCCATAGAGAGCTTCATAAGGAGCCATCTGAATTCTGGAGTGAAAGCTATTATTATAAGAAAATTCCACCAAAGGTAGGTGTTGATCCCAACCTCCTTTGAAATCCATAGAGCAAGCTCTCAACATATCTTCTAGGGTTTGAATTGTTCTCTCAGACTGACCGTCTGTCTGGGGATGATAAGCAGTGCTGAAACTCAACTCTGTATCCAGAGTATTCTGAAGACTTCGCCAGAACTTCGAGGTAAATCTCGGATCCCGATCAGATATAATAGAAAGTGGTACTCCATGCAATCTTACCACTTCCTTTACATATATCCTGGCAAGATGATCTAGAGAGAAATCCTCTCTAATAGGAATGAAGTGTGCAGACTTTGTAAGACGATCAACTATGACCCAGATAGCATTATTGCCTTTGGATGTTTTAGGAAGTCCTGTGACAAAGTCCATAGTGATGTTTTCCCATTTCCATTCGGGTATGGGTAATGGTTGTAACATCCCCTTAGACTTCTGTCTCTCAGCTTTAACTTGTTGACAAACCAAGCATCGAGAGACATATTCAACAACATCTCTTTTCATGCCATCCCACCAGAAGTACTCTTTCAGGTCCCTATACATCTTCGTGCTTCCAGGATGAATAGAGAATGAAGAACTATGAGCCTCATCCAGCAACTCCTTCTTTAATTAGGGGATGGAAGGAACACAAACCCGATTCCTGAACTTTATTATCCCATCACAATCAAGGTTGAATTTAGGAGCATTTCTCACCTTCTTTTGTAACTCGACATCTTCTTTCTGTGCCTCTTTAATCTTCACATGTATAGATGGTTGAACATTAATTTGAGAAAGATAAGATTTTCCCCTTCCATTATAATTCCAAGATCCATCCTTTGTAAATCCAAAAATATTGGATCCTTTGTGATCCTCATCATGGATAAACTAGCATGGTCTTGTCGACTTAATGCATCCGCCACCTTGTTTGCTTTCCCAGGGTGGTAATGGATTGAGCAGTCATAATCCTTAATCAGCTCCAACCATCTTCTTTGACGCATATTCATCTCCTTTTGTGTGAAAATATACTTTAAACTTTTATGATCAGTATAAATATCACACCTTTCACCATAAAGGTAATGCCTCCAAATCTTTAATGCAAAGATTACCGCAGCCAACTCCAAATCATGTGTTGGGTAATTTTGCTCATGGATTTTCAACTGTCGTGAGGCATAAGCTATCACCATATCATTTTGCATAAGAACACACCCCAATCCCTTCTTGGATGCATCACTGTAGATGACAAACCTTTCTCCACTACAAGGCAGTGTGAGCACAGGTGCACTGGATAACCTTCTTTTCAACTCCTTGAAATTCTCTTCACATTCCTCTGTCGAGACAAACTTAACTCCTTTCCGAGTCAACATGGTGAGTGGATTAGATAATCGTGAAAAATCCTTTACAAAACGTCGATAATATCCAGCCAAACTAAGAAAACTTCGGATCTCAGTTACTGTTGTTGGTCTCGACCATCTTTCGATAACCTCTGTTTTTGCTGGATCCACAGATATCCCCTCTTTTGAGATTATATGACCCAAAAATGCAACTTTTTGAAGCCAAAATTCACACTTGGTAAATTTGGCATAAAGCTTATCCTTTCTCAGGGTCTTCAATATAATTCTCAAGTGATCTTCATGCTCTTCCTTGCTCTTTGAATAGACAAGAATATCGTCTATAAAGACTACCACAAATTGATCAAGATAGTCTCTAAAGACTCTATTCATTAGATCCATGAAGATAGCAGGGGCATTAGTAAGACCAAATGGAATCACTATAAATTCATAGTGTCCATACCTTGTACGGAAAGCCGTCTTTGGTATATCCTCCCTTTTGACCCTTAATTGATGATACCCTGAACGAAGATCAATCTTGGAAAAGTATTGAGCTCTGCGTAGTTGGTCAAATAAGTCATCAATGCGTGGGAGAGGATATTTGTTCTTGATAGTGATCTTGTTAAGTTCTCGATAATCAATGCAGAGTCTCATTGATCCATCTTTCTTCTTAACAAATAGAACAGGTGCTCCCCAAGGTGACGCACTAGGGCGTACAAATCCCTTATCAAAATTCTCTTGGAGTTGCTTCTTCAATTCCTACAACTCAATTGGGGCCATTCTATAAGGTGTCTTTGAAATTGGCAAAGCGCCCGGTACGAGTTCTATTGAAAACTCAACTTCACGATTTGGTGGAAGACCCGGTAATTCCTCCGGAAAGACATCATCAAACTCCCGTACAATGGGCATATTCTTAATCGTGAGTTTCTCACCAACCATTTGAGATAAATAACCTTCATTTAGTGGAATCAATACCCATAAGATGGAAGAAATTTCCACTGGAAGGTTATGTTCATCCTTGCATTGATATACGATCGTAGATTGATCTGGAATATGAAATGTGACTTCCCTTCTTTGGCAATTGATATGAGCTCCATGTAGGGAAAGCCAATCCGTGCCAAGAATCACATCAAATTCCACTAAAGGAAGGATCACGAGATTTGCAGGAAGCACTTTCCCACAAACTTCGATCGGAGAAGAATTATAAACTTTTGATGCGACTGTTGTTCCATTAGGTGTTGTCACAGCTAACTCAACATCTAATTGTTGAGGTAATACGGTGATACCCTTCGAAAATTCTTTAGAAATAAAAGAGTGGGTGGATCCAGAATCAAATAAAACATTTGCTACTTTAGAGTGGATGGTAAGTGTACCTTTCACCACTTCGTTATCGTACTCCACATCGCTGATAGAAATTGCATGTGACTTTCCTTTGTCTTTAGCCTTAAGATTTTGTTGACGTCGACCATCATCATAAAACCTTGGATTTGGGCATTGATTGGCATAATGCCCCATCTCCTTGCACTTGAAACATTGAAGTGTAGTAGGTTCATTCTGTGTATCCCTTCCTTTGTTTGCGTCATTAGACATCTTCTTCCCATTATTACGGCATTCAAATGCCCGATGACCTTCCTTTCCACATTTAAAACATTTACTTGTCCCTTTAAGACAACTCCCTCCATGTTTCTTTCCACACTTTGAGCATAAGGGAAAGTTCATCTTCTTTTCAGTGTGCTCTTTAGAGTTTCCTTTGAATTCCATCTTCCTCTTCTTATCAAAACCATGCGACTGATGGGTTACTTCAATCTCCATCTCGACTTTGAGAGCACATCGAACGATTTCCTCGTATCTATTGAAGTCCCTTATGGCTAACGCCCTTCGAAGACTTGGTTTTAAGCCACTAAAGAATCGATCGATCTTACTCTCAGGTTGGATAATAATACCAGAAGCGTACCTTGCAAGTCTTGTAAAATTTGCTTCATAGGTACCAACAGATTCATCATCCCTTTGCTTCAGTTCAATAAACTCTTTCTCCATCTTTTTTCGGAGAATATGAGGGAAGTACTTATTGAAAAATAAGTTCTTGAACTCGTCCCATTCCATAGACTCAATTTCATCCCTTTGCCTCGTATTCTTAATAAGATTCCACCATTGATCAGCATCTCCTTCCAAACGATACACTGCTAGGATGACTTTATCATGTTCAGAACATTGAAGAACTGAAAATATCTTTTTAGTAGTACTAATCCATTGTTCAGCAACTAATGGATCAGTAGACCCACTGAAAGAAGGTGGACGCTGCCTCATGAAGGATTCAACAGAATGTTGCTCCTTCCTTTGCTCGTTTGGAAGTCCTGCATGATTCATAGCTTGAGAAAGTTGTGTGAGCATGGCTACAAGATTTTGCATTCCAGCTCCCATATCGTTTGGTTGCTCAGGGGGACAATCATTGCATTGCCCATCGCATTCTGCATTAACACGGTTCCTTCGGGTTCCAGCCATTGACTAAAACCAAGAAGAATAGTGTGAGCAACACTAATTATAATAGGAAAACCACATAATTCAAGAATAAAATTTTCATTCTTAAGGTCTTATCCTAGGTTATTCAAGGACATTTCTTAAACACTAAGATTGTGTTCTATGCTTAGACATATCCTTAGGGTTCTTACTAAGGATTTCACATCCTAGTTTCCAAAGGTTGACTATACCTTCCTCTGATACCAACTATAACGACCCATACTTTACATACATTGTTAATACTTCAAAATTGAAGCACACTTATTACAACATATGACAAAACCACAAAGGACCGTATAGGTATAGTGTCTTTAGAAACTGGGAAACATAAACAACTGGTTCATAAATCTTCTACAGTGTCTCCCATTTATTTCATCATATCTAGGGTCCCTTTTAGCATATTCTACTTAATATCCATCTTCCTGGCCTGGGGAAAAGAAAACATAAAAGGGTGAGCTCAAATGCTCATCAAGGGAAAATAAAGGAAATAAAAATCATATCATATCTTTATGAAAATCAAAACCTGCAAAAGAGATCATAATATCTTAACATGGAATAAATCATAGAAGTGAAAATGAGATCCCCATAATCATAACATAAAACTTGAAACTTTGTGGCATGCACACATAATCATGGAAAATCATTTCTTGTTAGTCATGACTCATTGCCAAGACTATCTTAGTGGACAAAGTCCCTTTCTGAACCGAGTTCACTCCTCGTTTCAGTCCTGTATCACTGAACCAAAATAAACTTCCGTTCCAGCCATGTCTATCTCATTAGATATAAAATATTTACCCAATTCATTGGAGGGAGATATAGGTCCCACCCATCTTATAATGAATCCTTTCTTATGTGTGCCACAAAATCATAAATCATACATCATTACATAACCCATGTAATAAAAATGGGATTCTTAAACAACATGACATCATAAAACCATTCATATAAGATAATGGAATTCATAAACATAATTCCATCCCAACATAGTTAAATCAATGTAAAAATATGGATAGAAACAGAACCCTTTATTATCTTAGATGGAAAATAATTTTGATAAAACACTTGAACTTCATTCTTGAGGAAAATATCCTTTCTACTTCAAAAACACTTTTCCTTTCTTAACATGTCATACAATTTTAAAATAAAAGAAGTTGATTAAAAATAAACATGAAAACATGTAAAGGAATATTCTTGGAAATAATGTTTTAAAAATCCATTCATGCCGTATAAGTAAAAAAAACATTCTTCGTACCTTTGTCAGAAAAGTCAAAAAGTACATCGTACGAAAAAAAACGACAAAAGATTCCTTTCATATTATTTACTAAAAACTCACCGAAGGGTAAAATTGGATTTAAACTATTGTAAGTGGATGGAAATAATAATACATATTGATGAAACATGGATGTGGATGATAAAATACACCCCAATAAATACTTACGAATAAACAATCTCGGATAAAAATGAGATTGTGATATTTCCCTTACCTTAGGTCCGATTAGCTTTGTATGTGTCCGAAGCTCCTGTATAATGGTTTAAATAATGTTATTGACTTATTCCAGAATCATACATATTTATATGATATCATATATGGTCATATTCTTAGCTTCTTGTTAGTAATATTTCATTGTTACTTGTTACTCGGGTCTTTATTGCCTTTTGTTCTTATGCGTGTTTTGCCGAATACATTCTTATTCTTCTTTTAAGGTTATAGATACCTTATATCCAGAATGGTATTAGTGTAACATATATCATATTTATTCATTCAATTCATTTATATAATTACTATGTAATGATGATCATGTAGAACGAGTCGCATCACATCGTGGAGACGGTATTCCGTACGTACGCACGAGTGATGATATCATTCCTATGATCGTGGAACTGTATTGGAGTATATATATATTATTTCAGTATCAATATTACTTTATAATAATCATAAATAGTTACTCATTACACCATTATACCCATCCTTGTAAAGTGATGGTGGAAAAATAGATTACACCACGGCGTGGAGACGGTATTCCGTACGTACGCACGCGCGGTGATTTCTTTTTCCGTAGGATGGATAGATTGTGAAATAGGGTTGTTTCATACTTATAATAACATATCAGTATATGAGTAATACTTATGTTATTACTTCATAATGAAACAACCTAAGAAGAAGAAGTGGAAGAAGAAATAAAGATGAAAGAATTACCTCTTCTTTGAAGCGCCTCTTTGAGACCTCCTCTTAGGGCACTAAAATTGGTCTTTGAGGAAGACCAGAACCTCTAGGATGTTTCTAGGGAAGTGGAGAAGGGATAATGGCAGGGGTTGGCCGAGCTTGAGTGCTCAAATTGGTGTGAGGAGGAGGGGGAGGAGGTGCCCTTTTATAAGGGAGGAGAGGGGCACCTTAGGAATATTTCAAAATATTATTTTATATTAAAGTCAAAATCGGTTTATAATGGATCCAAAGGGTCTTATTTCGAAGATAAGGTGGGGATGGGCCGAAATCCTATCAACCAATAGGATTTAGACAAGTTTAGGGTATTATTTTAACCTTATCAATTAGATTTAACTCTAAGTTAAATAATTTAACTTTTACCATGTCTTTTTGTTTTCTTTCACTATATGGTTAATAAACTTACTATAACATGACAAAAGAACCCTAAATTGTTTATTATTAATATATATATCCTTATCTAAGTCATTTGGCCGAACCTTAGATTTTTAGGAATAAAATAACAATTAATAATATAATATTTGATTTAACAACTATTTTGTGTCAATTTTGACACTATTTGATATATGATTTTTGTGAAAGTCATAACAGAATTATATGTTCGAACCAAGTTGATTAAATCAACATTAATATATCATAGTAACCTAGAAAATTAGTGTAATTCATAAAAAGTCTTAAATTACATTTATTTTGGTATTTATAGTATCAATTATGTCAATATTTCATTAATAAGATAATTACTGCATCATTTTTGTGTCATAAATAAATTAAATTATTTGATGTCTAAAAATTACAAATAAAATACCATCATGTAGGAAATCTTTTTAGCTTTCTAATGAATATTTAAAATCGAATTTATCTTATGTATAACCCCATATTATAAATGATTTACTTATTAAACATTGATTTTAACTATTTTAACCCTTCTTTAAATAAATTAATAATAAATGTCCTAATCTAATCCAAGTGGGCCTAAATGGTCATATTTTATTCCTAAGTTTGTTTTTGGTCGAATTACACTTGTCCAATAGAATTAGGACATGTGTTAGGGTAATAGTAATATCATATTTACCCTTAGTTACCCTATTTACTATTAACCACGGTAAAAAAAAGTAAAAAGTTACTATTCACCAAAAAATTATTTTTATCTCATTGAACCACATTTTACTTACTGATATCAACCGTGTCTATCGGATTTTCGAAATTCCATTCACAGAAGCGGTAAAATTAAGTTTTATGCAAAATTCAGTTTTTAACCTACCACTTAGTGGTTTCACTATTCATCAAAAATTGAAAGTTTTCAGAAAAATACCAAAATTTCACCCTAGGCTAATTTCGATATTCTGAGTCCAAAAATGAAGTCCATTTTGAAAAATAAAATTTATAAAATTTCCAAAAGTGATTATTACTATTCATAACAGCTAGTTTTAATAGCATATTGTTGTTTAGTGAAACTCGGTATTGCGTACGACGCAAGCTATCGAGGAAGGTCGCGATTGCGTGTAAAGCAAGCCAAACAAGTGTTGTGTAGAAAAAGATTCCTTTGATGGTTTATATAACATAAAAGTCTCGGGTGTTACAAAACTACTAATCCTATGAAATCTCCATTTCCATTATAGTCATATTAATTTGTATGTGAACTAATACTAGTGTGTTATGTTTTCTTTATTTACTTTTATCATGATGAACCCAATCTATATGTACATTAGGGTATGTATTTAATAGTTGAGTATTTACGATCAATAAGATATCACAAACAACTTCCCATTAAACTTGTGTATATGAAAACATTGAAAATTTGAATCTTAGAAAGTATTTTTCCTCTCATTCTATTTTATATAATGTAAAAATCATTTAAAAATTCATAATAAATGAGTTATTTAGATAAATTACCACCCAAAAACATCACAAGTTCTACCACTCTAATCAATAAAATCACAAAACATATTTTATTTTTAAAATAAGGGATTATATAATCCAAAGAAACATTTTACAACATAATGTGTAACCTTACTAATGAGAATAATCTCACCTCTATCCTTAAATTATCTTTCATTGGTATTCTTAAATCATTAAATACACCTCTCTATGTGAGGGACATGTCACTAAACTAATAATCTATTCCTTATAATTATGAAAATAAATAAATTCAATAGTGAAATATGAAAAGTCATATACTCAAAGAAACCAATAAAAATCAATTAAAAAACATTATTTTCCCTGAATCCCCATTTTATGGAATCAATACACCTAAAAACCAAACACTAAATTTTTATTTAAATCCTCACACACCAAAACCAATGATCATAACAATAAAATAAAAACGTATAAATTTTTTTAGGCATATTTAAAATAATTAATTACAAACTCAACACACAATGAAATAATATCCTTTACATAAATGGTCAGAGAAATCCACCAAATTCCACAATAGAGGCAAATCAAGTTTTCTCAAAATTGATCTACCATTATCCTATTGAATTCCCTAAATCATGATACATAATACAAAATTTATAATAAATATTCCATCCAATTCCACAAAAACATAGATGGTTTGGGTTCATAAAATAAGCAAAAAGACAAAAGAGAATGAAATATAAGAAAAATTACCTTCAACCCAAGGTTTAGCCAACCAATGGTGGAAAAAATACACTTTGAGAGGGAGGAAATACTCTCAAAGTTACTATGGAAAATTTGAATAGATAAATGTTTTATTGTGGGAAAAATGAGGGAGGTGGGAACATTCTTAACATGAAATATCAAATCACATTTAATGTGATGTAGGGTGAACATGAATAAATTTGAAAGCTACACATTCCAGTTTATCCAAAAATTAAAAATATTCATAGTTTCTAGGAAAACCATTCACTTCCCAAGACTTTTTAGTGAAATAGACATTACCTTAAAAGTTGGGAGTTTCATTCCTTTTTCATTTACTAACAAACCTTCTACAATCCATGAATTCTTTAGAATGTTTGGAAAACTAATCATTTCTTCTCTTAAGACAAAAATTCAGAAAAATATTTATAAAACCTAAAATATATATTCTATACCAACAATAGGGTAACTAAAACTCTCCCTATCATTATATTTACCAGAATAAGGTGGAAAAAAATAATCATTATAGGGAAAAATCTCTAGCTACTGGGGATGAATAAATAATTCATACCCCTATGGTTCTTTCTAGATGTGATCGTGATACTAATCCTTGAATATTAATGGGATAGATGGACCTTGTAATATCTTATTCTGAAAATTAATGATCTAAAATAGTTCATGAATAAATGTTTAATGTTTCTCAGGAAAAGTATGATACCAAAGATCACATGAGATGGCCCTGGATCATACATCATTAATTGATATATATAGAACACATTATGATAGATATTGTTCCAAGGATATAAAGCTAATTAATTGTTCACATCCCCAATATGTTCAATGATCTCAAATAGACCCACATATATAGTTTATAATTTTAATTTTTTATTAAGTCTATGATATCCAAACAGAAGAAATAACTCAAGAATGACATGATCCAAGATCATGAATTCCATGGAACATTGATGATGATCTATATAAGTTTTTTTTCTAATTTTTTTTCAGGAATTATTTTATTTTCTGGTTATATGTTATCCATAGGACACTGTATGATACTAGGTCCCCCAAAATATGTTTCATCTATTTATACCTAACCAATAGGAGAGAGAAAAATCTGTTATAGTGTGTGTGGGAACATAATACAAATATAAACAATATCATCCTCCTATTATGTTTTGATTATCAAAAGACATTTATGTTTTATCTAATATGCATGTGTATGTTTTTTCGGTGAATCATATAAAAAATAAATGGTTGAATAAATAAAGGATAAATTGAGGCTATTATATCTAAAACAAATGACTATAAAACTATAAATGTTATACTAAAGAAACAAGTGAAACTACTAAAAAATGAATTGGAATTATAATAATTAAATTTTTAAATTTATCTTATTTTCAGAGACTATAGTAACATGTGTAATTGATCAAGGAAAAATTATAATTAATTATCCCTAAATAATCTATCAATTCATAAAAATATATAAACCAATCAGATTTTTGATGATTGGATAAAACTATATTTTAATTGAAAATTAATTTTTTTTGCAAACATATATTTAATTCCATTGGTTAAATTTTCACATATCAAATAGATAAAAAAATACCTATTATTTAAAATAGAAAGATTAATAATGATAATAAGAGAATACATGTAAAATCCAATGATTATATTGACAAATGTTTCAATTCTTAAATATATATAAATGCATAGGGATACTTAATTTTAAATTTTGAAATGTTTATCGATTGATAAAGATTTAAGAAATAAATATATTGATAAAGATTGATTTTGAATTTTGATACTTCTCATTTCCCATGTACTAGATCTCCCCTTATTTTGAAATATATTTTTTTAGATTTACTGAATTTATCTTCATCTATTATTACATAACATTCATTATTTTATAAATATTAAATGGACCTAATTTTTTTACCTGGAATATTTCATTCATTTTTCTAATGAATGAAGAAATCATAATAATAAGAAACTTTTACCTTATGATATTCTCATGCATGAATGTGAAGAACCAATGTAAAATAAAATAATAATAAGTTTCATAAAGATATGAAACATAACTTAGAAGACATCAAGCCCCCACAGACTAGTGAATGTTCATAGGGGGTGTAACACTTAAAAACTATAAGAATAAGTAAACATATTTTATTACAAAATGATGCGGTGTAAATAAAAGTACATATTTGTTAAGGTAATTATAGATACAAATATAAAATATTCAAAAAATTTATGAAAGCACAATATAAATCTTTTTTAGATCAAATTATCTAATTAACATCACAAAAATGAGATATATAGTATAAAAGTAATACTATTTATGAAATTGACATTTTTATCAACTAAAAATGATATGTATTATTTGGTGTATTGGTATTAACTAATATATAATAAGAGTAAATATGATCATTGGGTATTATGACTTTTAGTGATATAACTAATATAAAGTGACCATTTGTGTCATTTTATATTAACAAGGGTAATTAAATTGACCTGATCCATCAAGACTTCACCTAGGCTAGTGGTAAGCCATGTTTCCTACCTCATGCCCTCCACCAACACGCAAAGGGTAGGAAACTAGCCCCATGATGGAATAAAAAACATGGGAGGCCATATACAATACCACCATAATATAAAAACATGTTTATGATATACAATAAAAGCTAATATCCCCATCATAAAAATATATAACAACTAAACTATATAAAATGAGATCATGGGACATCAATAACATGAACAATTGCACATAAGAAAAAATAGAAATGGAAATTAGTTTTCCAAATATAATAACCACTAGGTAAAATTTGACCGTAGTTATGATTTAATACTTCCTATATATAAGGTCTCCTATAATAGACTACATTAAAAACTATCTCTAACCGAAACCATTACTACCAATTGAGAAATAGATTTTCTAAATACAGTTTCTCCATTTCATCCAATTCCATATATAAACTACGAATCATCTGTAAAAATACTACACATGTGGACACGAATCCCACATAGGGGTGAGTATAATGATACCTAAAAAGACACCCTATGAAACAAAAAAATTAAAGATAAAACAACAAATAATCTCAAACCAATGTCTAGGGAATAATAGTGGGTATCCCAAAAGAACCAAATATTCTATAATGTTAATAAAACCATGGGAAATGAAAAAAAAACACTATCATAGTTTAACTCTATATAATGTCTTATCAAATAATAAATTTGTGGTACTTAGGGTATTATACATCCTATAATTCTTATAGTTGATAGTATGACTATAAACCATTACTGTAAGGCCACCACATAGTCTAAAAAGGTATCCAAAATATCAAAAGAATTTAAATACTGACATATAGTATGATCCATAAACCTTGACCTACTATCCATACATAACATCTTTTCCACCTCTCAATAATTATAGCAGGCGACCATGCCTTTTTGGGATACGTTTTTAGAGTACAATGATGTACTTCACCCATATAGAGGGCTAGACTCTGACATATTGGGTAGTACCTAATCTATTGATGATGTAAATTTCTCTAACATATGAGGGTGTAATGAATCCATTTATTGAGGACCCTAAAATAATATATAGGGGAGTACCTAAACTCCATCATCACATGGGTGACTCTTCTATTCCATGTACATGTTTCTATGGGAGTATCCAAAACCCCTTAAGTGGTGGTTCATGCCTGACATTCAGAGGAGTAATAGATATATACATTCTCCAAACATATCAACTACCACTTTTTGTCTCTAAAATTAAGATAAGACCATATTACTATCCATGCTACTTTGTGAACAACTTCCAATGAACAAGGAAAACATACAGTTGTTTTCTAGGTAAGAAAATACTCATAATGGATGCCCATATTTCCAATACCATTATTAGTGGAGATATTACATAGAGTAAATTAATTATCCTAGTACATGGTGTGTCTTGAGGGGTATAAAACATCTAAAGATGTAGGAAAATTCTAGTTTTATACTGAAGAAGATCACCTCATGTAGAATACACATACACAACATGTCCACTATGCTAAATGGTGTGTATGGATAAAAGAAACATGATTTAATATTATGTAATAAATTGGAATTTTACATTATCTTTACATGAAATACATGGTGTGTGATAATTTACATAATGTATAAAGTACTCAGGATGGTTATCATGTACTCTAGGAATAAACTGAGTATTCATGCAAGATGTACATGATATCACAGGGGATACAGAATGTGTAGTTCACATGGCTAATCCCTCATTTTATTTAATAATATCTAGATAGAAGGAATACATATCTATTCATACACATTCTAGGATACGTGGTGAGTATAGGTGATCTACATAGTATGTGAAACTTGGTGCTATTACTAGGTGTGTATCTCTATTACCTGGAATCCTATAATATTGATTTTAAATGAAATGCAACTATGAAAAAAAGGAATGTATCCCAGTCTACTTGGACAATTTTCCAGTTTTCATTTATATCTAATACACAGGAAAACCACAAGACATGGAGTACAATACATGTGATATTTTATAAAATGAAGAAATGGTAAATTTGTGGAATATTACATACAAAGAATTTTTTTTATATATACTATATTGATAGAAATCCTTATCTGTTAGAATTGTTATCCTAATCCGGGGTATCCACTAGTTTTAGGTAGTCTAAGGTGTTAAGTAGCTTGGGGGTAGATCTAGAGTAGGGTAAAATGTTTGTTAATTTTTAGAATGAGCTTATGGAGCCCCACCGTCTATCCAGTGAGGTCCATTGGCTAACAGGTGGTCTGTCCAAGAGGACATAATCATTGTGTGGACCAACTAGCATGAACGTTGTTCCCATTGTCCAGTAGGTAATGTTTATGAGTGTGTGTTTTAATTAGAGTCAATATCATAATTTCACCAATCCCCGTATTTCATCCTTATCTCTTCTTCCTTATCCTAATTCAAACTAGGTGATAAAGTGTCCAACCTTATTGTATATTTTTGTTTCACTAAGCTTAATTTTTGGGGCGGAATTTCATGTTCAATTCATTATTGTTGATTCCTATAATAAATTATAACAAAATATCACCCTGAAAACTAGTATTCCCTTTTAATTTTGTTATTATAAACATAACATGATGAATTTTGGGTTGTTCAAAGGGAACCCATGCATCAGTATTGATTCAATCTGTATGTCTTGGTTGTTTATATTTTGTTGAGACTGAAGTAGAATGTCTTTAACACTTTATGGAATTCCTATAGGATTATTTACCTTGAATTGCATGTTCCTGTGTGTATCCTTTTGATAAATATGTACTTGATGTTAGAATTATTAGGTGAGGTCTTTATTGATGATGGAAGTTCCTTATAGGGGGAGTAATGTTTGTTTTCCATGAAAAATATGAAAATAATCCACACACTGAGAATGTTTTTAGGGATATTTTGACAGACATTTTTTATTGGGTTGATCCTTCTAGGCCCAATTGAGGCTAAGTAATCCAATATAGATTATTTGGGGGGGGGGGTGAATCTCATTTATTTATTCACTTGGGAAACTATGGAAAAGTTTCATGTGTCTATGATTATTGTGGGGTTTTCCACTTAGGTATATGGGTATCAATAGTTTTATTTGGTCTCAGAGTGGGTTATATTGTATTGGGTAAATGGGGAAATGTCTTTGGTGATGCTTCCATTATTAGACATTCATGGTGATGATGAATATAAGTGAGGTAGTTTTTCATGGATTTGGCTATGGATATTGTGAGTGGGATGTTGTATTGAGGTTATGATGGTGAATTTTCCCATTCTTGTACATGTTGATGTTCAGGCTTTGGCATGTGAGCATCATCCCTTAACCATATGGGGATGGTATGATGAAATTTTTTGACTTCCTAAAAATCCTTGGTATTTGTTAGTGTGTATATTAGGCTTCCCGAGAACCTCTAGGTTTGGCTAGTTTGATGATTTGGATACTAAAAAACACTTGAGATGGACTGGTATGATGAATGGGCCTCCCAAGAACCCTTGAGGTGGGACAGTGTGATTGATTAACATCCCTCAAACCTACATGAATGAGTTGGAGTGCATGATTGTCCTCTCTAGAGTCATCAATGATGGAATATGGTTTCATGATGGGACCATGGCCTATAATAATCAATGTGACAAGGTTATCATATGGTTAATGGTTATAATAGTCTGTTACATCCATAAATTATCCAAATAGGTAGATATAGTGTTTGTGGTGTCATGGTTAGTGCATGTTGTCCCAAAGGGTTATATATTTATATATATATATTTTTTAAAGGATGGGACCAAAGCCTCAATTTATTATTTAAAGAAAAGGCCTCTTTTAGACTGGGTAGAGGGAGACCCATTACATGTCCCGAAGACCCAAGGCCAAGTGGCCTGAATACAAGGATTGAAAGCCCATAAAATGGCCCAAAGGACCTCGTAGTGAATAGTACTGCTGCAGTACCCTCACTACTATAGTCCCTGCTACAGTACAACCGCCGCTACAGTGCCTGCTACAGAACAACCGCCGCTACAGTGCCGCCGCGGCTACAGTACGACGCCAGTTCCCTACTATAGTGCCCCTAGAAATTCTCCCCTTCCTAGATTTGATCCTGGATCTTTTGGAATCCAAGTAGGAGCCTGTACCACTAGGGTACAGACTCATTGGCCATGTACTCCTCCATTTATAATATGAAAAAATTGGTTGTCTCATACTTGGCTTATACCCACACCTTTCACAGAAATCATGATGTGTACAAAACTATTGTTGGTTAGGTATTCAGATGAGGGTTGAGACCATATCTAGGGAAGTTGTATAGGGGGACATGGTTGGTTGAGGTGATGGTGTGATAGAATCTAGGGTCTTTATTGATATTCCATTTTCATTTTTTCCCATAATTTATTTTAAATTATCTTCCACATGTGTGGGTCTCTTCTTGTAGCTGTATAACCTGAATCCCATCTGTTATAACATGTGTTGATGTTAGTATTATTTCTTCACAATGGTTCCATTGTTATAGTAATTTTCTATCTATTATCAAGGGAATAGATTCACAACTATGATGCTTAATTCCCCACCACTTGTTGAAACCCTCTAGCATATGGGGAGGCACCCAAGAGATCACATGATTCCTCCCCCAAACTAGATCAGGTTATCCAGGTATGTTGGTATAATAAAATTTTATCAGAGTAGTTTTTTCCATTGTTCGTATATTTTGGGATGGTGAAAAAATAGTATGAAATTTTTATGAACTCATAAGAAACTCATTCCTCAGATTATATAAACCAAAAACGAGTGAAATAATATATTTCTAAAGATATTGATTGAGGTTTTATGCTTCACTATTAAATTTTACTAATTATACCTTGTGTAATGAATATGATTTCTTTAATATGGTTTTGATGTTTATGATTTATTGGACATTCTATTAGCCTACTTCAAAATAGTGGGTGGGTTCATGCATCATGGATATGAACATAGATTAAACTTTTATATGTCTAATTACCTATGAGTAATAAATAAAAAATTAATTAACTTTTATTAATAAAATATTTGATGTTATATTGAATACATTATTAATGAAATATAATTATTTTATCTAGGTAATGTTATATTTTTTGTACATGACTGTGACTAACAAACTAGAGTTGGTGACATGGACTTGATCCTAGGATAGGAATGTGGGTATTTTTTCATCCTCTTTTCCACTGACATATTTGATAGGATGGTATGTTTGAGTATGATATACTCTATTATACCAAACTTAGGATCAAATATATAAGTATGAGATTCTCAGATACAAGGGGGTGGGGGGGTGAGTTGTACCTTTTAAAATTTCCCTACGGAAATTTTTCCTAACCAAAATTCACAATGCCTCTATGTTCTAAAGACTTGCGTGATTCCAGAGAAGTGATTCTGGAAATGAAACTTAACAAAAGTTTAGAACTACTAAGATTATACCTTAAAGCATATAGATTCTAACTAAATCAGAGTACAAGTAAGGAAGTATAAGAAAGTTATAATTTCCTTAACAATACAAAATTCACATTGGAAAACAAATTAGTAACACTACAAGTAACAAACAATAACTCTTTTAACCCAAAGATAAGGGTATCCAAAAACCATGGATAAGAGGTCCCTTGATTTATAATTTCAAGAAAGTATGTCTTACCCACACCAGGGAAATCCCTCGATACGAAGATCAGAGTCTGTCTTGCTATCCCCGAAATCCCTCAACTATTAGGTAGTCGACACCTCTGTCTTCCTATCCCCGGAAGCCCTCTATTATACACAGCAACAATCGAAGTTGCACGAAGAATTTCTGCATGAAGCAAATTTTGAACAAGCTGTTCAAACATTCTGCACGATGATTGAGAGTTTATAAGAGCCACTCTTTCTAGAAATCACTTCAACAACATGTAAGCACATATGTCAGAGTTGTGTCAAAGTTCTCGCTTCTTTTGAAATGAGCTCCTATTTATAGGTGAAGCTTTAATGGTCAGCTCCCTCCTCCAATGGTCATATTTCTCCTTGAATTTTGGACTGACCTATACACGTGTCACTCAAACAACGATTAATTGATAACTGAAGGCACGACATCATTTTATATTAGAACATGTGTAAGAATAAGTAAAACTAATGTTTAGAATGAATGTAAATAAATTTTCAGAATGTAAAAAAAGAATGAATGTTCGTTGTCTAACTAAAAATAGAATTTGGAGTCTATAATAAAGAGATATTTGGATTCGGTTTTGTAGGAATTTGGAACCAGAATTCTATAGAATTCCAAAGTCTGAATTTCAAGGAAATATAGAGTCTTGATTATCAGTAATTCAGAACCTAAACTTAAATATTTCGGAGTTGAACTCATAGAAGTTCTGAGTCGAACTAGTAAAAGTTCGGAGTCGAACTTATAGATGTTCATAGTGGAACTAGTAGAAGTTCAGAGTTGAACTCATAGAAGTTTAGAGTCGAACTCATAGAATTTCAGAGTTAAACTCATAGAAGTTCAGAGTCGAACTCATAGAAGTTTGGAGTCGAACTCATAGATGTTCAGAGTCGAACTCATAGAAGTTCGGAGTCGAACTCACAGAAGTTCTGAGTTGAACTCATAGAAGTTCTAAGTCAAACTCCTTGAAGTTCGGAGTCGAGATACGGAGTCTTAAACATAATGCTTCATATCTAAGTATTATATGATTTTATGGTTTTTTAGTTACAATCTGAATTTTAAACTTAGAAAAGTAATGTGATTGAAAAATGAAAACAATGTAATGATACATTTCCTTTGGGAAGGAAATTTTCCTTAAGAAAATGAAATAGGGAGTAAAAAGGGATTTGCCTAAAGATAAGGTGTTTTTGAGTTTTCAAAACTTAAAGTAATGGAAAAATCACAAGGAAACCCATAATGACTCAAAAATCTATCCCTTTTTGGAGAGCACAAACATATTTATGAAAAAGAATAAAAGCACTTAGAAAAATTAAAACTTATCTCCCTTTTCATATGGGCAAAGATGAATACGTCTAACTCTCCCTTAGACTTTTGAACTCTAAGGATCGTATTCTGGATTTTCCAGACTGGGATTTGTCTTGAGTATGGAAATTTCTTGTACTGATAAACTCCTACTAAGATTAACTCCCCCTTACTTAGGGATACAACTTTTACTTACGAATATTTTTTATTCTCTCCTTTAGAATTTTCCTTCTTCCTTTTTTAGTTTTTTTCCTTCTACCCCTTTGTGATTTTCAAAAAGAGTTTGAGGGAATAGAAAAGAAATATGGTACCTAAGATATTAGTAATGACAACCAAACCAGAAAAGCCACCATAATTTTATTATAATTGGAATAATTTTTACAAGGAAAATAAAATGAAAGAAAATATTGGATTGAGTTTATTTTTTTTCCTTTTCCTTGGGCAAGATCTTCATCACAATTGTCTTCAGCTTTTTGAGATCTTTATGATCCTCCTCAGCTTTCTTTTCTAAGACTGTGATTCTATATTCTTCAGCCTTCAGGACTTCTGCCTGAGCCTTCAGCAACTCCACTTGATTCACTATCTTCTCTTCCATCTCGGTCTGGAGATTTCTTTCTGATTTCAACCCTTGAGCAACATAATTCATCTTTCTATTTAGATCTTTGACATTTTGAATCTGAGTATTTTTCTCTAGGTTCAGCTTATCCTGAAAACTTTCTGAAATATTTTTGATTTTGTCATCCTCAGCACCAAAAGCCTCATTAACATCTAGTTGGAACTGATCATGTTCTTCCATATCTTCAAAAATCTTCTTAGACCAAAGAGTTATTTTGCTACATGTCTTTATATGGACCTCGTAGTTGATAATAAAATTTTTATGCTCTGCTTTAATCTTCACACATTTATCAATTACCATGGATAAGGATTTTGACTTCTGATTCAATCTATGCTAAAGCATCTGGAATATGGAGTCTATTGTTGGAATGATCGGAAAGGTATTTACCAATTTATTTAGGGACTCAACCAAAAAATCATGTCCCAATGAAGATGACTCTGAATCAGACAACTTTCTAGAGAGATTTTTCTTCTTCTATTTCCACCAGCTTCCTTTTAGAAGAGCCTTTAACATGCTTCTTCCTTATGAAAGTATTCTTTGGGGTATCAATAAGCATTTTATTACCCTTACTAGTTCTCATAATGGCCTTTTCTTCTGGAGATTCATGATCACTGTCAGATAATTCCACAATCTTGTCTTCATCAACCTTTTCTTTCTCATCCCCAGCCTCAATATCTTCTGGATAGTTAAAGTCATGTTTATGACTTTCTTATTCAGATTTTTTTTCACCTCCTCTTTACCTTTCTCATCATCTAAGGGTGTATCCAATTTTGAGGATCCGACTTGAGAAGTCCGGAGTGAAAACTTCTCGGATGGGGTTCCCTTATCTTGATATTCTTCGATTTTCCTAATTACATCATCAGAACCTCCAATCATCTCAGCTTGTTGAACTTCCTCCACAACTTTCTGACCTTTCTTTATTACTTCTTTCTGAACTACCCTTTCTTCATCAACGTTATCTTTAGATTTTTCTAGAGTCATGAAGTTCTTCCCCAGAGTTTCTGATAATATTTAAACCAAGAAATACTTCGGAATATGAATATTCTCGGAGGATATTTCTGTGGCTTTCAAGAGATATTGAACAATCTCTGCCTCTAACATCTTCTTCTTTATCTTATTCTCTTTAGGTTTCTTCTCTAACTCATCAGCAGTTTTTTCTTTTAAGTCCTTAGCCTCAGCAGGGTCCAAACCAAAATGTGGCTCCCCTTCTTTCCTCTTTTCTGTGAGTTCTCTCCACTTTTTCTACCACCTCATATGGGTATTATTTTTTAATTTTTGAGTTTTGGAGTTGAAAATTCCACTTCCTTAGAATTTGGAGTTTTACCTTCAACTTCAACTTCTTTCAACTTCATTATCTTTCCAGCCTTCTTGGATGGTTCAGATTTCTCTACATTTTTCGAAACATCTTCTGTGTCCTCCTCTGGAAGATCATTAAACTCAAACGTCTATTTTAAAAAACCAACTTTCATCCTCTTTAAGGATTCATCACTAATCAGAATTACATTGAAATTTCTCGGTTTGGAGATGAAATCAACCTTTAAAGAATGAAGACACCGAATAATAAGCTTGGAGAGAAGAGCAGGATACATAATAATTTGAGCTTTCAAATTCCCATTCCTGATTTTCTGAATCGTAATAAGGATGTGCCTCATCAAATTGATCTTTCTTAGATTTACCAATAAATACAAGATGTAAATATCACTTTTCTTTAAGTTATCATAGTCACCTCTTCTTGGTACAAAAAACCCTTGAAACAAAAACTGTAAAATCTGGTTGTTCTTAGATAGATGTGAAATCTTTGATGATTTGTCATCTTTGATCCCAAGGCTTTCTATATCTTTCACCTTGCTAAATCTTCCTTGCACATCTGGTAGCTTATGGGAGAAAAATTTGGCTTCTCCATCACATGAGAGCCCCACCATGCTCGCAGCCTTGGTGTAAGAAATCTTGTAAATCTACCCATCGCTATTAAAGGAGAAATTTTCTATGCCATCTTATTCAGAGAAGGAAACAAACTCATAAAATTATACAAGAAAATACATATAAACAACATCCTGATCCCCTGGCATCGATATGCAGAAATCTTACCATCCATTGAGCTTGATATTCTTAGAAATAAGAGAATCATACTTACTGAAAAAGTTCGGATGGACCATCCTTTCCCTAGAGACAAACCAACTTGAGATTGGCTTCATAGTAGAAATTTCTTGAGAAGTGGATTCTACAGAAATTCGGAATGGAGGAGCACTAAAATATTTGGAACGGTCTTAAGAGAGATGGGAAGAATTTCAACAAGCGAGAGCTTGAAATCGATGCGGGACAACCATCGGGGGTCCCCTTTATATAGGCGATGGTGGTGACCTTTAAACCTCCAAAACCAATCTAACGATTGAAAAAATCTCTGATCTAATCTGACAGTTTAAAACATACCCATAAGGAAATCTTGAATCTGATCTATTGAGGTTTTAAAAACATTCGGATTTAAGAAGAAATGAATCCGAAAAATTTTAAAAACAAAGGAAACTACCAGCAAGTAAAAGTGTCTACGAAAACGTAATTATGGAAATCATACCTTTCATATTGGATAAGAAGATTATTCATAATCGGTGATATTCTTCTTGAAGAAAATTTAACTAAGAAAAACCCACTATGGAAAAGTTTTATTACAAAAGTTTTGAGTACCAAAACTCAATTATGAAAATTATGAGTAAGAAAATTCTCATTACCAAAACTTCCATTATGAAAATTTCTAGTACGAAAATTTCCATTACAAAAATTTACAGTATGAATATTTCCAGTATGGAAATTTCTGTTACAAAAATTTCAGTACAAATATTTCCATTCCGAAAATTGTCATTACGAACAATTTCCATTCCTAAAATTGTCATTACGAAAAACTTCCATTCCGAAAATTTTCATTACGAAAATTTGAAAAACTTCATAACAGATGTACTCCCCCTATAAAAAGGAGTTTATTACTGTAATGAGATTGGTTCAAAAAGAAGTTAATTAAGGAATATTACCTTACAATTATCATTTCTAACTTCTGTTTAATGTATTCATATCTATCGGAGGGTAAAGATTTTGTGAAAATTTTAGCAAGTTGATCTTGTGTTCAGATAAACTGAAGAATGATAATTCCTTTTAGTGTGTGATCCCTAAGAAAGTGATGCCTAATATCTATGTGCTTTACATGAGAGTGATGTGCAGGGTTTTTGTAATGGGAAATGGCACTACTATTATCACACAAAATTTGGGTCTTAGTAAAACTCAAGCCATAGTCTATAAGTGTGTGTTTCATCCATAAAAATTGAGCACAACAACTTCCAGCTGTTACATATTCAGCTTCAGCAGTGGATAATGCTACAGAATGTTGCTTCTTGCAAGACCAAGAAACTAATGAATCTCCTAAGAAATGACAAGTTCTAGATGTACTCTTTCTATCCATTCTACATCCACCAAAGTCAGCATTTGAAAAATGTTTTAAGATAAAATCATTTCCAGAAGTATAAAATAGTTCAAGATCCATGGTTCCCTTTAAGTAGGGAAAATTTCCTTTTATTGCCTTTAAATGAGATTCCTTAGGATTATATTGATATCTAGCACATAAGCATACTGAAAAAATCAAGTCTGGACGACCAGCTGTTAAGTATAGTAAGCTTCATATCATACCATTAAAAGATGTTTGATCTACTAGTTTCCCAGCTTTATCAAGATCAAGTGTGTTTGATGTACCAATGGGAATACTAATACTTTTAGTGTTATCATATCCATACTTTTTAATAAGATATTTAATATACTTATGTTGAGATATATAAGTTCCTTATGGTTTATGAGAAATTTGAAAACCAAGGAAAAATGTTAACTCACCCATCATACTCATTTCAAAATCAGATTTCATTAGATCCGCAAAGGAATTAGTTAGAGATTGCTGAGTTGAACCAAATATAATGTCATCAACAAAAATTTGAAAAATCAAAACATTTTTCTTATCTTTCTTTATAAAAAGGGGTTGGATCTGCATTTCCCTTAACATAGTTATTTTCAAGAAAAAATCATGTAAGTCTATCATACCAAGCTTGAGGAGCTTGTTTAAGGTCATACAACATTTTGGTAAGTCTAAAAACATGATCAGGATGTTTTGTGTCCTCAAATCCAGGAGGTTGTTCAACAAAAACTTCCTCTTGAACATAACCACTATGGAAAGCACATTTTACATCCATTTGAAAAGGCTTGAAATTGAAGAATGCTGCAAAGGCAAGTAAAATATGAATAGATTCAAGTATAGATACTGGAGCATAGGTTTCTTCATAGTCTATTCCTTCTTGTTGATTATAGCCTATAGCTACTAATCTAGCTTTGTTCCTAAAGATGACTCCATTTTCATCACAGTTATTTATGAAGGGCCATTTTACTCCAATTATAAAAGTTTCCTTAGGTCTTTCATCCAAGGTCTATACGTTATTCCTTTCGAATTAATTTAGTTCATCTTACATGGCTTTAATCCAATTATCATCACCTAAAACTTCATCAGTGATTTTTGGTTCTAATTGGGAAAGGAATGCTAGATGTTCAATTTCATTTATTAAGGAACTTCTAGTCCTTATAGGGTGATTCACATCACCAATGATATTATCACTGGGATGATTCTTTAGAAAAGACTGATTTGGGTTTTGTAAAACTTGTTTATCAACATAGGGTAGGAAATATTCTAAGGTAAATGTTTTAGAAGCATCTTCTTGAACATTTTACTTATCAAAAGGATTTTCTATCATGGGTTGATAATCAGTTTTTGAAAACACATCTGAGGATGGAGGTTCGGTTTGTTTGAAAAAAAAGGATTAGTTTCATCAAATTTGACATGTACTGTTTCTTCAATAGTACAAGTGTTTTTGTTGAAAACTCTATAATCCTTAGAAGTTGTGGAGTAGCCTAAGAAAATTCCTTTATCATATTTTGGTGCGAATTTTTGTAAATTATCTTTAGTATTCAGAAAGAATACCTTGAAACCAAAAAACTTAAATAGGAAATTTTAGGTTTTCTTCCATTCCGTAACTAAAAAAGTGTTTTATTAAGAAAAGATCTAATCAAAACCCGATTTATAATATAACAAGCAGTACTTACGGCTTCAGCCCAAAAATGTTTGGCTACAGAATACTCACTCAACATGGTTCTAGTTATTTCTTGAAAAATTCTATTTCTTCTTTCCACAACACCATTCTGTTGAGGTGTTCTGGGTGCTGATAAGTTATGAGTAATACCTTTTCTACTAGAAAAAGATTCAAAATCAGAATTTGGAAATTCTCCGCCATGATCACTATGAAAAGTTTTCAATGAATGGTTTTTCTCATTTTTTACTTTGGATCTAAAAGTTTTGAAATAAGAAAAATCTTCAGACTTCTTTGAAAGAAAATAGACCCATGTAAATATAGTGTAATCATCAAATAAGACAAATACATAATACTTTCCCCGAATGCTTCCAGTTTTTGTTGGACCAAAAAGATCCATATGAACCAATTTTAGTGAATCCGTTGTTGAGACTTCACCGATTAATTTAAAACTTGATTTAATTTGCTTACCATATTGACAAGGGTCACAAACTTTTGAAGAATAAAATCTAAGCTCTGGTAGATCATTAACTAAACCTTTTTTAGAGAGTTTTCATATGTTCCTAAGGTTAGAGTGTCCTAAAAATCTATTCAACAACCAAGAATGGTCTTCCATTGCACTAAGGCAAGGTAATTCGTGGCTCCTAAGCTCTTCTAAGTTTAGTGTGTAAACATTCTCCTACCTAATGGAAGAAAGAATAAATTCTTCCTTGGAATTGTGTACTAGGTATTTATCATCCCTAAAATTCACAAGGTAACCCTCATCACATAACTGACTTATGCTAATGAGGTTGTTCTTAAGACCTTTTACAAATAAAACAGTTGAAATCAAAGATTTTCCAAGAAGAACAATGTTACCTATACCAATAATTTCTCCCTAAGCACTGTCTCCAAAATTTACTTTTCCTCCTTTCGTCTTAATAATATTTTCGAAATAGTTTTTGTTACCAGTCATATGCTGGGAACATCAACTATACATGTACCATGTATTATTGTTGGTACTTTCCCAATTTTTCTGAAAATAAGAAAAATGTTAGGTTTTCAGAATTCAGACTTTCTTGGATCTGTAAATCTCAGAAAGAAAAATTTTGGGTACCCAAATATTCTAAAAAAAAATAAGCCTTATGAAATCCTAATTATTTGGTTTTGTTTAAGGAAAAATTATTTTCCCAGTGACCACCAAACAGACATTTAGTATAGAATAGGGCACATTGAGGAACAAAGTAGTTGTTACTAAAAATTGGTTTAGAACTTGTGTAACCAAAACCAGAAGTATTCCTTCGAGGTCAGATTTGTGAATACATTTTATCAAAATTTTCCTTACCTAGGGTAATATTTTACAAACACTTCCTAAAGGAGTATATTTAGTATTTGATTTTAATAACTATGTTCTTGTCTTCAAAAACAATTGAACTAGAGTTAGGCTCGATAACAACTTTCTTCAAAATTACATTTTCTAGATCTTTTTAATGTTTATTCTTCTTTGAACTTACATCCTCATGATTTTTCGAAATACACTCAAAATATGCATTTTTCTTATCAAGATCTTTAGAATGATATGATATTTACTTAGTAAGAAAAGTATTCCTAGAATTTTCCTTATCATGTTTTTTCATGAGTTTTGAATTCTCATTTTCAAGAAGTTTGGATAACCTAGAAACTTCTTCAAAGGTAGGTAAAGTATTATCTTCATCAGAAGAGGATTATTCATCTAGAAAGTTATAATATTTACTATCATTAGGATTCAAAGAAACATTTGTCATAGATTCAACATTGTGTACCTTAGACATCAAGCAATGATTATCAATAGGTAGCCTGGTTAAAAGACCAGGATTCATCTATCCAGAAGATTCATAATTTGAAGATTCATCTGAAGAGTCTCCACCACTAGCACTCCATGTGTCATTGTATTTCAACACTTTCTTATCTTTGGACTTGTAATACTTCTTTTTTTCCTAGAATTCCTTTCCTTTCTTTATTTCTTCTTGAGCAAAGGAAAATCCGGTCTTATGTGTCCATCCCTCTTACATTCATAGCATGTAACTTCAGAATCCCTCTTGTCTTTCCTTTCCTTCTTCTTGTATTTAGATTGAAAGTTCCTCTATCCGGTTATCTTGTTCATCCTTCGATCAAGATTTTCTAATTCATTTTCTGAGGATTCACTTCCACTAGATTCGAAATGGATAACAACTTTCTTAGATCTGGATCTAGTAACTCATTAAGGAGATTTATCTTTCCTGTGATTTGAAGTTATAGTAAAAGAAAAAATACCATTACAATTATTATTCTTTATGTTGTCAATGTCTTTCTTCATTCTAGTCTCATGTTTAAGAAGAGTTTCAAATAGTTCATCAAGATAAATTTGAGTAACCTTTCTGTTTTCATCGATAGTAGTTCTCTTTTATTCCAAATCATTGTGCATAATATCTATGATCTTGTCAACAAGGGATTCATCATCTAAAACATTGTATCCCATTAATTGTAATCTATTCACAATAGTCATGAATATCTATTTCACCTTAAAAATTGGTTCTCCATAAGTAAAATTAAAACCATGATACTCAAATA
Source organism: Viscum album (assembly GCA_963277665.1). Taxonomy (NCBI): domain Eukaryota; kingdom Viridiplantae; phylum Streptophyta; class Magnoliopsida; order Santalales; family Viscaceae; genus Viscum; species Viscum album. The sequence goes on from OY728152.1 coordinate 1,622,523,105, forward strand.
TGAGCATGGATCTCCTAGTCTCAATCACTTTTGATGTTCCAAAATGTGTAACTTCAAGTTTCTTCCATATACAGTTAGCTGTTTCACAAGAAGAAATTTGGGTATATATGTTCCTATTCATTGAACGAAGAAAATTATTACGTACCTTAGAGTTGAGATGGTATTCATGCTTTTATTGATTATTGAAGGTACTAACTTCCTTGTCAGGAATTTTATATCCTCCGGTAAGCATGACAAAGTTATCTACTCTAGTATTGATAATGAATGTCTTCATTCGATCTCTCTAATACTTGTAATCATTACCATCAAAAACTGGTGGTCAAGTAGGATTTAGGTTGTTGATAGAACCAACATTTAAGCCTTCTATCCTTAAGAAAAACATTGGCACACAAACATGTTAGAAGTATAAATCTGTAAACAAAAGAAAATATTCTAAGCAAGAAAATTTTTATCTCTAAACAAAAAGTGAATCTGAACTATGATTTTGAAAAGTAGATTCCAAAATTATGAATCTTTAAATATGAATACGAATGTTCAATTACGAGAAATATAAGGGAGAAGATAAAACTTCTGAATCTAATCGTGAGATTAATTCAGATGGAACCAATGCTCTGATACCAATTGATTGGATGGTATGTCTGAGTATGATATAATCTATTATACCAAACATAGGATCGAATATATAAGTATGATATTCTCATATAAAAGAGGGGGGTTAATTGTACCTTTTAAAAATTCCCTAAGGAAATTTTGCATAACCAAAATTCACAACACCTCTAAGTTTTAAAGACATGCTTGATCCCAGAAAAGTGATTCCGGAAATGAATCTTAAAAAATGTTTACAACTACTAAGATTATAACTTAATGTGTATAGAATCTAACTAAATCAGAGTTCATGTAAAGAAGTATAAGAAAGTTATACATTCCTTAACAATACAAAATGAACAGTGGAAAAAAAGTAGTAACACTACAAGTAACAAACAATAACTCTTTTAACCCAAAGGGAAGGGAATCCAACAACCCTGGATAAGAGGTCCCTTGATTTATACTTTCAAGAAAGTCTGTCTTACCCACACCAAGGTAATCCCTCGATACGAAGATCGGAGTCTATCTTGCTATCCCTGCAAGCCCTCAACTATCAGGTAGTCAACACCTTTGTCTTCCAATCCCTGAAATCCCTAGATTGTACACAACAACAATAGGAGTCGCACGAAGCAAGTCTGCATGAAGAAAAGTTTGAACAAGCTGTTCAAACTATCCGCAAGAAGCATGAGAGTTTATAAGAGCCTCTCTCTCTGGAAATCACTTCAACATCATGTAAGAACAGATGTCATAGTTGTTTCAAAGTTCTCACTTGTTTTCAAATGAGCTCCTATTTATAGGCGAAGCTCCAACAGTCGGCTCCCTCCTCCAAAGGTCATATTTCTCCTTGAATTTTTGAGGGACCTATAGGCGTGTCACTCAATAAATGGTTAGTTGATAACGGAAGGCATGGCATCGTTTTATATTAGAACAAGTGTAAGCATAAGTAAAACCGATGTTCAGAATGAATTTAAATAAATGTTAAGAATGTAAGAAATGTATGAAAGTTCGTAGTATAACTAAAAATATAATTATGAGTCTATAATAATGAGATATTTATATTCTGTTTTGTTGGAATTCGGAACCTAAATTCTATATAATTCCGAAGACTGAATTTCAAGGAAATTCGGAGTCTGGATTCTCAGGAATTTAGAACCTGAACATAAAGAGTTTGGAGTTGAACTCATAGAAGTTTGGAGTCGAACTAGTAAAAGTTTGGAGTCAAACTTATAGAAGTTCAGATTTTAACTTTTAGAAGTTTGGAGTCGAACTCATAGAAGTTAGGAGTAGAACTCCCAGAAGTTCGGAGACGAACTCATAGATGTTCGGAGTCGAACTCATAGATGTTCGGAGTCTAACTCACAGAAGTTCAGAGTCGAACTCATAGAAGTTCGGAGTCGAACTCATAGAAGATCGGAGTCGAACTCATAGAAGTTCGGAGTCCAACTCATAGAAGTTCAGAGTCTAAATTCAGAGTCTTAAACAGAATGCTTCATATCTAAGTATTATACGATTCCGAGGTTTTTTAGTTACAATCTGAATTTTCCACATAGAAAAGTAATGATATTAAACAATGAACAAGGGAGTAAAAAGGGACATGATTTTTGGTATTTTCATTAATGTCATTTTGGGTTCCCCCTTACCCCTTAAAAGGGGATTAGGATAATAAAAAAAGGTAATTTTCAGTCATGTAAGGATAAATTTCCTCGTGGAAGGAAATTTTCCTTAAGAAAATTAAATAGGGAGTAAAAAGGTATTTTCCATAAAATAAGGTGTTCTTGATTTTTAAAACATGCAGGAATGAAAAATTCATAAGTAAAACCTTATTTACTCAACAATATTTAGTGTTGATGTTTTTAAAATTTGTTTCGAAATGGGAAATTTACATGAAATATTATGTTTTAAATTGATTTCAATGGATTTCGGTTGTGAATGGGGTTTATGAATATCGAATGGTTAGGGAAAAATATTTTATGGATTATTTTCAATGGAATTAGAAAATTCTAAAGGGTATTTTGTAGGTTTGGTTCAATACTTGTTTAAAACATTGTTATTTATGAAATGATTTTGTGTGGGTGATTGTTTGGGGTTTATTGTGTGATTTTAAATGGTAAATTATATTTATATTTTAATGGCTTCCCAATGGTTTAAAAAAAGTAAGTCAAAATGTGGTTATAAATGATATTTCAAATGGAAGAAGTCATTCGGCTTGACAAGATAAGATTTGTAGTGATGATCATTTAACCCATTAGAATTGGATTTTTAAGATGTTCACGTGGGACCATTTTTGAGCCTAATTCTTATTGTGTTTGATTTTGATCATGTCATGGTGGGTAGGTTTTTTCTCTTATTCTTGAATTGAGTGGTGGTGTACGGTATATGTGGTTTGGTGAGTGGCCTCCTAGAGGGAATGATATTAAAGGTGGGTTTCTAGTTTGGGCCAAATGTGTTTGGTTAGTGATGGACCCATGGAAGAGTTATGGTTGATTTTTATGTGTCGTGTAATGGCTATGTGGCACCCTCTATTGGGAATTTTGTGGGTTTGATTGGGAAAAGGTGATTGTGTATTCTCTGGGCCTTCGAGGATCCTCTAGCGGTTGTTCTAGTGGGGTGTTTTTAGGGATAGATACACATGAGTTAGATAATTGTTGGGAGATGTCACTATGGGTGGATAAAAAGTGTATCAAAGGGTGAAAGTTGGGATTATAGTGACTTATGACAATGATTTCACTTTTATTCCATTTTTTTGTAGTGGTTACCGAGAAGATTAGATTTTTTGACCATTTAGGGGAATATGAGTGGGTTTTTCTCCTCACCTAAGGTGATTGGTAAGTTAGATGTTTCTAATTATAGAAGAATGATATTGTGTGAATTTAGTTATGAAGAACCCTCAGTGATGATTCATGATCGGCGAGGGACTGAGAATTGGGTTTGGTTAGGCGATGATTTTATTTTATTGAGCATGAGTTCAATTATTGTTTTTATGTCTTGGGTGAGCCTCGAAAGTGAGTTTTGAGAAATTTGACCAACTAATAACTGATGTAAAACTACTTATAGTGGTTAATGGTGTGAACCAAGTTATTTGTATTTTGAAGGGTTAATGGTTGAATGTTTTAATGGTTTAGAGTAAGGCATGTAGTTTGATTTTTGGTTTTGGTTTTTAAACCAAGGTCGGGTCTTGGAGAGAGGTCAGGTCATTATTTTTCATTGGAGGGGTATACTAAAAATGATACATGATAGTAAATGATCAAGATGAGAGGTAGAATTGTTGGTAATATTAATATAATGAATTGGTTATTTTTTTGAATATCAAGGAACCTTGGGTTTTTAAATGGGTTCTTAGAAAATGAACTCTGAGTGAGTATTTGGAATTAGATTACAATGTTGGTTAGAAATTACTATGAGGGCATTGGGTATGTTTGGAAGATCCTCCAAGGGTAGTTCCCTGGTGAACTAAACTTGTAGGGTGTGTATCATAAAATTATCAAAATATCTATTGTGAATTCCTGTAGAGTAGTTTAGTGAAATTATCCAAGATTTTTCAGATTAGAGACATGTCCAAGAACATTAGTGGAGTGTGGTGGTTAAATGGTTCTATTAAGGATAAGACTATGGAATTGAATGAAGTGTTATATTCAAAATTCATTGTTATTAATCATTGTTTTTTTATTCTTATGTGTTATATAATCAGGGATGGTATGTGATATATAATTAGTTGGAGAGGTCTAGTGGCTTTGTGAAATTTCATCAAGAGAAGGAACTAATTCTTCTATTGAATATAAATGGATGATGTGAGATGAATAATTCATCATCATATTCAGTTGGGATGTGGATATTATGGTTTGATGATCGAATTTTGGATGTTATCATAATTATGGTGTATAAGATCTTGGTGTTGTGGTAGTGAAATGCTAGTTTGTTGGGTTTTTGGATAAAATCACATGTTTTAACATAGTATAGTTGTGGGAATGTCTTGATGGGTGGTGGTTTGGTGGATTGTTACCCCTATGAATGAGGGGATAGAATTTACATTAAGATATGTGATTCCAATGATGGAACAAAATATGATTTATGTTTGTTTCAGTAAGGATGTTGTGGTTGAGGTTTAATAATGTAGGTGGAGGTGGCCATTGGTTTTGGTACCTATTTTCCTTTGAGAAGTCATGGATTGGTTGTTATCATAGCATGATAGTAAGGAAAGTGGAATCATTTCTATGAATCTATTGGATTTTTGTAAAGGTAACATGTCAGGTAAGGTTACCATGCTATGGAGTATTGGTGTTTGAGTGACAATGGTAAGGATCATTTTATAGACTAATAATGATAGAATTTGGGATTCATGTCAGAGTGACATGTATTAGAATTTTACCTATGGTAAAGAGTTGTTCATGGTGGTCTATGCATGTAAATTGAAAAATTATAACAATTAATTGGAGATTCCCATATGAATTCATCCACAATGATATATTTGTTTGAATTAGTATCAATGACTAGTGGAACAATATATATAACATTGGGTGGGGTGATGATAAGATTAAGTAATGTTGATGTGGCTCATGGATGTGAGAAGGACTTGTGCATGGGGTCTTTAGCATGATTCCAATTTTGAGGAAGGTACATTTTTTAAGTGGCATCCAAAATGATTTTTGGACTAGAAATGAAGAAAGGGATACTAGGAGTGGTAGAAAAAGTTGTTTGAATGTATAGTGGCATGGATGTCATCTAGATATAGGATTTCATTAATAGATATTGTCGACCTAGAGGCCAGCTGGTGATGTCCACTGGATCTCCACTGGCTATTCCAGTAGCCCAAAACCACTTCCTGGACCCACTGTCTAGATACTAATATCCATCAGCAGACCTATGGGGCTCATAATTTTTTTTATTAATTATTGGATATTCTATAATTTCATAGATCCCTCTATTTACCCATCCTCCCCTCCCCCTAACATCACTTTAACTAGGTGATGATGGGGCCTCCCTTATTGGGGATTATGGATCCACTAAGATCATTTCTTGAGTGTTTCATGTTCCATTAATTTCTTTTGGTTAATAGAAGAAATTATAAATCCATATCATGCTTATTCTTCTATTTATATCTGATTTTTCATTACAAAACACTAATTTGGTGAATTTAGGGATTTTCTCATGGAACTAGTTCTCTGGACTTGACTCAAGAGGCTATTCTTGGTAGTTTAGCTTCATTGAGCAAGAAGTAGTAGAACCATACCATTTTACAACATTCATATAATACTATAGGCCCCCAATTAAATTTTATGTGTATGTATCACTATACGACCTTTTTATTTGATGTTAGCATGAGTTGAAAAGGTTTGTATAGTAACGAAACAAACTATTAGAAATGAAATTTTCTTTTTGAATGAATAAGTGACTTATCAATTAATATAGTTATAGTATTCTATATTTAAAATACCATTAATCATCATGATCATTGATAATATAACCATTTTATAGTGGCCATTAATATTTGTATATTGAGGGTTATTATAAAGAATAATTGGCACTCATAGAGTATGTGATGAACTATATTAGTAGGATCATACCCTATAAATCAAATTTATTGGAAAATCCTAGGGATATTTCATCACTAGGATTTTCCCTTGACCAAGAATAAGTTGAGATTCAACAAATAATGAAAAAAATAAAACATTTATGGGATAAGTTCAAGCCGATCAAGATCACAATGCAAATCATGAACATTGAACCACCCAAAGAAAATCTCACCATCACACACTACCCTTAGGGAATTCATTGGAGTAAAAAAGGGCTACGTAACTATATCGTAATATTATGAATTTATACATTTAATTTTAAATAAAAATCACTTATAATTATACATATTTAATATTTCTTTTAAAATGATTATATAATGAGATTGATAAAAATTATATTTTGATAAGATGGAGCAAAAATTGTATTTTTGTGAAACATATAGTTTCAAACAAGAATGTCTTTTTAATGAGTGAGAAAATTTCATTAATAAAAATTTTTTAATTAAATTTTATAACGAAATGATTTTTATTATACACAAATTATAATAATGTTTATGGAAATCTATTGTAATTTTTATAAGGGTCAGAAAACTATTATTGTCTAGAAAACAATTATTCCTCAATAAATTACGATTTTCATTATAAAGATTAAATAATAAAACATTGAGAAATATTTTGATAAATTAAATATTAATTTTTAAATCAAAACATATAAATTCTATAATTATGATTTTTTCAAAATATTCAGAGAAATTTGAATTTTTGGGTAAATATTAGATATGTTATAATTATACAGTATGTATAATGATGTCATAAAATCCAAGAAGAGTGTTAGAAAATTTGATAAATATTTTTAAAAATAAAAATTATGATTCCTCATTAAAATAATTTGTTTCAAGGTTATTTGAAATATTTTATAAACCCTTAATGAACCCTCCAAAACTATAACATGTATTATGGTTTTCAATTGAATTATTTATAAAAAATACACATGAAAACATCACCAAGGGAATTATTTAAATATATTTTGTTCTAAGGATTATAAAATAATTAAAATTGATCATATATATTAGAAAATATTGAAAACAATCATGGTAATATTTTTAGTTCTAGCTTATATATCAGATAGGATCCAAAACCTTTGTTTGGAAATTAATAAATAATTATCCTTTATTTTTCGATGAAAACCCACCCAAACTCCCATTTTTCATCAGTGAATTCCCTTTAAGTAGGATGTCATTATAAATTTATTTCTCTAGATACCTCCCAATATTCCCCATGCTCTAAATAATATCATACCAATCTTGGATAAGTGCCCTCTCAAGTAATGGGTCCTCTTCTTCTCCTCTTCAATCAAGAATCGTCCTCCAATGGCCCGAAGGCCTTCATTTTTTTATTGATTTTAATAATCCACCATTCAAGGGGTGAGGTGGAACCCTTACAAGGCCCATAGGCGTAAGTATTACATGGCCCATATGCCTTAGAGGAATTCATTGCCCGTAGGCTTCAAACATTACATACAACCCAGACAAATTACTTAGAACTGCTCCTCCCCAGCATCTTCATCGTGAAATCAGCTCTCCACCTTCGCATGGCTATTCATATAGGCATTCCCTTGCATACACAGGCTTGTCTCGATAGTAGGTTCCATACCCTCTCATTCTTAAAATCCATTCATCTTCTGTTGTGGTGAAAGCTCCTTGCTCATCCTCCTTGTAGAGCACTTTACTTGTAGGTTGTTTGGTTTGCATATGAACTTAAGGTGGATAGAAGGCCTTGAGGTGTCCCAAAGGCCTTACTGACCCAAAGTCTTGGGTGGCCCAAAGGCCTTGCAGGACTCAGGGGCCAAATCGGTGGCCCGAAGGCCCAAACAGGGGCATATTCCTGGCTACTACACTGCCAAACAGTGACGAACAGTGCCAATAATATCATTATGATTCCAATTTTATGATATATCCCTTTTATTCTCATTAATACATTCTATAAATATAAATGTATTCCCAATATGATGTGATTTTTTATGCAAAATATTTGTGTAGGTATTACATTTCTCCAATGGGTAACGTATTAATATCATTAGGTAACATGTATTTTTAATGTGATTTTATCCTAAGAATGATGTTTTATGATTTCATGCATATTTTCCTTGAGTTATATTTATAATTTCATGCATTGGGTTTTTGTCACATTCCCATGTCTCCTTTATGATATTATGTTTTATCTTTATTTATTTTTGATGATTATTATTTCCACCCCTATTATATTATCTTTATATTACAATTTAATCAATAGTATTGATTTATCTTTTTTTATTAATTTTATACTCTAGTATTAGGATTTATATCTCACAATTTTCTCATATATATTCTCAGGTTATGCCAAGCATTTTTAAAATAACTTTGGGATTTCAGGGGAATGTTAACGAAGTTTTCAATAATTTTATATTATTTATATTTCATGTTTTTATTCCATGTACATAATTTCCTAATAAAAATTAGATTCAAAATCTTCTATTATTGTATAAAATATACCCTATGGTATTAAATCATGAAAAAAGTGTATTACGTTCTAGGTTATCATAGTTGGTATCATGTGAAATTATAGTTATTGTTGGGATAAGAATTAGAAATAACCAATAAAATTCTTAAGCATATGAATAAATAATTCAATACAATACTAAATGTTGATAAATTATAGAGTATGTGTGTTTTAAGAAAATATATCCATGTATGGGTTCTATAGGTAAATTTGGATTTGACATAGTGGTACCTAGGGGTAATAACATGAAAAGGGCACATTGAGATAGACTTCATCATCACCCGGTGCATGAAAATGGGACTTTCTGTGCACTTTCATTGAAAATCCAAGGGGATATTATTAGGAAAAATTTCGATCTCATTACAAAAAAATATTAATGTTACAAAAATACTATTAATTTTTAATGTTAGGTAATATATTGTGGATTACATTGATTTCATCATATAAATTCATAGGATAAAAAGTATATGTCAATTATGTGTTTTCCCTTTAATGTTAATGGTTTATTATTTATGTGTTAAATAGTTTTTAAATAATGATCCCTAATGTTCCATTTATTTTTAATCAATGGATTTAAATAAGAGAAAATGAGCTAAAAATAAAATTTAGGGGCAATGTGATGACTTCCCAAATGTGATTCCCAGCCCAATGGGAGTAGAAATAAAAACATTTTGAGAATATATTTCCAATTAACTCAACTTTTGATTCAATAAATGAGTGAATAAGAACACTTAAATCCCCCTAATAATGATAAATATGTAATTTATACCTTTATGTGTCAAATTACTCATACTTTTAGTGGATATTCTGATCCGTTAATCATAGAGAAATGGATAAACTGTATTGAAAAGATCCTCTCTATCATTCAATGGTCTCGTCATGAAAAGTTCGTACAAGTTATTTCTTATATAGAGGAAGAATCTTATAAATGGTTTATATTGGTCAAAAATATTAATATCAGGGATGGGATAAAAGAATAGAGTTTAATGAATTTAAGTAAACAAATTTTGATAAATATTTTCCTTGCACTATTCAATATAAAATATGAAGGTATTTCTTTAACCTCGAGAAAATAGATGATAGATTCATTGGGGTGTATGAGGAATGAAACCTAATAATTTAAGAATACAACTATGACTATATCATTACCTTTAACAGTAAAGTTGATAATTTCTTTGGTGGGATAAATCCCAGTATAAAATGATCCTTATCCTTTCGGGAATTTAAAATCTATGAGGAATCTATATGACGCGCCCTCAAAGTCAAAATGGATATTTTCAAATACCAAGGATATCATGAGAATAATAAGTAAAAAATAATATTTTAATTATATAGGTAAAATAGAAAGATATTATGGTGGGAATAATTTCAGTCATCCAACATGTCTAAAGTGTGGGAATAAACATCATAGGAATTACATGAGGGGAATAGGAAATGATTAAGGTATGGGAATGAAGGGCACATAGCTAAGAATTATCAACGAGATAAATACAACAATTGGATAGATTAAAGGAATTATTTGGTCATCCCTCAGCTTATTATGAAATGATTCAAGTAGAAGAAACAAGTTACACTATGCGAATCAATTCCCTAAGATAAGGGTTGTAGATGACAACAACCATTAATTCCTAGAGAGAAAGGGAGAGGGCATGTCATCACAACTTCAGATATTGATCTATATAATGATGTGGTGATATGTAAAATTTTTATTCATTCAATAATAGAGAAAATAATTTGTTATTCTAGTCCTATTAGTTATTTCATATCAAATAGGTTTAATAGAACTTTTCAAACACCACTTAAAAACATTTTAGTCGAGTTATCAGTGAAGATGGAAAATGGGGGAATTATTTAATACAAAGTATATAACTCATTCCTCATCCAAATTTACATTTTTAATTTCATAAGAAAACCATGTGATACTTCCCTGAGTAGAATATGATGAAATTATGGGAATTAATTGACTCCATATATAAATTTTTTACATAAATTTCCAATAGAATGGAATCAACCTTCATATCAAAAAATCACACACCAATTTGATACAATTTCACGGAGGGGAGGGGGTGGATCTGGTTTTATACCAACATCTAAAGGATATATATTATTTACATTAGAGAAAGAATATATTTTCAAAATATATGATATTAATGAAAAAATAATCCTTGATTAAATTCCCATTAAATGCAAATTCACTAATTTATTTATCGAATAATTTTTTGGTCTTCCTTGCAACTGTGAGTTTGAGTTATCAATTGATCTAATTCCCATATCATTGTAAATATTCATTACATCATATATAATGCCTCTTACTTATCATTAGGATGTGAAGAACCAATTATAGGATAATTTGGGTAATGGGTTTATACACCCATATACTTCACCATGGGGTGCATCGATCCTCATCAATATGAAAACAGATGGGTCAATGCACCTTTAGATTAATTATCATGATCTCAGTAGGATCATGATAATGAAAAAGTATCCCAAGATATATATTTATGTATTATTTTATTAAATACTCAGGGTACAATACTTCTATAAAATGGATCTTAAGAAATAAAAATATAAGGAAAAGGCACATAATGGAGATATCCACAAAGATTATTTTCTTGAATGTTATGGGCAATATGAGTCCATAGTGATGCCATTTGGACTTACAAATTCTCTAGAATTATTTTAAACACAATTAATAGATTTTTTGGGGGTTTCCTTGATGAGGTTATTTTATAATTCATAGTTGATGTTCTTATATACTCTATCATATAAGTGGAACATAGGCTACATTTTTATATAGTACTAAAGGAATTGGAGAAGGAAAAGTCAGAGAGCATAGTAAATATGATTTTTCGTTGGATAAAGTAACTTTATTCAAATTGTTTTCCCAAAAAATGTGTATCTATAGAATCTTTATAAATATAGATAATTTAAGGTTGGACCATATCAACATATATGATGTAAATCCAAATTTTCCTTGGATTAACTTTGTAGTATCATCGATTCTAAGAAACTGCTCATTATTTTCAATCCATATACCCATGCTTAATCGTGTTGAAGTGATGTTTTTCTAGACTAATGATTATAACGTGAGAATAAAATAGTTTTTTAGGAGACTAATCACTAAACAAGGACACAAATTACCTACTAGTGGGGTGGTATTTTTTAACTATAATGATGTATAGAAAAATAGATTGGGTTGTGTACTCATTCAAGATGGAAATGTGACAAACTATTACTCTAACAAATTAAATACCCATGAGAATAACTACACAATTAATGATATATAATTGGATGCAGTGATATTCATATATAAGGTTTAGAAAAATTATCTCTATAGAAAAAATTGTAACATATATATGAAATATAAAATCCTCATGTATATATCACACAGAAGGTGAATAATATAAAATAGCTAAGGTAGTTAGTGATGATCAAGGGTTATGATTATTCCATTCATTACCATCTTACGAAATAAAAAAGGGGATGATGATTTGGGTAAAAAGGATCCCAAAACCCTATCTTTCCGGAGGATTTTAATTGATCCAATATTAGTGTCCATGAAATAGATGGAAATAGGAATCATAAAGGGATTTTCATCATACCATTCTCAAATAACAACTAAACAGTACATCATTTAGAGGATTAGAGAGGCCCAAATAGATAATGAGTAGCTAAAAAAGATGACAGTGAATATTTTTGAGTTCATATTTACTAAATATGAAGTTATAATATTTGCAATCATAATGTGTTTCCAATAAGAACAATAACGGAAGTGAGAACTTCTGGATGATGCACATAGCTCATCCTTCCCAATTCATCCAGAAATTACTAAGATGCATTGATATTTAAAAAAATAAAATGGGATATTTTTAAGAGGGATATTTTAATGTTAGTATCATGATGAATGCAATAAAAAAATTCTAGGATAAATGGTAGAATTATAAGGTTATGGTGAAACCCTTTCACATACCAGTATGTAAATGGGAAAACATTATTGTAGTTATTGTCATAGGACAACCCAAGACCCCTAAAATAAATTATTCTATATGGGTGGTAGTCAATAGACATACTAAGTCATCATATTTCCCAAATATCACGGAATATTCATCTCTTGACCAACTAACCATGATATACATAATTAATTTGGTAATATTTCATTGAGTTCAACTCCCTTTATAATCTTATTGAGATCTATGGTTGACCTCATGGTTTTGGAGAGGCCTTCAGAAATCATTGGAAAAAAAATATCTTCAACAATGCTTATTAACCTTAAATGGATTGTCTGTCTGAAAGGGCTATTCAAAATTTGGAGGGTATACTGAGATAATTTTCAATATATTTCCATTGATGTTAAGACTATCACCTTCCCCTAGTGGAGTTCTAATATAACATTAGATTCCATTCTAGTAATGAAATGGAACCTTATAAGGCTCTATATGGGAAGTTTTTTAGACTCTAACATTATAGTATGATGTTTTAAAGAGGAATTTGATGGGACATGATCATATCCAAGAGATTATTGAGAAGGATCAAACAATTCAATGTTATATGGAATATTCATAATATTGACAAAAAGTGCTCTGTATAAAATTTTCAAAGAGACATATAGTTTGATGTTGTAGATAAAGTGTTACTTCATATATCATCATGGAAGAATTTCTTGAGGTTTTTGAAGAAGGGAAAACATAGATCTAGATACATGTCCCCTTTGATATCATTGATCACAATGGAGAAGTGTTCTATCAAAAAGCACTCCTACCTTACCTATCTGATGTACATGATACATTCCATGTATCCATATTGTGGAAGTAAACACCAGAATTCTTACAATTAAAAAATATAGATGTGGTTACATTGTATAATGAACTTTCATATGAGGAGTATCATGTGAGAATATTAAATCGTAGATAAAATGTTCTATGAAACAAGATGACTCACCTTGTCAAAGTGCTGCGGAAAAACCACATGTTTGTTGAAAAGACATGAGAATCAATAGAGGTGATGAAACATAGGTACCCAAATCTATTTTAGTGAATCAAATGAAAATTTATAGGGAGAAAATTTTGAAGGTGGAAGAATGTAATGACCTGAGCTTTTAAAAATGAAATTACATTTTTAAATGAATCAATACCATATCATGTAATCTAGTTATAGAATCCATAGGCACTATTTTCATTATTTTGGATAGTTATAGTATTATGGATTCAAAATACCATTAACCATCATTACCATTGATAACATATCCATTTTATAGTGACCATTAATATTAGTATATTAATTGTTATGTTGAAGTCCAATTTATATAGGTTAAAGAAGTAATGGCCTCGACTAGAAGAATCATACCTTATGAAGCCCATTTATCATACCTTTTGTAGGAGGTAACATCACATAGATTTACCCTCGACCAATTCCAAGATGATATTGCATAACTAAATCAAGAAAAAAACTATTTATGGGATATTTTCATGCTCATAGTGATCATGAAAAAAACTATATATACTGAAACACCCTATGAAAGTATCACCATCAAAAACCACACCATTAGAGAATTTAGTAGTGTAAATAAGGGATATGTATATAAACCCCAATAGTATGATTTTTTAAATTTTATTTTCAATAGAATAGTTATTGTATTTATTAATTTTTATTATTAATTTTAAATGATTAAATAAATAGTTTAATATATATTTGATTTTGATATAATTAAAAGGAAATTATATTTTGGGTAAATATATAATTTTAATAAAGACATTGTTTTTTATGAATTAAATAATTTTTTTAATAAATGATATTTTAATAATAAATTATTATTAAATAATAAATTATATATATAAATTATAATATAATTATACAAAGAAAAATGTATTTTTTTAAGGTAATGAAAAATGTTATTGTCAAGTGAACAAATATTTTTCAACGAATAGGGATTCTTGAATTAAAAGTGTAAATTTCCTTATTTATAGAATTAATCTAATAAACTAAATATTACTTTTGGAATCAGCATGTTCATATTTTCGAATAGTTTATTTTTAAAAATTTTCATACAAAGTCCAATTTTTATGTCAAAATTAAATATGTTATAATTATATGGTATATATTATGACATAATTAAATCCAAAAAAATGATGTTTTAAATATAATAATGGGTATCCATGACCAAAATTATGTTTACATTTAAATATTATAAGTTTTGGGGGCTATTTAATTAATTTTATAAACTCTCAATGAATCTTGAAATACCTATATTTTATTTTATGGAATTAAAATCAATACTTAATAAACATGACTCACATAAACAACAAAAAGATCATTATTATAATGTGTTTGATTATTAATCTTATAAAATAATGAAAAAACTCTTCTTTTATAGAATTTATTAGAATTAATAACGGTAAGGTTTGTGGTTTTGAATACTTTATCATATAGAGTCCAAACCTATTTTTGGAAATTAATAAATAATCATACTCTCTTTTTCTATATAAATCCATATAAAGACCCATTCTATAACGACCTAGACTATTATAAATAAAATTAACCTTTTGATTTAATTAAATATCTCATTATGTATATGGTTATAGAAAAAACATGAAATTATTTTTAATTATTATATCTAATTGGATTTAAAATACATTTAAGTATCATTATCATTGACAATATAGTTGTTGAACTATAATCAAATGATAGGTATAAATATTGGTGTTTAATAGATCCAGTTGACATATAAAAAGAATTTGATGACCACAAATAGTAGAATCATACCCTTTTTATCCCATTTATCAGATCATTTGTGAGATATAGCATCACTGTGCTTTTCCCTTGATGAATCCCACACCAAGATACAACAATTTAAGAATGAGTCAAACTATGTATGGGAGAAGTTCAATTTCATCTAGATCAATGACCAAAACATGTTTGTTAAACTGCCCCATGAGATTCCCACCATAATAAACCTTAATCATAGTGGTTTTTATGGTTTATTAATGGGATATATATCAATTCATTTCCAATATTAATATGTACATTATTTATTTTAGAGTAATAAATATGTTTTCATCCTATTATTGTTACATTGTAAAAGATGTGTATGTTGATATAAGAAAGAAAAAATATTAATTTTTGTTGATTTTCAAATTCAATTAATGATCTTATTAGTTAATGTATTATGGATTAAAAAAACATTATAATAATATAATTAAATAATTTTTATGATAATATATTATTATGATGTCAAATGTAATTTTTATAAGGGTACAAAAACAGTTATTTTCAAGAAACCCAACATTTCATAATAAATGTTAATTATATATTCAATATGAAAATATATATATTTATAAAATTATTTAGATAAAATTAATATTCTTTTTTGAATTAAAAATTCCAAATTCACAAATTTTTAAATTTTAAATTTTTTTTCAACTAGTCAAATTTTTAGGTAAAAATTAAATATCATATAAATTTAATTTTCATTCCATGACATCATAATGACCCCCAAGTTGTGTAATAATTAATATAAATGGGATACAATACCAAATAATTTTTCCCTTTAATATAAAGTGATTTTACGTTTTATTTATTTATTTTTTCTAGCCATTATGAATCGTCCAAAATCTATAAAAATATTTTAAGGTTTTACAATCATATCTTTAAGATTGCGGCTCACCTCCTCATAATCAAGGGTATTATTTTCATTATTTGTGCCCTTTTACTTATAAAATAACAAAACCCACTCCCATTTGGTATAAAAAATTTAGAAAAAATCATGGTATGGTTTGTGGTTTTCGATATTTTATTATGTAGAGTTCAAAACCAAAATAATAATTAATTCCCCCTCATTTCCAATATAATCCAACCCAACCTCCCATTCTTGTTCACTAAAATACTTGGATAACATCCATACTCTGACCTCCACTCTTTAAAGAACTCCCAAGCTACCCCCAAGCCCTCAAGAATCCCCTCCCAAGCATTTGGAGTCCCACACTCAAGTAGGTGATCATCACCTTCCACTTCTCCTTTTAATTCAAGAGATTTCTTCAGAATGTGTCTTCTTAACTGATAATTTTTATAGTGTATTTTTTTTATAAAAATTACCGTACTTTCAAAATTGTGTTATTTTAATTTTATATCAGTTATCCTCTGTCATATTAAACTTTACCTAATCTGTTACTATGCTGAAATTCTATAAGGGATTTCTCTCTTATAATTTCCAATAAAGAACTTCTTTATATTATGATTCTTTGTTTCCATTTGTTCATGTTGTTTTATTTACAATAATTTTACTACTATTATAATATTTATGTACAAATTATGAGATATCCATTTTCACTCTCATTAAACCTCTCATGAACCTTTATATACACCCGTTACCATGGTGAAATTTCACAAGGAAGATTTCTCGTTATTCTCTTTATTCATGTAACTTATTTACCTTATGAATTTTATCATCATTTTATTATGATAATATATGTTATTAAATACCCATTTAATGTAAAATTCATTTAAATTTTTTGAGATACTCATTTTCTATCATTGAATCATTTTATGAATTTTTATGGGACATCATTATGTTGCTGAAATTTCACAATAATTTTCCTAGCCAAGACAATTGTATGCGGAATAAAATAACCTTTCCTATCAATAATATTCAATTTTATAAACTTATAATTCATTTATTAGGGATATATATGTACTTATTCAACATTACATGATTTTTAAATGAAATATTATGTTGAAGGATTCCATGTTGCATGATCTATGTGGCACACATAAGCATCGAAATGAAATGAATGTGATGGGTGACCCATAATTATATATCACGCCACTGTATTGAGTAATATTTTGTATCATGATATGCCATGTTGGTATAGGGAGTGATCCTGATTCTTTTATGGAACTTTTATTATCTTTATGGCTTCATGGTTTCGCCCTGACCTTTGTTTATGATCCAATGTTTTATGTCACTTCCACATTTCCCATGTTATGATTATCATGCTATATCATATACCATTGTTCATTATAATGATTCCTACTATTTTAATTTCCCATTTATATTCAAATTTTATATATTTTCATATTCTCTTCATGTTATTCCATTTTTTCTCCCTTACTAGCATTTATATATCACCCCTTTTTTATGTTTGAACCAAGGTTATCCAATGCAGCTTAAAATGCCTTGGAATTTTACAATCATGTCAAGGAAGTTTTTTTCAATAATTCTATTGTATCCCATGTTAAAGATGTTATTATATGTACCTAATTCCCAAATACACAATACTTATTGATCTTTTAGGTTGTATTTTGTGTACATTAATTTAATAAATCATGAATTAATGAGTTATAAAGACCTAGGATGTTATAGTTTGTATCAGAGAAAATGTTTATTTATTTTTGGGATTAGTATTAGAAACCTCTAGTGATTGAATTAGGTATAACACTATGTATATGAAAAAATTCATATATTTTGGTAAGTATAGTGTAATTGGTTTATCAATAAAATACATCCCTATCTGGATAAAACAAGTAGAAATTGTTCGGGCACATATATACCTTGGGGTAAAAACTATGAAAAGGCCTCTAGGGCCCAACTTAGGGTAAATTGGAACATGAAAAATGGACTTACTATGCCCCTAGTTTTATAATCCCATGGGATATTAATCGTTAAATTCACAAGCTCATTAGAAACCATTATTATGTGAATAAAATTAATGTAAAATTATATCAGAAATAATATACAATGGATAACATAGATTTTATCCTATAAATTTAGATGTTACGAAAGAAATGTCAATTATATGTTATCTGTTTAATTTCTTTGGATTCATGTATATGTGTTTAGTTGTTTGAAAAAAAATATTACCTAATTCTGTTATTGGATGATGTAGAAGGTTAGAAACAGAATAAAATAGTGAAATTTAGGTTTATCATCCATAGTTATATGCAATCCATCATATCAAGAAAGTCTAGTAGAACTATTCAAACATCTCAAAAAGCATGGATGTAGACATATCAATTAAAATGGAAAATGGTTAAATTATTTCATCCCATGTATATAACACCTCCCGAGTTAAAATTTGTTAGCTGAAATTTATAGTGAACCTTGTCAGACTTCCTTTTCTAGAATTCGATGCAATTATAGTCATGGGTAGGCTTTCCATCTATGAAGACAACACATGTTATAGTCAGAAGGAAATAAATATACATATTACAAATAACCCATGATACTGTAATACTGAAAGGAGAATCCTAAATCATATTTGTCACCAACATCTCAAGAATAAATATTATTTCCCTATGAGGAATTGTATCCAACTCAAAAGACTTAGTCTAAGAAAAGAACCATCCTCAAAGACATGTTTATTGTGAGGGAATACGCTGATGTGTTTCCTAATAAAATTTTTAGTCTTCCTCCTAACCGAGATGTGGAATTTTCAATCAGGATCATACATGGGATGTTACTAATATCCAATATTCCTTATAGAGTTTTTTCTTTAGAAAATGAGGAGATAAAGTAACAATTACATGAGAATCTAGATAAAGGGTTCATGCACCAAAGAGCTTCACCATGTGGTGCACCGAGCCTCTTCATCAGGAAGAAAAATGGGTGAATGTACCATTGAATGGATTATCTTGAACTCAATTAGATATTGATAAAGAACAAGTAACCTCTTCATCTATTTGGTGACTTGTTAAATCAACTATTTAGATAACAATACTTATACAATGAGGATCTATAGTTGGGATATTAACAATTTATGGTGAAGAAGGAGGATATTCTGAAGAATATATTTCGTATGAGGTATGTGCACTATGAGTTCATAGTGATTCCTTTTGGGTTCAATAATACACGATAAATCTTAATGGACACGATTAATAGAGTCTTTAATGATTAACGCAACACATTTGGGGTATTAGATAGAGATGATATTCAAATATACCCTAATTCTCAGGATGAGCATGGGGATAATATGATTGTTGTGCTAAAGACCTTGTGAAATGATAATCTTTATGAAAAGTATAGAAAATATGAGTTCTGATTGAAGGAAGTCCTTTTCATGGGGATTATTATCATAAGTAATGGGCTATATGTCGAACCTTAATAAATAAAAGCAATTAAAAGATGTTTTAGGCCAATATTTTTAATAAATATCCATAGTTTATAAGGGTTAACTAGGTATTAACTCCGAATTGTGAGAAATTTCTCACTATTGTCAAAACCCTTTACTAATATAGCATTGAAGGGATTAATGTTTTTATATAATGGTAGGTGTGAAGAGAGATACTTTGAACTAAAAAATAGGTTTATCACTGCCCCTAGTGTCACACTACCTAGAAGTGGAGAACTAATCATAGTAGTGATGATCTAAAGAATTTATTGGGCTATGTGTTAATATAGAATAAAAAATTCATAGCATATGATTTATAGTAGTTGAATGTTGGTGTACAGATCTACCCAAAAAAAAGATCTGGAGTTGGATGTAGTGATTTTCTCTCTGAAAATATGTCTGCATTATTTCTTTGTTCAGAAGTGTGAAATAAAAACCAATATAACAGCCTAATATATTTAATCACAACAAAAGTGTTGAATATGTGCCAAAGAAGATAGTTTGATCTGATCAAGGGCAATGACTGGTAAAATCACTACCATAAAAGAGAAGAGAATGTGTATTTATATGCTCTAAGTAGAAAGGATCCATAAATACTATCGGGGATGATAATTGATATAGTTCTAATTATCATATATTTGAAACGAATGTGAATGGGAATCATAAAGGATAGAATATCATATAATCATTTCACAAATTATTGCTCAACTTTCTCTCCTGGAGTGGTTCATGGATGATCAAATAAATGATGTGGGAATTCATAAGAATGTAGAAACTATAAGGAAACCGAAATCCTAATAGATCAATGTTATTGAAGAAGTATTTTTGTGAATTGAGTCAATACTATATGTTCCATCAAATCCTATGTTAACGAAGTATCTGTTGGATGATGCTCATATTTTGAATTTCTATATTTACCTATGAAGAAAAAGTTGTATGATTATTTCCATGAGTACTATTTGTGGGACAATATGAGAAATGAGATTAATTAATATACATAAAAGTTCTTGGTATGATAGAGAGTTAAGTCTTAATGGTAGAAGTCAAATGATGAGATGCAATAATTACCCATACCATCATGGAAAGGAGAGAACATAATCCTGGAATAATACACTGGACATACAAATAAATGTAGGGGAAACAATGATATATGTGTTGTTATGGATCGTCCTAAAAATATTTCCCACTTTATCACAGTTTTAGAGGTCCTCTCACTAGATCAACATGTACAAATATACATCATAATAGGGGTAAGGTTACATGGAGTACCATTATCAATTGTATATGATCAGGATCTAAGATTCACCTCTATGTTCTAGAAAATTATCCATCATGGTATAAACACTTATAAGACAGTCAGTACGACCTATCATTCCCTAACTGATGCCGAATATAAGATGACTACTGAGACACTATTAGACATGTTGTGAGAATGATTTATGGACTTCAAAGGAGGATGGGACTAACGTCCTCCTATACTCTAGTTAGGAGACAACAAAAATTTCCACTAAAGAATCTAAATGGATCCCTTAGAAGCCTTTTATTGGAATTGGTATAGAATACTTACATGTTGGGATGAATTTGGGATAAAAAACTGCTAGGTCCAGAAATGGATGTGGAAATGGTCGAAAAAGATAAGATCATTCTGAAGGACATCATGTATACTCAGAGTCTACTAAAGAGATATGCTATCAATCATTAAAGAAAAAAATAGTTTGATGTTGGAGACATGGTATTCATTCAAATATTTCCATGGATGAAAGTGATGAGATTTGGAAAAAATTAAATCATAGTGCAAGATACATCGTCCCCTTTGAGGTACTTGATAACATCAAAGTTGTGACCTACTAACTATCACTCCCACCAAACCTTTCTCAAGTACATGTTGTATTCCATGTATCCCTATTGAAGAAGTACATATAATACCCCTAACATGTACTAAATACATTATGGGTACCATTAGAGAATTATCTCTCGTATGAGGAGTAGTCAATGAAAATCATTTATAATAGAGACAATGATTTACGAAATATGACATTGAACCATGTAAAATTACACTAGAGAAACTAGATGGTTATAGAAGCTACATGGGAACCAAAGGTGGGGATGAAACAGAGTTAAAATCATCTATTTCAAGGTGGTAAATGAAAATTTCTTGGGTGAAAATTCTAAAGGGGTGAACATTTTAATGAACCAATCTAGTATAAATAAAATTCCCTTTCCGATTTAATTAAATTTATTATTAGGTAATATTGTTATAGAAAACACATGAACATATTTTTTTATTATATTCAATTGTATTGAATATACTGTTATGTGTCATCACCATTTATATTATAGCCACTAAAAATTATCATATTATTAGTATAAATATAATGTTTTAAAAAATACAAAAGTCACAGACAATGGAATTGATGGATTCAACTAGTAGAATCATACCCTATAAAGACCATTTATCAAAGCATCAAAGGAAGATAACACCACTGGGATTTTCTAATGGACAAGCCCAAGTTAAGATCCAATAACATAAATATGAATGAAACCATTTATATTGGAAGTTCAAGCTCATTGATATCACAAACTGAACCATATTATCCAAAATTCTATATAAAATTCCCACCATCGCACAACTTTGTCTCGGAGAATTTTCAGGTGTATTAAAGGGATATGTATCAAGACCCTATACATATGAATAATTATATTATTTTTTATAGAGTAATGAATATATTTTCATCCTATTATTTTTCACTTTGTAAATTATTTATATTTTGATATAATAAAGAACAAATTATATTTTCTGTTAATATTAAAATTCAATTAATGAGTTTATGAATTTATGGATTTTGTAAATAAATAATATTTTGATAATATTAATAAATATTTTTTAGGATCATATATTTTTATAAATCCAATTTTTATTTTTATAATGGTTCAAAAGCATTTATTTCCCAAAAACCCATCATTTATTAATAAATGTTGATTTTATTTTAAAAGTAAACTAATTATATATAGAAAATTATTTATATAAAATTAAAAATATTTTTAAAATAATATTGTCTAAATTATATAATTTTGAATCTTTCATAATTTTCTTATACATTTGAATTTGTGGGTAAAAATTAAATATTATATAAATATATTTGGTGTTTTACAACATCATAATGGCCAAAATGTGGTGTAATCATTACTATAAATGGTATTACAGACCAAATAAATGTTTTAAATTTAATATAATGTGATTTTATGTTTCTTTTATTTATTTTACAAATCCATTATGAATCATCCAAAAACTATAACATATTTTAAGTTTTTAAAATCATCTATTCAAGGGTGTGACTCACCTCCAAATGAAACAGGAAATTCTTTTAATATGATCCAACCTTGGACTTATGAAATAATAAAAATCACTTCCATTTTGTAGAAACCATGGGAAAAACCATTGGATTGTTTTTGTTTCTAGAGAATTTTTTATGCAGTGTCCAAAACAAAAAAAATAAAGAAATTTCCCACTTTTCCAAAATAAACCCAACTAATATCGCATTTTGCTTCTCAAAAAATCCTTGTAGCACATCCATAAAATTACCTTCATTCTCTATAGACTTTCCATGGTAACCTCATGCCCCCAAGGTACCCTTCCCATGCATTTTGAGTCACATGCTCGGGTATGAGATCATCACCTTCCTCTCCTCCTTTCAATTAAAGAACCTTCTTTGGAATTTTCCAAATTAATTTCTATTTTTATAACAAAGTTTATTTATAAATATCCACTTACTATTAAATTGATGTTATTTTAAAAATATATCATTTGTCCTGTCTCATTTTTACCTTTACCTAAGTCATTACTATGCTAAAATTCCGTAATGGATTTGTCTCTTCTCATTGGATTTTGTCTTCTTAATTAAATTTTTTATAACATAAGTAGTTTATAAAAATCCCCTTACTAAAAAAATAGAGTTATATTGATGATATATCATTTATCATCTCTCATGTTTACCTTTAACTAAGATGTTACAATGTTGAAATTCCATAAGAGATTTGTCTCTTCTCATTTCCATTCAAGCACTTCTTTTATGATATGATTCTTAGTTTATATTTATAAATGTTGGGAAATTTTATTCCTTAATATTAATACTATCCAATTTATTTATAAATAATTATATCTCCCTTTTCACTCTCATTAATTCTTCCATTATCTTTTGTATACAACTGTTACAATAACAAAATTTTATAAGGTATCTTTTCCTTTCTCCTCTTTATTAAAGTACCTTCCATACCTTATACCTTTTATCTTCATTTCCTTATTATAGGTTATCTTATTAGATATACACCATAATCTAAGAATTATTTACAAATTATTAGGGACCATTTTTTATTTAAGAAACCCATTTATAATTTATTTTGATATCGTTATGCTACTGAAATTTAACCACAACTTTCCATGCCAAAAAAATGTGTGGTAAATACCAAACACATTAATATCACGAATTTTCACCATTATGCATTTATAATTAATTTATTGGGAATTATATGTATTTATTCTGCATTACATGATCATGGAATAAAATATGATGTTCAATGATTCCATGTTTTTTGATCCTTGTGGGACGCTTAAGTATGAGAATAAAATGAACGTGATGTGTGTGCCCAAAATTATATAGTGATCCAATGCATTGGGTAATGTTTAGTATCATGATAATGGATTTTGGGATAGGAAGTAAACCATATTACATTATGGTGTTTTTTTACCATGATGTCTTGTAAGATTATCCTTGACCTATATTTACGATTCAGTGTTTTAATTTGTTGCCACATTTCTCATGTTATGATTAAAATGATATATCATGTCTCACTATTCATGTTTATGATTCCCACTATATTTATGCCCCACTGATGTGCATATTTCTTAACATGTATTATTCTTTTTATGTTATGTAATCTTTATTCCCATATTGGTATTTATTGGTCACAACATTCTAATATTTGACCCCAGGCTATCCCATGCAGTTTTGAAAGCAATAGAATTTAACAATCACGTTAAGGAAGTTTTTTTTAATAATGTTGTTGGATACCATGTTCATGATGTTATAATACGTATCTAATTCCCAAAACACTATATTTCACAAACATTTGGGGTTGTATTATGTGTAATTTTATGTAATAAATCATTAATGAATGTGTAAAAAAGATTATAGTTGTTATTTTTGGTATCAAGGAAAAAGTTTAGTTATTTTTAGGATTAGGGTTAGAAAACTCTAGTGTAATCCTTAGGGATAAGACTAGGTATAAAAAACACCTCTAAATTTTTGTTATGTTTATATTATGTAGGTTATCATGAAAATAAATATTTATATGGATACTAAAAGTAGACATGGTCTGAGCACACATATACCTAGGGGTAACAACTCTAACAAGGTGTCCTGGGCCTAACTAAGGGTAACCTAATACACAATAACTAGCCCTACTATGCACCTAGTTTGACACTCCTAGGGGATATTAATTGGTAAATTCACAAGTTAATTATGAAACATTAACAAGGGAAATAATACCAATAAGATTATATGATATGAAATAGATCATGTATAACATAAACTGAATCCTAGAAAATCATAAGTAAAGAAATAAATATCAATTTTAAGTTATACATTTATTATCATTGGGTTACTATTTATGTCTCTAATAATTTTAAAACTATATTACCTATGTATATTTTTGATGAATTGAATGGTTATAACTTGAATAAAAAAGATAAATGTAATGTTATCATCCATAGTTCTACCCATTCCTTGATATCACAAAATTTTAATTGAACGATTCAAACTTCACCATAAAAGTATGGAGGTAGAGGTGTTAGTGAAAATGGAAAATGGGGAAATTATTACATAATAGGTATATAACACCTCCTTTATCATAATTTGTGGGATGAGTTTCCAATAAAACCATTTCATACTTCCATTGGTGTGATTTGATAATATCTATTCATGGATTGAATTTCTGTATATAGAGATAACATAAATTGATGAAAGAAGGAAATCACTCTCCAAATTTTGAATCTCCCCTGATTATGTACAATTTCAAGGAGGATGATGAATTTTATTTAGCAACAACATCTAATTAATGGATATTATTTCCCAATTAAGATGCGTATCTAGCCAAAATTATTGAGTCTAAGGAAAGAACCATCCTCTATGACATGCATGTTGTAAGGGAATACACTGATGCAATTCCCAAGGAATTTCTTGGTATTTCTCCTAACAGAGATGTGGAATTTTCTATCAAGATTACACCTAAGGTGTTACCAATATGCATGAATCCATACAGAATGACTTTTGTTTAACAAGAGGAGATGAATAAAAAACTATAGGGGAATTAAGATAAAGGGTTTGTATTCCCAAGTGCTCATCATGGGGTACATGAGTCCTCTTCATCAAGAATAAAGATGGGTCAATGCGCCTTTGCATTGATTATCATGATCTAAAAAAGATCAAAAATAAGAATATGTATCACCTCCCTCAGATTGATTACATGTTCGATCAGATATAAGGATCACAATACTTCTCAATGGTGGATCTCCGGTTGGGATATAACCATGTGTGGGTGAATAAAGAGGGTATTCCGCAGACTATTTTTTTCACGAGGTATATGGACTATTATTTCATAGTGATGCCTTTAAGGTTAAATAATACACTCGAAAAATTCATGGACATGATGAATAAAGTCTTTATATATTTCCTCAAAACATTTTAGGCAGTCTTTATAGATTATATTCTAAAAGAATCTGAAACCAAGGAGTATTACGAAGAGAATCTGAGCACTGTGCTAAAGACTTTTCAAAAGGAGAATCATTATGAAAGGTACAACAAATGTGTGTTATTGTTAAAGGATGTCTCTTTCATGGGTAATATTATCACAAGAAAAAGGATACCTATAGACACTTCGAAAATATAAGAAATTGAAGGATGGACAACGAAAAAACAAGTGGTAGATATCAAATTTTTTTGGGGTTAGTGAGGTATTATCCCCGATTTATGATAAATTTATCACAGTTGTCAAACACTCTTACAAAGATAACATGGAAGTGAGTCAATTATTCTTGGAATGATGAGTATAAAAAGAGATTCAAGGAAATTAAAAATATAAATATCAATTCCACTATTCTCACACTACCCAAAATTGGAGAACCATTCATAGTATTTAGTGATAGTTAGAAGAAAGGACTGGGCTATTTCTTAATGATGAAAGAACATTTCATAGCCTATTCTTCAAGTTAGTTGAAAGATAACAAACATAAAAACCTAAAAAATGATCAAGAGCTAGACACAATGATATTCACTTTGAAAATATGGCATCATTATCTATTTGGGGATAAGTTTTATATAAACACTAATCATAAAAAAACTCGATTATATATTCACATAAAAAGAGATGAATATGCACCAATGATGATGGTTAGAGTAGATCAATGACTGTGATTTCTCAATTCACTACTATCCCATAAAGGTGAATAATGTGTGAGATACACTATGTAGAAAGGATTCATAAATAAAACCATTGATTAGAATTTATAAGGATCTGATCATCTACAATTAATGGATGGATATAGGAATCATTAAGGAAAGAACATCATCAACCCTTTCACATATGATTTATCAATCATCTATTTTAGAGAGGTTCAAAGATTATTAAAAAATAATGTTGGAACTCAAATTAAAGTATAAACAATATGGAATGTGATATATTTAGAGTAAAATGTTAATAATGATGTAATTGAATGATTTCAGGAAAGAATTTGTGTTCTATTAAATCATATGTTAAAGAAGGAATTGTTGGATGATGCACACAGTTCGACTTTATCTATTCACCCAGGAAGCAGAAAGATGTATGATGATTTACGTGAGCACTATTGGAGGGAAAATATGATGATAGATATCATTTAATATATATCAATGTGCCTAATATGAAAACAAGTGAAGGATGAATGACAGTTGAATCAGGGGATTATGCAACTATTTTCCATACAATCATGGAAATGGGAGAACATAACCATGGACTTTGTCATTGAACCTCTAAATACATCCAGGGGAAAAAATGCTCTATGGGTTATTATGGATAATCTTACTAAGACTTCTCACACTATTGGAATTCAGGAGGATATCTCAATATATCAACTTGTACATATATACATCAAAGAAAGGGTATGGATGCTTGGAGTACCACTATTTATTGTATCCTCTTATGATCTAGGATTCACCTTTAATTTATTAACAAGTATCCAAAATTATCTAAACACTGAGCTGAAACTCATTAAGGTCTATCATTAGAAAAATTATAGTCAGTCTAGGAGGACTATTTATAAACTAGAAGACATGTTGAGAGAATGTTATATGGAATTTAAAGGAGGATGAGACCGACATTTTCCTCTAGTAAAGCTCTCATACAACAATAGTTTTCACTCAATCATCCAAATATCCACCTATAAAGCCCTTTATGGGATTTGGTGAGTAGCACCTGAATTATTGGATGTAGTTGGTGAACCAAAACTAATAGGTCCTCATATTTTTGTTGAAATGGGGGAAAAGCTTAAGACCATTTATCAAGACATAAATGATGGTCAGAGTCAAAAAAAGAGCTATATTGGAAATCATCAATGAAACTTAGATTTTCATGTTGCAAACATAGTATTCCTTCACAAATCAATATATATTAAAGTGTTGTTGTTTTGGAATAAGGTACGACTCAGTCCAAGATATATCGACCACTTTGTGGTCCTTGATCAAATTAGAGTAGTGTCCTATCGTCTAGTACTTACACCAAACCTATATAAAGTATATGATGTATTCTTTGTGTAACTCTTGTGGTAGTACATAAAAACCCATTCACATGAACTGAATCTAAAGGTGGTATTGTGGGATAATGATCACTCATATGAGGAGTAGCCAGTGAAAATCTTAGGTCATAGTTACGATGTTCTAAAAAATAAAACCGTTAACCTTATCAATGTAATATGGAGAAACCATTAGATTAATGAAGAGAAATGGGAACTAAAAGAGGTGATGAAACATAGTTACCCTCATTTTATAGTGTGGGAAATGAAAATTTAGAGGAAGAAATTTCATAAAGGGGAAATATTATAATTAACCAAACTATTAAAAATAAAATTCTTCTTCTGATTTAATTAAATGTTGTATTAAGTAATACAGTTATATAAAACACAAGAACTTATATTGTTTTATTATATCCAGTTGGATTTAAAAGATCATAAAGTTTCATTTCTATTGATAATATATCCATTGAATGGTGATCAAATTATTAGTATAAATATATGGTTTTAATAGGTCTAATTAACAGAAACAAAGGAAGTGATGGTGTCATGACCTGACCAAAAAAAGGTCTTGAACCATAACTACCTCAAGTCTGCCTCTATTGTCTAGGGGTTTGCGGCCAATGCTAAAGGCACAAAAAACTCAAGGATCCCTTTTACTTATAACCTGTACACATGAATACAACATACTTGATGGAAAAGTGTAGTGGAAAAAATAGGAAAAAGATGCAACTACGCTAATGTAAAATATGTATGCCTGAACCTCAAAATAGTACAAGGTACTGTAGTGAAAACTACAATGCAAAGGGGAAAACACATGACCAAACCAGAAATCAGTACCAAGCATAAAAAAATTGGAAATGAGATTCCACTGAGAGATCCCAACTCTGGTATCCCAAGCACGACCACCATACGTGGTCCACACAACCTCTTTCCCTATACCCCTTAGTGGTGATGATCGACCTATCCACCATTAAGAAAAGACATGAAAAATGATGGGAAAATCCTATTCAGGGGTTTGTATATACATACCCCGTAGAATTCATAAAAAAAGGTGAAGGGGATTAATTAGAGATACAACTGAATAGAAGAAGTATAGGAACAATGTATAGTAAAATAGGGCAGGCAGAGTGTAGATCAACCCAACAAGAGAGTTGAAGATGACCCATGAAAATAAAATGAGCTCAAGATACTGAGTATATGAAATCCTCATCACGTCTTCACTAAATATAGATCGAGAGTATATCCATCTAACCACGAGAAGAAAAATGCGGAAAGCACGTGGTATACCACGCGCATATTCAACTCTCCTGGTAGGAGGGTAACTAAGACACAAGGAGTGGGTACTAAAATAGTATAGATAAATATATATACTCAATCAAATAATCCAAAATGTGGGAGTGAGGGTATATCTTCCTCAAATTGTAGCCATAGATAGTGAGTATCCATTAGTTCCAAGGTAAGAACCACCTTCAATGCCCCACATCTCATCACATTTTCATCGGAGGCACTAGTTAAAGGGGCTCAAATCACCACACCTCGATACTATAGTTTATGGGTGGAATTGAATCACCTGTATGGTTTTGGGTCACATCACATGGATGCATATCGGTGGGGAAAATGTCCCTCTTCTTCATGAGTTTATAGGTAAGTCAAACCAAGCCACAACACAAGGAAAATTCAAGACTTGCCTCGCTACACGGAAAAGTCAAGCCGCACCATGCTATTGGTCATAGTCATGCCATGTCAAACTACTGGGAAAAGAAAATCTATGAAATTATATGGGGAAATGTCATGCCAGGCCATGATACTGGGAAAATTCAACACACACCATGCTACATTGAAATGTCAAGTCATTGTTGTCATCGTGTGTTGTCCTTGGCTGTGCCAACCTGGAACATTCAAATTACATCTCGAATGACACCTACGAGGGCCCTATAACCTTCTACATGGAATACACTCAGGATAAACATCTCACAGAATGAAATCTAAGTATATATAACAGAGATATGATGGTTGTAAGATCACTCTGATGATCTTAAGAAATATATTGCGTGTGAGGTGGCCATATGATGTTTGGTCCCTCTTTTCTTGCTGGCCTTGTCTCATCAGTAAATGGTTCCCTCACCATGTAGGGGAAAATTCCATGTAGTTTGGATGAACAAAATTCCCTTCCCATCCATAGACCAGGCTATATATGTGTACTCAGACTATGTGTCTGTGTACTTTAGCACCTATTGTGTTGGTCCACACAAGATTTTGTATGTGTGGCCAAGCCATGTCCATGTGCTCATAACATGGGAGTGTGATTCTTCACATGGGTCACCTCACAAGGTAAGGTAGTACACAATGTTTCAAGGGATGTACTCACTGTGTTATACCTAAATTTTCCAAAACACAATAACCGCCACTGAGGGAGGTATAAAAACTGTGTGATCTTCATTAGACACGGCGTGTAGTTGGTATTTTTTTCAAAAAATCTATATCTTTACAAAATAATCTCCAATTAATTGAATAAGACTTCTTCATTGTCAAGATAATGTGGAAAGTCTACCAAATTACCAAATCTGGATGAAGAACAGTGAAATGACTCATAATTCATCGGGAATCATCCTCAGCCGAAACTAAGGGTACAATAGGATCTTATGAACATCGATGTGGAATTGTTCATTTCCATATAATTATGAAACTTGTATATTATTCATACTCAAGCCATTCCAGCTCTCGATCTATTCCTTTCTCATGATTCCATTTCCATTTGGTGATATCGGCACAAAGTCCTCTTGTTCTCAAGTTCCGATCGAGCTCCAGTCGCCTGAAAATCATCGAACCACAATCCATGGGGATTACAAAGTGACAAACGCAAATAAGAAAGGGGAAAGACACCATAAACAGGTTTTTATAATCATTATCCAAGAATTCATGTATGGTGATTGAGAATGGTGTACCGAGGTTAGCACATATGATAAACAGTATAAATCTGTTGAATAGGTGCATGCAGAGATTGAAAACATGGGGTGCAGGTTGAGGATTCAATTGAAAAGATTCTCAAAAATTTAATTTAGGGATTATAACATCGTGAATGAGTCGTAACTGGATTCAGTAACTCACTGTTGACATATAACATGTTTTACCATAAAGGGGGGTGATCTATTGTGCTTTGATCCTTCTAGAATTGATGATCTATCGTCGTTTATCATTCACCATTCATCAACAAAAAGTATAAGTGAAGAGAAGGGATGTTCCCTTGGAAAACAAGATAATTATTATATTTCTCGAAAGAAGTAATTCATAACCTCAAATTCGTTTTTGTGAGGAATTAAAATTCATTAAATAAATAATTTATTAATTCTCATAAATCACTCCCCCAATGACAGAGGAGTATGAACTTCCCCTGATGACTCATATTATGTCGGGCCTAGGGTAAAAACCACATTTCAGACACCACTTTTGTCTTAGAATTTAGATCTAATCAACTATTTAAGAGTTACCCAATTTTTTTAATTAACTGTGCATGCCTAATATAAAATATATTTAATATTATTATAAAATTAATTCTAAGAAACCTAGGCCTCAAAATCATGTGCCATCTCAGCTCCTGGATCTGAAGTTATATTTATATTAATTTCTTAGTCTTATTAGGAATAAACATGGTATCTAAATCATTCCCACCATCATGATTTTCATCCGTTCAAAGATAAAATATATATACAACTCGAGGTACTAATCCCGTATATGGATCTCGCATTCTCAGAAACTCTCTTGCACATTTCTGTGATGCCAAAAAACTCAAACGAGTGGGATGTATCATCCTCATAGGGACCACTCTTGTTGGTCCACAACTACCATTGGGTTATCTACAATAATGGATCATTTATCAATGTACAAATCTCCCAGTAAATAATGTATGTGGAGTCATGAACTTATCTCCTTAGCTGTGATAAACAAAATACATTGTGCACCAATTTGATCCATGGGGGTAAGGCGAGGCGGTAGGCAACCTCACTGATCATCTGCACAATCTCAAATGGCCTGATGATCATAGTGAATAGTTTCATTCCCTTGTCAAAACCTCGCATCCTATATCGGGGAGAGACTCTCAAGAAGATATGGACTCCCTACTCAAACTCATGGGGACTATTACAACGGTTTTCATGGGAATTCTGTCTGCACTGTTCTATCTTAATATACTTATGTATAACATGAAACTTCTATGTCAAAGCATGCAACAACTCTTGTCCCATGAGAGAGGACTCTCCCATCCCTACCCAGCACATGGGTTACCTGTATGGCCTCCCTTATATAGCCTCGAAATGTTCCATGTCAACAGTGGAGTGGTATCTGTTTATGTACGTGAACTCCACCAAGGCAGGTGATCCTCTCGGCTCTGGACAAAATCCATCACACATGCTCCTAACATATCTTCCAGTACCTAGATAATGTTCCAGGTCTACCCACAGGTCTAACGTTTGAAGGCTATACACATCCCCAACCGGGTCTCGAATGCCTCCTT
Source organism: Viscum album (assembly GCA_963277665.1). Lineage (NCBI taxonomy): Eukaryota > Viridiplantae > Streptophyta > Magnoliopsida > Santalales > Viscaceae > Viscum > Viscum album. Next base: position 1,622,556,168 of record OY728152.1, read on the forward strand.
CGTGCCCCACCATAATCATGATGTAAACTGCTTGTCATGATTGATGAAAATCATTTAGGGTACCCCATGAAGGAGGATGATCTCTCACACAAACAAATGCCCTATAATCTCCACTGTACTTTGATCCCTGATGGAAATGAAGTGTTGCATCTTCATGAATCAGTCTAAAACCACCTAGATGGAATTGTTTCTATTCATTATGTGTGGATGCATGATAAAACATCCCAAATATATGTTGTCTCATTTACACTATGTGATATCAACAGGATGTAACAATCCTTTAGTATGTAGTCTGTGGTCTACACCTATCGAAAGGTAAGGCAACCAATGATTAACTCGGCTATAATCTTGCACATTTCGGACCACCAAAACATCCGCTGAAGATCCCTTTACATATTTCCCACATCGGGATGTTTAAATATATGTACGGATCTCCCGTATCACCTCCTTTTACAAGACAACTGGAACTAATTTTATCACATGTTAAAGGATCTCATGATTCACACCCTCAAAATATCAATATGGTGTGTCACCTATGGATATATGATTATGATAAACTTCACAATCAACATCTCTGAACTAAGACTCCTTCACATGCTCAACGACCATACGAGCCAACACCCTTTACTGAAGGAATACTATACCCTCCTGCTCTACTAAGGTATGATATATGGAAACTAATTGCTCTAGATCTTCCTACATATGGGGATCCTACGACGTCCTGCTAAGAGAAACTACTACAACGTTTCCCTTCCCTAGAGAATAAATGATCTCGAAGTTGTATTCCTACATGAACTCTAACCGAATCGGTTGTCTCAGGTTTAGTTCCCTTGGAGTGAATACATACCTGAGACTCTCATGGTCTGAGTAAACCACAATGAAATCTCCTAGAAGGAAGTGTCACTACATCCTCAAGGTGAAAACTAATAACGCCAACTCCAGGTCATGACTCCCATAATTCTTTTCATGGTGTCTCAAATTTATAGACCCATATGTGATGACCACCTGTCATTACATTGGCATGAAACTGAGCCTAGCTCTTGATGAGTCACAATAAACCACAAAATCAACTCCCTCCTCTGGTAGCCACAAAACTAGAGTTCTTTTCAATTTTTTCCTCAACTCCTAGAAGGACTAATGATACTACTCAGACCAGGTTAACAACGGTCCCTTCCACATTAGACTGGTTAAAGGGGATTAAATCCTTGAGATGTTTCTAAAAATATTCATTAGTACCCCACCAAGCCAAGAAAACTCCCCACCAACTAAGTATTGTTGGTTGGATCCAAATCAAATGTTGTTTAGATCTTCAATGGATCCATGGATAAACCATGATTAGAAATGATGTGCCCAAGAATGTGAACCTACTATATGTAGAACTAGAATTTAGAGAGATTTGAGTAATGATGGGGCTCTAAAAAAATAAAAGACTATCCTCATCTTATTTTCTTGCTCCTCCTCTATAGTAGAGAAGATGAGTTTGTCGTTGATGAAAAAAATGACAAACTAATACAAATTTGGATAAAAGATCTGGTTCATCAAATCCATGAAAACCATGAGGAAATTCATCACATTGAGGGGAATCTATAAGAAATCATAGTGTCGATAGTGACATCGAAAGGAAATCATTAGGATATATTTCTCCAAAACCTATAGCTTGTCTTAGACGGATCTAATATCAATCTTAAAGAACCATATCTCATATCGTAGATGATCGAAGAGGTTATCAATTCTCAGAAAGGTTTACTTGTTCTATTTTGACCTAGTTCATGTGATTATAATCCTTGCAATGTCGTAAGCTCCCATCTACCTTCATCACAAAAAAATCATAGCCACCATGGGAGACACATAGTGTCTGACGTAACATTTATCATAAATGACATATAACAATAATAATAGCTCCTGGAGCATAGTGGAGGCCATCTGATAGGTTATAGAAGATATCGAGATAGTCCTAGGCTGTATGTTGAAGCATAACACAAATTACCACTTTAGAGGCAGTTCTACAATGTATTCTAGAGAGTAATCCATGTAATCCTCCAAAACTGATAAGATCCAGACGCCCGAAGATTCTACTACACCAATGCCCATTCTCTCCAGCTGATGGGTGATATGATATGACTAGTTTCTCATAACACCCACTTGTCATATTATAAGTTATCTCTCACCAAAAAAGGAGAACCTCATCACATCAGTGTGAGTGCATCTAAATAATCAGTTGTTTCTGCCAATTTGGTCTCAAACCAAGGAAATTTAGTCTATAAAAAGATGAAATCATAGGGGTCCATCATGATTACTAGTATTTCCCACATAATCCTCTCCCATCTAAGTGATAACTTTCATTAAAGGTACATGGATGATACAGAGAGAGAATTCCCGGTAGGAACCTCAAATTGTTGTTGTTGTGCTTGTGTCTATACAAAGTGCTCCTTATCAAATACAAAGAGTCGAGAGATAATTGAGTGGATAGAGACTATGCCTACTAGTACCGGAGAAAGAGTAGATTAAACACAAATCATAACTCAAATCATCTTGTGTGATGTTAGGTCATGGACATCCATAGCCCGCATCCATCCACAGCCCTGACCACCAGCTCTCTAAACCTAATGTGGGCCACCTGGTAGAGGTGGTGGGTGAACAACATACCACTCTCCCCCACCTACATCTCCTTATACTCTTATTCCATCTATGCCTCTATAGGGACCTCCCTTTCCTTGCCTGGGTGACCCCTGGTCATGGAGTTGCCTCTACACTGGCGGTCCATCTGCTGGGATTCTCGATACACCTAGTCAGGAAGAATCAGGCCATGTGACCATGCCCGTAACATGTATAGAATTGAATATTATAAGGGATACTCGATTTTCTATGCTGACCCTAACTTGCATGACCATGACCCTAAGTGTGCTCATGAAAGGGACTCATATCCTAACATCTCAAACACCTACCTGCTACTAACGAAGACTAAGATCTGTCACATCCCCCACCAAATCTTTCTATCAGGCATCCCTCTTCCTAGAAGATCTCCATCCCATGTTTCTGCACCATCACACTAATATAGGTGGGGATGCATAAGGATACTACACCTACTCAGATCTCTCTATAGAGTCCCTACAAAAAAAAATTGTGCATGGAAGTAGCTGTCTCTAATCATATATAGGGAGTATCCAATTATATCATTAAAAATTAATGAATAATACTCCCCTAAAATAACATCCTTATGGAACTCTATAAGTACATAGATCTCGATGGAGCACCAACAAAAGGGGTAGTACTCCTTGTGAAAGAGCTACTTAAATTCATCCCACGTGAGTGTCTCCTCATCACGTATCTCGGTAAATAAGCTCCACCAGCACCTAGCTTCATAGTAAAAATTGCTAGCTACCAAATACAACCTCTACTTCATCAGGGTTCACACCAGTCTGAACATGAAGTCCACTATCTCAAGCTATTCCTCTATTACCTAATGATCTGGCTCCCCAAGGAACTATAATATTCACTTTCACTGAATCTCATGAACTGTGCTCAATCAGGGCATGTCTCAACCTGTCTTACTATTACCAACTGCCTCTCAATGGGTGGAGGCACTACTACCTATCCACCCTGAGGAATGGGATCACATGATGGACCCAGAACTAAGGCCTCACCACTTAGGTGGTCATCAAAAACCGGATTAGGAATCTTAGGTCAGATGCTGTCAAGGAGGCATCCTCAATATGGTCAAGGAGTACTATATTCAGATGAGTATATATATATATATATTGAAAAAAGAATGGAGAGATGACTCAATAAAGATAGTTATAGAATCTAATATTATATGATACATTTACCATTATTCTCTGAATTGAATGTCTAAGGGTGCCGAGTCGACAAGAACGTAATCACGGTCTTGGTGAATAACTACATTAGACGTTGCACCAACACTGGATTCCCTTTCCTGAGAAACACTATTAAGACATTTTAACATTGTTTCCCGAATCCCAACCAACCCTTTCAAGGGGTAATGTCCAAAAAAAATCTCAAGGAATGAACTTTATATAATAACAAATTTTCAAGACCCGAGCCAAGCGAGGGCTCGAGTCATAAATACCCCAAGCCCACCTCCATTGGCCATGCTTTGGAGACCATTTCCAAAGGCATATGAAACTTGAGGAGTAATTTTCCTTAGAACCTATATAGACACACATGGTCAACTCAATGTAAAATTGTAAAGTGTAAATTGGAAAAATATGAAACTACTATAATGTAAAGTAATAATACATAAACCTCTAAACAATATAAGGTACTATAGTGAAAACTAAAAAGCAAAGGGAAAAACCACACACCCAAACAAGAAACTGGTCCTAATATGAAGACAACTGGAAAAGAGAGTCTAATATGAGAGCCTAGCTCCGGTATCCCATGAAGGACCACCATACACGGTTCATACAACCTGTATCGCTATGCCACACAGTAGTCACAATCGACTAGTTCACCATCCACAAAAGACATGACAAATGTTTTGAAAATCCCATGTAGGGATGAGTATATAAATACCCAGTAGAAAACCCCAAAAAGGTGAAGGGAGAGCATTAAGAGATGCAACTGAAGATAAGCAGTATAAGAACAAGGTCCAATAAAAATGGTTGGAAAGAGTGCATCTCAACCGAACAAGAGTGTGGAAGTGGACCCTTCCAAACACATGGAGCTAGAGACATTGAAAAGGAGAACATCTCATTGAGTATTCTCTACTTATAGATTGAGATCAGACCAATACAACTACAAGAAGAAAATAGAAAAAATCATGTGGCATACCCCAGACATATTTTCCTCTCCTGGAAGGATGGTAACCATGACCCAAGGAGCGGGTAATAAAATAGGGTAGAAATATATATACTCAGTCAAGGAAGCCCAAAAGAGGGATTGGGGGAATTTTAATCTCACATCTAAAACCAAGATATTGAGTATCCATCATTTGTAAGGAAATCACTATATGAAATGCCCTACATTCTGTTGCATCTACCCATGAGGAACAAGTTTAAGGGGATCAAATCACCACACATCAGTACTATACAGTTTAGTTGGCACTAACATTCCTAAATGGTTTTGGGTCACGTCACAAGGATGCATCTCGGTGGGGGAAATCACACCTCTTTTTCAAGAGACCTTAAGTAAGTCAAATCACGACACACTACTGGGAAAAGTCATGCCATGGCTTACTACTGGGAAAAGTCAATACGCGCTATGTTATTGAGAAAATTCCAGACATGCCATGCTACTAGGAAAAGATAAGACACACCACAGTACTGGGAAACCTCAAGACACACCATCTTACAGGGTAAAGTCAATCCATGAAACACTATTGGGAATAGTAAAGCCACTACTATTATGGGGTGTCGTCTCTAGGCGTGTCAACTAGAATAATTTACATCGCATCTCAAAATTTACCCCTAAAAGTACCATTGCATTCTACACAGAAAAACACTCAGGATAAGTATATCACGACTCAAAATATGAGTTCAAATGAAGGAGATGCGAAGGTTGAAAGATTTCCCAGTTGAGCTCAAGAAGTACAAGGCGTGTGAGGTGGCCAGACGACGTGTGGTCCCTTTTCACTGCTTGGAAGTGTCTTGTTGGTAAATAGTTCTCATCCCATATATGGGAACACACCTTGTTGTTGGGATACATAGTGTTCTCTACTCCTCTAGAGACCAATATTTCTCCACAGGCCTCGTTCGTATACTCGAACTCCATGTCTGCATACATCAACACATGGTGGGATAATCTACATGGGATATTGTCTGTGTGGCCAATCCATGTTCTTGTTCTCAGCACTTGGACATGTGTTCCATCACATGGGTCACCTCAAAAGGGATGGTAGTATACATCGCGTCATGGGATGTACATTCCATGTTGTACAAAATTTTTCCCAAACCGAAGCACCACCACTGAGGGATGGCTACACACCATGTCTTCTTCATTGAACATGGTGGTTTGTCGGGAATGTTTTTATATAAATCAAGATCACCCCCAAATCTTTTTCGGCTCATATTATTGGACTTTTTCAAAGTCAATATATTCTAGGAACACTACGAAATTACCAAATCTTGCCAAATAACATGGAAATGATTCACCGTTCACCGTAAATAATACCCATTCAAAAATGAGGGGTTGGTCGAATCATCTGAGCACAATTATGGCTTAATTCTTCTTCGAATCATCAGGATACAATTATATTTTTCATCATCATCCCATGGAATCCCCATATCTATTCCTTTCTCATGATTCCATCACCATTTGGCGAAATAGGCATGAAATCATCACATTTTGGGTGCCTGATCGATCTTAGGTCACCTGAAAATCATGAAACCATGATCCATGGGGATGCCACAGTAAAAAAAGAGAAGAAGAAAGTGGTAATGGAACCATAAAAAATGGTTTCAATCCTCACTGTCCAACCCCTCATAGACAATAATTGAGAATGGGGTACCATGGTTAAAACAGATGATAAAAAATGTGAATCTGGTATGTAGGAACATACAAAATTTTAATACAAGGTGTGCATGTTAAGGATTAAATTAACAACATGATCAAACATTAAATTCATGGAGTAATTAACCCAAGTACATGTCCTTCCTGGATTCATATTCTCATCGTTGACATAGAATGTGTTCATGGATGAAGGATGAGGATTCACTGCTCATTGATTTTCCTAGAATTGATGATCTATTTTCATTATTAATTCATCCTTGGTCATCAGAAAGGATAGGATATAAGAGTAGAGGAGAGGATAGAAGATGAGAGTCTATGTTCGAAAAAATAATAATGATATTATTTCTCAAAAATAAAATTTATTACAAATAATTAGGATTTGGGAGGAATTAAAATTAATTAATTAATCAGTCAATTAATTCAATTAAATCACTCTTCTAAAGAGTGTGGTGTCCTAACATCTTTCTCCAACTCATATTATGTCTATCCTAGGGCAAGCATAGCGTTCCATACCCAAATGTGGTCTCATATTTCTGATCCAATCAACCATTTTTAGAGTTACCCCATTTTCTTTAATTAATTATGTGTGCATAATATAAAATATCTCTAATATCTTTAAAAACTATGTTCCAAGCACCCTAGGCCTAAAAATTTCACACAGTCTCTCTGCATGGATCAAGAAAAATATTTAGAAACATTTTAATGTTTTTTAGAAAAAAAAAGCAGGTCTCTACAGATGGCCTCAACCAGAAGAATCATACACTATGAATCCCATTTATCAGAGCTTATTAGAGAGATGACACCACTGATCCTTTCCCATGACCAATTCCAAGCTGTTATCCCATAACTTATGAATTAGAGAAACCATTTACATGCAATGTTTGTGTTTAGAGGTATCACAACACAAAACATGTTCGCAGAACCATACCATTAAAGTCCCTACATCGCACACATTACTCTTAGTGCATTTTCTACTTTATTAATGGGATATGTATAATGTACCATGAAATATGAATATATAAATTATAATTTATATAATAATGAATATATTTTTTATCCCATTATCTTTACTTTTGAAATGATTTTTATTTTGACACAATAACAAAAAATTGTATTTTTGGTTATTAGTAAAATTTAATTAATGAATTTATAAATTAATTAAATTTTTAAATGAATATTATTGTAATTTTATTATTTAATAATTTTAAGGATCATATATTTTTATCAAGTAAAATGTAATTTTTTAAGTGTTTGAAAACATTTATATCTGAAAAACCAAGCATTTTTTAATAAATGTAGATATTAATTTGAAAGTGAAAATTCAAATATATATAAATTAAATTAGATAAAATGAATATTATTGTTGAAATTAGAAAATTTAAATTTTCCAATGTTGAATTTTTTATAATTTTTCTGTGATAGTTTAATTTTCTGGAAAAAAATTAAATATCATATGAATATACTTTGTGTTTTTGGACATAATAATGACCCAAAATCCATTTAATAATTACTATAAATAATATCAAAAACATAAAAAGTATTTTTCCATTAAAATAATCTGATTTATTTTTTATTTTTTTATTAGGTAAATCCATTATTGATCATCCAAAACCTATAATGTATTTTATGGTTTCAAAACCATTTCTTTAATAGTGATACTTACCTCTACATAAGAAATGGAATTATTTTAATAAGTTTATACCTAGACTTATAAAATAATAATAACCACTCCAATTTTGCAGAAACTCTTGAAAAAATCACGAGATAATTTTTTTGGTTTTGGATATTTTGTTATATAGTGTCCGAAACGTAAATAATGATGAAATCCCCCCACTTTTCTTTTATAAACCCATAAAATGTCCCATTTATTTTCAGTAAAACCACATTAAAAATTCTCATAATCAACCCTACACTCTCTATTTTCTTACCAAGGCACCCTTAAGCCATAAAGGATCCCCTCCCAAGAATTTTATGTCACACACTCATGTAAGGGATCATCACCTTTCTCTCCTCCATTCAATTCAAGAACCTTATTTGGAATCTATATTCTTAAATTTAATTGTTTATAATGATATTTTTTATATACTATAAATTACTATCCAATTCTTGTTACATTAATGAATGATCATTTATCGTATCATATTTTTACCTTTGCCTAATTTCTCACTATGCTGAAATTCCATAAGGGACTTCTCTCTTCTTATTTCTATTCACAAAATTTTTTTATATTATTCATATTAGTTTTTATTTGTTTATATTTGGATATTTTCTTCTATATTCCTATTACTGTCAAATTTATTCATAAATGATGAAATACCCCTTTTTCACTCTTATTATTCTTCCCATGATCCATTATGTACACATGTTTCCATGTTGAAATTTTATAAGTGATCTTATATTTTTCCCTATTAATTCAAATACCTTATATACCTTATTTATTTTATCTACATTTCATTATTATGGTAAAAGTAATTACATATACCCCTTATGTTTAAATTGATTTAAAAATATGATATACCCCTTTCTCTATCATCAACCCATTTTATGAATTTTTATGTGACATTGTTATACTAATGAAATTTCATCGTGATTTTACATGTCCATACAATAATGTAGTGAATAACATAACCATTATTATCATCGGTTTTCACCGTCATTTAATTAAGCTTCATCTATTGGGGAATTAAATGTTTGTAATCCACATTCCTTGACCATGGAATAAAATATGATGTGGAATAATTCCATGTTGTATGATCTATATTGAACACTTATTCTTGATAATGAAATGAATGTGATGTGTAAACCATGAAATATATATCGATCCAATGCATTGGGTGTTGTTTAGTATCATGAAAGATCATGTTGGGATAGAGAGTGAACCTGATTCCTTTATGCGAGTTCTTATAACATGACCTCTTCACAGTTTATCCTTGATCTATGATTTTGATTTAGTGTTTTAAGTTGTTTCCTCACTTCCAATGTCATTATTATCATGTTATTTCTTGTCTCATTGTTCATGTTTTCGATTACTACTCTTTATATGCCCCATTTATATGCACATTTTCTAAAATTTATTATTATCTTCTTGTTTTTTATGTTTTTCCCTTAATTTTGTTTATAGATCACCCCTTTCTTATGTTTTATCCCAAGTTATCCCATATTGTATCAAAATCCATGGATTTTTAAACATGTTAAAGAGTTTTTTTTCAATAATATTGTTATATCCCATATTAAAGATGTTATTCCATGAAACTTATTCCAAAAGAAACTATATTTCCCTATATTTTGGGTTCTATTATGTGTAATTTTATGTAATAAATCATCAATTAATGTGTAACAAATAGTAGGGTTGTTAAAGTAGGTGTCAAATAAAATATATAGTTATTTTAGGGATTAGGATTAGAAAACTCCTGTGAAAGCCGTGGGATAAGACTATGTATATGAAATCATCCATAAATTTTTATAAGTATAGATTAAGTAGTATATCAATAAAATGAATCCTTTTATAGATAATACAAATGGATGTGGTTCGGGGATAGATAAACCATGGGATAATGACCCTGACACAGTGTCCTAACCCTAACTCAGGGTAACCTAGTACATGAAAAGAGGCCTTACTGTGCACATGTATTGACACTCTTAGGGGATATTCATTGGTTAAATCAAAAGATTATTACTAACCGTTATTAAGGGATTAAAAATTCCAATTATATTACATGAAAGAAAATATATCATGGATAACATTGATTGAAGCCTATAAATTCATAAGTTAAGAAATAAATATGAGTTATATGTTTTCTCTTTAATGTGATTGGATTCCCATTTATGTGTTTAATAATTTGAAAGATATCTTCCCTAAGACTATTTTGGATGAATTAAATGGTTAAAACTAGAATAAAAATGAAAATGGCAGGTTTATCATCCATAATTCTATGCATTCCTTCGTATCATGAAATTGTAGTAGAACTATTCAAACACCACCAAAAAAATATGGAAGTGGATATATTAGTGAAATTAGTAAATAATTAAATTATTACATCACAAGAATATAAATCTTCCCCTGTAATAATGTGTGGGACAAACTTCCTAGTAAACCTTTTCATACAATATTTGGATAAATTCTATGTAATTCTAGGCATGAATTGGATTTTACTATATCAAGACAATATAAATTGATATAGGAAGGAAATAAATCTCCATATTGTGAATCTCCCCAAATTACATACAATTCGATGCAGGAGGATGAATCTTATTTTGTAACAACTTATAATGAATATATATTAATTTCAAATGAATAATTGTTTCTAGCTCAAATGACTGAGTCTAAGGAATGAAGAATCCTCAGAGACATGTCTGTTGTGAGGGATTACACTGGTGTGTTTCCCATGGAATCTATTTATCATCCTCTGAACCGAGAGGTTGAATTTTCAATTAAACTTATACCTGAGGTATTACCAATATCCATGACTCCCTATTGAATGGATATTGTGGAACATAAAGAGTGAATGAAAAACTACAACAGAATCTAGATAATGGGTTAATAAGCCCATGTACATCACAATGGGGTGCACCCGTTCTCTTTATCATGAAGAAGGATGGGTCAATACTCTTTTACATTGAATATCATGTGATAAAGACGATCACAATAAATATCAGGTGTCCTATACCATATATTGATGACATGTTCGATCAGCTACAAGGATAATAATAATTATTAAAGGTAGATATGTAGTTAAGATATTACTAAGTTTGTTTGAAGAAGTAGGACATTACTATGATTGTTTTTTTTGTATGAGTTATGGTAACTATGAGTTCATTGTGATTCCTTTAAGGTTCAATAATTCTCTAGAAATATTCACGGACTCGAAGAATATAGCCTTTAGATATTACCAAGAGACATTTATGGTAGCCTTTATATATGATATTTAAATATACTCCAAAACCAAGAAGGACCATTAGAAGCATCTGAGAACTATGCTAAAGACATTCTGAAAATAGATTATGTGTGAAAAGTACATAAAAAGTGAGTTATGGAGAAGTAAGTCTATTTTATGGGGAATATTATCAAAGGAAATGATTTATCTATGAACCCTTTAAGAATAATATAAATTAAAAGATGTTTGTGGCCAACATCTGTGACAGATAGCTATAGTTTCCTTGGGTTAGTCGGGTACTATCACCGATTTGTGAGAAATATTTCATGTATATCAAACCATCTTAGTAAGATATCTAGGAAGGGAGATATTTTTTCATGGAATGATGAGTGTTAAGAGAGATTTATGGAACAAAAAAGATGATTTTCACTAACTATGTTCTCACAGGACCCACATGTAGAGAATGTTTCATTGTATTCAATGATTCTTCAAAGAAGGTATTGGAATGTGTGTTAATGCAAAATGCCGAATGCGGAATTCAAGGATTATGCTTGAAGGAAGTTTAGTGTTGATGTAAAAAACTATCCAACACATGATCTAATCTTGGATGCAATGATGTTATATTTGAAAATATGGTGGCATTATATCTTTGGGGAGAAGTAAGAAATATATACCAATCACAAAACCCTCCTGTATATATTCACCCATAATTATTCTAATATGAACCAACAAAGATAGTTAGAGATAATCAAGTACAAACATGACTAAATTCAGTACCATCCATGAAAAGTTAAAAAAATGTCAGAGGCTCTAAGTAGAAAAGATCTATAAATTCTGTCATTTTTGAGAATTTATGGGGATCTGTTCTACATATATTTTAAAAGGATGGACAAGGGAATCATAAAGGATAAAACATAGTCAATGTTTTAAAAAATGATTTCCTAACCATCTCTTCTAGAGAGTTTAAAGGATTTTCAGTCCAATTATGTGGGAAATCAGAAGAAAGTAGAAACTATATAGGAAGGTAAATCCTCAATGTTTAATGTCAATGAAGAATAAATTTGGATATTTTGGTCAAGATTAAGTGTTCTATAAAAACATGAGTTAAATATGTAACTTTTGGAAGATGCACATAGTTTTTTTTTCTCAATTCAACCCGGATGCATAAATATGTATTAGGATTTCCCTGAGCACTATTAGTGGGGCAATATGAATAAGAAGATCATTAAATACACATCAAAGTGCATGGTATGCCAGCATGAGACGGATGGAAGGAATAAGTCTAAGGAGATGATTAAACATTATCCATACCAATATAGAAATGGGAGAACATCACCATGACCATTGTAACCAACCATCCGAAGATATCTACGGAAAAAATTCCATATGGGTTTCTATGAACTATCTTGTAAATTCCACATACATTATCATAATTAGAGAGAACTTCTAACTGGATCAACATGAAAAAAAAATTATCAGAGATGTGGTAAGGCTACATTGAGTAAATTTTTTGATTGTATCCATTCAATATATGAGATTCAACTCATTATTATGGAATGGTCTCCAAGGTGATCTAAACCCTAAGATGAAATTTAGTATAACATATCATCCTCACACTGATGGCTAGTCTGAGCGGACTATTTTGAGACTATAAGATATGTTGGGAGCATGTTACATGCACTTCAAAGGGGTATGAGATGAACATATACCTCAAATGGAGTTATCGTACAAAAAAAGTTTCCACTCAAGAATCCAAATTTACCCTATGAATCCCTCAATTGGAAGAGGTGTAGAACACCATCATGTTGGGATGAAGTTGGGGATAAACTTCTTGGTGATAACATGATTGAGGAAATAGTGGAAATGGTTAAGACCATTAAGCAACACATCATGGATAATCTGAATCGACCAATGATCTATGATAACAATTATCAACAAAGCCTAGAGTTTGATGTTGGATACATGGTAATCCTTGTAATATCTATATGAATGAATGTGATTAGATTTTGGAAGAAGGGAATTCTTATTCCAAGATAAATCAGCCCATTTGAGGTCCTTGATTGAATGAGATCGGTGGCCTACTAACTAAAAGTCCCACTATACCTATCTTAAGTACATGATGTATTCTATATATCCCTCCTATAGATGCATATACCAGACCCATCACATGTAATCAATCCAAAGGAGGTACTGTTGAAGAATTATCTATCGTATAAGGTGAATATAGTGAAAATATTAGATCCTAGAGACAAATTTCTAAAAAATAATACAATGAACCTTGTCAAAGTAATATAGTGAATCCAAAAGATTGAGGAAGTAACTTGGGAACCCCATGAGGTGATGAATCAGAGTTACCCGAATCATTTTTAGTATTGAAAAGGAAAATTTTGAGGGAGAAATTTCTTAAGGAGGGAATATTATATTGACCAAAACTGTTATAAATTAAATTATCTTTATTTATTTAATTAAATACATTATTGTGTAATATGGTTATAGAAAAAACATGAACTTATTTTATTTGATTACATAAAATTAGATATAAAATAACATTCAGTATTATTACCATTGAAAATATAGTTGTTGAATAGTTATCATGTGATTAGTATAAATATAGGGTTTCAAGAAATCCAATTGAAATAGAAAAGGAATTTATGGCCTCAATCGATAGGATCCTACCCTATGCAGCCTATTTGTAACACCTAGATCCTAGTTAGCCAGAGTCAGTGAATTATTACATAACATTGTCATGATCATAAGAGATCAAGTTTTGAAATACCGATTAGTTTAGTAGCCTTAGAAATTCTAGATACATACATAAGTTTTAAATTATATTATGAAATGGAAAAACCAAAACATTTTTTCACCTTTGAACACACTCATATCCCTTATCCTATTACTTCATGTTTATGGTAATATACTTCTTCACATCCTGGGAAAAATAAAACATAAGAAAGGGGTGAGCTCGGATTCTCAGTAAGGATAACAATATAACATAAACTTTAATAAATAAGCATAAACAATGAAGGGAATGTATAAGACTAAAACACAAGACTTTAAAATTAAAATTCAGCATAATATAACAAAGATAAATCAAATAATTCCATTTACTTCTTCCCATGGATATTATAGTTGTGTAATAATCACATGTAATATCAATAAATTATTTCATAATGATGGAATGCATAATTCCGGACATCATAGCCACATAATGAAGGTCTCATGCTAAGACTACAAATACGATTATGTCAAGTCCTTATTCTAAGTCCATAGTTGTCTCTTGAGACCTACCGATGCATCAAGGAGCTGTAGCGGGCTCCACCCATCACTTACTAAGTCCAATGCATTCCTCATATGAAAATGTTGAAACTTAACATAAACATTTGTATTAAAACTATCATAAGAAATGTTAATAATTTAACCATATACCATGAATGGTATAAAAATAACACATCCACAGTCAATATTATCACAAAACCATCAATAAAATATTGAATATTTTATCAAAATAAATCAACTTCAAACAAGTGTAAAATCCACCATAGGATGTTGACATAGATGAAATCAAAACTATTTTAGATAAATATCACTTTAGATTTTGAAATTATTTAGAAGTCCCATAATTATAAAAGAAAACATTTATTTGTAAAATATTTTTATAAGCATACAAGGGATGACTATAAGGTGTTAAAATGGGGGAAATATCCACACCAGCCGAATAATTTTAAAAAAATATTCATAACTTAATTTTTCAAAAGGTCGTAAAGTATCATGTTTGAAAAAAAATAGTAATATTCTGTGAAAAACATTTTATAAAAATTAATATAATTGTATAAATGTATTTAACTCATATTATAGTAAATAGAAAAAATGTTTTGAAATACATTTTTAAGAAACATGGATGTGAATGATAAAGAATTCCCATTAGATAATTTCGTAAAAATAACCTTGGATAATAAATAGATTGTAAAATTAAACCTTACTGTGTAAATTTTCCTGGTAGAGGATATGTTAACCTCTTGTGAAATAGTTAAATCATTTTTATTAAATTATATAGAAACCATATACATAAATATGATATCATATATGAACTCTTAATATTGCTTTGTTAATAATATTTCAGTAGTATCATTGTGTTAGGTGTTAACAGATTCATTTTCCCTTTATATGTCTTGTTATGTAAGTCATGATTTTTATGGATATAATGTAACTGATTCATATATAGAATTATATTATGTTATTAACCATTATTTTTAATCCTAAAATTAAAACTATTCTTTAATTGTTATGATGGGGGAATGAGTCTCATGGTGTTCATGGAGACGATAATCCGTACGTACGCACGAGAAACCATATCGTTCTATTGATGGTGAAATCGTATGTAATAGGAAGATATATAATATATTAAGAATCATTAATATATTATATTTGTTATTTACATTATTTATACTCATTGTTATACACATCCAAATAATGATGTGTTGAATAAAAACTACACCACGACGTGGAAATGGTAAGTCGTATGTATGCTCATCTAGTGACTGGTCATTCATAGGATGGATAGTTTAAGGAATATGGTGGTAGTAAATTAATTATAACATCACAGTTTTAAAAGGTACTGGATTTATTATTTTGATATGGAAACGATAAAGAAAGATCAATTGGAAGAAGAAAAGAACTTTGAATGAGGTGGTGAAATTATTACCTCTTCTTTAGGTGTTTCCTTTTGGTTTGAACAAAAGGGATATTTAGGGTGAATTTATGATCAATGTAAGTCCTAAAGGTTGAATTGAGGGTAGTTGGGAAGATATTTGATAAGGGTTTGGATGATCAAAAGGGATTTGGAGGTTTGATTTTGAGAGAAGGGAAAGTACCATTTTATAAGAGAGATGAGGGTCACTTTAGGAAAAGCTTGAAATATTAATTTATAATACAATCATATTCAGTTTATAAAAGATCAAAAAGAATCTATTTAGAGGATAATGTGAGGTTGGGTCGAAAACCTCTCATCTAATAGGTTTTAGGCTGCTTTATGTAATGATATTAACCTTATCTGTTAGATTTAAGTCTTAGTTTAATAGTTTATCTTTTACCATGTATTCTTGTATTATTATAATAAATGGTTATTAAAGTTACTATAAAAAGTAAAGGGAACTCCAATTAGTTCATTTTTTAATTATATAACCTTATCTATGTCCTCTGGATGAACCTAATATTTTTATGAATATTATATCAATTAATATTATAGTATTTGTTTTAAAAAACTCATTTATGTCAATTTTGACACAATTTATTATTTGGTTTTTGTGAAAGTAAAAAAAACATTATTTCATAGAAAAAAATTATTTAAATAAATTCTATTATTAAATATTAACCTATAAAATTATATTAATGAATAAAATGTCTCAATTTACATTTATTTTGATATTTAATATATCAATAATTTTAATCTTTCATTAATAAGGTAATTAATGCATCATCATTGTGTCATAAATAAATTTAATTATTTAATGTATAAAAATTATAAATAAAATACCATTACGTAGGAAATAATTTTATATTTATAATGAATATTTATAGTAGAATTTATCTTTTATATAACCCTATATTAAAAAAGTTATAGTTATAAAAATTTGATTTTAACACTTTTAACTCATCTTTAAATA
The DNA here is from genome assembly GCA_963277665.1 of Viscum album. Classification (NCBI taxonomy): domain Eukaryota; kingdom Viridiplantae; phylum Streptophyta; class Magnoliopsida; order Santalales; family Viscaceae; genus Viscum; species Viscum album. The sequence goes on from OY728152.1 coordinate 1,622,573,173, forward strand.
AAATAATAATAATGGTCCGAATCTAAACAAGGATGATAAAAAAACAATATATTTTATTTATAAGGTTTATTTGGTCGAAATAATCATATCTAATAGAATTGGGACTTGTGTTAGGGTAATTATAATTTCATTTTTACAAATAATTAACCTATTTAATTTTAACCGTGGTAAATAAAATGAAAAAGTTACTCTTCACCAACAACTATTTTAAACATATTAAACAACATTTTACTTAGTGATGCCAACAATTTATCTCATATTTTTTAAATTAAATTCACAAAAGTAGTAAAATTATGTTTTATGCAAATTTGAAAATATTCCTAGAAGGTGGGTAAAAGATGTTAAAAAGTTCAATAAGATTTTATACTTATTATTTTATTTTAAAATAAATCCAATGAATTTAATTGAACTAATATTGGTATTATGTATCTATTTTTACAAAAAATAAATTTAAATAAAATAAATAATTATTTAAATAAAAAGTAGGTTTTAAATAACAACGTAGTGGTTTTCACTATTCATCAAAAAATTTAATGTTTTCAGAAAAATTACAAAAAATAACCCAAATATAATTTTGATATTCAAAATTCAAAAATGATTCCTATTTTACCAAATTAAAAACATAGGATTTGTATTAATTAATTTAAAAAAATATTCCCATTGTCAAAACTATAATGTTGCTGTTTGAGATGTAAAAACCATCAAAATATTGATATTGGTTTATGTCCAATTTAAATTTAAAATTACTTCAATGAAAAAATAGAATTAAATGATAAAAATAGAATTAAATAATAAAAATAGAATTAAATTATACATAGAAACCATGAAAATTTATAATTTGACACTATAAATTATTTTAAATAAAAAATTTGTTTTCAATTAAAATTTAGTATTTTTCACTATTCATCAAAATATGAATGTTATCAGAAAAGCATCCAAAATTAATCGAAAATTAATTTGTTTTTCCCAATTCATAATAAGAAGTTAATTTCATTAAATTTAATAGATAAAAGTGTTAAATATTGTATTAAAAAATGGTTCACCATTAAAAGGCGTTAAAATTTCATTTTTTGAAAAATATTTCATGAATCTGAAAAATTGGATTTGTCCTTATATGATGTCTCAGAAACAAAAAGATGAATTATAAAATTATATAGGATATATATAAAATTCAAAATGTGGTTAATACTATTCATAACCACTTTTTTTAAAAGGATATTTTGGTAGGTCATGATGCACTTGAACTCGGTGTGCGTGTAGCACAAGCTATTGAATTATTTTAAAGAGATAACATACTATGAATTTTTGGAGTGTTTCACTATTTATTGGATCTTCTGAAAAAGATAGAATCACCATGTTTTCCATTGACCAATAGCATGTTGATATCTAATATGTAAAGCATGACTAAAACCATTTATGGGAAAATTTCAAGATCATCAAGACAACGACCAAAACCATTTCACCAAACCTCCCAATAAAAGTCCCACCATAACACATGTTACTAATATGGAGTTTTTAGGTGAATTAAAGGGATATGAATAAAGAACCTAAAAATATAAATATATATAATATTTTTTATTGAATAATGAATATTTTTTCATCCTATTATTGTTACATTGTAAATGTTTTTTATTAATATATAATAAAGAAAAAATTATATTTTTTGATAATATTCAAATTTAGTTAAAGATTTTTTGAATTAATTGATTTTTGAAATAAATAATATTTTAAAAATACTATTAAATAATTTTTATGATCATATATTTTTAAGATGTCAAATTTAATTTTTATAAGGCATCAAAAACTGTTATTTTGAAAAAAACAAGTATTTATTACTAAATGTATATTTTATTTTAAAATATTAAATTCCCATATATTGAAAATTATTTAGATAAAATGAATATTAGTTTTTGAATCAAAATTTCAATATTATCCAATGATGATTTTTTATAACTTTCTAAGATAGTTAAAATTTTACGTAGAAATTTAATATCTTATAAATTTATGTTTGGTTTTGTAACATCATTATGACCAAAATGTGGTGTAGTAATTACTATAAATGGGATAAATGGCTAAATAATTTTTTTCACTTCAAAATAATTTGATTTTACGTTTCTTTGATTTATTTTTTAAAACCATTATGAATCCTTCAAAACCTATAATATATTTTAAGGTTTTAATATTATTTCATTAAGAGTGTGATTCACATACACATAAGCATGGTCATTATATTAATATGTTAATCCATTGAACATATAAAAAAATAAAAAACAATCTCATTTGGCATAAAAAAATATATAAAACCTTGTTATAGTTTCTGTTTTTGGATATTTTATTATGTAGAGTCCAAAAACAAAATAATAAAGAAACCACCTCATTTACTTTATAAACCCACCTAATATCCCATTTCACATCATTATATCTCCTTGGAGCATGTATATTTTATTCACCCACTCTCTAAAGTCCTCCCAAGTCTTCCCCAATCAATCATGAAGCCCCTACAATGAATTTTCCATCACATACTCAATTAAGGGATCCTTACATTCCTCTCTTCCTTCAAATTCCAGATCCTTCTTTGAAAATTTCCTTCTTGATTGAATTTTTATAATTTAATTTAATTATATAAATTATCATAAATTATAATTGATGTAATATGAATGGGATATCATTTATTTTATTTCATTTTAACCTTTACCAAATCCCTTTACTAGGCTGTAATAATATATGTGATTTATCTCATCTCATTTTCATTCAAGCACTTCTTTTATATTATGCTTCTTAGTTTCCATTTTTTTCAAGTTGGTATACATTATTTTATATTACTCATAACATTAAATTTATTTATAAATTATGATATCCCCCTTTTCACTCTCAATAAGGCTCCCATTATCCTTTATGTACACCTGTAATCATTTCGAATTTTATAAGGGATATTTTACTTTCCCTTCATTATTCAAGTGTATTATTTACGTTATGTATTTTATAATTATTTAATTATTATGGTATTTTTTATTATATATCCCCTTACAATAAAATTATATTCGAAATTATTAGAAACCCCATTCTATTTCATCCACCTATTTTATGAATTTTTTTGTGACGTCATTATGCTATCGAAATTTCACCTCGAATCTACATTTCAAAAAAATTACATAGTGAATACCATACTGATACCTATCAAGGGTTTCAACATTTAAACACTTATAATTCATTTATTGGGGTAATACATGTATTAATTTATATTCCTTGATCATGGAATCAAATATGACCTTAAATTATTCCATGTTGTTTGATCTATGTGACACACTTAAGGATGAGAATGAAAAGAATGTGACGGGTTCACTGAGAATTATATGAAAATCTAATGAATTGGGTGATGTTTATTTTCATGTTTCATCATGTTTATATATGTTGTGAACTTGATTCATTTATGGTATTTTTTCCACCATGATGTCTTGGCAGTTTATCCTTGACCAATGTTGATGATTATGTGTTTTAAGATTTTTCCACATTCCCCATGTTATGATTTTCTTACTATATCATGTCTCATTGTTCATGTTTATGATTACTACTATGTTTATACCCCCATTAAAATGCTTAATATATAACATGTATTATTATCTTGATATTATTCCATGTCTGTTTATTTATTGGGCTTTATAGCTCACCCCTTTCTTATGTTTGACCTTGAATTATCCCATGTTGTTTTAAAATACATTGAACATCAAAATCATTTTAAGGAAGTTTTTTCAATAATGAGGTTATATACCATGTATAATATTTTATTATATGTATTTTATTCTCAATGATACTATATTTATTTGTATTTTGTGTTGTATTATGTGTACTTTTATGTAATAAATCACGTGTTAATGTCTAATAAAGTGAAGGGGTGTTATACATTTCTATTCACTCAACAACCTTTTAGCATTATATTACTATTTATTTCTTTCTATATGTCCCTATAAATGTTCCCTAAGATATTAATAAGCTACTTAAAAGATTTTATAAGTACCTTCTCAAGGTAAGGGATCATCTCCTTCTCCTATTTAATGAAGAACCTTCTTTCTATTATTCACCGAGATATCTGATTGATCAAGTTGAAATACATTTCTAAATATCCATATTAATTTTTTTATGATTACTATGTGATGAGAGACCCATTTCAATCTCATTTACCCCATCCATAAACAATTATGTACACCCATATTGATTCTTATGTTATCCTACAATTTTTCATGCCATTCATTTGTGTGGAATAATCTTCCCCATTTCCACTTATGTGTATTCACCTAGTCATACCTATACATCATTTATTAGGGATTTAAATAATCATCACTCTCCAATTATTGGGTAAAAATTTACGATATGAATCCTTATTTTCTATGATCTATGTTTCACACATATGCGTGAACATGATAAAAAGGTGATGGGCGGCCCTGAAATAATATTGCCATACAATTCTTTGGGTAAATAATTAATCCACTGATATTCCATGAATATTGAATTGGAGGTTCTCCTAATAAAAATATATTATGTTTTCCTGGTAGTTAGCCTTTATTTATATCTATTATTTCATGATTTTTTTCTAGACTCCCATGTTTCTTTTATTCTATCATTTTATATATTTTTTCATTGTTCATGATTATGATTATAACCACTATAATGTTTTATTTATATACCTCTTGGATCACATGTAGTTATTTACCTTATTAAATTATTATTTATTCACATATATGGCTTTCAATATTTCTCCTTTATTATCTAATCCCTAGAATTTATCATTTAGTTATAAAAGAATTATGTAATTTTAGATTCATGTTAAAGATGGTTTCAATAATTTCGTTGTATTTACTTTTCATGTTGGTATTTAATGCACCAAAGTTTCCAAATAAAATAGGCCTCTCAATATTATGGTATAGTATAATTTGTAAAATTACGTATTAAATGATTACATAAAGAGTATTATTATCAATGTTATCATGTGATTTGATATAAGAGGCTATATTGAAGTGGAGCATGAGTTGTGATCCCTAAAGGTGGCTAAAATTAGCCTAATACTTGGACTATTAATTTGGGTTTCTATATAAGGAATTGTCTTTCGAATGTGGAGTTTTAAATTATTTGAGGCCGGGGAAGGAAAGATAGATGACTTGGAGGTTCTAAGAATTAATATCTTTACATGTGATATTTGTAAATGATGGATAAGGGTACTGTGCTACAGATAATTTTGGGATAGTCCACTTAGATAAACGAGCAAGACATTTTTCATTTGGGATCAATATGGGTTAAAATGGGTTTGATAAATAGTGTAAGTAGTTGGGTTATATTCTCCTTTATTACATGTATGATAAGAGGATAATAATGGGTGAGGTGGTTAAGTATATTAGTAATGATGACAGTCTTGAGTAAGATATGTACCCTTTCCCCTTCCTTTCTAATGTTGTTCCACATGATTAGGCATCAATGTGGCCTCCCTCAGCCATGTGGGGATGACCAAATGTAATTTTTTTCCATCTTAAGAATCTTCAGGATGGGTCAGTGTTAATGGTGGGATTACGAAGAACTCTAGGGTGGGTCTTGTGTGAGGATTTAGATTCTCATGAACACTTGGGATGGGATAGCAGGATTATTAGGACTGCCAAAAAACCTTGTGATTAGACGGTATGGTTAATTAGAATCCCTTAAAACTGTAGGGTAGGCCATATTACATGATTAACATCTCTAGAGTCATTGAAGATGAGTTAATGTACATTGTTATGTTGTGATATTTGATCAGAGATGATCTATATTGTGTTTTTATAGATCATAACATTGATCAATGGTTCAAATCAAGAATAGATAGGGTTTTTGGTGGTCTGGTTAGTGCATAATAACCTGATGTGTTTTATGTGTATTTATGTCTTTATTTTTCTTCAACACATGTGATTTTATATGACCGATAGAATTTAGGCAAAGAAACATTTGTGGTCTCTCACAAGGTTTATATACACACCATACATTGGAATTTCAATTCACATAACACTTTTTTTGTCAGGTATTAAGGTGAGGAACGAGTCTCTATCTATGAAGTTTTATAGGGGGAGTTGGTTGGTTGAGGTGGTGTTAGGATAGAATCTATGATCCTTGTAGAGATTTCATTTTTCTTTATTTCATCCTTTGTTTATATATATATATATATACATTCCACAGAGTGAGTTCTATTTTGGATATTGTATGACTTGCATTCCATCTGTTATAACATTCGTTTATGTTATTATTGTATCCATACTTCAGTTCCATTTTTTACAATCATTCTTTTTCTCTGATTGTCTACTTTGATATTCTATATGTTACAGAGAGGGCAATCTCAAAAAATAATTTATTATGACCCCACATCTAGTTGGAATCATCATACATAAAGGAAGGTTCACATGATGTCATGTGATGATCCCCAACTGACATCAAAGGATCTATGTCATTGGGTGTTACATATCAACATGACCTATAGTTTGTAAAATCATCCAGAATCAACCATTTATTTTCATGATGCATTTCTTACTCGAACTAGTGTGATTGCAACCCAAATATCACTTGTTATTCTACCAAAGAATTCTAGATTCATCTCTTTCCGTGTATGAGAATTCATGGTTGTCCATTTCCACCCATTCAATTATCACCTCAAACATTGGCCTATGATATCATACGTGGTTAATTAGGTGACATAGAAAGATCACTAGCCCCCTGAATTCGTGATCACTTTCCTTTCCTTTATTATAGAATCATGTAATGAACATCAACCAAAATTTTATAAAATTGGATAATAATCATGATGGTATTGGTTGGAGAAATACCCAATCTACGCAATATAGACTCTTATTTAGGTTAGTCAATAAACACTATTATGAGACAATAAAAAATCCACAATACATATTGGAGGAATTTATGAATGCTTCATTACTAGTAAATTTATGGTTTAATTCCAAAATAAGTATTTTAACAAACAAATATATAGAATATATTTATTTTAAATAAATGTCACATAGAAAGACTATGTTAAATAAATAAAATATGAAAAAACATTAAATAATAATTCAAGACAAGTATAGAGGATTCAACCTGATATTGGATTGATACTAGGAATAAAACACTTAAATAATTATTCTATCATTATCATATGTAAATCATAAAAAAAGTATAAAATGTTATTTTCTTTGATGCATTGAGAAAAATAAAAAAGAGAACTATCTAATTAAATTTTCATTAAAAACCACATTCATTTCTTGAGATAAAAATAAAAAAATAATTCATTACCGACAAAAAAATATCTAAGGAAAAAATAAATAATATTCATTTCATATTCATTGATTGAAAATAAAATATATATTTAAAAATTGTTCCTTTCTATAGTATAATTATTCTTTTCATCAAGTTAAAAAATTATTATCAATGGGTAAAAAAAATTTGGGAGTAGTTTTTCTAAAGGAGGAATAATCATTTTAATTATTTAAAAACCAATAATAGATAAAATTATTACTCAAATTATCATAAATGAAAAATTATTAAAAAAATATTTTATTTAATAAATTTATTTATTCCAATAATATTTTATTTTTTTTATTTTTTTTCAAACACAGTAATTTCCCAATAGTTATTCTAGTAAGAATTCTTTATTTCCATTAATGTTCTTAGTAATTTGGGTTTTTAATGACCAAATGTTTTAATGATCCATTTCCTAACATGATTAGGTAATTTGATCATGATAATAAAATAATAGAATTACAAAAAGCAAGATTAGTTTGAGTATTGAAAAAAGGGTCTCACCTCAATGATGAATAACTGATTTTTGATGATCACATCATGTCCCTTGATCATCATTATCACCAACACCATAAATAATGTGAAGAAATTGATGAAATTATAATTCATTATGTGAAATGAGATAAGGATTTCCATAAATTGTTCTTCCACTATTGAAGGGGAGGGAAATGGGTGGAACATTCCTCTAAAAATTCCCAATGGTGTAATTCACTAAATTTATTCAGGGAATAAATTATTACATTTCCAAACCACCCTTCATAAATCCCAATAACACCATATTTAATTTCTCCACTTGATAAATATAATCAAATCTGTTAATAATGGCCAAAACATTCAAAAACAACTTGTTATTTAATTATTCATACCACATCATAACCAAGTGGAATGTAGCTTCCACATCACCAAGGCATTACATCCACACATCATTGCAAAAATCATAATAAATTTATTAATTTTTTTTAATTTTAAGGAATTAAAATTCAGGGTTCTCGTGATCAAATATGTGATAAGAAAATTATACGACTCTTAGAAAAAACACCTAATACAAAAATAACTGTGGTGTTGAATTTTTTATTCATGACTCAATTTTAGATATATGAAATATTCTAATGTCTTTATTTCATGTATATAATTTTTAAATTTAATTGAAAATTTCTCATAAATATTCATTGTAATGTTATTTTATGGGTATGTATAATTATAGAATAAATATTAGTTATATATATATATATATATATTAATTTTGTAGTAAATTTTACTTAATGTGTAATATTTTTGTTTAGATCATAAATTCGGTCAAAAAAGGCCAATGGAAGAAACCAAGAAACGGATGTGGTCACAGAGTATAGGTTCCCCTGGAAGAAGATTACCCCAAGAAAGGTATCATTATGTTGATAAGGAGTACTCTACATGTGTAGGTGATTGGAAAGTATGGGGCGGAATGGTCCAAGGAAACCATGGAATGGTTAGGTAACACAATAGCTATTTGATAACCAAATTATTGAAACTAATATATAATTAATCACTAGTCCACTGGATACTTTGATTTGTGATTCAGAAGGTGGTTCAATATTTATACTAACAAAAACTCCTTCTGCACTTATAAATCATCTATGTTTTATTAAATTCCTATCATACAATTGTTGTTGTTCCCATACAAACCATGCTAGAGAAACCCCATTTACACTACATTTATGATATAAAATAGCCACTGGGACACTAATATACTAAGAATTCACTAGGGAAGGGCAAAAAAACTATGATGATCTGGGTAAGTAAGATGAAATAACTAGTATAACACATTTGTAAAGTCCAATAAATACTTGGTAGAAATGATGGACGACCAAAGCCTATATGAAACAATGATGAAAATGATTTGGGGGGGGGGGGTAAGGCCTTGTTACATGGGAAGAATATAATGACGAAACAACTATGATAATGATGTGTTTTAGACCATAGCCAAGTGTTAGTGGCTATATGCATGATGATGTAAAAACATAATGAAATTATCGGATAAATGTTGATATATTGTGGTTGAATTGTGAACTGAGCATTATAAAGACTAATGTAGGGATTAATATTCCACAAGATGAAATTATTTAGTTGATATGTAACATTTATAGCTAAAGTTTCATATCCATTGGCATTAAAGTTATTGTGGTGAACATACATGAGATAATGGAGAGACATTTCTAAATTAAATGAAGAATAAAAACGTTTACTGTAAGATATATGTACCATTTGGAAAAATATCACATGAGATCGATAAATTATATTCCATGGTGAATAAGTATATTTAACATGGTCAAGTGTGGAAATTTTATAATGAAGGTGGAATTCCCATTTTTCTACATGGAAATGGCTATAGTTCCCATATCTACAGACATATATTCACCCTTCCAATCCCCATTACTACTTTTTCGATATATGTTGGGAGTTTGAGAATGATCATTTCATGTGGAATCTAGCACTTCTATGTATATAGTTTTGGTTTAATATAATGTGATAATGATACAAATAAAAGAAGAAGGGGATATGAGATTCAAATGAAATTATCTTATTGGAAAAATACTACAGAATTGGCTTTTAAGGCACATTTATTTATCATCTCTAGAAGAAAAAACTGATAAATGGTAAATTTATCCATTCTAAAGAAGGTGCTAATAAATTTAACCTTTCATCAGTGCTTTTATTTTATCACTTATAAAGGAAACCTCCATATGTGCTTTTATTTTTAGCACTCTTAAAGGGTATCTATTATCATCACTTTATTTTTTTGCACTGATTAATAGAACCCTTTATCAGTGATTTATTTTGATCATTGATAAAGGGTAATTATTTTTTAAGAGCTTTATGTTTAGCGCTAATAAATATTTCTTTCATCAATAAATTTTTAGCCCCAATAAAAGAAATAATTAAATAAACATGAAGTAAAAAACTTGTTTATTAAACAAATATTACAAATTTATTAATTAAATAATTATTGATAAAACTAATTTTATTGATTATAAATTAATAAATTTAAATAATTTTATTAATTAGATAATTATGATAATTAATGTTATTAAATTTTATATATATAATACATAGACATATATTAATGAATATAAATATGATTTGTATATTAAAAATTATTTACGTGCTCTACATTAAATATTCATATATTTATTGAATAATGGTATATAATAAAAAATTTATATGAAATAAAAATATTGACTAATTGCGTAGTAATCAACATATAATTGAAGGTCGTTTGTTTTTTCAATTTAATATAAATCAAATATATGTCATATTTATTTCACATATACAAAATTAATGCATTTTTATATAAAATATGCACACACAGAGAACACATCCATTTTTTCAATATTGTTAAAGTCTACCTATACTCCTAATTTATTCAATTTCATTGAATTTGTATATATATTCATGAATTGAAAAATATATATTCATTAATAATGTTAACAATATATTTTTAAAAAAATTAGAAAAATATATATTTATAAATGTACATTCACAATATTTATACATTTATATACTTTTAATTATAAATAAATAAATATTTTTTAAAAGTATTTATATAATTATAAATAAATAATTATTTATATTTAAATAATTCACAGATTTATATTAAATTTATATAAATAATGAATATAATTACATTATTTTTATTTATAAATATTAGTTAAATATTTACATGTATAATTATATAGATATATATTATGATATAAATAATATTTTTTAAAAAAAATTCTATAATAATATATAAATAACTATAAAACGATATTAAATATATTTAGAAAGGAAAAAATTTCGTAAATATATATACATATATATTAAGTATTTTTCAATATTTAATATTTTTTTATTTATAATTATAATTATAAATCTATTAATTGTGCTTTAGTAAAAAGAGAATATAAAAGAATCCTTATCTGCACTTTTTTAATGCTAATAATGATGAAAATTTATTATTTCAAAACAAAGAACTAAAAAATAAACATTTATCAGTGTTATAAGTTTAGAATTGATAAAAGGGCTCTTTATTAGTTCTTATTGGTAATTGCTGAAAAAAGTATCCTGATCTATTTTAAAACCTCATACCATCTATGTACCTGTCATGATATAGAATCTTTCTGAGAAATCCTCCCAATGCCGGTGCTCCTCCTTGGTGATTTGAAGGTTGAATCACACCACTCGACTGCCTCCAAACATCTCATCCAACATCTGATGAGGGTCTTCAATTTCCATCAACCTTGAGAGGCAGGACATCCAATTTTCATTGTGTATTTTTTGTTTGGTTTTGATTTATTCTTATATGTTTTTTGTGATATGATTTTATGACCCGTTGATTATGATTTGTTTATGAACCATTATTTAGGGAACAATTTGTTGTCCATTGTTCGTAAGGACTACTGATGTATGATCCATTGTTTAAATCTCATACTAACCCTTGTATTTTTCAATTTTTTTTAATTGAACGTTTTAATTTTCTTACTAAATAATTATTTCATATATGTAAATAAATGTTTATAAAATTTCAAGTATATTATTTTTTCCTGACTATAAATTTGAGGCAGATTTGTGGATCCCTAATGATTATATATATACTGACACCATTAATTGACACCTTATCAAACATGCAACATCATATGTTATTTTTTAAGAACCATGTTAGTGGAGTGATGTATGTTACAATATTGGTTTTATATACCATCAGATATTGTTCCTTTTAGAATTTACTATGGTCCTTGGTTTTTTTAAGTAGAATATTCAAAGGGTCCATCGCTAATTAAAAAGATGAGGTCTTATGACATCAAGCCTTCACATTTTGAATCGTTAGAGTGTATTTAGTTCACATTATGTTTGAATATCAATTTTTTATAAATTTGATATTTCTTATAGAATTTATGTTGGTGAGTTTTTATATAGGCGTGATAGGTATTTTTTGTCTATATATCTATTTTATCATTTATTTCCATATTTGTTTTTCTAATATGTATTCCGATATCTGGTAATGATGATTTTGGGTCTAAATTTCAATTGACCCCAAGGGTCATTCTAATTTTTTTTAAAAAAATTATATAATAGAGTGCTGATTTAGTTTTCATTATTCCTTAAAGAGTTCACTTATTTTAGAAGATTTCTGTCCATGTTTCATACCTTTTCATGAAGAGAAACGATGTTTTCTCTGGTTAACCACTGAGGTAATCGTGACGTTTGCATAGAAAAATCATTTTCCAAATAATTACGGAATTATTGTACATTTATTATTAATTTGGTTCATTTGTATGTTAATCACATAATAATTGTATTCTTATACATGTGTATTATTATTTTTGAGCTAGGTTGGTTTGTTCGAATCTACTGATTAAATGATGGAGATTAGGCGAAGAAAGTCAATGGAAATCATGGTAACATTGATAGTTAGGATTTTTTTTGAATATATATAATAACTTGTCTTTATTTAATTTTATAAACCAATGATTGAAATGTTTATAATATAGTATTTTTTTGGTATTTTTCTTGTAATGTTCATTTAATTTAAATTCTATAATGGGAGTTATTTGGTTAATTTCTAATTTGTTTCAGGTTCTGTATTGTTATGTAAAAGAATTCTGCAGTATGACCCTTTATCAGCGCTTTTATAAGGGATGATAAATGGTTCCTTTATCAACACTAAATTAAAGTGCCAATAACGTGTTCATTTATCAGTGCTCTTAAAATAACTAATAAAGGTATTATTTATTAGTGCTTTCTTTGTACAGAAAAGTGAACCCTTTATTTGTACTTTTTTAGGACTGATAAAATTCATTGGCTAGTAAATATCGCTCAAATTGTTAGCACTTTTCTAGCACTAATAAAGGCTATTTATCCCTCTATTTTTTTGGCCAGTTCTGTAGTAGGGGAAATTTACTATAAATAAAGGGGACCACTCCGAAAGTGTATGGCACATAAATTGGGACTAGGCATGAAAAATCATGGGGAAACCTTACCAATGAATCCTTATAGGATTGTGAGTTAAAAAATATACAGGCTCAGATGGTTTTCCTTACATTTTTAGTTATCACAAGACTAAAAAATAGCCATGTATTCAAGGATTAAGGCCTCTGGGTCTTCGGACTATTTTAAAGGTTACCCCTAAACATTTAAAAATATATTATATAAAAATAAATAAAAAAAATCCTCCATCCATACAGGCTAGGAACACAGAGATCAGAGTCAATGGAGAGGAAGCCAACTATTCTTGAAGGACTACTTTTTGGTGGATTTATCCCCTTCTCCACTTTCTTTATGTAATATTTTCAATAATTTTATAACCCTCTCATGGATAGAATATACAACAACCCATTTTTTTATTAAACACTAAAACATGAGTTATTAGATAAAATATTCACTTGATTCAACATAAATGATTGACATTTCTAGTGTATTTTGGGTTTATGAACATTACATAATGACTGAAAACATGAAACCCAACATCTTTATTGAAAAAATCCTTTACATGACCTCTACAGTACCTTATTCTTAAAATTGCATGGTATAACCTGAGGACATTAATAAAAAAAGGTGAGATATAAATCCCCATAAGGGAGAAAAGAAGGACTATCTTAAAGAATACAATACATGTTAGGAAATAGGAATATCAACAGAGAATAAAAGAAACATGAACCTAAAAGAATGATATAGAATGATTTTCGTAACATGGTAATGTGGCAACAACACTTTACATGGTATTAGCATGATCCAAGGCTCATTGCACATGGAGCATGAGTAAACCCTCATTGCACATGAATTAGTAGGAGTAAAACCTCACTGCACTTAAAGTATCCTTATACTAATCATCACCTAATTCTTTGGAGAGCTATCAGGGAACACCTTTCTTATACATTTCATTTAATGCATAAGTGTGCCACATGGATCATACAACATGGAATAATTAAAGATCATAATTTATTCCATTATAAAGGAATGATGAATTCATACATGAAGCTTTATAATCAATAAGTAAACATTCAAAAAGGTGAATACCCTTGATAGAGAAATGGGCATGGTATTCATGACACAATGACGTTTGATTGGAAAATCAGGGTGCAATTTCGGTAGAATTACCACATGAAATGAGAATCCATAAGAATGTTTGATGTGAGAGAAAGGGATGTCCCATAATATTTTAATGAAATTGACCATAATTGGGTCATATAGATACATGTCACAAAATATGTAATGGAATTTTAGATTCATAATACAAAAGAATGATTGAATGTAAATAAAGAGAGATAAATTACTTACAAAATTTCGGCCCGATAATAGGTGTACATTGGAGGAATTAATGAGAGAGAAAGGGGTATCTCATCATTCAAACATAAATAAGGCAGTATGGGGGAGGTAAAAACAATACCCCAACATTTATAATTGAAAATAAAATGGCACAAAAATATTAAATAATATGTATAAAATGAGAATGGAAGGAATCCCTTTATTTAAAGTGTGATCCCAATGGATTAGAGAGGGCTTGGGAGAGGCTTATTATGTAACGACCCAATGTTTTATTAATGGAAATCCCACTTGATATAATTAATTGTCTCTTTATTTTTATATAAAATGTCATCTTCTTTGGTTTTATGTTAATAATTTTGACCCTTTCTAATATAGTCGTTGAACAATGATCACATGATTAATAAAAATATAGGTCTTTAACAAATCCAATTTACTCAGAAAAAAGAAGCGATGGCCTCATCCAGAAGAATTGCTCCATAAGAAGACCATTTGTTGGATCTCAGAAAAGAGGTGGCGTCCTTGGTCTTTTCTCTTGACCAAGCCCATGCTGAGCTTCATCATGTCAAGCTCGAACGGGACCGTCTATGGGAAAGTGGAAGTTGATAGAGATTACCACTCGAGCAATGTTATCCGAGCCACCCCAAGAGTCTGTCACCATCTCACACCTTACCATTAGGTCTAATGCGGCTGTTTTAAGGGGTTATGTAACGAATTGATCGTACTATGTTCAAGTACATTATTTTTTTGTATATAATAATGTATATACGTTCTTGTCATCATTGATACATTGTAAATAGTTTTTAAAGAACAAATAGTGTTTTTAGTTATTATTTAATTAAGAATTATATTTTATTAAATTAATTTATTTTGAATTAAATAATATTTTAATAACATATTATTATTAAGTTAATTTTTATTAAATATAAATGATCCTATTATTTTATGAATGCAATTATATTTTTTATTAAGATTTGAAAGCCATTTTTGTCAAAACCCGTGAATTTTCGATAACTGTCTGTTTTTATTTTAAAAATGTAAATTAACATATTTAGAAAATTATTTAGGTAAAATAAATGTTATTTCTGGAATCAGGACATCAAAATTATCCAACGGTGAATTTTTCATAATTTTCTAAAACATTCAACTTTTTGGGTAAAAATTAAATAACGTTTAAATATATAATGTGTTTTATGACATCATAATGACCCAATAGTGATGTAGTAAAATACTATAAGCAATAGTTTCGGCCAATATATGTTTTAACATTAAAATAATGTGATTTTGGGTTTTTTTTACCGACTTTTTAAAGCATTAATGGACCCCTCAAGACTTATTAAACATATTTTCTTTTTAAATAATTTTCCATGGGAGTGTGAATCACCTCCACATAAGCAACACTATTATTTTAAGAAGTTCGGACATTTTCCTTATAAAATATTATTTTCCTCTTCCCTCTTCCAAAAATCATGGGATAAAACCATGGGATGGTTTGTGGTTTAGCTTGATTTAATATAAGGGGTGCCAAACCTAAATAATAAAGAATTCCCTCACCTTTCCTATATAAACCCACACAATCTCCCACTTCCTCCTCACTCAAAGCCTTTGGAGTTCGTCCAACCTCTGCCCTACTCTCAGTAAAATCCTCCTAAGGTGCCCCAAGCTCCCAAGAAGCCTCTCACAAGCCTCTCTCTAGCCTTTGGAAGCACACTTCCAAGAAAGGGTTTTTCTTCCTTTCTAATTTTTGTCCAATTTTCTTCACATTATTATTCCCTTTTAATTTCAATTATAAATGCTGAGGTATGGTTTTTCACCTCCCCCATACTTCCCTCTTATTGTTTTAATGATGGATTACCCCTTTCTCTCTCATTAAATTCCTCCCATGTACAACCGTTACTATGCTGAAATTCTGAAAAGAACTTATCTCTCCTCATTTACATTCAAGCAATAATTTTGTATCATGAATCTAAATTCCATTACAATTGTTGGGACATGTATCTATATGACCTCATTAATATCTATTACGTGTAAATATGATGAGAAACCCCATTCTTTCTCATCAACCTTTTTTATGAATTCTTATGTCACACCGTTACGCTGCCGAAATTGCACCGATTTTCTAAGCCAATGTCATTGTGTAGTGAATACCATGCCCATTTCCCTATCACGGGTATTAACCTTTATGCACATTTACTTATTGATTATAAAGTTTCATGTATGAATTCCACATTCTTTTATCATGTAATAAATGATTATGTTTTATAAATCCATGTTTTATGATCCATGTGGCACACTTATGCATGAAATGAAATGTTTAAGAAAGGTGCGCCCTTATAACGCTCCAATGCATTGGTTAAAGTATAGTATCATGATACGTCATGTGCAATGAGTGTTGACTCATGACAATTAAAGTGCAACGAGGGTTTACTCGTGCTTCATGTGCAATGAGGATTTACTCATGCTCTATGTGCAATGGGCCTTGGCTCATGCTAATTCCATTTTAAGTGTTGTTGCCACAATTCCATGTTATGATTATCATGCTTTATCATGCCTTTATGTTCATGTTTCTCTTGTTCTCTATTGATATTCCTAATGTCTAACATGTATTTTACTCCTCATGTTATTCCATGTGTATTCCCTTACTGGGCTTTATAGCTCACCCTTTTCTTATGCATGTCCTCAGGTTATCCCATGCAATGCTAAGTACGAGGGAGTGTAGTGGTCATGTAAAGGAATTTTTCAATAAAGATGTTGTATTTCATGTTTCATGTTTTTATGTAATGATAATAATCCCCAAAGACACTAAACCTCTTGATCTTCTTTGTTGTATCAAGTGATGTTTTATGTAATAAATCATGTTTAAGTTTGTATTAAAAAGCAGGGTTGTTGTAGTTGGTATAAAAGGTTAGGTTTAGTTATTTTTTGGATTAGGATTAGAAAACCCAAGTAAAGCATTAGAGACAAGACTATGTATAATAAAAACATCCCTATGTTTTGGAAAGTACTGATTAAGTGGTTTATCAAGCAAATACATCCCTGTCTGGATACGAGCAGGAAGAGGCGGCTCTCGCACAGATGTATCCTAGGGGTTAAACCCGAAAACACCGATTTGAGCTAGACTCGAATGGGAACTAGTGCACGACAACAGGCCTTGCTGCACTCTTGGTTACGATACTCCTGGCGGATATGTTTTGAAAAATTCACAAGATTAGTATAAACCCTTATTAAGGGAATTAAAAAAAATCCCCTAAGAATTTATGTTAGAAAGTAGATTATGAAAAGCCTAGATTGAAGCCTATAGACTCATGATTTAAGGAAATAAAAGTTTATTTATAAGTAATAAACTTTGGTCTTTGGATTACCCTTTATGTGTTACCCCTAACTTTTCTTTATTCCATCCAATGGTCGGTAATAAGAGGACTCGGGCTAACAACCGAAGTGGAGATTAGTGTGATGACTATACTATTGAGATGCCCAATCCAATGGGAGTAGGAATCACGAACTTTGTCACGCTTCTCTCTCAGCTAACTCATGTTTTGAATAGAAACACGGGTCAAGAGGAACGTTCAACCCCCTATGAAAGAACAAGTCGCTATCAAGAGTTTCATGAGACAAATGCCTCCTACTTTTAGTGGATCATCTGATCCCACGATTGTTGAACAATGGATCAAGTCCATTGAAAAGAACTTTTCCATCCTTAAATGTCCTGGACAAGAAATGGTTCTCCTAGAGGCTTATCATATGGAGGGTGAAGTTGATCAATGGTGGACATTGATCAAAAATACGAAGCCTGAGGTGGAGATCGAGGCGTTGGAATGGAAGGATTTCCAGAAGATGTTTTTCGATAAATATTTTCCGCGCACCCTCTGGAATAAGATGGAAAGGGACTTCCGTTCCATCAAGAAAAAAGGCGAAGAATCTGTTGGAGCGTACGAGGAAAACATCACTAGGATTTCACGATATGCTTCCGACTTTGTCGTTACCCCCGAATGAAAAGTTGACTGCTTCTTTGGTGGGCTGAATCCTAGCCTGCGGGAAGCATTGGTGATACGTGACTTCGACAGCTATGAGGAAATTGTCCGATGTGCCCTCAATGTAAAAATGGATATCGGAGAATCACAGGGATATCATGGGGATAAGAAACGTAAGGTGGACTTCAATTCTGGTGGTCCGACGGATAAATCCAATGGAGCTAAGAATATCCAGCACCCCACTTTCCAAAAGTGCGGAAAGAAGCACCCTGGAAATTTCTTTAAGGGGACGAGCAAATGCATCTGGCGTGGAAGAGAAGGGCACCCAGCTGTTAACTATCGGCAAGAAAGACTCGTACCTGCGACAGAGGAGAGGAATGCTCCGTTCAAACCTCAACGCATAGTTCAATGACACAAATGCAATAAACCGGAGCATTTTGAAAATTAGTTCCCTAATCCAAGGGTTTTTGGTGGCAACCAACAACCTCCAAGGCAGCAAGGAAGAGCTTTTTCCATCACTTCTTCTAAAGTGAACCCCGACAATGAAGTGGTGATAGGTACTCTAGTTATTCATTCAAGAATAGATAACTTACTTTTTGATTTAGGTTCTACGCACACTTTTATATCTCGAAAGTTTAGTAGAACATTCTCAGCACCACCACAAATCATGGAAGTGAAGATGTCAGTGAGTACGAAAAATGGGTCAATCATTTAATCCCAGGAATATAAGTCCTCCCCTATTATAATATGTGGATTGAATTTCCCGGAAAACCTTTTCATACTCCCTCTGGTGTAATTTGATGCAATTCTTGGCATGGATTGGCTATCCTTATATAGATCCAACATAAATTATTGGGAAAGGGAAATCCCACTCCATATGGAGAATCGACCCCAGATTCTTTACAAGTGTATGGAAGAAGATGAATCTTATTTAGCTCCATCATCCCAAGCATGGATATTACTGCCCTATGAGCCCGAATATCTAGCTCATATTATTGAGTCCAAGGAAGAAATCATCCTTGAAGAAATGCCTATTGTGAGAGAATTCGCGGAAGTGTTTCTTGAGGCACTTCTCGGTCTTCCTCCTAGAAGAGATGTTGAATTACCAATTGAACTTATACCCAGGGCATTACCAATATCCAAGACTCGATATAGAATGGTTTTTGTAGATCTTGAAGAGATGAAGAAACAACTATAGGAGAATCTGGATATAGGGTTTATACGCCCAATTGCTTCGCCATGGGGTGGACCAGTCCTCTTCGTCAAGAAGAAGGATGGGTCACTGCGGCTTTGCATCGATTATCATGAACTTAACAAAATCACAATAAAGAACAAGTATCCTCTCCCATGAATTGATGAATTGTTCGATCAGCAGTGTGGAGCACAATACTTTTCCAAGGTGGACTTGCGGTTGGGATATTATCAAGTAAGGGTGACGAAGGAAGATATCCCTAAGACTGCTTTTCGCACAAGATACGGGCACTATGAATTCATAGTAATTCCTTTTAGACTCACTAATGCTCTAGAAATCTTCATGGTCTTAATGAATAGAGTCTTTAGATATTACCTCAAAAAATTTGTGGTAGTCTTTATAGATGATATTCTAATATACTCCAAAACCAAGGATGATCATGAGGAGCATTTAAGAACTGTAATAGAAACTTTGCACACGGAGAAGCTCTATGAAAAGTAAAAAAAGTGTGAGTTCTGGTTGAAGGAGGTCTCATTCTTGGGCCATATCATCATAAGCAATGAGATATATGTGGATCCCTCCAAAACAGATGCAATTGGGGGATGGCCGAGGACAACATCGGCAACAGATATTCGTAGCTTCTTGGGGTTAGCTGGAAATTATCAACGATTTGTGAGAAATTTATCATGATTGTACAACCCTCATACCAAGCTAACTCGAAAGGGAGTAATGTTTTCTTGGAGTGATGAATGCGAAGAAAGCTTCAAGGAGTTGAAAAGGATACTTATCATTGTGCTCGTGCTCACTTTACCCACAAGTGGGGAACTTCTGGTGGTATTCAATGATGCTTCAAAGAAGGGCTTAGGCTGTGTGCTGATGCAGAAGGATAAAGTGATATCCTATGCCTCAAGGTAGTTGAAAATCCATGAGAGAGACTATCCAATGCATGATCTAGGGTTAGTGGCGGTGATCTTTTCCTTGAAAATATGGCGTCATTATCTCTATGGGGAGAAATGTGAGATATATACTGATCACAAGAGTCTTAAATATATATTCACACTGAAAGAGATTAATATGCACCAGAGAAGATGGATAGAGCTCATCAATGATTATGACTGTTCAATACATTACCACTCTGGGAAAGCGAACAAGGTGGAAGATGCCCTACGTAGAAAGGACCCAACAATTCTATCAATGATGAGAATTGAGAAGGATCCAATCTTCTTAGACATGATGAAGATGGACATGGGAATCATAAATAAGGGAAAATCATCAAACCATTCACAAATTGTTGCTTGACCACCTCTTTTGGAAAGGTTAAAGGATGATCAAAAGGATGATGTGGGAATTATGGAAAAGTTGGAAGCTATCGAAAAGGGAAATCCTCATAGTTTAATGTTAATGAAGAAGGAATTGTGCGGTTTGGGAAAAGACTATGTGTTCCATCATGTCTGGAGCTGAAGAAGGAACTTTTGAATGATGTACATAGTTCAAATATCTCTATTCACCCAGGGAGCAAAATTATGTATCGAGATCTTCGAGAAAACTTTTGGTGGGATAATATGAAGAAGGAGATCGGTGAATATAAATCAAAGTGCCTAGTGTGTCAGCAAGTGAAGGCAGAGAGGCTAAAGCCCAAGGGGATGATGCAACAATTTCTCATACCAGAATGGAAATGGGAGAACATCACCATGGACTTTTTCATCGGACTTCCAAGGACATCCAGAGGTAACAATGCAATCTGGGTTGTTGTGGATCGTCTTACAAAGAATGCACACTTCATTTCTATTTGGGAGGATTTCACATTGGATCAAATGGAACAGATATATATTAGGGAAGTGGTAAGGTTGCATGGAGTACCACTATCTATTGTGTTTGACCGATATCCAAGATTAACCTCTAAGTTTTGGAAGAGTCTTCAACATGATCTTAATACTGAACTGAACTTCAGTACAGCTTATCATCCTCAAACTGATGGCCAATCCGAGCGGACTATCCAAACACCTAAGGACATGTTGAGAGCATGATCTATGGACTTTAATCGATGATGGGATCAACATCTTCCACTGGTTGAATTCTCCTACAACAACAGTTTCCACTCAAGCATCCAAATGGCACCATATGAAGCCATGTATGGGAAATGGTGCAGAACACTGGCATGTTGGGATGAGGTCGGTGAACATAAGCTGCTTGGACAAGAAATGGTTGATGAAATGGTGGATAAGGTGAAAACCATTCAGAAGCATATCAAGGCAGCCCAGAGTCGAAAGAAGAGTTATAAAGATAACCGTCGATGAGACCTTGAGTTTAAAGTTGGAGACATGGTTTTTCTATGCATATCTCCGTGGAAGAAACTCATGAGGTTTGGAAAGTAAGGGAAGTTAAGTACAAGGTACATAGGCCCCTTCGAGATTCTTGATCGTTTCGGGGATGTGGCCTATCGACTAGAGCTTCCACCTACCATGGAAAAAGTACATGATGTATTTCATGTATCCTTCGTAAGGAAGTACATACCGGACCCTTCAAATGTACTCTCTTCTGAGGTGGTATAATTGGAAGATCATCTTTCTTATGAGGAGTCACCAATGAAGATCTTAGATTGTAGAGAAAAAGTTCTATGAAATAAGACAATGCCCCTCGTCAAGGTGTTGTGGAGAAACCACAAGTTTGAAGAACCGACTTGGGAATCAGAGGAAATGATGAAACTGAGTTACCCACATTTTTTTTAGTGTGGGAAAAGGAAAATTTCGAGGGATAAATTTATTAAGGGGGGAATATTGTAACGACCCAAAGTTTTATTAATGGAAATCCATCTTGATAAAATTAAATGTCTCTATTTGTTTATATAAAATGTCAACTTCTTTGGTTTTATATTAATAATTTTGACCATTGCTAATATAACCGTTAAACAATGATCACATGATTAGTATTAATATAATACTTTAACAAATCCAATTTACTCAGACAAAATAAGTGATTGCCTCATCCAGTAGAATTTCTCCATATGAAGCCCATTTTTCGGATCTCGGAAAAGAGGTGGCGTCCTTGGGCTTCACTCATGACCAAGACCAAGCAGAGCTTCATCATGTCTAGATCGAACGGGACCGTCTACGGGAAAAGAGGAAGTTGGTAGATATTACCACTAGAGCAATGTTATCTGAGCCACCCCAAGAGTTGGTCACCCTCGCACACCTTACCCTTAGGTCATATGTAGATTTTTTAAGGGGTTATGTAACAAATAGATAGTACTAGGTTCATGTACATTATTTTTTTATAATAATGTTTATACGTTTTTGTCATCATTGATACATTGTAAATAGTTTTTAATGTACAAATAGTGTTTTTAGTTATTATTTAATTAAGAATTCTATTTTATTAAATTAAGGTATTTTTTAATTATATAATATTTTTATAAAATATTATTATTAAATTTAGTTTTATTAAATATAAATGATCTTATAATTTTATGAATGCAATTATAATTTTTATTATGATTTGAAAGCCATTTTTTTGTCAAAACCGTGAATTTTCAATAAATTTCGGTTATTATTTTAAAAGTGAAAATTAACATACTTAAAAAATTATTTAGATAAAATAAATGTTATTTATGGAATCAGGATGTCGAAATTATCCAACGGTGAATTTTTCATAATTTTATGAGACAGTCAATATTTTGGGTAAAAATTAAATACCATTTAAATATATAATGTGTTTTATGACATCATAATGACCCAATAGTGGTGTAATAAAATACTATAAGCTTTATGTTAGGCCATTATAGGTTTTACCATAAAAATAGTGGTATTTTGGGTTTGTTTGACCTACTTTTCAAAGCATTAATGGACCCCTCAAGAGTTATTAAACATATTGTCTTTTTAAATTATTTTCCATGGGAGTGTGACTCACCTTTACATAAGAAACACTATTATTTTAAGAATTTAGGACTTTGTACTTATAAAATATTGTTTTTATCTTCCATTTTTTTAAAAACAATGGGAAAAAACCATGGGAGGTTTGTGTTTTGGATTAATTTAATATAAGGGGTCCCAAACCTAAATAATAAAAAATTCCCTCACCATTCCTCTATAAACCCACCCAAGCTTCGACATCCTCCTCACTGAAAGCCTTTGGAGTTCGTCCAACCTCTTACCTACACTCTCTATAATTCTCCAAAGGTGCCCCAAGCTCCCATGAATCCTCTCACAAGCCCCTCTCTAGCCTTTGGAATCACACTTCCAAGTAAGGGTTTTTCTTCCTTTCTCATTTTTGTCCAATTTTCGTCATATTTTTATGCCCTTTTAATTTCAATTATAAATTCTGTGTTATGGTTTCACACCTCCCCCATACTGCCCTATTGTTGTTTGAATGATGGGAGACCCCTATATATCTCATTAAATGCCTCCCATGTACACCCGTTACTATGCCGAAATTCTGAAAGGAACTTCTCTCTCTTCATTTACATTCAAGAAATACTTTTGTATTATGAATCAAAATTCCATTACAATTGTTGGGACATGTATCTATATTACATAATTACTTTCCATTACATGTAAATATGATTAGGAACCCATTTCTCTCTCATCTTCCCTTTTTATGAATTCTTATGTCACGCCATTACGCTGCTGAAATTGCACCGATTTTCTAGGCCAATGCCATTGTGTAGTGAACACCATGCCCATATCTCCATCAAGGGTATTAAACTTTATTCAAATTTACTTATTGATTATAAAGTTTCATATACTAATTCAACATTATTTTATCATGGAATAAATGATTATGTTTCATGAATCCATGTTTTATGATCCATGTGGAACACTTATGCATGAAATGAAATGTTTAAGAAGGGTGCGCCCTTATAGCACTCCAATGCATTGGGTAAAGTATAGTATCATGATATGTCATGTGAAATGAGTGTGGACTCATGCTAATTCAAGTGCAATGAGGGTTTACTCGTGCTTCATGTGCAATGAGGATTTACTCATGCTCTATTTGCAATGGGCCATGGATCATGCTAATTCCATGATAAGTGTTGTTGCCACATTTCCTTGTTATGGTTATCATGATTTATCATGCCTTTATGTTAATGTTTCTCTTGTTCTCTATTGATAATCCTAATGTCTAACATGTATTGTAATCCTCATGTTATTCCATATGTATTCCCTTACTGGGCTTTATAGCTCACCCTTTTCTTATGCATGTCCTCAGGTTATTGCATGCAATGCTAAGTAAGAGAGAATGTAGTGGTCATGTAATGTATGTTTTCAATAAAGATGTTGTATTTCATGTTTCAGGTTTTTATTTAATGATTCTAAGCCCCAAAGACACTAAAACTCTCTATCTTCTTTGTTGTATCAAGTGATGTTTTATGTAATAAATCATGTTTATGTTTATATTAAAAAGCAGGTTTGTTATATATTAAGAGTTTAGTGTGCCTTGGTAGGATTATATAGTTAGGAGGGAAGGGACTGGTCGAGCTCTGAAGTATTTTATTGAATCGTATGTGGGAGCTTGGGTGGGTTTATATTGGAAATGAGAGGGAATTCTTTATTATTTAGGTTTGGTTCACCACAAATTAAATTAATACAAACCAAAATCCAGTCCATGGATTTTTCCCATGTTTTTTCCAAAGGGGAGTGAAAAAAAATATTTTATAAGGCCAAAGGCCAAACCTCTTAAAATAATTGGGTTGCTTATGTGGAGGTGAGTCACACACTCATGGAAATAAATTTAAAAAGTTTAAATGTTTTATAAGACTTGAGGGGTCCACTAAAGCATTGTAGAATAAATAAAACAAACCTAGAATCATATTAATTTAATGGTAAAAAATTTATTTTCAGAAAATAATGTTTATAGTATTTTATTACTTCACTATTGGCTCATTATAATGTCATAAAACACATTATATATTTAAACGACATTTAATTTTTACACAAAAATTTGACTGTCTCAGAAAATTCTGAAAAATTCACCATTGGATAATTTCAACATCTTGATTCCAAAAATAATATTCATTTTATCAAATTAATTTTCTAAATATGATATTTTTTACTTTTATAATAAAAAATGAATTTTTTCAAAATTTCTTGGGTTTTGACAAAAATTGCTTTCAAACCTTAATAAAAATAATAATTGTAATCATAATAATTATACAGTAATTTATATTATATAAAATGTAATTTAGTAATAATAAATAATTAAAATATTTTTTAATTAAAAAATCTATTAATTCCCAAAAACAGATTCTTTAATTAACTGGAAATGTTATTTTCCATTAAAAACCTATTTACAAAGTAAAAATAATAAAATAAAATTATATTATCCCTACAAAAAAATGTACCAAATCCTAGTACTAGCGTATCATTACATAATCTCTTATAACACTCACAAAAGACCAAAAGGTAAGCTCTGTTATGGTGACAAACTGTTGGAGTGGCTCAGAAAACATTGCTTAGGTGGTAATCTCTATAAACTTCCACTTCTCCCATATGAGGTTCTGTTCATGCTTAACAGGTCGAATATCAGCTTTGGCATGGTCAAGAGAGAAGCCCAATGACATCACCTCCTTTCCTAGCTCCAACTAATGGGCTTCGTACTGGGCAAGCCTACTAGAAGAGGTCATCGCTTCCTTTGTCTCAGTAAATGGATTTATTAAAGTCCTATATTTATACTAATCATGTTAACACTGTTCAACAACTATATTAGAAACTATCAATATTCATAATGGTATTTCAAAATCCAAGTACATAAAACCAAGGATGTTCATATTTTTTATATAACCATTTTTTATAATAATACATTTAATTATATCTAGAGGGATTTTCATTGATAGACGTTTGGGATGTTACAATCTTCCCCTTTATGAAATTTCTCCCTCAAAATTTAATTTTACATTCTATGCCCCAAATAGGTGTGGGTACGTTTCCTTCATTTACTCCTCCCATTATAATATTTCCTCTTCGTACTTATGGTTTCACCATTGTACCTTGACCAGATGGGTAGTCGTGTTACATAGAACCTTATCTCTACGATCTAATATCGTCACTGGATGCTCCACGTACGAAATATCATCCTCTAACTATACTATCTTTGAAGAGAGTACATGTGAAGGGTCTAGTAGGTACTTCTTTAAGAGGGATAGATGAAAGAAATCATGTATATTTTCCAGGGTTAGGGGAAGTTCTAGTTGATAGGCCATAGCCCTGACATGATCAAGAATCTCGAAGTGGACGATGTACACATGAATTAATATTCCTTCCTTTACAAACCTGATGAACTTATTCCACAGAGATATACTTAGAAATATAAGGTCTCCAACATTGAACTCAAGGGCTCATTGACCGTTATCTATATAAATCTTATGTCGACATTGGAATTCCTTAAAATTATACTTAATGGTTTCTACCTTCTCCACCATTTCATCAAAAAATTTAGGTCCTAGCATCTTACTATCACCAACATCATCCCAACATGATAGTGTTCTGCACCTTTTCCCATAAAGGGATTCATATGGTGCCATCTGGATGCTCATGTGGAAACTGTTATTGTAGGATAATTCAACCAGTGGAAGATGTTTGTCCCATCCTTCATTAAATTCCATAGAACATGATCTGAACATATATTTTAGTGTCTAAATAGTTTTCTCAGATTGGCCATTAGTTTTTAGATTATTGGCCATACTTAATTTTATTTCATTTCTTAGATGATGTTAGAGACTTTTCCATATCCTTGAGTTGAATCTCAAATCATGATAGGATACAACAGATAGTGGTAATCCAAGAATCCATACTACCAATTGTACATAAATATGTGCTTGTTTTTAGAATGAGAATTCCTCTGAAATCACGTTAATGTTAGTTGTCTTCGTTAGATGATCCACAGAACCCATATATCATTATTTCCTCTTGATGTCATTATAAGTCCAGTGAAAAATTCAATAGTAAATTTCTCCCACTTCCATTTTGGTATGGGTAGTTGTTTCATCATACCCTTATACCTTTTCCTCTCAGAATTCACTTGCTAATTTATCTACAACATTGATGTATATTCAGTGATTTTTTTTTTCATATTCTCCAACCAAAAGTTTTCTAAGAGATCCTGATACATTTTTGGGCTCCCTGGATGAATAGAGAATGATGAGCTATGTACGTCATTCAGAAGCTCCTTCTTTATCTCTCTGTTATATGGTACAAATAATCATGACCCAAATCTCACAATTCCATCCTTTTCAACCACAAACTCTGAGGATTTACAATTTCTGATAGCTTCTACCCATTTTATAATTTCCACATCCTTTATTTGAGCATCCTTTATTTTTTCCGTGAGGGATGGTGGAGTTATCATTTGAGAAAAGATTTATGATGTTCCTCCCTTAATGATTGCCATGTCCATACTCTAAAATTTTAAGAAGATTGTATCCTTTTACATTATCATCGTTGATAAAGATGTAGGATTATTTATACATAGAGCATCTACCACCTTGTTTGCCTTACCGGGATGCTAGTGGATTGAGTAGTCCTAATCCATGATGAGCTATATCCATATTCATTGGTTCATATTGTGATATTTTTGTGTAAGTATATATTTTAGGATCTTGTAATCATTATATATCTCATACTTCACCCAATAGCGATAATGCCGCCTGATTTTCAATTCAAAGATCACAACCACCAACTCCAGATCATGAGTGGGATTATTTTTCTCATGGACTTTCAGCTACCATGATGCATAGGTTATCACATTTTCATTTTGCATTAGCACTAATCTAAACCCCTCATTTAAGCATCACTATACACCAAAAATAGTCATCCACTTATTGGGAGTTTGAGAATAGGTGCAATGATAAGCCACCTTCTCAACTCCTTGATGCTCTCTTCGCATTCATTACTCCAAGAAAACATTACTCCATTCTAATTTAACTTAGTTAGAGGTTTAGAAAATTGTGAGAAATTTATCACAAGTTTGTGGAAATATCTAGCTAACTCTAGCAAGATACAAATATCTATAACCGATGTTCAATTGGTGCTATCTTATAGGGATCCATAGATATCCTATTTCTTGTGATGATATGTCCTAAGAATGAGACCTCCTTCAACCAGAACTCACACTTACTATTCTTATCATAGAGCTTCTACTTTCTCAAAGTCTCTAGTACAATTATTAGATACTCCTCATTCTCCTCCTTGGTTTTGGAGTATATAAGAATATATTCTATAAAGACTACCAAAAAATTCTCAAGGTAATCTCTAAAGACTCCATTCATCATTTCAAGGAATATTCCTAGAGAATTGGTGAGTCTTAAAAGCATTTCTATGAATTCATAGTGCCTTTATCTTGTACGAAAAGAAGTCTAGGGGATATCCTCCTTCTTTACCCTTACATGGTAATATCCCAACTACAAATCCACCTTAGAGAAGTATTTTTCTCCACACATCTGGTCAAACAAGTCATCAATTCGTGGAAGATGACACTTGTTATTTACCATGATTTTGTTGAGCTCATGATATTCAATGAAACAACACATTCACCCATCCTTCTTCTTGACGAAGAGGACTAGTGCACCCCATGGTGAAGCAGTTGGGTATATTAACCCTTTATCCAGATCCTCCTATAGTATTTTTTTCATCTCCTAAACCTCTACAATAGCCATTCTAAACAAAGTCTTGTTTATTGGAAATTCCCCAAGTATAAGGTCAATTGAGAATTCAACATCTCTTCTTGGAGGAAGAATGACCAATTCATTGAGAAACACTTAGGAAAATTCCCTCACAATAGGAGTATCTTAATGGATGGTTTCTTCCATAGACCCAATAATCTAATCTAGATATGCATGAATATATGGTACTAATATCCACGCTTGAGATGATGGTGAAAAAGAAGATTCATCTTACTCCTTTCACTTGTAGCCGGATTTGGTCGTCGTCGGCCGTCCCTCGACCGCTTCGACAGGTTCTTCAAAAGTGCATGGCCCCTGAATAACCAAATCATGGTTGGGATTCGATATCCTGGTCACTTTCTTCTTCTCTTCAAATGCACTGATGACCTGGCTTCTGTGTGGTCCAAAGGCAAACGATTTTACGATGGCTCCCTCTTCTTCATGTTCTGATGGAGTTACAAGTTCCACTGGAAACGAGACTCCTCTCTCACAGCAATTTGGGTAAGCTTCCCCTATCTACGTCTTCCTCTTCAAAATCCTATCATTCTTAAGATACTGGGTAACCTCGTTGGGAGGTTCCTAGCCTTCGATGAGCATTCTCACTCCCTTTATCACATGATTTCTCCACGCAACTGTGTGGAAGTCGATATTTTAGAACCTCTGGTGGAAATATTTTGGGATGAGGTTGGTGAAGAACTCTGTTATAAAAAATCAATGGTCCTAGAAAATTAGTTTGATTTCTGTAGTTCATGCTTTCGTCTTGTTCATCTTCATTCCAGTTGTCATTAGTCTTGTAGCTCGAACATGTAAAATAGTTCTATTCCCCTTTGGTTGGAGGCGTGACCATTTCTTCTTGGCACGTAGATGAATCTAATCACTATAAAGGGGGGTGGATGTTACTCACCTAACACTGCTGGTATGAATCAGGATGTTGCTTCTCCTATTCCTGAAGGTCCAACTGGTATGAATGCAGGCTTGGTCTTAGCCTTGGTAAATGGACATCAACGTGATCCTCCAGGGAGTAAACCCTTAGTTCATAAAATATTCAATCATTTGAGGAATGATTTGGTTGTTCTCTCACCTATTGTTCATGGTTCGGTGGGTCTTGCTGAACTTGGTGCACCTAAGGATACTGCTGCTGTTTTTAACAGGGGAGTAGTGATCCGAAGGCCAGCAGAGGAAGGTGAATGTCGTAAGATGTCCTCTTATGTGGAGGATGTACGTATAGGGATTGTTGATACTATAAGTGAGGTCCCCAAGGTTGAGCCCATTGCTTTGATCAATTCAAGACCGAGAAGAGTGGTTTCGTCTATGAAATTGAGTGACCGTTTTGAGATTCTGGAGAACAAAGGGCCTTCAAAGGAGGTAGATCGGGAGGAATACTTCAATAAGAAACTTGGTATTCTGTGGGAGGAGTCTGGGGATGACTTATATAGTCAGCTTTCATGGGTTAGTGCTCAAGAATTTCAAAGAAGTGATTCCTACAGTCCGAGGAGGAGGAAGGGATGATGAGGAGGCAAGAAAGGGAAACAGGACTACTCTTATCTGCCTTTTCCAATGAAGACCCGATATGGCAGGACGTTGAAGGCCCAAGTGACGGATGGTACTCCCATATCTAAGGGTAATACAGTAGGTGCAGAGGCTGCGGTCTCCAGAGCTGATTTCGATAGGATTGTCCTACAAGATCAAGGAAGTGTAGCTGCTCATCCAGTGGAGCTGCTTCCACTTTCTAGAGATGTTATGGAGGAAGAATCCCTTATGATTAAGGATTAAAAATATGATGGTGTTAATATGATGTTAAGGTCCATTTGGGTGGCCACCAATAGCAATCATAGGGGTTTGATTTCCAAGAAGAATTTAAGCTTAGTTAGAGGCTTCAACATGGGGTAAAATTAATGAAGAGGATTTCATGAAAGCATGGGAACGATTGGAACACCTCTTCGAAGACCTTATTCAGGATAATCCAGAAACACCGGTAATATCTCTCTCCTAGAATCTCTGTAAAGATAAATATTCCAATAGGCTTAAGTTTTCCTTTAATAATTTTTTTTTCTCCTATGTTTTCTCACTTTCACCTTAAAAGTGGCTTCTGGTTTATAATAAAATCTGAGTATGATGAGGTTCGTTAGGAAGATCAATCTCCAAATTATGAAAGGGGATGAGTTATATATCCAGGATGCAATGATTTCCCTATTTTTGTATTCACTGAAATCTTTATTTCGATGATTTTTGGTGGTTTTGGGATTGTTCTTCTAAACTTTTGGTATATAAATGAATGCATAGAACCAGAATTAAAAAGTACATTCGCTATTCCAGAATGAATAACAAGCGTACCTCTCACCACTTCATTGTCAGGTTTTACTTCAGCGGTAGTGATGTAAAAATATCACCCTTTCTGCCTTGGAGGCTGTTGGTTTCCTCCCAAAACCCTTGGCTTATGGAACTTATTTTCAAGGTTCCCTGTTTTATTGAAGTTGAAACAATGAACAACGCGTTGAGAGTAAAATGGAGTGCTCCTCTTCACTATCATATCCACATGTTTTTTCTTTTCGGTAGATAATGGAAATCTATCCATCTATTCCACACATAAATAATTTTATTCCACCCTTCTAGAAATTTATGAGGCACTTCTTTTAACTCCTTTGGAATTTGGGATGCTAGATTTTCATAGCACTGTTGGATTTATCCATTGGACCTCTAGAATTAAAGTCCACATTGTGCATCTAATCCCAATGATACCCATGAGATTTTCTGATCTCAATTTCATCATTGAGGGAACATCAAGAAATTTACATGTATCTATCAAAGTCATGGATCTCTAGGAAATTCTGTAGGATAGGTTTTATCCCACCAAAGAAGAAGTCAACCTTGCATTCGGGGGTAACGACAATTCCAGATGCATATCATAAATTCCTTGTAACATTTTACTCGTACACTCTGATGGATTCATCATCTTTTTTTCTTCAGGGAAAGGACGTCCTTTTCCATATTCCATTGGAGGGTGCGAGGAAAATATTTTTCAAAAAACATTTTCCAAAAATCCTTTCATTACAACACCTCGATCTCCTCCTCAGACATCTTATTTTTTTATCAATGTCCACCATAGATCGGCTTCACCTTTCAAATGATAAGCAGCCAAAAGAACCTTCTCTTTTTTGGAACATCGAAGGATGGATAAGATCATTTCAATGGAGTAGATCCATTTCTCTGAATTTGAGGGATCAAATGGAACTTTAAAGGTAGGAGCCCTTTGACTCATGAAGCTCTCGATTGCGACTTGTTTTTTATATTGGGGGCTGAACGTTCCTCTTGACCAAAGTTTCTATTCAAATCATGAGTTAACTGAGAGACTATCTTGACAATGTTCGCAATTCCTGCTCCCATTGGATTGGGAATCTCATTAAAATTTTTATCACGTTGATCTTCGCATCGGTTGTTTTCTTGAGTCATCCTATTACCATCCATTGGCTTGAATAAAAGGAAAGTTAGGGGTAACACATAAAGGGTAATCCAAGGAAAAACAACAGTTTACTTATACATAACATTTATTTCCTTAACTTATGAATCTATAGGCTTCAGTCTATGTTATATAGGTTCTACAGTCTAACATATATTCTCAGGGGCATTTATTCAATTCCCATTATAATGTTTCCTACAAAGCTTGTGAATTTACAAAAAAATATCCCATGAGTGTGTTGAAACCAAGAGTGCAGAAAGGCTCATTTGTTGTGTACCAAGATACCCAGGGTCAAGCTCAAAACCCCTTTTCTAAGATATGACTTCTATGTACATCTGTGCAAGAGTAACCTCTACCTTCTCATATCCAGATTGGAATGTATTTTATTGTTAAATAACTTAATCAATACTCACCAAAATTTAGGGATGTTTTTATAGTACTTATTTTTATCTATAATGATTATCTATGGTTTTATAATCCTATTCCCCAAAATAACTAAACATATCCTCCGATACCAACTATAACAACACTGCTTTTTATTACACACATAATCATGATTTATTACATAAAATCTTCACTTGATACAACATATAATATCAAGAGGTCTAGTGTCATTGAGTCTTAGGAAAACTACATAAAGACTTAAAACTTGAAACAAAAAATCTTTACTGAAAACATCCTTTACATGACCACTATATGACCTTGTACTTAGCATTTCATTGGAAAACCTAAGGACATGCATAAGAAAAGGGTGAGCTATAAAGCCCAACAAGGGAGTAAAAAAGGAATTACATGATGAATAACATAAATTCTAGGAAATAGGAATATCAACGGAGCTTAAATGAATAATGAACATAAATTCATGATATAACATGATTATCATATCATGAAAATGTGGAAGCAACACTTAACATGGTATTAACGTGAGACAAGGATTATTGCACATAGATAATGACTAAACCCTCAATGAAATTAAATTATCATGATTAATCCCACAATGCACTTGTTGTATCATGATACTAATATTTACCCAAATAATTGGACCGCTATTAAATCACACCCTTATTAAACATTTCATTTCCTACAAAAGTGCGCCACATGGATCATGCAACATGGAATAATAATATTTCATCATTTAT
The DNA here is from genome assembly GCA_963277665.1 of Viscum album. Lineage (NCBI taxonomy): Eukaryota > Viridiplantae > Streptophyta > Magnoliopsida > Santalales > Viscaceae > Viscum > Viscum album. Next base: position 1,622,607,161 of record OY728152.1, read on the forward strand.
TTCATGATAAAGGAATGTGGAATTCATATATGATTCTGTATAATTAATAAGTAAATGGTCATCAAGGTGAATACCCTTGATTGAGAAATGGCCATTGTATTCACAACACATTGACATTGTCTTGAAAAATCACGCTACAATTTCAACAACATAATGATGTGACATAATAATTCCTAAAAATGGACGATGAGAGAGAAAGGGGCCTCTCATCATATGTACATGAAATGGAAAGTAAGGGGGTCATATAGATAAATGTACCAACACATGTAATGGAATTTTAGATACATAATACAATCTAATTGATGAATGTATATAAGGATAGTGAAATTCTATACGAAATTTCAGCACGGTAATGAGTGTATGTTAAAGGAATTAATGAGAGAGAACAAGGTCTATCATTAATCAAAAATAATGAATTATGTATGTGCGAGGTTCAAAACCATACCCCAACATTGAAAATTTAAAATAAAGGGGCATTAATATATTAAGAAAAATGAATAAAATGTGAAAAGAAGGAATCCCTTGCTTGGAAGTGTGATCCCAAAGACTTGGGATAGGCTTAAGAGAGGCTTCTTGAGTGCATGGGGTGACATGGGAGGATTATAGAGAGAGGAGGTTAGGGGTTGGTCGAGATCCAAAGGCTTTGAGTGATGAGAATGTTGGAGTTTGGATGGGTTTATATAGGAAAGGAGAGGGAATTCATTATTATTTAGGTTTGGGTCACCACACATTAAACTAATCCAAAACACAAAACATGACATTGTTTTTCCCATCGTTTTTGCCAAAGTGGAGAGAGAAACAATATTTTATAAGGCCAAAGTCCTAACTTCTTAAAATAATAGGGTTGATTATGTGGAGGTGAGTCACACTCTCAAGGAAATCAATTTAAAAAGGTAAATATTTTATAAGTCATGAATGGTCCACTAAAGCATTGTAAAATAAATAAATAAAACCTAAAATCATATTATTTTAATGGAAAAACATAATTAAGCCAAAAAAAATGTTTATAGTACTTTATTACATCACTATTGGGTCATTATAATGTCATAAAACAAATTATATATTAAGACGATATTTAATTTTTACCCAAAAATTTGACAGTCTAAGAAAATTATGAAAAATTAATCATTGAATAATTTTGACATCCTGATTCCAAAAAAAATTATTCATTTTATCTAAATAATTTTTTAAATATGTGAATGTTTACATTCAAAATAAGAACTGACATTTATTTAAAATTCATCTATTTTGACAAAAATAGCATTCAAACATTAATAAAAATCACAATTGTATTCTTCAAAATTATACGGTAATTTATATTATATAAAATTTAATTTAGTAAAAATATATAATTAAAATATTATTTAATTCAAAAATCAATTAATTCATCAAAATAGATTTATTAATTACCTAAAAATGTTATTTTTCTTTTATAAAAAAATTTACAATGTAACAATAATAAAATGAAAGTATATTATCTATACGAAAATAATGTACCTAATCACAGTAATAGGGTCTCGTTACATATCCCCTTATACAAGCCACATAAGACCGAAGTGTAAGGTCTGCGATGGTGACAGACTCTTGGGGTGGCTCGGATAACATTTCTCGGGTGGTAATCTCTCTCAACATTCACTTCTCCCACAAGTGGTTCCATTCGAGCTTAACTTGTTGAAGCTTGGCTTGGGCTTGGTCATGAGCGACGCCCAATGACACCACCTCCTTTTCAGGACCAGACCAATGGGCTTCCTATAGGGAAATCCTGCTGGATGAAAACATAACCTATTTTTTCTATGTTAATTGGATTTGTTAAGGCCCCATATTTATACTAATCATGTAATCACTGTTCAACGACTATATTAGCAATGGTTAAAATTCTTAATTGTATTTTAAAATCCAAATATATAAAATCAAGGAAGTCCATATTTTTTTCATAACCATTTAGCATAATAAGACATTTAATTAGATCATGAAGAAATTTCATTGATAGAAGTTTGGGTCGTTACAACATAATGGGGTAAATTTATTTCTTTCATTCATGTAAGTGAATAGGTAATTGTATATATCGGATTGTGGGTTATCTGGATAATTTGAGTTTGGTGTTTTCATTACACTAATTTTTTCATTTATTCATTCATGAAAACCCATTATATATTTAGTGGGGTGAAATTATTTATTTTTATTAATAGGATATTATCTTCTCCATATAGACTCTATTAGGTAGGTAATATTCTATATTTAATTTTAAAATATTCCTCTTTGATTAATTAACCTAAATAATTGACCATAGGAAATTACATGGTTAGTGAGAGGGAGATTGATTAACCATATGAAAGTTATTCTATAGATATATTTCCAATGGTGTAATAATTATACATTATCCTTCATACTCAATATTTCTTGAACATGGACCATTTATGATTTAAATATTTTTTTTATTTTCTTCATTATTCCAAAACATTATTATATTTTATTATAAAATTAATCTTAGTATCTATAATATTATAGTTTCTTAATTATTAAATTATCATAATTTAAAATATTCTCTATGAGATCAACATCACGAATTTCCTTTATATACGATATAGTTGTTTTAGGTTTTTGTATCATGTTTATAAAATTTAAAACTAGAAAAAGTCTATAGGATGTAACGATTCCTGTGACCTGATTATGTTTTCTATTATAGAATTAATATTTATTTAATTAATAAATATTAAATATCACTATGAATCCATATAATATATGAATCATGAAACATGTTTCTCAAGGATAAGCTATATATATTTATTCCAAAAAAATCCTCATTTTTAGGTACAATATTGTGGTAAATTTACCATTTTACACCCTTTATGGGAATCAACCCATGAAATTAGAAAATAATTTATATTTTTATTATGAAAAAAAATATTTTTATATCTTCTAATCCATTAACCCTTTTCATCCTTAAGAACAAATTGACCTGATATGTTAATTAAAATGTCATTAAACAACCACATATAAAATTAAAACTAACATTGGACATATGAAAATATACCCTATAATTCTAGGACCTAAGAAAACATGAGACCTAACAATCTAGAAAACATTTATCCTCTATTGATATGGATCACAATAATTTGGTATATCCCATAAAATCCATAAAAAAAGTGTTGATCTTGTGTCCTATAATAACCATTATGATTCTACATCGATGAAATTTATAACCATAGGTTATTCATTGCACAATGAAAATTGGAACCAAAATCAACATCATTATAAAGGTTTAATATCAAGGTAACCATCATTGAGAGTGTCACATTCCCAACATTTAAATAAAAAATAAAAAGAGTAAATCGACTATTGAAGGAATCTTGGTTAGATAATGACCGTTCTATGAAAATTTAACATATAAGAACTCTATGATATAAGTTCTATATCCTCAATACTCTGTGAATAAATATAAAGGACCATTGGAGACCTAATTATACACAATACAAAGCTAAATGTATTGAATTTTTTTATTAAATAGTATAAAATCAAGATATAGAATCGATGATTAAACATCTTTTTTGAAAAAATGGATGTCAAAAGTGATGTTGGAATCCATTAATAGCACGTTTTTGTAATACTGATGTTCAAATATTTTATGTTTTAAAAAATATAATATCCATGGATAACTAGATATTTTTTCATCACAAAAATTCAGAAACCATTATCATATGCACTCTCAATGACTTGTATCTTCCTTCAATATTCTACTTTCAATAAATTTTATTCATTATTACTCCTCAATCATCCATCCTTCATCCTTATTTCATGACACTAAACATTTTTCTCCCCATGGAAACCCTAATCTACTAGACTAATGTCCATGATCTGTGGTTTTTGTTCATTATTTTTTATAATTCATTTTTTCAAATGTTTCTCTTCTATATTCCATCTTTCACCCAATTTCTACTCCCTTCTATTTAATTAATCTTATTTAAATAACTATTTTTTATAATCAGGCACCAAATGTTTTATGTTTTTTTTAGATTTTTAATTAATTATTTTTATTTATAAATTTCATTAAACAATTCATTTGTTTGTATACATATTATTATCAATTATAATTTTTGTGTGTTAAAATTTGTTTAATATCACACAATTTTTATGATTATAATGTATTTGAGACTGTAATTTTTTTTTTGGTTTCAACTTTTTTTATTTATAATATCTTAATTTTTAATATTTTTTAAGGTTGAAATAGTTTTTTTGGTATGTTTTTATTTAAATTTTTTTGAGATATATATTATTTTTAAAAAATTATTGCAGGTTTATATATTAACATGGTTATTTTTTTAATTATATATAGATATATATATTTATTAGTTATATATAGTAATATATTTTTGTATTATATTTTGAATTTTTAGGTAATTAATTAATCATAATTGGATAAATGATAACAAAATACAAATGAATATATAAATATGTTGAAATATTCATGGAATTTTCTAAATAAAATCATGGAAACCAATATGTGATTTTGTCCCCATGAATCAAGTGTTGAAATCATTGAAAAGACAAGTATTGAATAATAACACAGATATGATTATATGGAAATTTGTTAAAAGTGTATTATTTTTTCCATAACCATTATTGTATGAATGATATTATCATAAGGTGATAGTCATGAATGTTATATTTGGATTGAAATGAATATTTTTTCAAAAAAAAGTACATGGAATAAATAATCAATTTTATTAAAAATACCTTATTGATTTTTTAGTATAAAAATAAATATTAATGTTATTCATAATAAGAAAAACATTTGTGACAATATAATTGGATTGTTGATAAACATAAATGGAATTAAAAATAATGGATTGCACATAAGACAGGTTTTAATACCATGGGAATAAATTTGGATTTAGCTCCCACAACCAAAGGAAATGAAAAATATTTTCTTATAGATTATCACACATTAAGAATGAATGAGAAGAATATATTTTTTCAATGCCTACATTGTACTGATGTAAATATTCAATTTTCATCAAATGTGAATTTTTTTACATAGGCTGTGTTAATTTATAAATTAAATATATTACAAATTCATAGACTTTTATTTTTTATATGTGTTATATAATGAATCTTTCCTCACACTTTGTAAAATACAAGTATATTTTTCACCCTCATTTTTCATATAATTCTTCATTTATTAATTCATTTAGTGATATAGATAATAACATGCTGGCCTATATCTGCACATAGGTTGTATCCTAATGAAAGTTATATGAAAATTTTGAATGGATATTATAAGAATACAAGATAAACAAAGACATGTATTGTTAAAAAAAATATATCTCAAAAGAGATAATTGAGTTCTAAAGTTATTATTTATTTGAAGTTTTCAACATTGGTCTCCATATATCTGAATACTTGATGGTTGATAGTGAATGTAAACGTATTCAAGAAAAAAGGTAATGTTAATTCCATGATATGAAGTGATGCATACACATTTATACCATTTGAACAACACATGTGATATTTAATAATATATATCATCACATATTTTTAGATTGAGGGTTTGAAATATGATAAGAAATAGAGAGTGGTTTATAAAATAACATGCGAACACATTTTACTAATGTTTTAAGAAGATTATCTACATCAATTTACCAAAATCAGAAACATTAAAATTCTTAAGAGGGGGAAGAATTTTAATGTGATCAACAGGGATAGTTTTGATATTAATAGTTAAAAATTTTAAAAAAATACTAGGATGATAAGATTACTATTCAAAATAGTGGACTAATGGTTGTAATTAAAGAATATCATTTTTCATGTTCCAATGTCAAAAACCCAGTTTCTGTATCAACATAATTTTTTATAGTGGTTGAGGATATATGGGATATTTATTATTCTACTTGTTGGGTATCGATATTTAAGTGTATCTATGTTGATATAAAAAGTAGCAGAAAACATGATGAGTATGTGTTTACACTTATTGATTCAAAAATATTTAGTTTCAAGGAGAAATCATTTTTCATAGTTATGCATGCAAAGAAATATTTTATTTTTTTAACCCATTATATAATTAGTGGTTTGTAGTTTTTATAAGGAAAAAACCCATCTAGGTTAATCAAATATTGATAATGTTGATGTATAATTCGAAATTTCTCCATCTATTACGCTATTACTTAACTATAATAGTAATGGTGATGCAGACACTGTCAAGAAAGATGAAAATGATCATGTAAAAGTTATATTGGAAAACACTATATTTCCCTCACAATTAATCTGGTTATATGTTGTTTATAAAATTGATGTAGTTAAGGCATTGTTTTTTTAATTTAATATTTAAACATATATATTCTATATATTATTGAATTTTTTAAATATTTTTATACTAATTAGATTCAAAAATCTATTTTTTGGATGAATAATTTTTAACTTTATAATTATCTCTTGGACGTTTTCCTTATATTATGTATTTTTAAGTATAAAATTTTGTTCAATTAAATAATTATAATTATATTCTTATCATGAAAAATTAATTATTTTACTTATAACATTTTGTATTTCTAAAAAATTAGGTACAAAAAATTAAAAATTCTTTGTTGATAACCATTTTTGAGATTTTTTTATTTTTTATAAGAAGTTGTTTTAGTTAAACATTTCATGGATAAAAAATATAAAATTTAATGTCTTTTTTTATTATATGTACAACGACTTTTTTATTTAGTATTGTAATTAATTTTTATCAAATAAAGTGATTTTTTTTTTGAAGTAGCGTACAACTTTATAAATGATAGATAATGAGGTTGGGGAACTGAGTTATGGTTGTTTTTTCATATAAATACATATCTACAATAATTAAATTATTTAATAAAATTAAACATTTATTTATTAAATTTTTTTGTAGATATTCTTGTACTATATAGGGGGTGGTACCAAATGATGTTAGGAATGAGTTGAAATATTTACCAAAACATTTACACACACATGGGAGAAGGGGTGATAAATAAATTTTCTGAGAATAACCACCCAACTACCCCACGTGCATTAATGTTTTGAACATACATGGATATGAAGAGTCTTTATAGTATAAGTATTTTATTCATTGATTGGACCAACATCAACCAGTCAATGAATGATCTCTTATGGGAGTCTATTAAGGAAATATTTCTAAACGTATTAATTTTGTTTTCTAGTGGTTTAAATATGTATCATTTCTTTATATTTTATCTATTCAATTACAGATGATAATTAACATTCAATAGACAATAGAAATTAAAAAACTATGTATATACTTTGAGGAAACAATACTAAGGGATTATATAACAAATTTTACTTAATTAAATTTTTTTGGGAGTAAATAGGATCTATATTCATGCCTTAATTATGAGTTAAAAAGTAGGGAGATATGGAAGATGTCTGTATCTATTCAGCATGAGGAAACATTCATGGAATGTTTTTTTGTTTGTATCCATTTTTTTTATTAAATTCTATTATATGATATATTATTTGGTTTTTATTTTTTTAATAGGCCTCTATGAAAACTATCCAAGAGATACAGTCTCATAGTTTATACCCTCATCAAATTTCACACATAGGGTATCCTTTATTAGATTATCAAATGATTGTTGGAAAATTTTGTGAATTAATAGCGATGTTATATAGCGGCTCCAAATTTGTTACACATGAAACTATATCACCCCGCATAATGAAAAAAGAAAAATGATGAGAATGAAAAAAGGGGAACTATATTGCTTATAAGACAATGTATTTAGTCGATAAGATAACATAAAACCAATTAATAATTTTCTTCAATATTAGAATGTAATAAAATTATCTCACTAATATAACATATGAAGATATTATTTTAGGATTCCCTTTAAGATAAAATGTCAAAGGGGGCCTCTAACCTTGTGGGTATTATGAATATTTTTGCAACTTCTTTAGAAAATATTAAACACTCGAGTCACATCAGATTGTATAAGGATGGTATCAGTTTTAATTTCTTTCAGTGACCCATGAGATACATTGATAGAGGAATAATATAAAATAATAATATATTCGTCAAAAGATGAAATATGTCACAGGAATGAGTCAATAATTGATAGAATTAAATCTTTTGTATTCACTCTGAATGAAGAAGTGATTGGACAGATGTGGCCTATACAGTATAGCTATCCAAATCTATAACCTCCCCATTTAGACCAGACCGTGTACTATTAGTTACACATTTGATATCCCAATGAATGCATTATAAATTGCGTGACATTATTTCATCTAGGGTATTATGTACGTAATTGTCTTTTGAAATCAGTTTAGTTAAGAGTTTTGGTACTTGATATTATTGGTCAATCTTCAATGGTATTGCAACTTACGTAGGAGGTGTCTATAGATAAATTATTGGTCAATTTTTAATTTTATAGATAATATTTATATTTATCTGATATTTGAGGTATAAATTGTTTTTAATTTATAATTTATCATTAAATTAATAATTAATTATATATTTTCATATAGTTATCTTAAATAGGAGTATTTAAAATTAATGAAATCAATATAATAGAATGGAATGTTTTTGCTTACAGAAAATTTAGAATATCCAAAAGAAACTAATGGAGTAATGATGTTATTACAAATTTTTTCTATATTAGAAAATTATTATAATTTTTTGATGAGTGTTGATATATGCAGAATATATTATACATTATATATGTTTCAAATAAACTTCATGGATTTTCTAAAGGGAGATAAGATCAGTGTACCTATGATTCAGGTTTTTTATATCTAAGTAAATTTTAGTTGTAAATAAATTTTTTATAAGTAAACATTTGTTATTTTGAAATAATTAATTACTTTTCTAATCAAGTATCTACACATTATTTTAATCCAATACGAGTTCATTTTTAGTTAAGGTTTTATGTATCCTGAATAATTTTCAACTGCTGTGAAATACTTGAACCATGAATGTAGAATAAAAATCATATTTGAATGATTTAAAATCACATAAATTATCTGTTTGTTTTCAATTACTTGATAGATAAGAGAAATATATAATTATAATGGAATATTCAATATACACTTTTTAATTCTATTTTAGTTATTTTTATGGAAATTTGATGCAATTCAAATTTTTCTAAAAATAAATTGAAGTATATTGGATATTCTCTTTATTGGGTGGTGTTTGAAGGATATCTAGTGAGTTATTATATATGTATGTTATTATTATATTTTTAGTTCTTTAATATTAATATTTTCATTTTACGCCATTTTTGGGAATTAATATTCTAAATTCTAGCTATTCATGGATTCAGTTTTATCCTGACTCACTATTTGGTAGTGGAATCAGAAAGAATCGAATGTGTGAATGTTTTGGAAGATAACATTTAAATCCGTAAATAAATGTTTTTTTATAAATAACTAGTGTTTTTATTTTTAAAATATTTTTTCATAAATGCATTTTCATAATGAAGGAGATTATTTTGAATATGGAAATTATGTTTTAAAATTTATTAATTAAAAAATAATAACCAAATTAGTAATTGATTTTGAAATGTGTGGTTTCATTAAAACACTTATAATTTTAAAAAATTTGTAAGTGTTGAAATTTTAACACATTATGTTTTAGGTTTTTAAGGATTTATATTAATATTCATAAAATTTCATGAACCACTATCTAAGTTTTTTTGAAAAATATATTATAATTTTGACTAATCTGTAGATTTAGTTTCATTTAGATGTATATATATAATATTTTTTTGAAAGTTATCAGTGAGATTTGTTTATCTTTATTCTATTTTTATTATTTTATTCTATTTTTTGGTGATACACATAGTGATTATATGAATGTAATTATATTTTTTATGTTTTTTTATAAATTCAACAGTGAATGTCAATTTCATAAAAACACGATGTTCAAATACATCATGGAAGGGAATTCCATGATGATCTGATGTAAAGATAATATATATATATATATATAACTATGAATGTTTTCAATGATGTTTTTTAATAAAAAATTTAAATAATTATATATGTAATCTTTTATAGGGATTTCAATGTCAATTTTTAGAAAACTGATGCTTACAAATTCTATATTATTCAATTTTGAAGGGTTTTCTAAATCAGTTTTTAAAAAGTATGTTTAAAGTCCCACATTATATATTAATTTTGTTAATTTCATTATATAAATGAAATTAAATTTTAAAAAAACCAACGTTAATGGGGTTTTCACTAGTTAAAACATTACTGTCTTGGATCTATAACAAAAAATAAAAGCTTGCAAACTCATATAAATATAACCAAAACCCATAAAGTTATATCCTCACTATATATAATTAAATACCACAAAAAGATAATTATAAATTTACACCAAGGTCTCATACACCCTAGGAATACTTAGATCTCAAATTTTCATTAGTACGCATGAAAATTCATGATAATGCATCACCATTCAATCCTGAAGTATACTGGAAAACATTCCAAACTAAAGGGAATGAATTTAGAGTACAATACATGATTAAAATATTCCATAATACCACAAACTCAGAGATTCCATATAGTTCTCTCATATTCCTAATGTCATGTTGTCCATTCTAACCAGTGAATAACATATCACCACATTAATGGAATCTAAGCACTCTGAGGCTAGCTGATCAAATATATATGGAATCCATTGAACATAAAAAATCTTCAGAGGGGTATAATATACCACCTCACTACAATGTTACTCAAACCAACTATTTTTTTTGAAAATAATCATAACATTGATGACTTATGGAATTATCTCCTCAAATATTACGGATTAAAGGATGAATTATCTCAAAAAATGTACCATGAGGGTTTTCTACATCATTGGTATTCTAAATGTACATAAAAAAATCCTATAAAATCCAGGGATTCACAAACTATACTTTAATTGATGTGAGAGTTATATAAATTAAGGAAACATTAAAAAATCCTTAGGGATTATATTTAATATGTGACAATAATTACTTATAACAACATCATTTGTATTTTTGAGATATCTTAATGAAATCTTGACCACTAACCATTGATCTTCATTCTCACGAAACCGTATATGTTTCCAACCAATATTTAGATAAATAACTATATGTAATTTATTAAAAAGTTATCATATATCCTAATTAAAATATTCATTTAATATGTCCACCCATTAAACATAAGATCCCTAATCTATGTTTTGGTATTCCATAACTAATAAGAAAAACCAATACAGTCTCTGAGGTCAGTTGATGTAAATATCATATACATGATGATTGAAATATTGTAAAATCATCCTAGACTACATCCTTGGGTTATATATCAACCAGACATGATAAAAATGTCATTTACTTCATAGTTTATACATCGATTTTTTCTACAACCGAATAGAATTTCTTTTCCAAGGGTGGTTTTAACGTCAACAATTAAATAAATCATATTAAAAACCAACTATTAATTTCAATTATTAAATAATAATGTTAAAAATATTATGATAATTTCTTTTAATTATACATTATAAATTAATAGATATTATATGTAAATTTTGAAAGGATGAGAAAATGTAGCTTCAACCCTTTCACACCGCACCTTTAAATTATAAAATTACACCTGAAATTAATAAATACATAAGAAAATTTTCCATTAGACATATATATGCCTTTCCACTCCATAGCGACTCATTTATAACCCACCCCTACTTATATTCACATCTCCCTTCTATAGGTTTTCTAATAGTGATTTCCACAATATTTATATGAATTATCAAATTATATAATTTATATATTATAGTTTTCTTAATAAATATACATATTGTTGATTCATTGTTTCAAAATGAATAATAATTATTTTAATCAAGTAAAATAATCAAAATTTACAGAGGAGATTCACTGGTTGTATATTAAGATTCCTTATACATTGTATCTTCAAATGGATCATGAAATTTTTCCTCTAAAAAAATAAATTGACTGACAATGTAATAAGGATGGAAATTATGTCAAAATAATATGTTTTATTTTTTTAATTTGCTTTAGTCTCTGTAATATTCTAGGAATCAGGATTTTATCTTCAACTATGGAATTAATTAGCATATAAATATTCAAAAAAAATCAATGCATTTCGTGCTAGTTTTCATATCGATGACTTCGAAACAAACATTTATCATCTGTTTTTTTAAATGGAATAGAAAATGGATTTTGACATCAGGTAAGAAAAAAATTTTTGTTAGAAGTTTCTTTTGATGATGGTTATATGAAAAGTAACATCATAATTATTGATTTTTTTTAAAGTAAATATTTAAATGTATCTTATGATAACCAATTTAAAAAATGTATTTACTATATAATACATAGTAACACTACCTATAAATTATCATTAAAACCCTCAAAATTAGGCCTAAAATTCAATTTACTATAATACTAATATGTAAATAATACACCACATATAACATAAATCATCATTTTAATATGAATAACTAATTGATTACTGGTATATATCACGCAAATGATCTTCCACAATAGTGGGAAAATTAATACAATTGGTTTCAATGAACAAAGGATGGAAAACATCTATATGAGTCTCTATAAACAAGGTTTTATAAGGAGCTGTACTAAAATGATCATCCTATTGAACAAAAATTCTGAAGGGGAAAAATTATGGAAACCAAAATTAATTAGAATGACTATTTATAATGATAAAACAAATAACACATCTTACCTTGTTTTTTACCACCTAAACTGAGTCATACATAACCCACACTCTTCTATATTTTATCCATTAGCACAATAGGTCTATCAAGGATTACCTAAATTTAGTATATGGAGATTTTCTGAAGAATCTACCATATGGAATTATTTCTACATCAAAAGTTCATTACTAGAAGTTCCTCATATAATGTTTATGGATGCATTTAACGATATGATCATAATCTAATAGCTTACCTCACTATGTAGACACATCCATGAATCCTATCATGTTTTCTATATGAAAGAAATAACAAATCCTAAAAGATGAGGTGAATTACATTGATAAAATTTCAACTATAGAAATACTTCCTCAAGTCTCTCATATAATTGAGGGATATAATAGTTGGAAAACCCTAATCATAAAACTCATATAGGAGGCCATACATAACTCTCAGGTCATTAGGAATAAATTCCAAATGAGGTTCGCTAATTTATCTACTCATAAACCCTATGTAGAATCTAAAACCATAATCCTATAAATATAGTACTATTATGCACTCAAATAAACACCCACCAATGATTTTATACTCTAAAAAGGTAAATTCAAACATTAGAATCATTGAAAGGATAATCAATGTCCAAAAAATGACAGGTAATACAAATATAAAATTCATACTAATCCATTATCATCCAAGGAATGGTCCCACCTCAAATTAAAATGACACAAAAATCACTGGAGTACACATAACACATTTATACTATAAATTGTCATTTTTATCCCATTAGGAAGAACAATACCATCCATAAGGAATATCCCCACTAATAATATTCAATGAAGGATCTTTCATCTATAAAAAGGGACAAGATACCTCATAATTAGTCTCTAAATACATTCCTCATAAGTAAATTATTATAGAATCCAGAACATATATGATGAAATCACAAACCTATCTTTTAATAATTCATGGAAGATTGTGGGTAACATCCAATACTAGATCAGTTGAATCCATTTATTATTTGATAATATATAAGTGATTTGACATAGTAAGGATATAAAACACCATGGTTTACTACTTAATGATGCAGGAAAAAATTAATACCCATTAAATAATGCCTTCGAGTTCCAATTTGGAATAGAGATAAATATGTGTCTTAGAAAAAAGATACATCATCCACCTCACCTATGTTGGTGTCGGAAGTATGATAAAAAAATCATGTCCCCTTAGCATCATTACTCTAATTTCTAAACCTAAAATCACAAGAATATTATCTCTAAAACAAATCATTGTGGCTAAATATGCACTAATACCATTCAGATCTAACATAAAATTTTGAGACCCTACCCAGGACAACAATAAGGTGAGTATAACACCTCAATCCCACATTGAATTATCTCGGCTGCAGGGACTAGAACCAAGAAGGATTAAAATACATGGGAGGTCTTATCCCATATAATACTATAGAATAAACTTATCCCTTATGTATAATAATATCCAATATCACTAGAAAATAAATATATAAAAATAATGATTTTAAGATGATTTCATTAGAAATTAATGATAACTAAAATTACATAAAGGAAAGAATATATAAAGAAAAATATATATGTGAAGGAGAATAAAAACATCTAATAAATGGATCCATTTATGTTTTCGAACCACCTCTTTATAGGGTATCCTAGAAAAGACTCCATATGAAACTATCTCCACCACGAGACACTATTAGCAGTTGAGTAACATATACTTTAACTCTTCTATATATACATCAAACAATGCCATCTATGAACTGTGTTACATTTTTTGAGACACAGCCCATGTGGGAACAAATCGCATGTAAGAGTGAGTGTAAATGAAATAAGTAGGATACCCTAGAATCATAACATAAATAAAAACCAATTAGTGAGATCAAACCCATGTCTAGGGAATAATAAAAGTAATCTCAATGTAACTAGAAATGAAAAAATGTCAGGAAAACCTTGTGAAAGGAATGAATCCATTAATTGTAGCTTAATATCACAAATTTCCATATCCCATTAGAAACTAATGATACAAGTATAATCATATGTCTCACAATACTCATATATAGAATTATGGATATAATCCATAAGAAGAATACATCCACAATGACTCAAAAAAAACTATTTCATAATAGTGGAATCAACATGCCAATAAATCATATTTTCTATAAATCTTGGAAAATTAGTATTATATAACATCCATGAAACCTCTTTAGAACTATAGTGGGGGACTATGACTAATCAAGGTATATGTATGTAGACTATGGGGGTACATAAACCCTATGAAGGTATATTCCCCAATATATATATGAATTTGATTCCATTTATAACAGATCTAACACTAACATACCAGAGTGTATTGAATTTATAGAAGGATGAACCTTCTCTTATATACCTGGGTTTACCTGAGCACTATTTTTAAATGGGGGAATAGGCCCTGTCATGTATATATCACCAGGGGAGTACCAAAAACCCTAATTATTAATGACCATCCCTGGATACTTGAGGTTATACCAACTCAATCTCTACTCCAAACATCCCACCTACTACATATAATCTGTATAATGATGTTAATACCCTAAATGTTATATTGATGTGGATTTCCATTTATTATTTTTGGAAACTTCATGGATTATTTTCAAGACCATTCATTGATACATCAGGCAATTCTGAGGCCTGGTGTGCCAAGAATATTTTTTTAAATATTTTAAATACATTAAAAAGCACGTAAGTGAAGTTTTCCTGAAATAGTAGAATATTAAATTAGTAGTTTCTTCTATTAGATATACTATAGAACCACTGAGTTTATAATATGGGTTTTACCCTAATCGTGACATAATAATGGTCGGTGTAGGTTGTTCAGGGAAAAGTCATCATGGGCTCATAAATGAAAAAAAATAAAAAAAATTATTTTATTTATAATTATTGATGTTATGATTATTTAGTCTTTAAATAAACTATTTTGTTGAAATCAAAGGGTTATCTGTATAAGTTTAGAGTAGTAGGAGATCCATTGGAGAGAGAAGTGAATGATTATACTAAGGATAATGAAAACTAGATCATAGATCGACCATCAATACACAATGTAATCAAGTTATCTCACCAATATAAATGATGCAACTTCTCTTTTCACTAGTGATAAATATTAATTGAAGTAGGAAGGTTTTTTAATTTTTTTCCATCCCCCATTCTTGATTACTATGATAAAAATTGATCAATTGAACATTGAGTTGATCCATGAATCATGTGTATTTTTGGGATGGGTTTATTGGGTTTGGTTTTGGTGGAATTACATTGAATTGATAATTTATTTGTTTTTATTCTCATTGAAATTAATTGATATCAACACCAACATTGTCTTATGTTTGTTCCTCTCTTCTATTCATGTCCTTTTCGTCCCCAATTTTTTATTCATCATTGGTGTTCTTCGTTTGGGTCATGGATTGACATATCCTGGTCTAATGATCATTGGGAACCCATTTCATAGAATGAAGATATATTATCATAGATATAGGATCAACATTCCATTATGGTGGTTCGATGACAGAAGCAAGGTGAATAAAATAGTGGTGGGTACCCTATTTCACATTGTTCGGCATGCAATAGTGAGTGATTCATATAACCATTTTCAAGTAGATTTTATGTCCGAAATCATTTTTTTATCGATGCTAACACTTTAATGAAGAGTCCCCATGGGTTTCCCTACAAGGAATAGCCAGAATGGTGGCTGGAGTGATGGAGAAGATGAATGGACCAAAGATGTATAATTCTGAAAAATTACATCTTACACAATGTGTAATTTAGATATCCATGTTGTGTGGGTCCCATTTTTTATGGCTACAGTTTTTGGAGAAAGTGAAGTATCACATAGCATGTGACCCCTGTCCCACATTATGTTGTCTATCCTAGGAGAATTGGAATGTACTATAGAGGATACATTAACACGATTTGGAGTACATGGGTTGGAAACACCATGTACTCACAAACACTACTAGACAAGAGTACACAAGATGAGTTGTGTACTGGCACACATATATTGTACATGGTCAGAAAAAACACCATGTACTTATACACAAAAACAATATGATTACACAATACATATACATAGGAATGAATTGGGGTCAATGGACATAACGTGTGACCCTAACTACAAATCATGAACTATTTTATTCATTATAGGAAGCTCTTATCCTAGTTATATAGATAGGATTTGTTAGGGTGTGTTCCCATTATCCAATCCATTATGGTTATTATGGAATCATCTACAACACATAGGAAAATGATACCACCAGCATGAATTCATAGATAGAGTCATTGGAATCTCTCCATGAGGCATAGAGTCAAATCCTCTATTCACCTTCATTCCCTAAATGCAGTTCTCAACATCGTTATGAAAAAATAGAATGTAGTAATCAATACTATACTTAGTGGGTTAGATTAGAATGAGTTGTTGGTATCACCCCATGTCCTTGGGAGTTATCCTTATATGTGTATTGATCCCATTTAGACGTTATCAAACCTAAGAGTTTGTTCTCCATGATGAGTGCTATGTAGAATGTTCATGAAGGAATCCTTGGTTGGTATATTTTGGATGTGACATACCATTAGACTATGAATCGTTGTTGAGTTTATCTTTATATTCATAATATATGCTTTGTATCTATATACGTGTGTACAACTGACTATGCTTCCTTTTCGGTATGAATTATGGTTTCAGGGTGTCCTATTTGGTATTGTTATAGTCACCATTATAGGGGGTTTTCCCACATGTTTCATGTCTTTTTAAGATGATCAAAATTTTGACAGAGTCCTTGAAGGATGATACTATATGATTCTTATTAATACTAGAGAGGATTGGTTGTGTTCCTACAATGTTTAGACAATAGTCCCTTTACCTTCAGGTTGGCCTTGTTTCAGACACTTTGTGTTGTGATTGAATTTGGCCTTGTTAATCTTCCATTACTTACAAATGTACTCTGGTTGTAAGATTTATATGTATGCATACAAGGTAGAATAATTCTTTTTTACATTTCAGAATTGTATAGGCATAGAGATGTGTGTGTGTACAAGTACATATGTTACGACCACATATTTCATTGATATGCCTACTTGGTGCTAGTCTCTAGCCCATGGACTAATAAAGGAATGTGTGGGGTGTTGCTGTATGGTCCCCAATAGAACTTTTCAAGACTAATGTTTATCAGAGTAGTTAATTTTCCCATAGGACCAGGAGTCTAAGAGATTAAATTGAGGAATAGTTTTATGTGTTTCATGTTGGTATTTCAGGCCACAGACTCATGTGTTGGTGCAATAGCTAGTGTATCTATACACACTAACTCTAATCACCATCTTTTTGACATGGTATACGAGAAAAATAATTTCTTGGAAACAATGGTACATGGATCATATAGGAATAAGTTGTGGTTTCCATGTCCTTCTTGAGTTATCTCTCCATATTTACTCATTTTATATTGTACATATTTTTTATTATATGTTTCCTCTATGATATATATCTTCTAGGAATCAGAATTATGAATATGAGGATGATCCCTTCAGTGATGAGGCATCAATACAAGAACTGGTTTCTAGGGTGTTATGTCTTGGTGGTGCACCAGCTATACCTCCACTTATGGAGAAGCACGAGGTACTAACTGTACCAACAGATGATGTGTGCATGTTGAGAACTCTCCATGAGTTTCAGAGATAGTGACCAATCATGTTTTGAGGTGAGCTGAAACCATAGGTTGTTAAGGAATTGATTGAGGTGGTGACCTATGTTTTCTGTCTGGTCAAACACCAATAGAGTAGATGGTGGTCCTGGTGGTGATCCTTCATTGTGGATCAGTAAAGAAATTGTGGGGTTTATTGACATAGATATAAAACAAGGAGAATGTAATGTGGATAGAGATTCAGTGTCTCTTCAAGGAAGTAACCTCTCCAGTAACACTAAGGGTTGTATGTATTCCTGATATTCTTCCGTTCAAGCAAGGTAACATGATAAAAGGTGAATATTCATTGATTTTTACCAACCTCTCCATGTACCTTATGGATATTTTTTTGATTTTTTAATAGGGATCTGAAATTATAGTGATATTTTCATAAATACACCTAATATAGTGTTATATCTCTATGAATTCCTAATTATTCTAGGGTTATATAGTGATATATTGTCGTTTAATGTTTCTTATGTTTCAAGATACAACAAGTGGTTGCATGTGGTGGACATACAAGAAAAGATACCTTAGTATTAGGGAGATAATTTATGTCTAAGGGACCTGGGTGTGTGATATGTTTCAGGAGGATGTCCCAAGATGGAGGTTATGTGGTTCAAGGAACATAGGGTGGGTCCATTCATCCTAGGGAGAGGTGGTTCTACTCATGAGATGATAGGGTATATCATGAATGAGATTATAAAACACATCGTGCACCTGACAGAGATATCATGGATAGCTATATGATATAATGAAAATGGTAGTAACAGACTGGTCCTCAGGGTTTTGGGTTTGGAAGAGGAGTAGGGAGAGAATCAGGAAGTGGTAGAAACATTGTCTTATTACAATTTCCACCCCTCGGTGGTCCAAAAAATCTTTAGGTAGATAGAGAATAAGGATGGTGAAATATGTTTTTGGTGGAATCTTGTTACCTAGAGGCTTAGGGAATGATTTATTGACTGATCTATGTCTTTTCTCCCTTAGCATCACTATTTATTCACATAGGTTCAAGTTCTTCCTTCATTTCCACATACCTTGTATGAGACTTTGAGTTTTTTATTGATATTTTATATCGACACTTGCACTTCTAGACCCCTATATGAGAATATTTAGTGATCATGCATGTGTGCCGACAATGTTACATAACTCTTGGAGGTAAGAGTTTATATTGGAATCTTCTGATTTAATCATTAAGGCATTACGACAACATTCTTGGTATGGATTGTTTATCAAAATTTTACACAAAAATTTATTATTTAAGTTAAGGATGTGGTTTTTACATAGTGAAAGAACTAGGTTATTCTTTTCCAATGAAAAAGAAACCCATGAAGTGCATGAAATACTCCTTCATAATAGGGTGTAGCTGATAATTCATTATTTGGCTAGAATATCATTTTATATAGTGGATTTTAAGTGTTTCTAGTTTTTTGTTGTGGTGGAGAAGCATGAGGATTCCTTCCCTGAGGATGTTTTCGGATTAACTCCCTAATGAGAGATATAATTCATCATTGATATAAACTCAAGGATGGAACTAATATATACCCCAACATATCATATGGCTCTCACTAACCTTCAAGAGATGATGGTGTAGTGAAAGGATTTTCATAGGAAGGGATTTTTTAGAACTAGTGTTCCCCCCTGGGAAAACCCACTTTTGTTTCCCAGGAATCTATATGGGATCTTGAGTTTATGTGTGGACTACCGATGCTTGAATTTGGTGAACGTTAAGAACAAGTACCCACTACCTAGGATAAATGAACTATTTGATCAGTTTATTTTTATAGTGACCCGTCCTTTACATAAATTACTACAACATCAATATAAAGACAAAAAATAATAGTATTACACCATGATTATACATAGAACTATTTTCTTGGAAAATTATGACCAAACATAACATTTAAAATAGAAAATGTAATCATTTATTTAATCCATTCTTCTCCATCTTATTTGTCCCCTAAAAACTACTAATTACACATAATCACCCAAGGATATACATCAAAAATGGGTGAGATAAAAACTCAGTAAGAGGATAATATAACAATGGGTGAGCACAATCAGAACATAGGGAAAGGATCATGAATATGAGAGGAAGCACTAAAAAAGGCATGAAATATGGCAATGCGTAAAACTAAAACATCATGTCTTAAAGGTCAACTACCACACGTATTTGTGAAAAAATATAGCATTATGTGTACACATAATTTAACTTTAACTCATTTTATTTATCAATTTATCTAATTCATTTTATCACTATATAATTTGGTTCACACCTGTCACATTCAAACATTCCTGTTGCTCAATATAATTTCGGTTGCACCCGACACATCACATCATTTCCATTATCATGCATGAACATAGAATCTATATCAATTAGTAACATAAGTAACCCATGTAAAGGAATGATTTACATATCTTAAGAACACATCCATGACCTTCTTGTTCTCAAAATAAATAGGGAATAACATACTTGATATTAGAACCATCAACCTTGAGTGAAAAGTAAAAGGTTTGTTTTTGAAGGAAGAGTTCTTTTGAAAAACATTTTATATGACATAAAAAATAGTGGAAAACATGTATATAATCAAAATGGTATGATAATGATAAATTTTATTGACTAACCATATCAAAAAATGGAGTTAAAGAGGGAGAACCCGGAGAAAGAATGTTGGGTTTGAGAATTTCCCCTTACCTTGTATCTGAACCCTTTCTTTACATTAATGTCATGAATAATAAAATTATATTCATTAATTAGAAATTATAGAACCTCCAATATTTGAATATGGTTCATTATGGTTTCATTATGTTCTTTTATTGGCCTTTGGATGAGTTATAGTGTTTATATTATTTGTTTGGGAATGTTAATTTCCATAGCTTTTATGAACGTTTCACTTGTATTCTTAAATGGATGTTCATTGAAAATGTGCTGAACATCCAAATATGTAAATATATAATATTAGTGACATTATAGAGATATAAATGATGTTATAATGAATTTCATTATGTACCATGAGGACGAATCAATAGATAAAATTTAATGATGATCATTTTTGGTTTATTTGGGTGGTTTTTCGATCACAACGAACATGTTTTATTTTATCACTTAGTGTCTTGTAAATAAGATAGTTACAGAACCTAAAAGGGGATAAAACATACACTTTAAAATATTTTTTTCAACCATTTTATGGTTTTTATTTGCAGCCTTGAATTCATTGAAGTAATATGGATGACAATCACCCTTGATGTAGTTTAATTGACACATCACATGAAACGATTTCATTTTTGTTAACAAAGAGTGGGTGGGTGGATCATGTTGAATAATCTTCAATAAACATGATATGATAACAGTATATCAATCATACTAGAGTAATAACGAAATTTGGATAAGGTTATTTGAGGAAAGGAGAAGAAAAGAATTGAAATTCGAAGGAAAATTGAAAGAAAAAAGTGAGAGGAATTACCTCTTGAATCCTCCTCTTGAGATCCTCCTTAAATAACCTAGGCTTGGTATTTTGATGAGTCCAGGAGCTCCCAGTCATAAGTGTGGGTCTAGGAATGATCTTTGGACATAATTTTGGTGAGTCTTATAGCTTGAGAGCTGTGAAGTTATGATAGTGTGAGGAGTGGTAGTTATAGTGGAGTGGGGAGGGGTTTTATTAATATTTTAATCATTAGATTTTTAATTTCAAAAAAAAAGATAAGAAATTATGATGATTCCATGACCAAAAATAGTAAATATGGAATTTGAGTTCGAGATTTGGGTTCTTACATCACTTATGATCTTAAAAATAGTTGATTTAAATTATTATGTAATTATATGGTAAATTAATGGAATTTATTATTCACCAAAAATTCAAGTATTATAGAAAATTTTAAAAAATTAACCCTAACCATTTCTCAACATGTAGAATAATAAATTTAACTTCATTTTATGAACATAATTTTCAAAATATAATTAATTTTACTTTTAATTAAAACCATAATTTACTTGAAAAAATAGATTTTAAAATTAAAACCGATTTTATAACCCTTCCAAAAATTTCCTAATGTCTTATAAAATAAATTGTCATTTTAAATTAATTAATTAATTATTTATGACTTACTAATACTTTTACTATGGTCATCTTATCACTTATAAGATGAATAAATTATATTTAATCATGCATGGCTGAGGTTACTATTACTTTGGACGTTTTACTATTCATAAGGGTCATATTACCATTTATAGTGGTAAGTTACAATTCATAACTATAGGTTACTTTTCCCCAAAAAATTATGTTTGTTCTATTAGACGTAAAAAACCACCCACAACGCAACTGTGTTTGTCATTTTTTCGAAATTCAAAACATAGAACTGACAAAATTATTCTTAATGGTCACATAGTATTTAGTATCATGATATTTAATTGTGTTTCCTAATGTGATTACACATTAAAGGACGATTATAATAAGGGATTTCTATTGATAAAACATTTGGTCATTACATTCTTCCCCTCTTAATAAATTTCTCCCTTGAAATTTCATTTTACACAAACTAGTGAGGGAACCTATCCTTCATAACCTCATCCAGTTCCCAAGTTACTTCTTCAAACTTATGGTTCATCCAAAACACATTAACAAGATGGGTTGTCTTGTTGTGTAGGACCATGTCTCTCCTATCCAGAATCTTTACTGAATTCTCCTCATAAGAGTGATCATCTTTTAGTTGTACCACATCTGAGTTTAGTGAATGTGAGGGATCTCATATATACTTCCTCAGGAGTGATACATGAAACCCATAATGAACATGAACCATATTCAGTGGATTATAAAGACGATTGGATACATCTACAATGTGGTCAATGATATAAAAGGGACCAATTTACCATGGGAATAGTTTACCTTCCAATCCAAACCGGATGACTCTCTTCTATAGTGATATTTGATGGAAGATTTTATCTAGAACTTTTTACTGATAGTCCCTTCGATGGTTTTTAGCATTGCTATTTTGCTGACTCTATGCAGATTTGATATGTTTCAAGATGACTTGGACCTTCTTTGACATATTTTTCACAATATTAGGTCTATATATATTTCATTCACCAACATCATCTTAATAGGTTGGGGTTCTACATCACTTTCAATATAGAGCATCATATAGAGCCATCCGAACACTTGAGTGGATGCTATGGTTGTATGAGTCCTCAACCAATGGGATATACTGATCCCATCCAAATTTGTATTATAATGATAAGGTCTTTAACATATCTTCAAGAGTCTGAATAGTCCTTTTGAATCGACCATCACATTTGGGGGTGATAGGCCATGCTAAAATTTAATTAAGTACTCAAATCATATTGAATAATCCTATATAATTTAGATGTGAACCTTGGATCATGATCAGAGACAGTTGGGAGTGGATCACCATGCAGTCTCACCAATTGCATAACATATATCTTTGCAAGTTTTTCCAGTGAGAGATCTTCCAAAATAGTTATAAAATGAGAAGTCTTGGTGAGTCGGTCAACCAAGACCCATATCGAATTATTTCCCATGGATGTACACTGGAGAACCATGATAGAGTCCATAGTTACATTATCCCATTTACACATGGGTATATGGAATGGTTGCATCATCACTTTGGAATTTTGTTGCACTACATTAACTTGTTGACATTCTAAGCACCTTGAGATATATTCTTCAATCTCTTTCTTCATGTTATCCCACCAGAAGTGTTCTTTGAGATCTTGGTACATCTTGGTGCTACTAGGATGGATAGAGAATGTTCAACAATGTGCATTATACAATACCTCCCAGGTGATGAAGGCACACAAATCCGCATTCCCAACTGAATCACCCTATCATGATCAATATAGAACTCTTAGAACATGTATTCCTTTACGAAATTAACCTAATTTTTCAACTCTAGAGAATCCCTTTATGCCTCCTTAATCTTCTATTATATTGATGGTTGTGAAATAATTTGTTCAAGTTAAGATGTATCCCCGACCCATATGATTTCCAAATCCATCCATTGAATATCCAGGAAGATTGGGTCTTCCTCAATACATAACATTGATAGAGTAGAAGATTATTTTCTTATTAGATCATTAGCTACCTTGTTCACCTTTCCTGGATGGTAGTGAATAGAGAAATAATTCTACATGATTATCTATAACCATATAATTTTACGCATGTTGATCTTATTTTGTTTTAACATTTAATATTTACTCTTATGGTTGGTGTATATGTCACAATTTTCACCATAATGGTAGTACAAAAAGAATTTCAAAGAAAAAATCATTACTTCCACTTCTAGATCATGCGTCGGGTAGTTCTGCTCATGGATATTCATCTATCTGGAGGCATAGGCTATAAAATAATAATTTTTCATGAGTACGCAACCAAAGAATTTCATGGAAGAATCACTGTATATCACAGAACTTTCTCCACCTTTTTTTGTGTTAGTATAGGTGCAGTTATCAGCCTTCTCTTTATCTCCTTGAATATTCCCACACATTCCTCCATCCAGACATAGTTTACCCCTTTACTTGTTAACATAATCCAATAAAACTATGAATTTATTTGACACTAGAGTTCTTTAGACATTCCTCAATAATCATTGTTTTTAAAGGGTCTACTGAAATTCCCTCTCTTCTGATAATACGTTCCAAGAATGTGACTTTCTTCATCCAAAAGACACTCTTTATGATCTTGGCCTACAACTTCTGATTTATTAATTTCACCAACACAAGTCTTAGATATTCTTCATGTTCTTAATTTCACGTAGAGTAAATGAAAATATCACAAGTAAAAATTATAAAAAAAATTCGAGGTCACAAATAAAGACACTATTCATCAAATACATGAATATTATTGAGGCATTAGTATGTTTGAATGGAATTACTAGAAACTCATTTTTCCCATACCTTGTACAGAAGGCAGTCTTCTGAATATCTTCCTTATTCACCTTTTACTGATGATATATAATACACAGATCCACCATTGAGAATTATTGACCTCCTATTAACAAATCGAACTAGTCTTCAATCCTTGGAATATGATACTTTTTCTTTAGGGTGATCTTGTTGCGTTCTCAATAATCGATACACAGTCTCATTGATCCACCCCCCTTCTTCAAAAAGAGCACAGGAGAACCCCAAGGTGATTCACTAGGGCATATAGAACCTTTGTCCAAAATCTCTTGTAGATTATTCTTTAACTCCTCTAGTTCAATAGAATCTAGCCAATAGGGACACTTAGAGATAGGAGTATCTCCATTTATGTGTTCTACAGAGAACTCTACCTCACAATCCGGGGGAATTCCGGGTAACTCTTCAAGAAATACATCAGTGTATTCCCTCGCGATGGGAATTTCCACATGGGTGGCACATTCCCTTGACTCAACCATTTAGGTGAGGAATATTTCTCTAAAGGCTTTCAAAACCCTCACCATTGAAGGATTTTTCAAATGAGATTCACAGTATTTATTTCATTTTTAGAGGGGAAATCGATGGTTTGGAATTTAAAAATGTATTTCTTTGTCCATACATTTGATATGTGCTCTATATAATGAGGGCCTATCCATTCTCATTATAGCATTGAATTCCACGAAGGGAAGTATTAAGATATTCCCCAGAAGAATCTTCCCACATACACATATAGGAGAAGTGTCAAAAAATTGGGTTGAAATGATTTCACCACTTGGTGTTTTTACATATATCTCTACTTCATGGTTTTAGGGTTTCAATTACATAGTTCTTGAAAACATGAATGATATAAAAGAATACATAGAACCATAATTAAATAAGATTTTTTTCTATTCAAGAGTGTGTAGGATGTTTATTTTTTATGACTTCATTATCTTTCTCTACATCCAATGTTGTGATGGAATAAGCCTTCCCATGTTCCTTTGGCTTTGGTGGTTGCTGACACTAATTAACCTCAATGAAAGGAGTTTTAGTGAACTTGCTTTCATAGTTCTCTTGCTCCCTATTGTTGTAGCATCAGACCGTGGGTGGTGCTCCTTTCTTACCCAACATTCTCTGGGCTTATCATGTATTTTTGAAATTAATGATAATGGTGGTATTCTTTTCGACACAAGATTAATTTCCTCTTCCCTTTGAGGTAGTTCCCATGAAGCATCTTCCCACATTTTTAGCATGTGGGTGGTTAAGTTTTCTTTCAACCTTTATCATTAGATCCTCCTACAATAAAATCCATCATTTTTTTATCATATCACCATAGCCTTGGGACCATTCTATAAACTCGACCCCCATGTTGAGATCACATCAAATGACATCTTCATAACTCCTCATGTCCTGAATTTCAAGAGCCTTTGGAAGGTGTGGTTTTAATCGACTAATGAGTCTTTCAATTTTCCTATAATTATTGATAAAAAACAAGAAGTGTACCTTGAAATCCTTGTGAAACGTGCTTAGTAGGTTGTGAAATATTCTCCTTTCTTTTTATTGAGATTTATAAATTCTATCACTATCATCCTAAAATGAGTTCATGGGAAATACTTGTTAATAAACATGATCTTAATGTATTCTCATTCCATATCTTCAATTTCATCCCATGGAATGGTGTTCTAAATCAAATACCAACATTGATTGGACTCTCCATCTTGATGATAAATGTCTAGAATCACTTTATTCGTCTTCAAATAGTGAATCATAGAAATGAATTTCTTCGTGGAGGTGTCCCAATGTTCCAAAACTAATGGATCAGAAGAACCACTAAATGTCGGTAGTCATTGTACCACAAAACACTCGATAACCAAATGCTCCATCTTTAGTAAATGAGGAAGTTCCTAATTATTCAGGATATTATTCATAAACTGAGATTTCTGGGTAAGAAAATTTTGAACTCCACCTCCTAAAGCACTAGGGATATCATTAAGGAAATTATTTAATTGGCCCTCACACGGGTTGTTGTCATATTTTATACTTGGTCCCACCATTTTCTAAAATAGAAACAGTTCGAAAAAAACATAAGTCAATGAGTCATGAATAAATTACATTTTAATTTTACAAATTAAAGTAAAATAATATCTTCAGGTATCCCAATGTTAAGAAAATCATCATGTGTGGATATTTTAACTAAGTCGATACTAGAGGTTTTCTTTAGGTTTCACTAATCCTAATTTACAAAATAACTAAAAATTTCCTATGATACCAACTATAGAAACCAAAAATTATATTACAATAACATTTGATAATTATAAAGATAAAAAAATAATAGTATTACACAATGAGGATCTATAGGTTTAGTGTCTTGGGAAAACTAGGACAAAAACATAAGATTTACAACATAAAATGTAAACTTTTATTTAATCTATTCTTCTATAGCTTATTAATATCCATTGAAAACACATTAATACAAAAAATCACCTGTGGTTATAAATAAAACATATGTGAGATAAAATCCTAGTAAGAGGATAATATAAAAATATTTGAGCAAATTCATAACATAGAAAATGGACTATGAACACGATAGGACACATTAATAAATACTTGAAATGTGGAAATGCATAAAAATAAAACATCATGTATTAATGGTCAACCACCACACATAGTTGAGAACAAATTTAGAATTATAGTCACACATCATTTCACTTTAACTCATGAGATTCATCACATTACCCAATGAATTGGAGTTCTATATAATTCCAGGCGCACCCATCATATCCCAACATTCATGTTACACTATAAAATTATAGGTCCACCCATCACATCATAACATTTTCATTATCAGGCATGACACATAAAACATATAGTAATCAGGAACATTAATAACCCATGTAAAGGAATGAGTTTCATGTTATAATAAAACATTCATGAACTTTTAGTTCTCCAAAGAAAGAGGGAATAATATACTTGATACAAGAACCATCAACCACGAGTACGATGTAAAAGGTGTGTTTTAGAAAGAAGAGTTCTTTTGGGAAACATTTTGTTCGACATAAACTCTAGTGGAATAAATTTATATCATATAAAAGGTATAATAATTATGAAAAAATATTTTTTATGGAGTAACCATATCAAATCTGAAGTGAATGAGGGAGATCCCAAAGAAAGAAAGTTGTGTTCGAGAATTTCCCCTTACCTAGTATCTGAATTCTTTCTTCACTTATATTTAATGTATAATAACAGTATTTTCATTAATTATGATTTCTAGAAGATTTTATACATGAATATTGTTTATTATTGTTCCGTTAAATTATTTTATGGGCCTTTTAATGAGTTATAGAGTTAAAATTCATTGTTTATGAATGTCAATTTCCCTAGATTTTATGAACTTTTCACTTCTATTCTTGAAAAGATGTTCATTTGAAATGTGGTTGAACAACCAGATCTATTAATATATAATATTAGTGAAATTAAAATGATATAAATGATCTCATTATGAATTTTTTATGTACCCTAAGAATGAATTGTTGGATAAGATTTAGTGATGATCATTTTTGGTTAATTTGGGTGGTTTTTTAATAACAACAAAAATGTTTTATTTTGTAACTTAGTTTCCTGTAAATAAGATAGTCCTAGAATATAAAAGGGGATAAAAAAACACATTAAAATCGTTTTCTCAAATATTTGATGGTTTTATTTACATTGTTGAAGGCATTGATGGAAAATGGAATTGCATCTCCCATGATGTTGGTAAATTAACACATAACGGGCAACAATTTCATTTTAATTATCAAAGAGATGGAGGGAGGAGTATAATTAATAATCTTTCATTAACATGATATCATACCAAAATATCCATAATACTATATTTATCATGAAATTTGGATACGATAATTTGAGGTTAACAGAAGAAATGCAATAAAATTTGAAAGGTAATTGAATGAAAAGAGAAAGAGAAGAATTAGCTCTTGAATCCTCTTCTTCAGATCCTCCTTAAGGAAACTAGTAATGGTCTTTTGATGAGGAAACTAGTTCCTTGTCTTGTGGGATGGGATATAGATGATATTAAGGCATAATTTAGGAAAGGATAGAAGATTGATTGGTGTGATGAAATGAGGGTGTGAGGGGTGGTATTTATAGTGGATGGGAGAGGGGTTTTCATAATATTTTAATCATTATTTTATTAACATCCACTAAGATTAGCAGTAGTGATGATGAAATAAAAAAAATATTAAATAGGGCATGAGAGTTCTAGATTTTGGTGTTTAAATCACTAATGATGTCTAGAATAGTGGATTTAAATTATAATGTTTTTATACAATAAATTAATGGATTTTACTATTCACGAAAAATTCATGTATTTTATGAAAATAAAAAAATTACCCTATACATTATCATATATGTAGAATAAAAAACATATACTCCATTTTATGAAAATAATTTTCACAATATAATTAATTTAATTTTTAATTAAAATCATAATTTTCTTGAAAATTAGATATTTTAAAATTAAAACTGATTTTATAAAGCTTTCAAAAAATACATTTTGTCTTCTAAAATTATTTATAAACATGAAGTAATATAATTTTTAATTTATGAACACATTTTTGGAAAATAATGTTTCTTTTTGAATTAAGTATTTATTTATTTATGACATACTAATAAATTTACAATGGTCATATTGTCAATTATCATATGCCTAAATTATATTTAATAATTCATGGCTGAGGTTACTATTATTTTGGATTATTTACTATTCATAAGGGTCATGTTACTATTCATGGGAGTATGTTACTATTCACCAAAAAATAATTTGGGTTCTATTAGACTCCAAAAATCACCCTGAATGCAATAGTGTATGTCATATTTTTGAAATTCAAAACACAGAAGTTGAAAAATAATGTTTAATGGTGACATAGTATTTTGTATCATGATATTTCCTTCTATTTACTAATGAAATTATACTGTATGTCATGATTATATGTAGATATTTCCATTGATAAAACTTTGGGTTGTTATAATTGGTGTAATGATTGTTCCTGAAGGTTAACCTTAGGCCAGAACATAACTAGATGCAAGTATGGGATGAAGATATACAAAAGATAGAATTCAGATTTACCCATGGTCACTATGAGTACATGCTGATTCCCTTTGGAACGATGAACACCCCAGCGATGTTCATGGGAATCATAAACATTGTGTTAGAGGAGGAGAATGGAAGACACTTGAAGATGGTTCAGGACACACTCCAAGATCACCATATTTATGAAAATCATTGAAAGTGATACTTCGTGATTTATGTGGTCCACTTTTTGGGACACACTAGTTCAGAAAATGGAATGGTAATGGAACCAGCCAAGGTCAAGGTAGTGTGAGATTGGGAGCCACCCAAGATTATGATAGATGTGCAGAGAATCCATATGTTAGAATGTTTCTACTAGAGATCGATCCCTGATTTCTCAATGATATAATCACCAATTAAGCATTTTACTCGAATGGAGTAGCATTTTTTATGGATAGAGAGGTTCCAAAAAGATTAGTAGTAGTTGAGGTAGAGTTTGATGAGAACTCTCAAAGTTAGATTTCCAGAGGGGGGGTTTCAATTAAGCAAGGTTCTATGATACATTAGGAATTAGGAATGGTTGTGTTATGATAAATAAGAATGTTTTGAATTTATATTGGTCATGTTAGTAGATAAAATTGAATAAAAACTATGTAACCCACGATCTTGAGTTGGAAGCTTCTGTTTTGAAACTAAATATGTGGAGACACTACCTAATGGGTGAGTGGTTTATAATCTATTTTTATCAAAATATTCTAATATATATCTTCTCTTATATGGATGTAAAAATGAGATAGAGGAAATGGAAAGGATTCCTTCAGGATTATTACTTAAAAATTGTCTATAATCTCGGGAAGGGGAAAAAGGTAGAATATCCTTACAATAAGAGATCTTGTTCGCAGTTTCTGAATGAGGTGTTAGAGCAGTTGGTTCCATTACAGTTATCCTTCATGAATAGAGATGGATAAGCTTACCTCCAATAGATGTTTGTTATACCTCTACTTTTTTAGTGAGTCAGACATGCATATCTTGGGGATTTCAATAATGAGACCCAACTTATAGTTAGTGGACATTCACCAGATATATTTTTAAAATGCAAGGAGTATTTCCTTCTTTTCCATGGATGCTCGATGGTGCCGATGAAATTTCATGAGGAGGTTCTATTATATTTCAATCGATCTCCATTGGTGGTACATCCATGTCTCTAAAATATGTATTAGAATGTTCAACATTAGTTTTGATGGTCCATGATAAAGAAAGGACTTGTACATTTTGTTTCTTGATGGCTTAATTTTCAGTAAGGAAAACATTTACACCATGTTATAGTGGGTTTAGCTCAACCCCTGTAGGTTCAAGAGTGGAAGTGGGATGATATATTCATGGAATTTGTGATGGGATTTCCATCTATGTCAATGGGACACGATTCAATCTGGGTGATCGTAGACCGACTAAACATGTCAACCCACTTATTAACAATTATGAGTAGAGTTATTTAGAGACCATGTAAAGACTCTATGTATAGAACATAGTCCAAATCAATTGGGTTCCATAAACAATAATTTATATCCATGGTTCATGCTACACATCCCTGTTGTGTAAGGGATTACAAGAGGCATTCAGGACATAATTAAGATTGATCAGAGTGCTCCCCCTAAAAATTGATGACCAAAATGAGTGGACCATTCATGTTTTGGGGGACATATTTTGGGCTTGCATGTTGGACTTTTTCCATAGTAGGGAATATCCCCTATCACAGGTGGTTTTTTGTATAACAAAATCAACCATTCCACCATCGATATAGAACCACTCAAGGGGTTGTATAGAAGGAACTTATGGTCACGACTTTACTAGACTAATCCACAAGACTCAACACTCATTGGACCAGAGTTGCTGCAAGATAATACGGAGAAAATAAAAATTATATAGGATTATATGTTGACTACACATAGCCACATGTAGTCTTATATAGATAGACAATAGAGGCCTTTGGAGATTGAATATGGAGACCATGTGTTCTTGTAGGATTCATCTTGATGTGTATTATGAATATCTAGATGGAGAAGAAAGCTATATCCGAGATTCATTAGCCATTTCTGAATAATTTTTAATTTTGGGTTGCTGTAAAACCACTTATCTCTACCTCCACATTTAGACTGGACAAACAATGTCTTTCACATGTTGTAGTTGAGGAGGTATGTTCATATCCCATTTAACATTATAGACATGGTATAGACATAAATCAAGGATGGAGATACATATTCTTAGTACTAGTTAGAGATTGAGGATTGGTTGGAGAGGCTCCTTAATGGGTGTTCAATTACTTTAGTGTTTGTTTGGTGGAAGCACAAGAATTTCCAGGATAGCACAAGGAAGTAGGAGGCTTAGATTCAAGCTCAGTACCCACATCTCTTTGAGTAGCCTGTGTTTTAGATTTTTATCTATGTAAATCCCCATGTTGGGGAGAAAGTAATGATTCATATTTTAAATATATTATTATTGTATATTTTATAGATTATTTTTATGACCGAGAACTTAGACGACATGCGATTCTAAATCCCAATGTGCCCAAAATAAATCCTTGAAATATATTAAATGTATTAAATAGAACAGATGCATATGTTTCATAAAAAATTGGAATTGATTCTAAGATAA
Organism: Viscum album; assembly: GCA_963277665.1. Classification (NCBI taxonomy): domain Eukaryota; kingdom Viridiplantae; phylum Streptophyta; class Magnoliopsida; order Santalales; family Viscaceae; genus Viscum; species Viscum album. Next base: position 1,622,640,156 of record OY728152.1, read on the forward strand.
ACCCCAAATTAGAAATATGAGGGGGCCATTGAGTTTAGAATATAGGTTTTACCCTAGGAGTTACTTAACCTTGGTCGGTGCCGGTGGATTGTGAAAAGTCGTTGAGGAAAAAAATTAAATAAAAAAATTAAATAAATTATTTTGTATCTAATTATAGATGTTGAAATTAGTTACTATTTAAATATACTATTATAGGGAAACCCAATGGTTATCTACATAATCCTATATCCATTGGATATCTATTGGATAGAGCGTTTGAGGAATTCTCGCCAACGAACGATAACCTTATCATAGATCGAAGATAAACACCAAACATAATTAAAGGATCTCTCCAATGAATATGACACATCTTCATTCATCTACAACGATTGATATGATTCAAGGTAGGGTTGTTTTTAACTTTTTTCTTTTCCCCATAAATTATTCTTATTAATAACAAAGAATAATTGACTAACAGATTGATCAGTGGATCATGCATATTTAAAGGATGAGTTTGTTTCATGGTTATTTAGGGAGAATTACTTTTAATTGATTATCTTGATTTTTTTATTCTTCTGGAAATGAATTTATGTTGTCATAAATATAAATCACGGTTTCTTCATGTCTACTATTCAAGTGATTTTCTCCCCATAATTTGTGTTCATCATGGAAGTTCTTCATTTTGACCACACTTCGACATATACTAATCAACAAATTGTTTCAAACCTTTTTTGGGGATGAATGATCTTATATCATATATTTGGGAATAGAATGACATAATGACAGTGTGGCGATGTATTTGAGGTGAATCTGATGATGGTGGATACTTTATTTTTCAATCATTATCATTCTTCAGTGCTCAATGAAGAACAAATCAAAGATCTATTTTTGATAATATTTGATGGCCGGAATCATTTAATTGTAAATGGAATTTATTTGATGAAGCTTCCACTATATTTTACTAACATGGAATTGTAATAATGGTGGAAAAAGTTAAGAAGAATAAAACAAACAATATATCAAGAATTCTGTACAATTTCTGGTTACACGATGTGTAATTCAGATCATTACATAGTGTCGGTCCCCCTTACTGATACCAGGGTTTTGAGAAAACATTATGTATCACACGATGTGTAACCCCTGCCACATTATGTGCGGTCTCTATTAGGTGACATGACATGTTCCTAAGAGGCAATAAAAAAACAGGTTAGAGTACATAGGATAGAGCACATCTTGTTCTCCCTTAAAGGGACATGGCTGGACTGTAGTACACAGGTTGGGTTGTGTACTAAAACATGGGTAGTGTAATGCTATGATAGTTTGTCATGTACTTATACATGAAAATTACTTGATTTCACATTCCATTTATATGGGTAAACCCAGGGTAAAGGGACCCAACATGTGACTCCTACAATATTTCTTTTACACCTTTATACATGGCATGAATCTCATATCCTTAGTGACATGGAAATGTTTTGTCCTGGTGCATTCCCCTTAACATTTCCCTGATGATTGGTATGGAATTTTCTCCTATAGATAGGAAAAAGATATATTCAACATGAATTTACGGACAATGTCCTATAGAGTCTCTCTGTATGGCCTAGAGTATTATCCCATATTCATCTTCATTCCCCAAGTGGAGTTCTTGGTATCATCATTACTAACAGTACATGGGGGGTCAATACTATAACCAATGGATTAATCCATTTTGAGTTGTTTGAATCACCCCATAGCCTTGGGACAGATCCTCTTCAATGTATTATATCTCTTTAGACATAATCTGTGTAATTAGACTCATTAGTTTGTTCTCCCAGATGAGTTCTTTATGGAATCATCAACCAGAATCCTAGGATGGTATACTATGGCTGTGAATTACATTTAGACTAGGTGTCTCTATTGAGTATATCTGAATATTCTTGTTTAAAATGATATATACATATACCATTATACAGATAAATGTGCTTCTTTTGTGGTATGATTTATTGTTTTGGGGTTTTCTACTAGGTATTATTATATGCACCCCTGCAAGGGATTTTCCCACATGCGACGTGTCTTGTACAAACAACCAAACATTCAATATAGTCATTGACAGACAAGGTCCAAATGGTTCATAGTGAGACTAGAAATACCGGGCTTCCATCCTATCATATTCAAACATTTGTGCCTTTAATTTTAGGATTGATTTCCTTTCGACTCTTTGTGGTGGGATTGTATTTTTCCTATGTTTACTTTCTATTAATTCATGTCCTACTATGGATTTTGGATTTTGATGTATTCTTGAATGGTTGTTTAGTTTCATTACATTTTAGCGTGGTATATGATTGTAGATGTGAGTGTGCACTGGTACATTGGCTAAGGCCTCTCATGTTAGTTATATTCCTACTCAGAACTAGTTTCCACCTCTTGGAATATTGGAGTTAGGATTGGGGAGTTTTTACAGGGGTCCTATAGGGATTGGTAATGACAAAATTAATCTAAAAATAATGTGAACATCTTCTAAAGACTAAGGGAAACATTTATTTTTTCCCTACATGACAAAATAAACCAAATGAGCTACTCATAGATCCATGATTTCCTTCCGGGCAAGAAATCATGTAGAATATAGTAATTTTACTAGTACATTATGTGTCTATTGGGGTATACAACATGTTGGGATCTGAGGGATGGATAATCTTGTACATTCAGAGCTCAACTCATGAAAAATATACATACATAACATTTTCAATATAGTATTAGACATGTGTAGATAATAGTTACAAAATTTAATCTAGTATACACCACTAGAATTCCATGTTATCCCTAGGTAGAGTACATGTCCTATGGTGAAGTACAAAATGTTGAAAGTGAACAAGTAGGTCTGTGTGTACTATGGGTACACACCGATTATCAATGTTATCAATACACTATATCTCATGGGATATATGGAATTTAGTTTACACAATTAATCTCTTATATGATAAAATCTCACACAAATTGATGTCACATTAATATATTCTTATATATACCTCGAATAATGGTGTGTGATAATGATGGGAAGGTAGTGTGTCACTTATACCTTTTCCTGGATGCGTATCCTTAAAACACAATGACCAATAATTTTTTATATACAAGTCATGTCATTGATAACACATGGAAGGTAGTTGGGTCCAATTGGAGACTTTTATGGTTGGTATGTAAACCCAGTACATGGGTAAACCATGAAGAATAAAGTACATGGTATATGATATACTATTTCATAAAGTTTTATATTTATAGAACACAATAATCCTAAACTCTATGGACTCTGACATAAATAATGTGTGTTCCTCAAACCATATGGTAGGATGTCAGGAAAATAATCTAGATTCAACCCTTTTCTAAAGGTAATCATTTCTATTTTTATCTTAAATTATTTTAATACAAATATAACATATTATTCAACCAATATGTCTGAGATTCATCCCCAACCTTTTTAGATTAATGATTTTAATTTTATTCTTCTTGTTATCTATATCCTCAACCCAAGATAGAATTTTGAACAAATCGAGTCAAGCCTAATGCCCTACATCTACCCAAATATGGGATTATAGAGCTTTCCACAATTATAACATCTTTAAATAACCATCAATACCTTGTGAAAATAATGGATGAATAACCTAGATGGTGGGGGATAATGAAATACCTGAATACTCAAAGGTGGTTTTAGATTCATGTTCATCAAAGAACAATATTATGGGATAAGAAAAAATCCTAATATGTGGTGGAATAATTTATCTATGGTATATGATTATTCAATTGGGATTTATTTTAAAAATAAATAGTTTATCAAATAATAATTTCTACTAATGAAAAATATTTTAAATAAAAATAACATATTACAATAAAATTTCAAAAATAACTTATGTAATATTATTGAATTAAAATTCAATAGATAATGTGATGGATTATTTACCACATTCCACTCATGATGGAAATAAAATATTGAAAAAACTACTCTATTATAATTGAAAGTGAAACACAAAAAAATGTAGAAATAGTTTTTATCATTCTTGCATCAAGAAAATAATAAAACCATGTTTTCTAAGACTAATTCCTTTAAAAACCCTCAAAATTGACATGATATAAAAATCTATAAATAATTACTGATGCTTAAAAAAATTCAGGAAAAAATAAATAATTTTCATTGTGAGATATTTGGTTAACAAATAATAATTTATATAGAAATTAATAATTTTTATTTTCTTATTATTATTTTTGTTACATTAAAACATGTTCATTATTAAATAATTTATTTTCTGGAGAGTCGTTTTTTAAATGGAGGACTAATCAATCTAATCATCACCAAACTGCCAGAGGAAGAAATTCATAGATAAATTATTTAAAATAATAATTATTGAAAGAATAATTTTCATAATGTAATTCCTCATTACAACAATAGTTCTAGTTTTTATTTTAATTTATAGGAAACTTGGTATAATTTTAGAAGTGTTAATCTTGAAAAAAAATTATTATTTCCAATAATGTTCATATGTATTTGAATTTTTATTACTCCAAGGATTTAATAATTCTATCACAAAAAACTTTTATGTAGTTTTAAAATTAGAAGTAGATGACCAAATAAAATAAATAAGGTGAGTTGTGAGGATTTAAAAAATAGACCTACCTAAATGAAGAACACATAAAATTTTATGCCTACACCACACTCCAAGATCTTCATTGTCACCATCAATATAAAAAAGTCAATAATAATATTATTATTTATGTGGAAAGAGAAAGGTATTAGTCATAGGTTTTATTCTAGTAATAGAGTTGAAAAAATGGGAGGTATATTCCTTTCCAAATTACAAGTGGTGGAATTATATAAATTTGAGGGGGGAGAAATTATTTTCGTCACTAAACATATATCGCTAATCCATATAAAATAAAAAATAATAACCCTACATGAATAAATTAATATTATCCATTCAGAAATATCTTCAAAAGATAATTATGTTAGATTATATAATTATCCATGCCACATCATCATAATATTGGAATGTAGACACAATGTCATCAATACATGACATCACCACCCAAGTGTTCACTTCATAATGATAATATTAAACTCTTTTTATTTAATTTTAAAGTCTAAAGAAACATAGTTCTTGAGTGTAAAATTTCTCTCATGAAAATTATAACTATACTAGAAAAATACCCATTTTGGACACAAAAACATGGATAGAATTTTAATTCATTACTATGTTTCTGAGTTAAGAAATGTTCTCACATGAATGATTAATATATTCTATTTAATAAAAAAATGTATAACTATGATTTCATATTGGATTAGAATCATACAAAAATATACCCCATGGGTAAATACCACATTTTTAGTTCAATATAAAAAACATAAAATTTTTAAAAGGTCATTCTTAATCAAAAAGATTCCATTTTATGCCCTTTAAAAGAACCGAGTAGTGAAACAAAAGAGTTAATAAGTCTCACTTTTGAATAATATGATTTTATAAAGAAATGATAATATTTAATTTATTTAAATGGGAATAATAATGGAATCACATAATAGGAATCCCCATTATAAATTATTGACATCAAATCATTGGAATGAGGTATCATCACATGGATTTTCCTAAGATTAGGCCCAACCAAATCTTCATTAATTGATGTTCGACTGAATTCATATATGATAGAAGATCATGTTCATAGAAATAACAACCAGGTTAGTTTTTTTCAAACCATCCCATGAATAATCAACTATTTCAAACCCAAAAATTAAGTATTATGCTAATGTAATAATTGGTTATGTAAATTGGTGTTATGCGGTATTAATTTGTTAATTAATTTAGCAATAAAATATTTTCTATTTCAATAAAATGATTTTATTAAATGTATCATCTATATTTTAAATTAATGTTTCACATAATTTGACAATTAATTTTAATAAATTTATTAAATATTTATAATCAAGACATCAAAATATAATTTTTCAATTTGGTAATTTTACTTAAAATCATGTAAACTATGGAAACATGTTTCAAAAATACATTAATTTGGAAATAATATATAAGTAATTATGATAAATAAAATCCATGATAGTGAATATTTCATAAATTTTGAACTTCCTATTATAGTAGAGAATTATGCAAGGCAGTGGGGCAATATGGGGTGTCATGGAACACTTTTTATGATTAAAAAATTAAAGAATCAATAATTTATTCCTATTAAACAACAATATAGAACATACTTAGTAACATATATAAAGTACATATTTTTAAAACCACCATTAAATAGTTTAATATTTTATTTTTTGTGACCATTTTTAAAATTATCATTGAATTTACTTATTTATTGGGTTTATTTACTGAAACAACCATTATTTATTCTTTAGTCCACAAAACATCCATCTTCCTTTATTTATCAACATTGAAAAATATTTTGTGTCTAATCACTAGCCACATGAGCCACCTCTATGGGAAACCTCTGACATCTCCTCCCTTTCCAAGTTATCTTATATGTGAACTAGACCTAGCTATGAAAACCTACTTTATGTTCTATCTTCCATCCTCCACATTGATGTCACCTCCCTTACCTCACCCACCTCTATATAATCATTTCTTATCCATGTGTGTATCCTCCTTTTATAAACACCGATCCTCCCATTTAAGTACCTTACTCCACTTAGAGGATTAATTTTTCTTTTATATTAAAAACCATATTGAATCCTTGGTTTAGTATCTGTATACAGTATTTTGGTTTGATCTTGTTATTCCACGATCATTTTCTTCTTTCCTTGTAATAAATAAAAGTTTATATTCTTTAAGTCACAAGTACAATTATAAATTATACACATCATTTTATTAAAGAAATTAAAGATGGTATGCATAACACCATTTCTAGTGTTAATGTTAAAATTCACCATGCCATTTTAAAAGATAAGTAAATACTATTTTGACTATGCTAAAGTATAAAATATTACTCTATAAGTAGAGTTTCTATTAAAATAATAGTAAATCTTATTTTTTTGGTTAATTTAAATTATTAACATGCTAATTATATTTATTATTATCCTATATGATTATATATATATATATATTTCTATTTTCTTAATGTTTTCCGTTGTAGACTATGATACTTTATTATATATCTAATTCACTTAGCATATGATTATTGTATATTATCATTACACGGTGTGTATTGTTCCTGTATTGAAGGTACTCATGAACTCCTTCTGTTATAGAATAAATTGATGATGGTTTAGGATCTAAACTCCCAGAATGATTATACCCCTTCCCCCTCGGATGCACTGTAATACTTCCCTAACATAGGGTAAACTTTTCCCTTCCACTCTAAAATGTTTTATTGGAACAAGTATTAAATCTATATTTATACCATAGTTTCAAGTTTCCATGTTTTATCTTGATTATAAATTTTTCAATATGGATAGTGTGGTGAACATTGGATTTTAGAATTTAATATGTTTTTTCAGTCATTGATGGATTAATTATAAATTTTTGCAGTGTATAGTCATAATTTATAACCTTTTTTTATTGTGATTTGAATCGTTATGATTTTTACCATTTAATATGTGTTTTTATTCAAGGATGTATTTTTTGGGAGTTATATTTAAGTGTGTCTTATTATTTTTATTAAAATGTATTCTTTATTATTATACATTCAAATAAAAATATTTTTTATTTGAAACAGTATGAAATTGGTCACATTTGTGTAAAATTTTTATTACATTACTTAAAAACCCATCTACAATGTCAAGGGTTTAGAGATGGTTTTAGATTTAATATTTTCAAATCTATCCATTTATGGCAGCATAAAATTTCCATGTACTAAATATAAATTCATACAGTTTTTGACAAGTGATGAAGTATTTCAGAACATGATATTGAAATTGTTAAATTTTAAATATTTGTAGTGGACTTGGAATAGATAGTTGAACAATAATTTTTTTGAATTTATGTAATATATTAGACAAAAATGGTTAATTTTCTTATGTGGGTAATGGAATTCAAAATATAATAGATTTTTCATTCAAAAAAACATGGGAATAACATCCAGGGAATAATACAATAGTTGATACACATATTAATGTTGGAAATTCTAATGGTGATTTCAAAATTATAGAAGAACCTGGTGAATATTAAAAAATAATTATAGTAAATATTTATAAACTAATGTAAGAGAAAACATAACTATAAAAACAAATATTCCTAAATTATATAATGAAAAATACCAAGAATTATATAAAAGTTGTTCTATGTAATGAAAATTGTCTTTTTTAATGAATTTATACTGTACAATGATTTTATATATTATTATAAATAATGAAATGTCCATGATGATATAATTTATTTATGATGAATTTACTGAAACTAATATCCTCACACAATTTTTTAGCATGAAGGAGGGTTATAATAAATTGTATACTTAGTTATTTATAGATACATTCAACCAAAAATTATTATATGTTAAAAAATAGAAAATATTATAATAGACATTCTTGTAATTTATTTTAATTTGAGATGGAATTTAATAAATAATGATACTATTTTAAATCTATGTTCTACCCTGAATAAAAAGAAAAAATATATATTTTTGGTTTTACATTGAATTCCTTTAAAGAAAATATTGAAAATATTACTAATGTAATCTAAAACAACTAAACGTATGAATTTTAATTAACTGGATAATAAAAATTTTATGATCATTTGATATTTAAGAGTTTCTAAAGCATGCAATACCTTTAATTTATTATATTCTGATTTTAGTTTTGATAATAGAAATTCTCATTTTTGATTGAAATATAATTGATTCAATCATTTGGGTAATTTAATATGAAATTATAGAATATGGATGAATATTTTTATACCATATATTTTAACTCATTAGATGTATATGGAATAATAGTTATTCATAAAATCAATGATAATTATTCAAAATAAGATTCCATGAAATAATATTAATGTTCATCTTTTGTGTCATAACAACGAATTTTAAGATATTTATAATAATGGTGTAAAATAATATGATGAATATAGTAATAAAATTATCAAAATTCATACATCCTGAATATTTAAAATTTAGTTAAATTCCTGGACCAGATTTTTTTTGTTTGGAAAAACGTTCTGGTTTATCTTATCCATCTTGTATATTTTATTTTTAGCTTTACTGAATGACTTATAGAAAAATAGGGGTTTTATTTTCCATATTTAATTTATTAATAAAACTCATTGATTTCCTTTTAATAAGGCATCATAAAATAGTAAAAAATATTTTAGTCTTCCACCAATGTTATTATATAGATCAAAGACCCATGCAAGATTTTTTAATGTCATTACATTATTTGGAAATAGATTTTTCTTACATGTAGGAACAAAACGACATTAAACATTTTCAGATACTAGTGTTAAATAATAATGGAATTAAGGAATCAATTTTTTTTTCTTCCACATCATGAATTTTATTTGTTACATCATAACATTGATGTTATAAACATTGAGAAGAATATGTGTGACAATTTTATTTAAACCATGCTTAATGTGTTAGAAAAATAATGAAATCATATAAATTCTCGTATTTGCATAAAATCCCTAAATATCTAGCATGATACCTTGAAAAATCAGAATGGGATCTATCAAATAACTACTTAGAAAATGAAAATTTTATAAATTGATGTTTTACTCTAATGATTAATGAATTTGAATGTTCCTAGGGGATATTTTTGTAACATTTCATGATGTATATATTTTAGTATTCAAAAAATAATTGGATTGAATAATTATGATTCACACTAATGTATTTGTTTCTACATTTTTAATATATTATTTGTTAATTGAAATAATATTTTGTTTTAACTAACCTTTCAATATTATTCAGAAAACATAATGAGAATAATTTAAGCCTAATTTAGCTAGATAAAATTCAAGAAAAAATATTATAAACGCCATCTAATTTAGAGATGATTTTTAGGTCCTCATTATTCACAATATCAATTTATTTGAAAATTTATTTGGTTGAGGAGTAAAAAGTTTGAGGATAAATACATTATAAGTGGATGTATCATATAGAGAAGTAATTTATTTTAATTTTATTCCAATTAATGAATTATAATTTTCCAAGTCAGTAATTATGATGATTACATATTAATATATTACTTCTTTTGTGTATGGATATTTATCATTAAAGTAATATGAGAAACATAAATCTCTACTATATAGTTCTCTTCTTAAAAATTACCTTGATAAATACTGATTAACGGTTTTCTCTAAGTGTTTGGATTCAATAGTGACAAGATTCAATCATATAGGATGTGTTGATCATAATACATGTGAATCTCTGAATGACAATAAATCATTAAAGTTTCTATCTTTAGGTAGAGTATTTTGAAAAGTCTCATCATGTTCAATGATATAGTTCAAATTAAGACAGGTTACCAAATATATGCTACTAAATATAGATATTGTTGATATATATATCAAAGAATTTAGGGAAAAAATAAATGTTGTCATTGGAATCAAACCTAAAATGAGGTTGAAATAGAAAAAGTGATTTAACAAGAAATCATTGGTTAGTTTTTACATTGTGTAATTTCTTAATATCATATATCTTTTTAATATCAATATATTGTAAATTATATTACATAAGTAATAATATTTTAAAATATTTTTATAGATAGATAATGCTTAAAATAAAAATGAACTACTATATGATTTGAATTATTTATATTGAGGTCCTATAATTCATTCTAGTATATTCTAGGCTTACAATACTAATCTTTTTAGGTTTCATTCTCTTGAACCTAAGTATGGTTTTAAAAAAAATGGTATATTTATAATCTTAAATCGAGTTTATAATGTAAATTTTAAGGATATTATCGAGTTAAATTATAATGATTTTTTATAATTTTTCCATTAAAATGTATGTGGATCAATATTATTAGGTGTAAAGGAAAGAATCATTACTATTTACTTCTATTAACATACATACATTTATCAATATTGGTTAATTAGAATAAAATGATATATATTTTTTATTACCAACAAATAATTGGGTATTATATTGATGTCATTATAGTTGATGTGTGATATGTTGTTTTCTATATGAAACTATGAAACCTGTATGGTATGAGTAATTATGGTGAAGTTATTTTTGATAAGTAACCCCATCAACAATATTAAATTGAATTGTTTGTACCTGATGATATTTTAAAAACTGGTATTTTATTAGAGGGTAAAGTTAAAGTGTATGATGAAGTAATGTTGATAATGGAGGCTGATGATAACATTAACAACCATAAATATACTGACTATAAGATCAAATATGATTCTTTTTTTATATTTAATATTAAATATACGTATTTGATGAGTTAAAGTTGAATTTTAGGTTTAATTTAATTTATTTTGATTGAATATTGAGATCAAAAATATTTTATGATTGTAGAAACTCTACGACACATGAAAACCATTTTACTCTAGCTACCTAGTTTACACCTAGAGTATAAAATAGTTGATCTAAATATTTTACATAGGTTATACTTCATCACCTACATTATACACATTTTATTAATATATTGTCTTATACTATTATAGTTTTGTTCATAGTTATGATTATTATTGAAGAGATTAGGGCATCATGAATTCAAACTAGAACATATTTAACATCAAGAAGATATAGAAATGTAAATATTATAATTATTTTTTACAATATGATAATATTGGTTTCTTTAAATTTTTTAATTTACAATTATTTTCTGAATTTACTTTAATTTTTTTTATTAAAGTAGCCAAATTTTTTGAACACAGATAAACACATAAGTGAAAACAACCTTATATAATTTTTTTTAGTTGGGGACTGATTAATTATTTTTTAGAATATTTTCAACAAAAAAAAGTCAATGATCAATCAAGCCAATATGAATCTCATTTCCAAATAATAATATATTCTTATTTAATAAGGAAAAAATATTACTTCCCATAAAAAAAATATCCTTCAATGTTTAATTATTAATGTTATAACAATATTTACATTACAACAAAATTTTAGAAAATGTCATACCATCATAAAATATTATCCAATTATCATTATCATTTATGAACTGTAAAAAAATTCAATGCTTGACACACAACATATACTATACGTGTACTTTATCGACTAACAAAAAACCAAAAATAAATCCCTTATGTGATATAATGATAGTTTTATATTAAAATGGGTCATAAAATGAAGAGAAGATCCACTATAAACCCAAAATTTATAATTCATACATAAAACTACATTCCACACATCAATTAGATTTTCAAAACATAAAAATATTTATTTGACTGTCATTTTTTGAAAATCATTATGGGAAACTAAATGTTTGTAATATTCTAATTCATAATGAATTTTCTATTCTCATGGTATAAATTATTAATATCCATTCTAACAAATCAATAATTTTATAATTAAATATAAACTAAATATATATACAAGGTTATAATACAATTAATTCAGTTTTAATTAACTATATCACATTCAACTAAATATTTTTTTACAATAATTAAAAGGGAAAATATTCCTAAATACAATTAAAAAAACTGTAACTACTAGAAAAATGATTTAAATTTATGGAATAATTTAGATTTATATAATTAAATCTATGCCTATATTAAATAAATAATTTAATTTAAACTTAAATCAAACAAACCATGAATAAAAAATCCAAATTAGTCTATAACATTCACAATTAATTGAATATCAATACACTAAAATATCACCCTATATGAAAATATTTTTATATAAACATAAAAATAAACAATGTATTAAAAACAAACCAATTCGTAATGATCATAAACGTCAGACACATTATTTGATAACTGAAGCCCATAAAAAAATCAATCATAAAGTAAAAAAACAGTAAACATATTTAATAAAATAATATAAATGATATTCATAATTCAAAATGGAAAAAAATAATTGAAATCAAGTTACAAAAAAAAATATCTATCAAACATTTAAATGATACTTAATGAGTGGAAGGTATTACTAGATATTATTTTCTATGAATTGAATGATGGGTTTTTCAAGGTTGTAGAGTATTCTAAAAGTTAACACTTCATACCTTTAGTACAAAATTTTGATCTCCATTCTTAAGAATCCATTATTGGGGACAAATTTTTGTAATCAACATTTTTTCTAATTTTTTTTATAATATGGAGGAGTTTTATAAATACATTAGTATATATTGATATTGGATTTATATTTTTAGAATATTTCTATCACTAATGTGAATTTAATAAATTTTAAAGCATTCAACTAAGGTAGGATATATAAAAAAAGGTCTCGAGAAATATGACCCATACAGAGGGAGAAAATGTTAGTAGGAGTGATGTTTGTGAATAATTTGTAAAAAAAATATTTTTATTACTCATTTACATAATGGTTCACTTTTTATTAATTATAATGTAATGTAGTTATGGTATATTGTTTTTAAAATTGACATATAGAAATATTTTTTATAGTTATTTTTTAAGTGATAGATAATTTTGTGTTTATAGGTTTTGTGATACGTGGTGTTTAATAGTGATTTTTTTTGGAATTTATTTTTTTAATATGATATATTAGAGGTGGTTTCAAAAACTAGTAAATATGTTATAAAATTTATATATTGGAGGTCATATAAACCATTGATAAATATTAAATTGTCTCTAAATAATTATATATTGTTAAAACATCTAATTATTATAGTATATTGTGGGGAAACATTAGATGAATCTATGTAAACTAACATTATATAGGTAATCACAACTAAATATAGTGGTGGTTTTTAAACTCTCACTAAAAAGGAATAACCACCTCGATTTTTTTCATGATGGTTGAGGAAAAGAACTATGAATTAATTATATATGTATTATATAAAAGAGGTTTTTAAAAACAACAATGAAATGATATAGTATATATTTTAACCAGAATTAAACAAAAAAACCACTACAAAGATTGTATTTTCTTATAGTTTGGATTCCACTCACCGCACATAAGAATACCCATATCCCCTTTGATGTCTCTACAAACCAAGTTCATTTTTACTATAAATATCTCTCTCTAGGAGTCTTTCCCCTAAATATCTCCCAAATAATGATGATATTTTTTGGTTCTAATGGTTTTCTCTAGGATAAGATTCTCAAAAGAGTTAAGGGTCATTATTCACTATATGTTGAATTTGTTTTTTGTTTTCTTTTGTTGCATCATTTCAAATTTCTAACTTCTTATTATAATATTATTATAATATCATTGAAAGAACTATCATTATTTTATATTATAAATAATATAACCAATTTATCTCACAATTTACTCCTCTTATAAGCTGTTATAAAATTGAAATTCATTCAAGTGTCCTAAAATTCATAAATTTTCCAAGATAAGAAATTCTTATGTTGGAAATACATCCTTGTTTATATGGATGTATGTTTCACAAGAGTGGTATTTTTTATATGAATGGATGAGGGTGATTATAATGGTATGGACTTATTTTATGTGAGCTATAATTGATATATAACAGAGAACTCTATGGTTGGTTACACCTCTTAGGAGTGACTCTTACCACTATCCCCAATGGCAGCCCTTTCCTCATGAATCCCTTAAGACAATAGTCACGCTTCTACCAATGTTCAAATGAATTATTTCTAAAGGCATGGATCCATTACATTGCTTGTATACTGACTATAGGAACACATAACTTAAAACATAGATATTACATCTTTTTAGATGAATATTCAATACATAACACAACAAATCCACACTAAAATTTTATAGGTCTCATATCCTTAGAAACTTGGATACATAAAAAACTGGAAAATAATTATTATACATTATCTCAAACATAGTTTATCATAACTATAACCCTTCTATGACATATCATACTTAATAACTCTATTCATAAACTATGGTATGTAAACATAAGAAAAGGTGAGATCAGATGGTCAGTAATGGTAACTAATGGTGATATCAATGACCAATTAAAAATAAAATAATTATACAATTATGATAACATTATAAAAGAAATTCAACCAAACCCTAGATATAAAAGATCACAATATTATATAATTATATAAAGAATCGACAATCATAAGTCATAATTCATAATGGAATCAGAGAAAATAATCTAAGAGAGCATATCATTTTCATAAGACATGAGTTTGTGGTATGCACTTTTTAAAGAGGTTGGGGGTCAAGCCTCCATTATATAAAATAAAAATTAATCCACTTCTGACAATTGATAAAAGAGGGAACCCATTTCAAATGAAAAGTAAAATGCATTGATAAATGAATTACTAATGGAAAAAAGTTCCAGATTGTCAAATAAGTGAAAAACATTAAAATAAGAAATAAAAGAGTTCTAATTTCCCCCTGTGGGATAGTACAATAGATAATTACCTCAGAGATTATGTATCACCAACCTATCAACATATTTCATCATGTAATACCAACACAATAAGGTAGAGCACCCATACCATCCACAAAAACATAGGGAGGGATGAATAGATGATAAGTGACAACACACCTATCTATCGTTTAAGAAACCCACACAATAATTATTTAAAAATATCACTATAGTGTGAACCTGATGCAATTAAAAAATGAAAATGAAAACATAAAGAAAATTCAATGTAAATGAACCCATCAATCATTCTCAAAGAGGCCATATGGCTGGATGATGGGTGTCATTACACCCATACTTGAATGAGGCCACTTACAATGTGATAACTACAAGTAGAAGCACAATAAAAAATGAAACAACCTAAAATCCACAACTCAAAATTTTATATATTACTTGATCAGTCAAACAAACCATGAAAATAGATAGATCCCGATAGCACCATGAATGATGTTAATGAAAAAGAACCAGACACCTAGAAAATTTTGATGAAGACAAAACCTGACCATCCTATGATCTAAATCCACAAACATCCCCATTCCACAACTTGAAACAAACTAAACCCCCCAAAAAATCATGAAGCTCACCATGAAAATCCT
Source organism: Viscum album (assembly GCA_963277665.1). NCBI lineage: Eukaryota > Viridiplantae > Streptophyta > Magnoliopsida > Santalales > Viscaceae > Viscum > Viscum album. Next base: position 1,622,656,134 of record OY728152.1, read on the forward strand.
TGCATCTGGTTGTCACCTAATATTTATCAATCGCAAGACTTCCAACATCGTCGCTTGAATAAAGCTGAGCCCCAACCTAAAAAAATTCCTTAAGGGAAGATCACTATCCAATAAAACCACACCATATCCATTAATCCATGTAGATAAATCTTATATATGAACGAGATATTGGGATGAAGCTAGCCAGATTGGAAAAAAATAAAGAGCGGACACCATGTGTCCCATGAACTATCCAGAGTAGAATAAAGAGGTGGGAAAAAATTCGAAATCTATAACACCAATATAGATCATGAAAATATGACCAATATCTATCCCACGAATAAATAAATTTCATTTTAAGAGATCCAATATGATCAAATAATCAATCATTGTAGTTAATGTTCACTCCAAATATTATCATAGTGGATAGATTCTATTACTATACAAGGTTTACTCCCAATTTTGGTTTTATTTATATCATAATATATCCTTTTTACCCATTCCATCAGAGGTATATTTAAATCTAGCCCCACCCACTATATAATTAAAATTGTACATATGTGTTCCAGGACATCATAAATTTTTTTTCATATTAGTACCCATGAAATGAAATGGGTTTCGTAAAAATTTTCTTATTTCGTCATTGAATATCCAATGGAAAAAGAACAAGGTTCATAAACATCTTTTCATCCTAAAATTAAACCATATATTTAATAAATAAGTATAGTTCGCTTGGATCATATCCCTATAAAATCATAAGTGAAATCCAGGGTCATTTTTTGGATAAATATAAATTCCATTACTAGATCTTTAAAACATTCTTGAGGAAAATATATTTTCTACTTTGAAAATAACTCTACAAAAACAGCAAAATAAAAAAAATTATTTGAAACTATCGTTAATGGAAAATATCATTAAAAAAATTTAAATTATTAGTATTGGGTGTTCATGATAGTGAGAAATTAATTTCATGATGTATATGTTAAACGAAAACAATCGTTTCCCTTTTTTTGTAAAAATTCAAACTGTACTAAATTTGGAAAACAATAAAAGGTCTCTTTTTAATTTTTGTTTAATTTAATCATGGGTAAAAATGACTTTAAAAACAATTATATTATAGAGATAATATTATTGAAATCATTTTTAGATACCATGTACATGGAAGAGAAATGATTTTTGACTGAAAAGTGAAATAATGTCGATTCCCCTGAAAACATTCTTTTAGTCCACTGGGTACATAATTATAGAAAAATGAAAGGAAAAAATTTAAATTTACAAAAAATACCATTGGAGAATAAATTTAATGAGATTCGTGATAGGTAGATCACAATATTTTATCATCAAAAATTAAATCATAAATAATCCTAATAAATAATGAGATTGTAACCTAAAACCCATGACTCAAGTTTGAATTTCCTCCAAAATATCTCTATCCTGTATTATAATAAATTTAAATCTATTATAATTCTATACCAGATTCATTTAAATTATTTTAATCTCATATATTATCCACTTATAACATTTCAACAACTATTTATGAATAATTCCTTTCTAAAATCGTAGTTTATGGGTGTTATGTTTTTCGTTCATCATAAGTATTTCAGTTCAGTAATCCTGATCCTTTTCATTGATCATGGATCGGTTATATCTAGAATAATAATAAAAATAAAATTATAATATATATTAACAATATAAGAATTTATGATGGGCCATTAAATTTTTAGATAGAAAAATTAATTACACAATTAATGGAGACGGTAGGCCGAACATATGCATGAATAATGTTACCACAATTTGAAAAATTGGAAAAAGAGAGACAAATAATCAATAACCATTAAAAAACATTAATATATCATAAAAATCATGTATATTAATTAAATATATCCTTCATATCATCCAATTAAAATGTAAATGAAATGAAAATTGCATCACTTCATGGAGGTGGTAGTCTAGATGGGCACAAAAGAGACATTATTACTTTCCAACGAATTAACAGGTACGAAATTATATATGATATTATAAGAAAAATTATATGTATGTAATAATCATCATATATAAACACTAAACCCATCATAATAAAAATAAATTAAATGTGGTGGTAAAAAATCAATTGTATAAATTTGTGGAGACGGTTAGTCGTTTGTACACATGAGCAACACTTTTAAATCTCATTTGATGGGGAAGACGATAAATAATTGTATTTAATGAATATATTAAGATTTCAGAATATTTGGACACTAAATTAATTATTTTATTATAAATACCATAGTTTTTTGGAGATAAATAAGACTTGAAAAATAATGTGATCAGTTAAGGAGACAATATCTTCTTTGAAAACAATATTTTAGATCTCCTATTAAGGATCCTAGGGTTGGTTTTCAGGGAATAAAAATTAAAATATAATGATTATAATGAATTTTAGAAGGTATTTTGGAACCTTAAGGTTGATATATATCGACCAATGTGTTATTAGTAAGGGGAAGGATGGGTGTCATTTTATAAGGGAGTGAGAAGATACAGTTGGATTTTATTAAGAGATTAAAATCTAATAATTCCATTCTCAGTCTAAATTATTATAAATGTCCATGAATTCAACGAAAAAAGGGTTAAGTTTGAAAATAAATCATAAAACTAATCTTATATGGGTTTTGGTCTCATTCCAAGCCATATATTTTTTATGATCACCACTGTCAATTATTTTGGACCAAAATAATTGTAACAACTATTTTTATTATAAATTTTTAAGAATGTTATCATAAATGGAAACTTCACTCACAAAAATACAATTGGTGAAATGGGGGACCATACTCCATTAATATTTTATAATATGTTATTTTTTTGATTTTAAATAATTTAATAAAATCTTATTTATTATAAAATATCATAAATGTAAATTTTGGAACTATTCATTCAATTTTAAATTAAGGACTCCAAGACAAAGGGTAAAAAAGAATATAATAATTTTAAAAATAAATAATATGTTTTATTTATCTACAAAATTATAGTAACACTATAACTCTCTCAAATTATATTTATTTTAATATTTTAAAAACATTGATTATATTTTATTCTAATTGAATATATATATTTTTGTTCATTGCATAATAATTAATGGTAATTATATAATTAAAAAGAATCTGAAATAATTATCCATTATGAAAATAAATTCATTATGCGAAAACTATATATTTAGAATCATTCATAAATATATTTTTCCCTAAATTAAAACATAAGTGATATTTAAAACTATGAGAGTGATATTTTATAAATTTGTCTGCTATAAATATTACATAGGCTATTTTAATAGAAAATATTCTCTTAAAAAATTAAAATAATTTCCTAATGTGATAGTGGAAAAATTAAATTAATCTTATATGAGTTTATATAAATAATGGTTACCTTAAAATATAGTTTTAACGTACATTAATTCAATTTAATAATTATCATGGTGATAAATTTTATTGTAGTTACTATTCATAATCCCTATAAATAAACGGGTCCTATTTAGCCAATTTTGAGAAAATTATTCCAAATATGGAAACATATTTTCACAATTTAATATATATTAGTGGAATAAATTCATAATATAACAAATTCACAACATGATATGGTAATAGTTTTTTTAGAAAATTACATTATTATGTATAAAACTTGATTTATTCTTATCACATGCCAAAAAATACTAGACGAATTTTAAAAAAGTTTATTGAATATAAAATATATAAATTTCATTAATATAATTCACCAATACTGGTTAATTTAAAATACTACGATTAAAAAAACATTTTGTGCATAAAAACTATTTTTCGGAAAAACATAACTTTTATATTCAAATGATTATATTTATTTCCTAATAAATTGATAACCATTGAATTAATTTTACACATATATAAAAAATAAATTTTTTATAATTTATTTATTAATATGAATACCCACCAATCCTATGGATATGTGATAAATTTTACATTAATTTATTTTATAGTATATCACAGTTTATTAAAACTCAGTGTTGTAAGGAACACAAGCTATCAATGAAATAAAATTACTTAAAGAGAAATATATTCAAAATTTTAAATATATAAAATTATAACCGCATAAAACTATTTTAAACATTTAATTTAAATCAGTCTATTATAAGAAAATGAGGCTATCTCTTTTTCATCACATTGTTACTTTCCCACGTTTCTTTTTAAATTTCATATTTATCGAATGAACATTAACAAGGTGAGGAGTGAAATTCTTTAGCACTTTATTTCTACAATCCAATATTTCTATTGGTTTTTCCTCATATAAAAAGTCATGTTATAATTGTAAATCCTATGATATCTATATATTTTAATTATTAGGTATATAATACCCCCGAAGACTTATATGAAACACATCGTGAAATTGGGAGAGGTTTGATGGAAGAACTAAGTGGTAAGCTATCATCCATAATGGATCAGGATTATCAAAAGAAAAAATATACCTATGTCTTCTATTTTCCTTATTTTTAAATCTCATAACCTTCTTCCATGGATACATTCATGTAAAATCCTTCTCACTAACATCAAATTCTATATCATGATGTTGATTTTCGACATAACCTTCCTTTCCACATTGAGATTCATTGATGTGTTGTTGAATGAATATCTATTTATCTATCATTTCCTCGGCTAGATCAGGTCCCAATAGATTTGTTCCTCTAACTTCAGCCCTTCACATGGGATATTTATCCATTATTCCCTAGAGGTATTCATAAAGAGACATCACAATTCTTCTAGGATTTCTATTGTTGTCAGAAAAATTGAATAAAAAAATGTATTGATTAGAACCACCTTCCGAATCCATAGCACAAGATCACAACATTTCCTATAGGGTTTTAAAATTATCACAGAATACAAATCTATATGAATATGACATTACATACAAAAACTCATCTCTATAACTAGATCTTTTGGAAGACTTGAACATAACATTGAGACAATCCCCAGATCCCAATCAGATAAAATAGAATGTGGTACTCAATGAAATCATACAACTTCTATTAATTATATTCTAGAAATAAGGCCATGGGATAAGCCTTATCTAATGGGAATAAATAGTGTTGAATGCATATGGATATTTACTACAACCCAAATAAAATCATTGCACTCAGTTGATTTTTGGATTTCGATGACAATGTCCATGGTCTGGTTTTTTCATTTACAATTTTGTATGGTTAATCATTATAACACCCCCTTTGATTTTTTTCTCTCACCCTTAACTTATTGAAATACCATGCATGGGATACACACTCCTCCATATCTCTCTTCATATTGTTACACCTAAATTTCACTCTAAAGACCCTATACATCTTCATACTTCTATGATGAATAGAGAATGATAATCTTCGAGCCTCATCTAATAGATCCATATTAAAACCTAGTATGGAAAAACATAAACATGATTCATAAGCATTATCATTGTATCACAATCAATGTTAAAATGAGTAATATTTTTTTACTATATTATTTATCTTGAAATATTCAATATACAACACATTAATATTCACTTAGATTTAGGGATGAAGATTCTTTTTTGGAATATAATATTTCTCCCCTACATTCAATATTTCACAATCCATTCGTTGAAAATCTTGAAATATTGGAAATTTTATTATCATAATCATAGATAATCTAATATACCACTTTATAATTATAGAATAAACAACATTGTTCTCATTTCTTGGTTGGTAAATTATTGTGAATTTGAAATCATTAGTCATATATAATCATCTTCTATATTTCCTATTCAAATAATCATATATTAAAATATACAATAATATTTTATAATTAGGTTATATATCACATCTGTTTCTATAATGATAATGCGTTAAAATCATTAATGAAAAAATATCATAACTAACTCTAAATCATGAGCCGAGTAATTTTTCTCATGAACCTTTGACATGTCAGAGGTAGAAGCTACCACCTTTTTTTTAGGCATGAGAAATCATCTCATTCCCTTATTTTCCTTCATCACTATAGATTATAAACCATTTTAACCTATAATGTGTTGTGATAAAATGAAAACTAACTAACCTTCTATTATGTTCTGGGAAATTTTCTTCATATTCATAATTTTAAAGGAACTTATCTCCCTTCTATGTTAACACGGGGATTGGACTAGATAATTGTGATTCATTCTCTACAAATAAATTATAGTATTTATCCAAACCAATAAAATTATCGATATTAGTCACAAAGATTAGTCTAGGACAACAGAAAATAGTTTTTGTATTTAAAAAATCCATTTATATACCCTCACATGGGATAATTTGAACAAAAAATGAATCTTTTAGAAGCATAAATCCACTCATGGTAAATCATCCATAAGTATTATCCTTCCTCATGGTCATCATAAAAAATATCAACTTATGTTCATTAACTTTTGTGTCCCTTTGAATGTATAGGATAATCATCTATAAAGAATACCCTAAACTAATCAAGGTAATATCTAAATAATCTATTAATTAAATCCTAAAATATATAGGGGGAATAACAAAGAAGAAATGGAATCACTATAAATTCCTAGAATCTTTTACCTGTATATAATGATGTCTTAGATTTATCCTCTTTCATGAACCTCAATTGATGATTTCCAAAATTAAGATAAATCTGGAATAATTATTCAGCTCTATGTCGTTGAAAATAGAAGTGATTTTTAAGTTATCAAACTTTTAATGAGGTACATTATTGTTTATGCTTGTTTTGACATCCATTAAAGTGGTTAATGAAGTTTTCCTAGGCCCCAGAGGAGTCCAAGGGGTGTCTTGTCGGATCATGTCAAGAAAAGAAGGAAAAAGAAAAATCGAGTATAGGTTTTATGGTGGGAACAGTATTATATAAAACTATGTGATAAAATCATGAACCCTAGTGATGGTTAGTGCATAGTTATTAAATTGTTCATTGAAGGGTAACCAGATCATGCGAGCTTGGATAGAGACAACCCTTATGGTTATCACACATTTTTTCAATCCGTGAGGGATCCCAAGGTGACAATGTGACCGGGCCCCCTATTGGATAGAGGGTGACATAGGGCTGGCACATAGTTTGGCCAACTATGTTGCAAACTTGTGCACTCCATTGAAAAATAGATGATTTTTTTGACCATTTCCCTTATAGATTTATAAAAAAACATATAAATTTCTCCCCTTTATTCTTAGAACAACCTTGGAGATTAACCAAACCCTAAAAAACATCCCATGGATAAATCTCTCTCATTTATTTTCCTTTTATAGTATTTTTTATTATAGATATAGGATCTTCGTGAGTTTAAATCTCACACTCTTTCTTATTTATATTTAGGGGATCATGTAGTTCTTATAATCATGAATCCCTAAATATCTATTTTCTAGTATTTTTTAGGACTGGAGGTTGAAAAAGTGTTTGATTTTGAATAGAATGTCGAGGTTATGTGGGTGTTCATTATATAACATGAGGTAGGTGGTCTGCAAGTTATATCCCATAGTCTAGTTTCCCTCTTTGAATTTGAATGTGGGTTTTTAGTGGTATATTTTTATTTCCCATTCATTTTCCTTGGTTGGAAACGGGAATTGGGTAAATTTGGTGATAAATTCAAATCCCCAAGACCCCCATGGGACTGGTGGAGAATATTTAATTGGTCATATGGATATCCATTGGGTAAAACAATCTCTTAAACATTGATGATTGGGCAATTGAATGATAAATTATGGGGTTTCTGATATTTAAAAAATGTTATTTATGATATACCTAGTAACATGGAATGTTGGTGTGTTTAGCATGACATTAAGAGTTATGGTATTGAGGACAGGTAAATGAATGATTATGCTAATTGGATAATGGGGTCTTGCCCCATTTTTAAATGGATTGGAAAACGGGGAATGAATGGTTGAACTATGTAAAATGGTAAAATGTCTTCTATTTAGAATTAAGAACATGATGATTGTAATGATGCATGAAAATGTGATTAAATTGAAATGATATACCATTTTTTATTTCTAAAATGTAATGGTTAATGACGATGATCATATTCAATTTTAAGATATGGTAGTCAGATTTTGGATATATACTCCACTCCCACATGCGGGCCTTACGAAGGATTAGTTTTCCCTATGCACGTTAGTTATTTAGGGAATGGACTGATTCTCCAGAACCTAAGTGTATATACATGGTGTTCCATATCATTTTTGGGATAGTGAGACATGGAATTATGAGTCCCAGTTAGATTCATAGACTTGGGATCCATGTTTTTTTGACCTGTGACCATTTGAGCACATGGATTAAATAACCATCAGGCACCGAATATGGATGATGAAAATGGGTTGAACATCGAATACAGAAATGAAGTTAATTGATCTAATAAATGATAAATGGTGTAACTTGTTATATTATTCTATTTTTTATTATATGAACTTCATCATACACTATATGGAAATGAATATTTTTTAGACACTAAATAAGGTGGCCTACTGTGTTTTACTCACACCATTCTTAGTCCGCCAATGACTACCCATATTGAATTCATGGATGTAGGTCCAGCAATGGAAAAATTCCCTATTCTAGATTTTTGATTGGGGGTTCTGGGATCTGCATGGAGGAGGGAACCAAACATAGTGTTATGAACCGATTTTGGGTTTCTTCCACTTTTATTTACCACTAAATTTTTTTCACTTAGCACTAGATGACATGTCATGGATTATTTTCTATTTGGTGGTTGGAATATCCCCAGTTTTGGGAAATGGTTTGTGATGCGTGGTTATTTTTTTATAATTATCTTTATTTCCAATTTCATCTTTTGAGGATTACTATAGTAAATAGTGTATAGGCTCACCTCATGTCATATTATAGACTCTCTATTTGTTAGTATCATCTGGATTACCAGGAGATGTGCTTGAAGTGATGCAACTGACTAACATGGGGCACCAGTTAGTGGAACCCACGACATGATTTTACAAAGTTGTATCATAGGGGCTGTTTTGGTTATTTATTTTATTTTTAAAATGTAGATAGAAGACTGTTAAGTATTGGTTCATGGGTATTATATCATGCATGAGATTATCTAATCCATGTATCAGGTGAAAACAAAGTACCTAGTGTGAGATTGATGTTCTTTATGTTTACCATTATAGTTGGATGTTATTTCCCCTTTGAGTGATGCACTTGAAGTTTGATTTTATTAATTTTTGATAATTTTTCTATGACCCAAAATGTAACAAGGTTGAATATGCATGCATAGTTCAAATAAATAGGGGTTACATGTGACATGCATCATGCTAGGAACCCATGGGAATAAAATTTTTCGGCCAGGTATAAGAATTCAAAAATTTTATTGAATCTATCATTATTTTGGAGAAATGTTTTTAATATAAAAATTTTATAATTGTGAAAATAATTTAATGATGGTTATAGGATGGTAAAAAATGCATCTAATGTAATGTTAAAATTTGGGAGTTGGTTACCCCTTTTTAAAATGGCCAAAGTTAGGCATGATTGGGAATAGAGATTTATTACAAGTTATGCATGTTGGTATAGTGTATGTGGAGTTGGTTTCTCCTGGATAGAAGTGATCCATCATTTTTTTAAACTATGGGAAACTTATGTTATGTGTTTTGAGATATTTTTTTGGAATTTTTGAAATATTCCACCTCAGTGAAATCTACCAGTTTGGATACATGTGGGCATCACTGTGAATTCCCCTCCAGAAGAAGAGAAGGAAATATAAGTGTTTCTTAGTAATATAGAAGAGCCTTTGTTCAAAGATATCCTTTATCATATTTTTCAGTTTATTAATCGTGACCCAAGGCATGCCATACTGAGTATGTTTGATTTTCATGGGTGTTCCGACCACAACACCCTAAGACATTCGATAGGGAAGGTAGACCTGATGAACCAGGCTTCTAGATTGAGTCCATCCAAATGATTATTGATCACGTGGAGACTAGACCTAAAAAGAGAGTTATGAGAGTGGGTTATATGTTTCTGTTACCAGAAATGAGTTTGTTGGATATATGGGGTTAGGATGAGCAGACAGAGGGAATGATATAGAAGTATTTCCTAGAGAATTTCCTAGATCACATTTACTATGAGACTTAGAGGAAGCAGTAGTCTGAAAAGTTTATGCAATTTAGTTATGGGAGTGTAACGATTGTGGATTTTATTGGACACTTCGTAGATCTAAAACTCTTTTTTCTGATGATGGGAAAAAATGTGATGATTATGGTCATATTATTGTTTTAATGGGAGTAATTGTTAGATCATACCACCAGGTGAATATATTTCACATAAATATTTTTAAGGAGGTTTCAGCTCAAGATCTCATTTCTGAGGGGAATATAAATAAATCCTCTCATAATGGGAACATTGTTGATGTTTTTTGTTTGGGTGGTACATAGTTGTTTTATAGAAAGTTCCATTATGTTAGTTTCTACTAGAGTAGAAGTGGGAAGATTTTTTAGAGAGGAGAATCCATCTTCTAGGGGAATAACATAGTCTTTGAAAATTTGTGTGGATATCTAGGCCAAAAGTGAAGTCCATGTCGATTATCACCATTGGAATATTGATCATGTAATATGTCAGGTCATGTGGAGAGGTTCTTTAAAACCCATAGTAGGGAGGTAGTTAGGAAGTATATATTCTAGTTCATGGTCCCATTTTGTGGTCTTCTAGTCCACCCCAGTTAGGCAATTGGAGCACCACTGGTCCCACTGGTCGAGGTGGGGGATATGATGATTTAGAGAAAGAACATTCTTATCAACAAGTTTTTAAAAAACATGGAACTCTTATTTGTGCCCAATACAGAGGGGTAGGTTATCTTCATGTAGTTTAGCAGGCACCTTGTGGTGGTGAGTCTAGGACATCGACTGTTTGAGGTACTAATCTTGTAGCATCAAATCATCATAGTTCATTATTTTATACAAATGCCTAATATGATTTTAATATTCTTGGATATTAAGTTATTTGGATCTCGAAGTGGAATATATGTGTGGTGTTACATTGATTAAAACACAATTGGGGGTTCGTTATAAAAATATCATGTTCTAAAAGGGCTATTCTCTTCAAGTTGGTGGGTAGCATTTTCTCTGATACATGTTTATGCTCAATATTTATGATTTTAACAAGATATTGGGGATGGATTCATTGATATCATATCAATCCAATATAGGTTGTTACCACAAAATAATTATTCGCATGTCCTTTTCTGGTGATACTTATGTTCATCATGGGGGTGAGATATCTAGGAAGGTTGTGTTGGGCCATTTTATTAGTGGTTATGCTTGATGATGTGGATAAAGATGATTGTGTATTTCCACCTTTGATGTATTGGTTATGGGATGTTTTTCATAGTGACATGTATGAGAAACAACAAGAGACATAGATGTTTTTAATGATTGACATGATTCTAGGAGTTGATCTGGTTTCCATTCTTCCATAATTATTTTCCCCAATAGAGAATCGATAGCCAAATACTCAGCAAGTGGAATTGGAAGATATGGGATTTATCCCCTCATGTACATCACCTTGGGGTCCACCAGTCTTATTTACATTTATTAATGATGGGTCACAATTCTAGTGAATCTATTACTAGAATTTGATTTAAATTATAGGTAAGAAACAATATCCACTTTCTCATTTCAATGACATTTTTGACTAGATAAGAGGTTCTTCAGTTTTCTACAATATTTACTTGTGGTCAGGTTATCATCATCTAAGTGAAAGACCTTCTAATATACCATACATTGAGTTTAGGAGTTACTGTGGTCTGTATGAGTTGTTTTTATTCCATTTAGGTTAAAATATTCTCTATTAGTGATTATGTAATTGATTCAATGAATATTCCACCCGTACATAGAACAATTTATGGTTTTTTATGGAAGAAGTATTGGTGTACTCTGAGACTCATGATGACAATCCCAGACATCATGACATCATCCTGACTACACTAAAATAACACCAGCTATATGAAAAGATATAGATGTATAGATTATTGATCAACAAGTTATATTTCATGGGTTACATCATCTCCAAGTAAGTCTTGTTATTTGACTTAGAGAATGTCAAAGTTGTTACATCATGGGAGAATACTAATAATTTATTTAAAAAGAGAAATTTTTAGTTCTAGTGGGCCATTATCAATGGTTCATCAATCACTTATCTTGATTCAATGAACCACTTTTAGTCTTTAACTGTTAGGGTGTCTATTTTGAATGGTCCTGATCATGTGGGAATGCATTTCAAGAGCTAAAGATGCATTTTAATACCACTTCAATTCTCATCCTAATAATGTTGGGTTAGAAGGACAACTTATTTTGGGATGCATCCAGGGTGGGATGGGTTAAATATTGATGTAAGAAGATTGGGTTGTGTCCTACAGGTCACATACATTGAGGACATAAGAATGAAATTACCCTACACATGACCTCAATTTGGAAATAGTATTTTATACTTTAAAATGTTGGTAGAACTACCTATTAGGTGATGTATTAACTTTTTATACAGACCATAAATGTCTTTGGTTCATATTTTCTCATTGATATTTTAACCACCTAAAATAAACTTCGGTCAAGTATGTGAAATATTTTAATTTTGATATTTACTATGAATTGGGGAAGGGAAATAGTATTGTGGATGATCTAATTTGGATGACATAGACTCAAGAAGTTTGCGAGTCTAGTTCTGAGTTGAAAATGGTGGTTTTGTTCAAATAGATGCACATGGAGGTTTTGTAGAGTCATGTTCAAGTGACTCTTGCTTCCGTGGTGGTTGAGTCCACACATATGATCTACATCAAGGTGAGACAGTATGATGTTCTAGAGTGTTTGGCCTTGAGGGAAATTCATGAAGGCAGGGAGTGACCTCCTGACTAGACTATTTGTGGGGTTGAGATCATTTATGTTCATGGACATGTTTTCATTCCTACGTGCATAAGATATGTGTTGATGCATGACTTCCAAGATTGTAAATGTGCATTTAATCTAGATTTTACCAAAATATATTTTGATATTAATATATTTTGTTGGTGTTTAGGGATGAATAAAGTGGTTGTAGGTTTCCTACCATGAATCCATTTCATTTAGAATGTGAAGGTTGAGCACTAGTGGTAAGGTGGTATGATACATTAATTACCTATTCTATAATGTAATAGGGTTTATGTCACTATAAACTTGTTGTTGGGTATTTCTATGAAACTATGAAAGAACAACATGATATGGAAAATTGTTGACTTGTTGACCATGGTGGCCTGTTTCTTACCGATGTGAGAGACTTTCATGGTGGACCATTTGGGTGGCCAATATGTTTGGGAGATAGTATTTTTTCATTTGTTACCTTTGAGTATTGTTTTGGACTGGGAACCATGTTTTACTTTACACTTCTAGAAAGGGTTGTAGAAGGCAGTTGGTACCCTAGTGTCTTTTAGTACAACATTCCACTCGTAGATAGATGAGCAGTTAGAGAATAGTATTCAGGTTCTAGAGGACATTTTTAGGGAATGTGAACTAGATATTTTTGGATAGTGGGATATAAAAATAGCACTCATGGAGTTCACATATGAAAACTATTATTCAGACACTATTTAGATGACACTATATGAGGAACTCTACGATTGGCCAATTCAATCCATGTTATTTTGGACGGAGGTTAGGGAATCATAGTTGCTGGGGGAAAATATTTTGAATTATACATCAAAGAAAGTTTAGTTGAATAAAAATATTATGGATACAATATAGAGACGGTATAATTTCATATTATGATAATAATCACTACCCTCTTTTGTTTTTAGTGAGCAATTGTGTGTTCCTTTAGGTGTCACCATGGTTGGTTAACCATCCGATTCCAAAATTGGGTATGTTGGTGCCTTGGTATGTGGTTCAATTTGAGATTATTTAGTGTATCTAACCTACGGAGTACTGATTGTATCTTCAATTGTTTCATTATGTCTTGAATAATGTTTCTCATATATTATATCTATCAATATATCACCCCAACCCATATCATGTGATTGATGTTGATGAAGTTGAGCCTGGCGCTGAGGTATCCTTTGAGAATCATCTAGCTCATACTATGGATCATAGTTGGAAAATAATTAGGGGTATAAACATGACATTGAATTGAGTTTCTTGTAAGTATGGTAATTTCCATAAAGAGACTAGAGTGTTGTAGGATGATATGTGATACTGGAGCTCTAATACTTTTACATTGGAGACTCATTAATTTTTACAAGTACGGATTGAGGATGATCCATTATAAAGTGTGAAGGTTGAAAGAACCTAAAAATAAAATGAGGTACATTAGTGGTTATGTTTTGGATTGACATCCATTTAAGTTTTTAATTAACTGTTTCCCAGTGCATGAAGAGTCTCGCTGGTGTCTAGGGGACTCAAGTCACAGAAAAGAGGAAAACTACGATATCCAGTGTAGGATACATTGTTGGGGTATGGTTAGTCTTAAAATTGCACTAGAACCATGCACCCCATAGAGGGGTGGTCCATGGATGGTAAACAATTCATGGAGGGGGAATTGAACCATGGAATCTTTGATATATACATCTGGCATGGTCACTACATGGGTTTTCAAACCATGGGGGTCCCCAAGAGGCCGTGTGACCTAGCCACCACTTGGATAATGGGTGGTTCAAGGTTGGCTCATGGATTTTCCATCGATAAATCAAAAAACTATGCCCGGTTAAAAATATAATTTTTTTCATTTCCACCCAAGCATTATGAATCCTTACCGAAATTTCAACCATTTATTATTATATTATCCTTGGTGATAAACCAATCTATACCAAACCTCCCAAGGATCAATCTCCATATTTTCTAATCCATTTTTTTCTTTGTGTGCATATAAAATATCGGGGTGAGTCAGAAACTCAACTTCCTTCCTTTTTTCTAGTTAGGGGACTATGTAGAGGTTTCTCTACTTCCAAATCCAAATATATAATTTTTCATGAAGATTTATTTATTTGGGATTTAAAGGGTTGTTGAGGTTGAATTGAAGGACAATATTAAGTCAGCTTTCATCAACTAACTTGAGGTTAGTTGTATACAAGTAATATCTCCCACCCATGATTCCAAATTTGAATGTTTATGTGGTTGTTTGGTTTTTTATTCTTTCTGACCATTTGGATTCTTTGGTTGAAAATGGTAGTTATGTTAATTGAGTGATAAATTTAAATGCACATGATCCACTTAGGAAATATAAGGATGAGTTGATCAGGCCTATAGAAACCTATGGGGCAGATCACTCCTTTGGAATTGAATTATTGGAATTTTGAAAGATAATATAGGGGTCTATGATATTAGAAATAATGTTAAGTGTGATTTACTAGGTAAAATTGAATGTTCGGATTCTTGGATTAACTTAAAGAGTGAGTGATTGATGATGGGTAACAGAATGTGTGTGATAATTGGCTAACTGGGATTGACCTAATGGTTAAATGGATTGAAAAAATTAGAATGAATGGTTTAAATGTATTAAATAGTAAAATGGTACTATGTTGGGAATTGAGATAATTATGATTGTAAATAAGAATGGAAATGTGATTAAATATAAATGATAAACCCTTGATGATTACTGTAATGAAATGGTTAATGATGATGATCCTAGGTGATGATTGATTGATCTCGTGGTGTTTGAACTATCTTCCGGTCATCTATGGCTACAATGGTGGGAGTGTTTTGAGTAGGATAATGGGGTTTTCCCAGGATGGTTGATGTTCGGGGTTCAATGGTTTTGTCTTTTCAGAATGGTGGAAGGGTATGCGAGACCTGTTGGTTTGTTTTTTCACCAAGACTCGAACACGTGGAGCATGCCCCAGAGGAGGTTCTAAAGCATTTTTTTCATCATTGCAGTGCTCTGTGTATTTGGATGTTTGAGAGGGTATTGTGAAAGCCATAGGATCGGGCCTGTTCATTGACACATGACACTTTTTTTCTGTTCATCCTTGCACCGGTGGAGAGTTTTAATTGATCGTTTGCTAGGGAGGGGTTTCTTCGTGAAGTTAGTTTTTTTTCTCACCTGACCTTCGTGTTGTGAATGTTTTATGTCGATGATGTCTGTTTGGGTTCCCCCCTTCTTCCCTTAAAAGGGGGATGCTTTTAATTTCTGTTCTTGAAAATAAAAAATTGAAGGCCTTCAGGCCGTTGGATGGAGATTGAGTAATTGATCAAATAATTGTTAAATGGTTTAACATGTTTTGTTTTTTGGTTTTATTATTACATTTACTTATAATTAGACTATATTTGACTAGATAATTTATAGACACTATTTGTGGTGGGTTACCTTGTTTTTCTCACACCCTACTCGAGTCTCCATTTAGTACATGGGTAGACATCATGGTTACATGTCAAGAAAAAAGGAAAGGCCCTATAGTAGATGGTTGATTTGGGGACTCTTGGATGTTAGTAGATGAGGGAATCATAATTGGTGTTAGGGGTAAAATTGGGTATTCTCCATCTTGTATTTTCCTATTTTTTATTTCTACACATTCCACTATATGACATGTCAAAGTATCTTAATTTTTTTGTATTTGGAATATACCCTAGTGTAGGGAAATGGTTTACGATTTGTGGTGATTTTAAATATTTTTTCCTTTATTTAATATTTTATATTCTATAGTTTACTCTAATAGAGAGTGTGTAGTCCCCCCACTGTACACATTAGGCCCTTGCTGCTAATTGGATGCCTTTGAAATATGGGGTTTCACACCTGAGGTCATGTAACAGGCCATCTCGGGGGCAGGTTAGTAGAACCTATGATGAGATGTGACATCATTAATATGGTGTAGGGGATACTATTTCATAATAGTGGTCATATTATGTTCTTGGTAATCAATACAGAGTCCCATTGATCCATCTTACTTCATAACAAAAAAACTAGATCACCCTAAGAATATTCACCTTAACTGAGAAATCATTTTCCAATATCCTCTAATAAATTATTTTCCAATTCCTAAAACTCAATCTGGTCCATTCTATATGGTTTCATTGAAATTGGTTGAGAAATATGTATGAGTTCTATTTATTACTCAACATCATTATTTAGTGGAATACTAAGAAATCATTTCAGAAATATATCATCAAACTCCATTATAATAGGTATATCATTGTTTTTGAGTTCCTTTCCGACCATCTGAGATAAGCACACCTAGTGAATATGAATCAAGATCTATATAATGGATCTGATTCTTGTTGGAATTTCATATTAATCATTAAAAAATGTAAAATCATAGGTTTTTTCATAATATCAAACTTTAAAACCTTTATATAATATTTTTAGTTGGATTTATGTATAGAAATGTATTCCATGAAAAATATAACATCAAATTAAATAAGAGGTAGAATAATTTTATTTTAAGGAAGAACGTTCCCACAATATTCAGTAGAAGAATATTAATATAATTGAGATACAATCATCATTATATTAAGGGCTTTCAAATCTAATTCAACATCTCATCATTAGGGGGTAATTTCGGTACCCTTAATAAATTACTAATATTTAAAATAGTGGGTAGAACTAGAGTCAAATAATACATTAGGAGATCTAGAGTGTGTGGTATGCATACCTTTCAACACATTTTTATTTTACCCCTAATCAGAAATAGTAATCACATGAATTTTTCCATTCCCTATTTTCTTATGATGTTACTAATATCAATCACAATCATTAAAATTAAGATTTGAGAACAGGTTAGAATATATCTCATACTCATCACATTCGAAACACTGTAGTGCAGGTGGTGGATTTTTTGGTGATTTTCTATATTCAAATCATTATATAACATCCTACCATCACATAATAATTTGAAAACCCGATGAACATACTTTCCATAGTTAAAACATTCAACAACACCATTAAGATAATTTCTCTAATTTTTCCATCGTAACATCATGTATGATGAAAATATAATCTTTTTTTTCTCATTGTTTTTTAGAATTTCATTAGAATTCAATATTTATTTTTGTATCAATGCTATGAGATTGATAGGTAACTCTAATCTCCATTTCCACCTAGATATCACATAAAACAATTTCATGAAAATAACTAATGCTTGTTATGGGTAATTCCCCTAAAATATTTCATTTAAATTCCCCAATGTATTTATTAACCTTACCTAAAGGTTGGATCATAATACTATAATGATATATTGCAGGAATCATAAGACCTTATTCACAGGAACCAAAGGATCATCATCATTTCTCTTTAGATCAGGATATTAATTCTCCATTTTAATACTAATAATATAGGTAAATTACGTATTTAAAAACAAAAACTTAGACTAATCATAATCAATGGAGTCGATCACTTTTTATTTCCTCATATTTTTTGATAATATTACACAATTAATTCACTTTTCCATCAAAATTTTAAGAAACTAAATTTATTTTTTCATTATTTGATTATTGGAGAATTGAAAATATATTATTAGTTTTACTAAGACATTTCTTTGACCCTAGTGGATATTTGGAACCACCAAAATAATGTGGATGTTTCCTTATTATGGAATCAACAAAACATTATTTCCTCCATTGCCCATTTGGAAGTTCATCATGATTTATATCCTGAGATCATTTTATGAGAATATCATTGATATTCTTCAATCCATGTCCCATAATAATTTGTTCCATTACATAAAAATCATCACATTTTGATTCACATTTTATATTATCATGAATAATTTGGATTCCAACCATAGATTGTAACAAAAAATCATAATTTGAGTAATAATATTCATAGTGAGAAACCACATTATCATGAAAAATAATTTATTGATGTCTAAATCAAGAAACATTATTTTCAATATATAACACTATATGTTTAACATAGGCCATCCATGGTCATTAAAACAAATTTAAGAAGTTATAATATTTTTATACTTATCAGTATGGTCATTATTATGGTTTCCTAATCTAGTTTTTAATGGTAACTAGAATTCACATTGATACCAACTATAACAATATTTAATTATTATCAATGGTCTATAACTGATACATATTAGATAAATCCATGGGACACAATAGATCCAAGAATATTCTCTTACCATTTTACCTAATGGAAGCCCTTTCTTCATGAATTCCATAGGTGGAGAGTCACACTTCACCCAATTTTCACATGTGTGAGTTCCCAAGGAGCAGATCCATTCCTTCAAACTAATACAAACTATATTGACCCATAATTTTCATACATTGATGTTGCATCATTTTAAATGAATATTAAATTCATATCTTAATGATCAATGTTAGAATCATATAGGTCTAGTATCTTTCTATTCATGGAAATATAAATAACGTGAATATAATATATATATATTATCTCTCACTTAGTATTTAATAAACAGAATTATTTGTAAATATATCATACATAATACTAGTCTTCATAACCTTGGGATAGTATACAAAACAAATGGGGAGATAATTTTTTGAGAAATGGAAAAAAGGAGGTATCAATGATCCCCTAAACATAACATAAACATTAGCGTATGAGAAAATGAGAAAAAATTTGAAAATTATACCATATATTTGAAATATAATTATTTTTAATCATGGAATAAAGTATGATAGATCATAATACATTAATAAAAAAGTAATCAGAGATCATAACATATGATAGCATAACTCTGGAATAATAATATGTTTATGACATACATATAAACATAGAAAACAATTTCATTTTTAGTCAAGGAAAACCTCTAAGACTATCATAGTTGATTGGTTTCACCCCCAAACCATTTAAGTAGTCTATATTCACTCCCAAGACTATCAAGGAGGATAATTTCCTTTACTAAAATTGGTTCACTCTCCACTCCAGCTAATTATATCTCATGAGATATCCTTATTTACCATATTCATTTGACAGAAATATAAATCCAGACGTACCAATTACATAATCAATATAATACACATATGAGATATAATATCATAAAGCATTCATCATATCAGATCTCGTGAAGTGAAATGGGGTTTATAATAATTTCATCATTCCATCATAGAATAACCCATTAGAAAAGTGATGAGTTTGAAAATATTATGTCATCATAGTAAAAAAAATACCAAGAATGAATAAGAATAGCAACTCTAGATTATATCCATAGAAATGCATAATTGAAATCAACAATTATTTTATTTTATAAATAGAAATACTATTACAATATCATTAAAAAAATCATGTGAAAATATATTTTCCACATTCAATATCAATTTTCAAAAACAATAAATTCAGAAATTATTATGAAAATTCATTTCATACAAAATATCCTTATAAATATATAAAGGTTGATTTATATTATTGAGTGTTCATGAAAGTGGGAACTTTAGTTTATGCCATATAAGTTGAAATAAAACATTCGTTTTAATTTTTGTAAGAAGCTAAAACATACATCATTCAGAAAATGAAAAGAAAATTCATTTTTAAACATTTAAAAAAAATTAATTTTGGGTTAAAATTAATTTAAAAAATAATTAGAAAATATTAAATACTTTATTAAATATTTTTTCGAGAACATTGTCTTGGGAGAGAAATATTTCCGACCAAATAGAGAATTAAATAGGATTTTCCTTTGGAGAATTATTTTGCTCTCTTGTGTAAATAAAGAAAGGAAAAAATGAAAGGTTTTTTAAGGAAATAAATAGTATAATAAAATTTGGGAGTTTATTTAGTGGTATATCATAATATTTCATCATCAAATTTTTAATTATAAATATCCTTGATAACCAACGAGATTGTAACATAAAAGACTCACTTTGAGTTTGACTTACTTTAAAATCACTATATCCTTCTGTATCATAAACTTATGTTCATTATAATTATATAAAAGAATCATTTACATACTTATAATGTCATATATCCTCCCCTCATATAATTTTAACACTCTTTTAAAAATAATTCATTACTAAAATTTTCATTTTCGGGTGTTAAGTGTTTCATTTTTTATAAGTCTTCCAGTTCTGTTGTTTTGGTCCTCATACATTGATCAGAGTTCTGTAGTCTCCATTATGCTAAAAATGATATTAATATAATATATTGATATTATATAAATATAATATATTTTCAATATATATATATTAATATTCATCTATAAATATTAGAGATAAGAAATTAATTACACTGTTTATGGAGACGGTAAGCCGCATGTACAGATGAATATTGTTTCCAATTTTTGACAGATCAAATAAAAGAAAGTTAAATAATTTATCAAAATTATAGAATCATTATTATATAATATAAATGATGTATATAAATTATATATAATCCTATTATCATACAATTTAAATGAAAATGAAAAATAAATTGCATCACTTCATGGAGGTTATAGTCCACACATACGAGTAAGCGGTGCTATTATTTTACAACAGATTAGAATATAAGGAATAGGATTTGATTTTATAATCCAAAAAGGATAAATATTTCTTAATAATAATATATAAATAATAAACCCATCATAATAACCACCCATGAAATATGGTGCATGAAAAGTAATGGGGTGGCTTCATAGAGGTGGTAAGATGTCTGTACACATGTAAAATACATTCACCAAACATTTTATAGGAAAGCAGGTGGTTAATTATGACCCTATAATAAAAATAAAATTTTAGTAAATTTTCAATAATTATTTTATTATTTAATGATAAATAATATGTAGTTACATGAGTTAAAGAACTAGTAAAAGGAAACCAATCAATTAAGGTGATTACCTATCCTTTGAACAAAAATTTTTATATATCATATTATATATAATATGTTTGGTATTTTGGGAAGATAATTAACTCAATAATTTAAATAAGTATGTTTTGAAGGTATTTTGTAAGGGAATTTTTTATCTATATTTCTCAATTTTTTGTATCTATGATGAATATGGATTTTTCTTTTATAAAGGATGGAAAGAACAAACATTGAAATTATTAAAAGAATAAATCTAAATAAATCCATTCTCATACAAAATTATTCAAAATTTATTTTAATAAAAATTCAACCGGTATAGGGTTATTGGTTTTGGGGTCATTTTAAACCATACCATTTTTAATAACCCCATTGTTTATTTTTTGTCCTTAACTATTTTTACTATTATGGGTTAAGAAAATTATTATAAATGGAAAAGTGACTCAAAAAATTACTACGAACAATGTGTGAAATAATATTCCATTCACATTTCTATATAAAATATTTTTATGAACATGAAAACATTTAATAAATTATTATTTATTATAAAATATCATTAATTTTAATTTTGTAACTATTCATTAATTTGAAATTTAAGATACCACGAAAATTATGAAATTTGATTAGAATAAATATAAAAATATAATAAATTTTATATTAATCTATGAAATTCATGTCATAATATAATCCCTAAAAAATATATCACTTTTAATATATTTAAAATAATTTATTATTTTATTTTATTAATAGCTGAAATACTTTTTTTGACATTGCATAAGTATTTAATGTAATTATATAAATAATAAAAAATATAGTTGAATTAACATCAAGGATTTTTTTTAATATTCCCTAAAATTAAATTTATATTCATTCACAAATTTATTTTTCCCCTATGTGAAAATAAAAGTGATATCTATATCAACGAGGGTGTCATTTCACAACTTTTATTAAATTAAATATTATATATGAAATTATATTGGAAAAGTGTCTCTTGGGAAATCATATTTAAATCCAAAATTGATAAGGGTATAATTAACTCCATGCAATAAGGATTTTGAAAAAAAGTCACATTAACCCTTAGTTTTAACCTATATACCATGATTGTCCCATAACCAATGTGATATATTTTTCAGATTTTTTGAAGATACTATTCATAATACTAAAAAATAAAAAGGGAATCATTTTCCAAATTTAGAAATCCTGATTACAAATTTCAAAAACATTTTTAATCATTCAATTTTTATAATTTGAATGAATTCAATTGAAAATAAATTCACAAGATGAAATAGAAATTGTGTCTTAAAATAATTAATTTTAAGCATAAATTTGGATTTAGTCGTATCCCACGTCTAATATGTTTAAGATGAAGGATAAAATATTTTATTTGATATATGTTGTATACAATTAATTAAAATCACCCACCAATATTGATTAATTTAATTTATTAATAATAAAGAATACATTGCGTGAAAAAAAATACTTTTCAAGAAAAACAAATTTTTTACATTGAAATGATTTTAATTTTATTTATATTATATTGATAATTAATAAATATATTCTATAAATATATCAACCATAACAGTTTCATAATTAAATAATTTCTTTTCATACATAATAATCCAATGACCGGACGAAACTGTTATATAAATGTATTTTAATAATATATTGTAGTTCGTCTAAACATTGTGATTCATTTAAGACAATATATCAAATAAATGAAATTATTTACAGAGAAATAAATTTTAAAATATAATATTATTAAAATTATGTAGCGGGTGGAGCCTCTATTAGGACCCAAGAGGATAAAATGTGGTTTTGGAACAAGTTCACATTTTCCATCAAATTATATTTTATAGACTTTTCTAGTTATTAAAATTCAATATACATAATGTTTATAAAATACCTGCAATTACATGATATTAATTTTAGAGTGGATTTATCTATCATTTCTTTATACACCTACCATATTAAATAAATAAATATAATTTTATATTAACATTTATTATCTTAGACTATGTATGTATCTGACAACTATAATTCAAGATTCATAACATGTAATGCAAGCTTATTTTAACATTGTGCGTCCTATATTATTTTTAATAATTTCATAAGGAATTATCCAAGATTTATTTATTAATTCATTGAATGGGGAAAGTTATTTCCATGTTCATACAGTCCTTTAGTTAATATGAAAAAATCTTATAAGATAAGCTTAACTGAGAAATTATGCCATGTATTTATAAGTTGTTCATTCATGAACATTAATCCATTAATTAAATATAATATTTTAGTATATGATTGAATTCAATATAATTTTATATGTTTGGTTGTGGGAAGAATTATATATCCCCTCAGTGCACTCTTACTCCTCATGAGATAATTAGATTATGTGTTTGGAGCATGCCTTTCCATTTATATATGATATCTTGGAACAAAACCTGGATATTATAATTTCGATTAAAAGACATATGCCATTCCATTAGAATGAATAAATAATGATTACGTTATGGTTGGAGTGTAAAATATCATCTCAATTTACTCGTATGTCTTATAAGAAAAATATATAGGGTATTAATTGTATTCCTACACCTTATGTATGATGGAATTTCACAATCCATTAACATTATGGTTATGATGTCAAGAATTATGCATTCTTGTTATTCCCATCATTATGATATATTTTATTGTTATCCATGTGATTATTTATTACTTACATGGATTATGTTGTTCTATGTATACAATTATATGGAACAATTGTTTTTCTATTCCCTCTATATCATCTATTACATTAAAATACAATGTTATCTTCCATTCTATGCTATCACTTACAAAAAATTATAAATAACTGTTTTCCCTATTTCCCTAGGAAATAAAAAAATGTTTGATTATCTCTAAAGATAACCTTAAAAGAAAATGGTATGTATTTTAAAGACAAAATATGTTATATATTTAATTTAATTAAATATTTTTGTATCTAGTCTCTTAAGGATCACTACACCTTAATATTGGTTTTGTGATATCATGTAATTTGGTTACTATGTAACAAATAACTCACCTCTTACAGGTGTTAATGTTCATGGGAATTATTGGGGAAGTGGAAAGAGATATCCTAGATAGTCAGGTGTAAGGGAATTGTATGACACAAATTTATAAGGACTCATCATAGGATAACAACATAATCGAGTATGATCCTTGAAGCTCCACTCCACTAGGAAAGATATGTTTCATTGTATGAAGCGTACAAGTTGAATATTATAGTAATAAATACCAGTTTAAATTATTAAAAACACAAAAAACATCTCATAATTGAAAAAAGTTTTTGTTATAAATAACATATTATAAAAATATTAATCACATGCAATAAAATTTAATCAAAATTCCATGAGTGTTTTTATAACATATACTAAAATATAAAATATTAAAATCTAAAATAGCTATCAAACATGTGTTAGTTTATTCCTACACCATCGATATAACTATGTGAAAGAGTGTTGGTCACCAAAAACACCATTGAATATATCCTTTAATTTGGAAATGAAACAAGTAATGGAAAGGAGAATATATATTTATAACCAACAAGTTCTTCCTCCAACCTCTCATATGTAATTTAAATAGGAATAATAATGTCACCATGAATTATATATATATATATTAGTTTTTTTCTTAAAAACAAATAAAATAAGTATAAATATTTACATGAACACAAATATCCACTACAAAACATTCATTATCCACACAATTCATTTTAACTCAATCATCAGCAACATAAATATTCATCCACATAACCATGATTACAAGATATCACCAAAATTAACCCATCCAAACATCTAAAAAATGAATGGATACAATAATAAAAACCATTCGTAGTTAAAACTAATTATTAATAAATTCATATGGGAAGCATATAACGATAACCAAAGAAAATGTATAATAAAATAAATTCGAAAAACAGTCATCCATGTGGTTTATATAGGGACCATAAGAACCCTATTTACAATATCATCCTACAAAAATAAAATATCCCAAAATGAGACATCAATATGAAAAAAGATATTCAATATCACATATCATAACAATGACACTAATTAAACATAACACAATAACATTGGTCAAATCGTAACATTAATTAAATCACTAACGAACACTTCATTTCATCATGAACTATCATAAAAAAAAATTTCCAGTTTAACCAAATGTTTAAATTGATAAATTATTTAGAATACATTATGAACATCAGTATATATTGATATTAACTTTACAAACATCTACACGTAAATGGGAATCCAAAACTAACAACACATATGTTTAAGAAAATGTTACCTCTAAATATCGCATCAGAAAAAAAATATTCATAACCTCATCATTTCATGGATTTAATCAAATCCTTCATCAATAATTACGAAAATTTATATCACCATCGGAATATTGATAGAGAATTATATTTCTCATAACAACACATTATAGATAAAAATAATTAATTTGTTCATTTAAACAACATGGGTTTATTTTTATCGAATTATTATCATTCCAAAAATTCATATTTATTTCATTCATATATTCAATAATGAAACACAAAAAAAGCAGTTAATAAAATAATATTATAAACTTATTAATTAATCATTATTATTTTATGCACATTGAACTTAGTGATAACATTGGGTAAATTTACCATAATTCATTAATTTATAAAAATATTTCACATTAGGTTTTTCTTTTAAAAGTATTAATTATATTAAATTTCACAAGGTTTGAAATTTTAACCTCCACTATGTATATAAAATAATTTAAATTCTCTTGATGTGTAAATAAAATTTTTATCTTCCAAAACATTATCAAGATATCAAATCTCACACAAAAGATATTAATTTATCATTACAATTAAATATTCAAAATGAAAATTCATTAGAAATGAACATCATAATCCTTCCATTCAATGAATTTTATTATTTAAATTTCAAGAGAATAAGATATAGAAATTTTTGGCAAAGTATATTATCACCGTTGGGAGGGATTTCAAATAATTATTACGCATTTTTATCAAATGTCATTGAATAGAATGTCTCTACATGTTAATGTATATAAATCACCTTTTATCAAACAGGATCACACAAACTATATACTATAAAGAAATTATGCGCTATTTTTAACACCAATAAATTCTAAAGTCCATATTTTTATTCGATAGCATGTATGACATGCATCACTAAGCGTGTAAGGGAATATAATATCTCTAGACTCTAATATATATTTACTATATTAAATACTATTAATACTTCATATAGTTTGTAATGCATGCAACACAAATTTATATTAAATTACATGAAAGAGAGACCATCCTTGATATATTGGGTTACATGCAAGAGATGTTTTCATTGATAGCTTGCGTTACACGCAAGAACGAGTTTCACCAAATAACAATATATTATTAAAATATTATTATTTAATATAATATGATAAAACCTAAACATTATGATAGTGGTAATAAATATAATTAACTAACATATAATTTTTTTGGATAATATTTATATAAAATGAATTAACGGGTTACCAATTAATGAGAAATTAAAATAAGAAAAAATTACATACAAAAAAATTATTATTTTTATGCATCTTAAGGAGTTTTGTCTTAATAAACACAATTAATTAGAATTAATAAATTTTTTAAATTATATGTATATGTTATATATTTAATCAAATAGTTTTTACATTCATCCATTTGGTTTTATATTCTTAAGAAAAGAAAAAAGTGTATACTTCAAATAAAAACCTATATTTTTATAATGGAAATTTTACCACATTTTAATAGAGATAGCATTTTAAATATGAATTTTGACACATTAATTTATTCAATATCTCAAAATAATCATCATATTTTAGTGATAATCATAATAATTATTTTATGGTGATTTTTTTCTGAATCATTTCATTTTTTATTGAATTGTTAAAAATACAGAATTTTAGTTCAGAATAGCCTTTTCAACTAATTTATTTATAAGTTTAAATTATTTGTCTAATAGATTTTAATTTTTAATTAGATATTGTTTATATAAACTAATAAAATTTATATAATTATAATAAATTTCACTTTAAATTTTTTATTAAAACATATTAAACTTCCAAACATTTTTACTTGAAAACCACACATTTTTTCCCTCACATGTGGGATTAAATTTAAAGTAGTATCATCCACTAATATTATTGGAACATTGTAAAATAGATTAAATATTTTTTAACAGAATAATTTATAACATATGAAAATCTTATCATTGTATTTTAACAAAAAGATTAGTAAAAGTAGTTAAAATTATTTAAAATTATTAATGTAAAATGAAGCATAATTAAGAACTAACCCTTTAACATAAGAGACCAGATGACCAAGAAACATGTCCAAAACCCATTTTATATAAAAACCATAGAACTGAAGCCTACATTATTGAGTTATTTTGTTTTGGTATTACTTTTTTTAGGTATGAACTTGAGTACACTTAACATTATTCCATCAATTCCAAGTGATTCTTTTTTCCTTCTATATAAACATCCACCACCTCTCCCCATTACTCACACCTATAAAACCAATTATGTTTGGTGAAAATATTTCCAAATATATTTCCAAAATACATTCTTAGATCTTTAATCATCCCTTTGTGAGGAAATAAATCCAATGAATCCTTTTTTTCTAATCCAAAACCAGTTACCCGATTAAGAGGTAACGTCTTCTCTCAAACTCCCTAGTTTTATTCCCGTTATTATAAACATAAAACCATATTATTATATGCTTGAATAAATGAAAAATTATCCTAAATACAGTAGTATATTTTTATGATAATTTTTTGACCAACACTTATACACACTTCCATCTAATGTGTAATGAACATATTGTTTCTATGTATTACGAACTACAACTTAGTGAACCAATGATTATTAATTTTTTATTTACCACCTCTCATGGTGGCCATTATGATGGAATATATATTTATATTATATATATATACTATATTTATAATTTATTCATGCTTTTTTATTTTTTTATTTATAACATACCATTATTCATTCCATCAGGTGTTAATACGATAACATCGTTTGAAGAAGTGTGGGTTTTCGTCCGC
Source organism: Viscum album (assembly GCA_963277665.1). Lineage (NCBI taxonomy): Eukaryota > Viridiplantae > Streptophyta > Magnoliopsida > Santalales > Viscaceae > Viscum > Viscum album. The sequence continues at coordinate 1,622,684,875 of OY728152.1, forward strand.
TTAAAGAGGTGTGATTCCTTCACACAAACAATGGAATGTATAATAGATGATTAAAATTAATCATTGGTGACATGAAAAACCTCTATATGATATTAATTATGTAATTATCATTCTATAAATAATATATATATATTATTTTATTTTTTACACTTCCACAAACACTAAAAAGTGATTACGTCGATCATGGACATATGGGCTACCAACTCCTCGACACAGTGTGATTCCATTTTCATCACATGAATTATATATATAAGTATACATGATTAAATAATATGATATTTATTCTATAGTTAAAATTATATAAACTTGAAATTATACTTACCTTCTATCTATAACAATTATTGAAAAATGAGAATGTTACTCATGTGTACGTACGGCCTAATGTCTCCATGATAGTAATATTTATTCATTTTTCATATAAATATTTATATATTTATTTTAGAAGTACAATTAATGTATAAATATGATAATTATGTAATGGTTATTATCTTGGATATGTCATATAATGACCCACTTAACCATAATTGACCAACCAAAGTGGATTTTGACAAATAAAATGAATTTGGTCAAAACAGCTGACATAAACATAATTGTTTAAGTTTTTGTGTAAAACATAGAAAAAAGTAAAATAAAATCAATTATAAATATAAAAAAGGTTTTAAATAAAGTATATAATCTATGTAATTTAAATATACAATATGATTAAGTATTTTCACCTGAAAGGAAAATCAAGGTATAGGATTCTCATCTCACTTTTTACATCCGTGATATAAATGTAATGTTCACGACATACATATAATTTGTGGAGTATATACTATCCCTTTTTTATATTATATCATTAATCCTTTTAACTTATTTAAATATTAAACTTCCATTTAATATTACTCCATCATGATATATATGATTTAAATTTCTTAAAGTGGTATGGGACATATGGAATGATTAATGATTAATTCCCCAATAATAAATTTAATGATATTTCAATGGTATTTATATTTTATAAAATTTTATGGGTATTGTAAAATAAAAAATTTCATTTTATTATCGTATGGTTTTTCAAGTCCTCTTCCATGTTTTATTAGCATTTTTATACTGTATTTTACTCAACATGATTTAGAAAATGTTTTTCTGAAAACCCAACATTATTCCACTTTTAGTCAAAGAACCAGTTTTCATAGAAAAACAATGTTTTCTAAAAATGAGTAAATGTTTTATTTGAACTAATGTAGTAAACACATATTTACCCAATTTATATTACTGAAGATTTCAATGGAATCATGTTTTCACTTTTCATATATGGAATCCTTCTAAACCTTTTATCATAAAAAAGGAATGCTATTTGACCTTATAAAACATGTACTAATATACCCACTGTTATTCCTATGAAATTTTCATTTAATGATTAAATGAAAAATTTGTAAACAATTATTTTTAAAATTTATTTCAATGAAATGGTTTTTCAAAAGGTTTTTCAAAACAAAAGGATATTTTCCTCACGAATGGTTTTTACGAGATATTTTTATAATGTTTCAATTCATCAATTACAATAACCATTTATTTTACTCTACAAGGGGTATGTTGTATTGATACCATCCTTAAAATTCCTCAGAATGGTTTATAATTTATTTAGCTAAGGATATTATTCACATTCATTTACATGATTTCATTTATTCCCTGGTAAATATTCAATTTCCTGTGAACATTAAATATTTAATTTCCATTAATTTTCATTATTATTTATCATGTATACATTCATTTACAAAATCGTATACCATTTTTTATTAGGTATTTACTTAAATTATTATTTAATTATTTGAGGTAATATTGATAGATCCATATAATATATTCAATACAGATATTTTATATATCATATTATATATTTTATATTATGAATTCATTGGATAGGTAAGACATATGTTGGGGACCGTTTAAGTTAAGCCATACTAGTTGCAGAGTTCTTAACAAAATATCCTCAGTGTATCAGTATTTTATTTTGATGAAATAGTTGGATATCAACTTTAAATGGTTTTTTACCTAATAGTTAAAACTTCTTGTAAAAGGTCTTTAAGGTAATAGTTTCATGTACCTTGAAAACATGGAATGATATAATAAATAACTTACCTAATTTAGTTTCAGTTTTTATTCATCCATAATATTTTACATTCACATATATATGGATACATTTCATTTTCATTTCATTGATCAAATTGCATATGTTTTTGTTCCATACCATTACATATATATATTTCCTTATGATTTTATTTGAATGGTATTTGTTTCTAGTTATTATATTTCCATACTGTTTATGCACCTACCTCTCTGTTTATGGAATATGTAGAATGTGAGTTTAGTTCATTAATGTATCACAATTGTTATTCCCATTGATTCAATATTTCTTTAGATATAGTTTACCTTTGCTAGTCATTTTAAATCACCCTTATTATGTTTCATTCCCTAGAAATACATGAATATTACTATGAAAGATATGAATGGATAACTTGATGGAATAAAGTTATCCTAAAAGTCATTTATTTATTTAGATATAATAAATAATTATATTGTATTTAGTTTATAATTATTTAATAAATGACTCATGTATGAATTTAGTTTATCAATAATTCAAAAATATTTATTCCCCTAGGATGTTATTCCTTGCAATCATGCCAATGATACTGATAAAAGGCATCGGATCTCAACCTTCTATGGTCGGGTCACAATAGTTGGTCTTAGTGGACATTTTGTAAAAATGATTGGAACTAGATATAGGAAAACATTGGTTAGATAAAATATCTCTAAGGTAGAATTTGGCGATAAGTATAGAATAAAACCCAAGTATTTTGGTACGGTATAGATTATGTGGTTCTTCTTTAAAAACATACAATTATGGATACTATAAGTGGAAATGGTTCTGGAAGAGAGGATCCTTGGTTTAATAGCTCTGAAAATGTATTTTGGACTTGAATCAGGATAAACTAGTACATGACAAGAGGCCTTACTACATACCTTGTTTGACTCTCTGAGGGGATATAACTAGGAAAATTCACATTTTCTTTACAAATCAATGTGAATGATTTTTATAGTGAATAACATTTGTGAAACATAAATTGTTTCATATTAAATATAAGGTTTCCCCATTAAGATATATTAATAATGATATTATGGATAATCCATAGACTGAGGAAGTACCTAAGTGAAAATAAACCGAGAAAGTATTTATGTATTAAGGTTGTTTTTAAAACCTTAGGTAAAAGGATATTTAGTTATTAAAATTATTTCAAGGATTTCCATCATATTTTCTTTTAAAATAATATAAATTTAGTTTTAGAAAATGATAACTTGTAAGATGAGTAAAAAAACATAAAATCATGCAAGGTCATGGGTCTTGAACACAGGGCTCATGGATGATAAGGGTTGTATACATAAAAATGTCCTATATAATTTCATGGTTAATTTTAAATTATTTTTAGTTAAGAAAAATGAAAACTAAATGTTATTGGTGAACCAGTAGTATCACATTTGTGGATTATAGCTTAAAAACTGAACCATATTGATTTCACAAGACATTTAATGAAAAATAGTTTGACTTATCACTATTTAATGGGAAATAACATCTTTTAAATGTTTCTTCTAGTGTTTCTAGTATAAAATAAATTCATTATTGGGAATTAATTTTTGGTAGTAAAGGAATGAATTAGATTTTGGTTGAAGGACTACAAAAAGATAGGATTGTTCAAATGAAATTAAAACCTATAATATCAGAATATTTCCTTATATTCTTGGTTAGTTAAAAAAATTTCCAACATTAGGACAATGAAACTGAAATAAATTTTTTTCCAAATACCTTAATTTCTATTGATACAATGGTCTTCTAAATCACCAACTATATATGACATTGTGGACATCAACATTAAAATTATAATTCAGCTATTTATGATTTATGAACTCAACCAACCCCTTTAAATATTTATACTCTTCCTATAATTATGTATATCTACATACCACTAATGATTTCATATATATAAACCTAGTAACATGTAATTCCATGTGGCAGTTTTTGCAACCCATTCCCTATTTTCTATAGGATGTTTAACAAACCCCTATCATGATGTGGGATTCAAATGTTGGAAATATCAAACTATATATTACCAATATCATATTTAAATTTCATAAACACAATTCTATTAATGTCAGGAGAATGTAAGTTACCAGAATTACAAATTAAATCTTTGTATTTGATAACATTTATGACAATCATCAACAAGCACATATGGTAATACAATATCAGGAAACTCTACTATATATATTATTATTTTAAATAAATTAAATACATGATATAGATTGTAATGGACAAGACACACATTTTTCTTTTGTTAAATTAAATAGAAACCCTCCTTGATATTTTAAGTTATACGTAAGAGCGACCTTCCCTGATAGCTTGCGTTATACGTAAGATCGAGTTTCACCAAATAATAATATATTATTAAAATATTATTATTTAATATAATTTCATATAACATAGCTATTATATTAGTGATTATGAGTAGTATTTAATAAATTATTAAAATTTATTGTTAATATAAATATAAAATTAATTAATGGGTTAAGAATAAATGATAAATTAAAATAAGAACTTGTTAGACATAAAAAGAAATATTATTATTTATATGATTCCATAGGAGTTTTTCCTTAGTAAAAATATTTATTTAAAAGTATTTAAATATTTTAATTATATATATATGTTATATATTCAATAAAATGTTTTTTAAAGTCAACCATTTGTATTGATTGGCATAAGATAAAAACAAAATCTATTTTACACATTAAAACCTATATTGTATTAAATGAAATTTTACCCCCTCTAAATGGAGAAACCATTTAAAATATTAATGTTGACACATTAATTGATTTAATATGTAAAAATAAAGATTATTTTGGAAATAGAAACATAATAATTAGGTTAAGGTTAGTTTTTGATATTTTTCTGAAATATTTCATTTTTTAATGAATAGTTGAAGATACAAAATTTTTGCTCAATGCTGCTTTTCCAAATTGTTTATTTATAAAGTTATATTTCTTTTAAATTTTTTTAATCTTTATTTAGAAATTATTTTTATAAATCAATTCAATTTATGTCTTTGGAATCCATTTTATTTGAAATTGATTATAAAAACATAGCAATATTTCGAACGTTTTTACATTAAAAACCGGCATTGTCGTCACACAAGAAGGATTAAATTTAAATCAATTTCTCCCACTTATTTTATTTAAATGTAGAATAATTTATTCCATATTTAAAATATTCATAATTTATAAGTTATAATAATAAGAACTATTTTTTTACCGAAAATATTTGTCAAATTATTTTAAATTAATTACTATTATTTAATTAAAATTAAGCTTAATAATGGATTGAAATAGTAACTTAAGGACCCAAATGAACTATCCACTTATCCAAAACCCTTTTTATATCCAAAATTAGTCCAAAAACCATCCATTATTGAGTTTATTTTGTTTTTTTATAACTTGGATTAGGTAAGAACATGTGTACACTTAACTTTCCTCCAAAAATTCCAATTGAGTCCACTTCATTTTTTATAATAGCCTACCACCTATCCCCAGCTGTCAAATCTATCAAACCACATAGGTTTGTACAAGATAATTCCAAATAGTTTCAAGAAATATACTTCATCTTTACCTTGAATCCTCTCTTTTGGATGAAATCCATCCAAAGGATCCTTTTTTGTACAAACAAAATGATGTTACCTAATTAATAGGTAATGTCTTCTCTCAAGATCCATATTTTCATTCCAATTATCCAACCCCTAAATTATTATAATTACCATATTGTATAAACAATATACTAAATATACTATAATTTATTTATTATATGTCTTTAAACCACATTTACACACACTTCCATCTAAAAGTTAATGAATATACTGTTTATGTGTACGACGAACTACAACCTCACAAAATGATGATTGTTGATTTTTCATTTACAACCTCTCATGGAAACAATAATGATTTAAAATCTATTTATATATGATATATATGATATTTATAATTTATTTATGATTATTTTATTATTATTTATAATATAAAATTTTTATTTCCATCATGTGATAATATAATAACCTCATTTAAGGAATTGTGGACTACCACACAGTCAAAGCAATGTGACTCATTCACATGATCAATGGAATGTATAAATTATGATTATAACTATTCATATATGACATAAAAAACACAATATATGATATTAATGAGATAATTAACTTCATTTAAATATATTATATTTACATGTATATTATTTTATTTATTACCATTTCGCACACAGTGAAAAGTTATAACGTTGATTGTGGATGTGTAGACTATTGCCTCCTCATCATGATTTGATTCCTTTTTATTTACAAGAATTATTTATATAATTATAAATTATTAAATAATACATTATATTTGAAATAATTAATCGTTAAATATGTAATGTGACTTACCTTATTTTCAATACGATCATTGAAAAATAAGAACATTACTAATGTGTACATATGACAAACCCTCTCCATGATCATAACATTGATTCATTTTTATAGTCCATATTTAATGATTTATTATAAAAAAAGCATTAAAAAATTTGATAATTATGTCTTGTTTGTTATTCTGGATATATTATATAATTACCATTTGAATATAGTTGAACTCCAATGTTTTTTAACACATAAACTGAATTTGGCCAAAACACCTGATGTAAACATAACTGTTTAAGTAGTTTTATAAAAAATAAAAAAAGTAAATTAAAAGTAATTATAAACATGAAATTTTTTATCAAGAAAGTATAAATTTAACAGAAATTTATTATATAGGAAGTTAAAGGAGTTCCACTTGAATAGAAACTCAAGGTAAGGGATTTACACCTTACTTTTGACATCCGTGTGATAAAAGTCAGGTTAACCACATATATATTTTGTGTAGTATATATACTGATCCTTAATTATATTATATAGTTAATAATTTTATCTTCATTTTATCTTACACTACTGGAAACCCGACTTTTACCAACGCTTCTATACCAACAGTTTGTAAAAACTGTTAGTATAGGTCCTTTTTCCCAACGGTTTGGCCAAACCGTTGGGAAATCCCACTTGGTGGCCACTTTTCCCAACGGTTTTCCAAAACCGTTGGGAAAGGGTATACCTATCTCATAAGTTTGGCCAAACCATTGGGAAAATTACACTTTGTGGCCACCTTTCCCAACGGTTTGGCCAAACAGTTGGGATAGGTATACCCTTTCCCAACGGTTTTGGAAAACCGTTGGGAAAGGTCTAATTTGTGGACACCTTTCCCAATAGTTTTTCCAAATAGTAGGGAAAGGGTATAACTATCCCAACGGTTTTCCAAAACCGTTGGGAAAGGTCCCCTAGAAATCAACCTCCAGCCCAAAATAAATTCCAGAATCAAGAACTATACCAACAGTTGTCAAAATCGTTGGTATAGGTCTATACCAATGGTTTTGACAACCGTTGGTATAGGTCCTGAGAATTTTTATCATATGTTCTTATTGAGAACATTATATAAATCAAAATTTAAAATAATTATGACAATACATATATATATTTATGTAACTATGTTCACAAAACTCATGTTAGGTTAGTGGTTAAGTTGTTCAATGATAAACTAGGGGTCCTGGGATCAATTACCAGTGAATGTTTTTTTTAAATACATATACCAACGGTTCCATAACCATTGGTATATATTTTCATATTACTTATACCAACGGTTTCCAAAACTGTTGTTATAGGTCTATACCAACGGTTTTCAGAAAACAGTTGGTATAGACTTATCCCAACGACTTACATGGCTATGGTTCTCTAAACCGTTGGTATAGGCTATACCAACGGTTTGGAGTCCTATACCAACTGTTCCAAACCGTTGGTATATGTTAGTTTTCTAGTAGTGTTAAAATTTAATTTAATATAATTCCTTCATTTAGTCCAGGATTTCAAATGATTCAATATGGCATGGGATACTTTAGAATGTTTAAAGATTATTTTCTATAAAAATGAATTTAATTCTCATTCAATGGTATTTCCATTTGGGAAAATTATATGACCATTTTTCAATAAATCCATTAATTTTATTATACTCTTGTTATTAGTTTCCTTTTTTCAATTATTATTACCATTTTTTCCACTCATTGGTACACAACATTATTAAAAATTGTTTTTCAAAAAACCTAACTTTATTCATCTCTTAGTTAGAGAACCTATTTCCTTAAAAAAACCATGTTTTATTAAACATTTTCAAAAATTATTTTAAAATAATTAGGTATTGAAATTTTTACCTATTTTTTCCATTAACAATGTTTTCAATGGAATCTTCTTGTGACATTCCAAACAAGGATTCTTTAGAATCTTTTTACCATGAAAAAGGAATGTTATTTTTACCATGTACGGAATATAAATATTTACAAACTATTGTTCCTTAAAAGATTAATTTTAATGTTTCAAAGGTTCATTTTTAAATCAAATTCTTTAAAAATTTATTTCTAATGAATTTAATTTTTTGAATGTGGTTCGTTGAAAAATAATATTTTTTTAAATAATTTTTGTAAAATATATTTTTATAATGTTTAAATTAATAAAAGACAATAACACATTATTTTAATCCACTAAGGGTATGTTGAATTGATAAAATCCTTAATCTTCCTCTTGATGTTTTATGATTGATTATCAATGGATTTTATTCAAATTTACTTCCATGAGTCACTTTAGTCCCCTCGAAATATTCAATTTTCATTTATCATTGAAAATTGATTTTCCCCAAATATTCTATATCATTAATCTTGTTTATGTTCATTGCCTAAACCATACACCATTTTCATATAGTGTTTACTTATAATGATATATGTTTTTTTTGTGGAAATATTGATGGATCTATATATTTTCTTAAATATGGATATTTGATAGGGAGTAATTTTTATTCAATTTGATGAAATCATTTGATATGTCATAAATGAGTTAAGGACAATTTAAGGTAATCCCTACGGGTTAGGGAATGACTAATGAAATCCCCCTGATGCGTTGGTAGTATCATTAGAAAAAATAGTTTTCTAGCTTCATTCGATTGGTTTTTACCAGATTGTTAAACAATCTTGGTAAAGGTGTTGATGGTACTAGTTCCATGTACCACGGAAACATGGAATCCAATAATAAATAACTTCCCTATTTTAATTTTAGTTATTATTCATCCATGAGATTTTGCATCGACATATATATGGATACATTTCATTTTTAGTTCACTCATTAAAATATATTTGTTTCTGTTTCTTACATTTCTATATTTATTTTTCCTAAACTAGTTATTTGAATGGAATTTTTTTTAGTTATTACCTTTATATATTTTTTATGCACTTACCACATAGTTTATTGATTATATGGAAAAGGAGTTCAATTATTTACCAAGTCAAAATTTTTATTATCATTGATTCGTTATATTTCCACTATAATTTACCATTTATGATCATTTGGGATAACCCATATTATTTTTATTTCCCTAAGATTCAATAAAGATTACTATGAAAGATATTAGTGATTTACTAGATATGTTAGAGTTATTCTCGATGTTATCTATATATTTAGAAATAGAAAATACTTTTTTTGAAATGAGTCTATTATTTTTTAATAAAAGACTCATGTATGTATCTTGTTTACAAAACTGCTAAACTATTCATTTCTAAGAGATTTGATTCCTTATAATAATAACAATTTAATTGACAGTGGACACATGCTCTTGGCCTTCCCAGTTCATGCCACTACATAATTGATAAAATATTTTTGTATGATTTATAATTTCATTTGAAATTCTATATTATTTTTGTTCATATTAGTATAAGCTTTTATGTATTACTTATTTAATAAAAAAGATTCTCATAGTGTAGGTATTATCCATGATCCTATATAGTGAATTTTTTATCCCACCTATTTCCTCTATCATCCAATTTGAAAAATTGAAATATGTCCTTCCCCATTTAAGATGTTGTGTAACACTAGAATTGAAGAAACTACTGTTGAATATATTCTAGATCAAGACCAATTGTGAGAGATGGTTTCCCAGACCCGACTTCTATGTGTACTTTAATTACCAATATATGTATATAGTTTGATATATACTGATTTAAATTCTTACCATAATAGTGTTGGTACCATTGGAGAAAATATTTACATGGTAATTTCCATGGATTACATTTAATATTAGAAGGTTACATAAGTTACGAACCATAAAGTTAACATCTAGAATATATGACCAAAATATTAAAAAAATATTATATCATCTAGATACATCATAATGACAATTCATATATGATGTATGACTAATAGGTGTTAGGGGGTTCACAATTTTTGAGACTTCTTCTCATGTAGTTCACTATTCATGATCTTGGAAATGAGAAGAAGTTGATTAACCAACCAATAAGAATCCCATATGTTTCAGGTGGCACTATTTTTTACTATCCATGAACATGTGTATTGATCTATTGAAATGAGATAATTATTAATTTATCCCATTTTATTGTGTAAAATGATGCTAGGTAAAAAAACATTACAATGAAGTTGTGGTGAGGTAGCTATTATTGGGTTCATTATTAGTAGTATTTCATTTTTTTAATGATTATGTTTAATGTTTTCACTTCTGATTTGAGGAAGAGATATATTTTTTTCCCTGGTTGACTTGGATGTTGATGACTTCATCAAATCAGTTTCTATTTTATAAGATATAATGTCCATCAGATAAGGTCACAAAATATATAACTCATTAGAAGGATTGTGAATAAAGTTTTCATCCTACATTATGATATATCATGATAAAAAGATATTATAGTAAAAATGTGTGTTCATAAGAGGTAGTCCTAGCTATGACATTCCATCTCTCCATAGGGGCCATAATGGGTTTCTAGACTCTAATCTTGGTTTGTGAGTTCGAATCAATGTTATCAAGATAATGAAATCGAAGGTTACACACTATCTGTATGCATTAGTTCCACTTACTGAGATGAATTGGAATTTAGGATAAATTGGTCCCCAAATATGGGGGTCAGTGAATAACCAAGTTTTAATGATGACAAATAAATTAATTCAATTATATTATTCATGTTTTGAATTTTTTTGATTGAACTTACCTAATTACCCTAACCGCTGAAGCCTATAGTCAATGCCTCACTTTATTACATTGGAATTGATACATGATTAAAACCCCAAATGACCAAGTAGTTTAGATGTTTTGGAATTTATATTTCATACATGATCCTTAAATTACATTTTAAAACATAAACTAAAACATATAAAATATTTTTAGAAAACCATTATTCCCATAGAATAGCCCAACATATCTTTTATAATACACATCTTGGAATCATGGGAAAAATAAAACATAATAAAGAGGTGATCTTAGATACTCAGTGAGGGTAAGAATATAATTAAACATATTATTAATAATTAGCATATACATTAAGGTAAGGTGTATAACTGAAATATAATCCATTTGACATAATCATGATAATTATATGGATGGAATAAATGAAAATCATATAATTCCATAAAAATAATCACATAGATATTCTAGTAATTGAATATTGAGATGGAATATTTATAAATAATCTAATATTGGGGGAATGATTAATGTTATACATCATAAACATACTGTCAAGTCTTCCGCCATAAAAATATACATAAGTGGGTAAGGCCTCAGCTAATACCCAAAATAATTTATCTCATAAGACCTACCGATGCATAGAGGGGATATAGTATGCCCAACCCATCACATAATAAGTATAATTCATTTCTCATATAAAAAGGGTGAATCATAAATTACATAAACTTTTAATATTGATAACTAGCATATGAAATGAGAATACTTCAACTATAAACCATGAATGGTATAAAAAATTTCAAATATATAGTCAAAATAATCATAAAACCATAAAAATGGTATATGGTATTATAAGATATCATATTCCATTATGAATTATATCAAATAATGGATTTTGAAATATATTAAAATAATCTAACAAAATCATTAGAAATTACATTAGATAAAACCCCTTTTTTACATTCAAATAATTTATTTAGAAATCCATGAATATATTAAAGAAAAAATTTTCCATTAAAATAACCTTATAAAATTTAAAATAAATTCCACAAGTCATTAAGAATTCCAGTTGGTAGAAAAATATGCTCATGCCTCAAAATTCAAAAAAAAAACATTCCTTCTGTATTTTTGTCAAAAAAGTCATAAACTACTACATTTGGAAAATGAAAAATTGATTCCTTTCAAACCATTTTGTAAAAAGTATAACATTGGTAAAAATACCTTAAATATGTTTTGGATAATATTAAAAATATTTTGGATTCAATTTTTAAGAATCATGGACATGGATGATAAATATTCCCTAGCAGATACATACGTATAAACAATCGTGGATAATATTGAGATTAAAAAATTAATACTTACCTTAACCTTACATTAGTATAATGTGATTTTACCTAATGAATAATGGTATGTTATAAATTTATAACATAAACATATAAAAATTTATCAAGTCATATATTATTCTATTATATTGTTGTGCTAATTAAATTTACATATTTCCCTTATTATGGGTGATAACTGCTTCATTTTTATGCATATTTTGACATGTAAGTTCTGATTCATAAGAATAGTGTATATATAATTCATCTAATGAATTTTATTATGTTCATATATATTTTATTGACTCATTATTAAAAAATTTATAATAATTCATTAATGGTTAACATGGAAAATGAATCTCATCGTACTGTTGAGAAAGTATGTCGTATGTATGCACGAGTGAGGTTATCATTCCCTTAATGGTAAAAGGGTAAATAATTGTACTATATATTAATTATATAGAATACATATAATATCAAAATTATTATTTATATACATTATATCCATCATTACACCCATCCAAATTAAGTTTTGTTGAAAAAAACTACATCACAGTGTAGAGACGATAAGTCTACCTTATGCACGCATGATGCTTTTGTTTTTTCATAGGATTGATAAATCATGGAATATGGTTCTACCATAAACATTGAAAATATTATAAAATATATTATATGATATTTATTATAAGATCCCTGAAATGACACATTTATAGTAACTAGAAGAATAAATGAACTTCGATGATTTGGTAAAAATGATTTCTTCTTCTTTGAAAGACTCTCTTTATATATCTTCTCAAGGGATCTAGGTGTGTTATTTTGGAAGACCAGGAACTCAAAAACATGTATAAATATGTTTTTAGGATAAATGTTCATGGTTTTTTCATGCTATAATGATCAATGTGGTTTGATGAAGTGATGTAGGAGGTTCCATTTTATAATTGAGTTGAGAGGCACTTTTGGAAACTCTCAAAATATTAAATTAATATAAAGTTTATTTTAATTCAAAATGGATAAAAAGTGATTATTTAGAAGAAAATATGAGGATGGATCACAATAATCAAAACCAATAATTTTTAGACTTGTTTCGGTCAAATTATTACCTTTATCTTTTTTCTTTAAAACTATTTAAATCTCTTTAGTCCTTATAAAGAAAACATGTATTTCTTATATATAGTGGTTAATAAAGGTTCTATAAAATTAAAAACAAACCATAAATGGATAATTTATGAAATTTTAAAACTTATATAAATTAATTTTATGATTTTTATATTTTTATAAATTTTATATCATTTAAAAAAAAAATTTATTTTAAAATATTATTTATATAAATTTTGACATTATCCATTTCATGAATTTGTAATAAATATAAATACACTATATATCATTGAAACAACCTTTAATTCATCCCTAATATTTCTATTTAATCTATAAAATTCATTAATGAAATTAATTATATGAAATTATATTTATATTATAATTTTTAAAATGATTTATTTTATATTTAAATTAATTAAACATTTACTGCAATTTTATAAGCAATTAAGGTAATTATTTATTATATGAAACATTAAAATAAATTGATATGAATATGAAAAGTTGTTTAAATTTTTTATGAATATTAATAGTCTAATTTATCTTCTATAATAAAATTTATTAAAATTTATATATTTATTTGAAATGTGATTATGACATCATTATCATCTCTTTAAATAAAACATAATAATTATCATAAAATAATCCAATTGTATTTAAAAGGTAGTAATATTGTCTTAAGGATTATTTTGGTTGACACCCAATTATCCAATGATTTTAGGATCCCTGTTATGGTAATATTATAATATTAATAATATTATATTTACCCCTAATTACTCAATTTACATTTTACTATGTAAATAAAAAATTCTCCAAAGATACTATTTGTAACACCCAAAAAACACTATTTACATAATTTTAACCCACTAAAAAAATTTGGAATCAATTTTTCAAAATTCCAGATATATAACTTTCAATAATTAGTCTAAAAATAAATTCGTAAATGGAATGAGAAAAGATGTATTTAGTTTGAAATATTTGAAAGATTGAAATGTTTTTACATCAAAATTTATTTTGAAATTGACTAAAATGACATAAATTAGATTAAATGATAATAATTTAACATAATTACAGTTTAAAAGAATTTAAAAATATTATTTAACACTAAATTATTTAGACAAAAATCTATTTTTAATTTAAACGCAATACAATATCACTATTCATCAAAACATGAAACATAATGGAAAAATAACAAGAAATAAACCAAAGTATGTTTTTATATTCATCATTCATATAATTATTTTATTTTTTTCAATTTATAATTTTTAAATGTTTGAAAAACTAGATTTAGAATGAGTACACCATCAAAATCCTGAAAAACAACATTTACAAAATATATAGCATTTTAAGGGGTAAAATTTGATTTATTATTTTCTTATGCCTATAAAATATTTTGTATTAATATTAAATATATTAATTTTATTTTTTGGTTTAAACTATTCACTCCCCCTATTATAATATCTAGTTTATTAAATTAACTTATTAATACATCATTTTAGGTTGAAACTTGTTGTTTCATGCAACAAAAATTATAAAATTTATTAAAGGAAAACATACTACAAAATAATCGGGTGCTACATTCTTCCCTCCATCAAAAAAATATTCATCCTAAAAAAGTTATAGAATATCACATCATAAAAATATTTGGGTAGTTTTTCATCATAATCTCATCAACCTCCCATGGTGCATCTTCTATTTTATGAATTTTCCAGAATACCATTACCAACTGAGTCATTCGATTCCATAATACTTATTCTCTAGTGTCTATAATCTAGATTGGATCTTCACAGTAAGATAAATCCAGTTCCAATTCAATTTTCTCATACGTTCGAACATATTTTATGTCTACGTTATATATCCTTAACAAAGAGAAATGGAACACAACATGGACTTTTGAAATTTTTGGGGGAATTTCCAAATTATACGACACAATTCCATTTCATTCTAGAATTTATACTTGTCTTATGTGACTATGGATTACATTACCTTTCTTAAAAATTTTTATAATAATATTTCTTTCAAGAAAACATGATCTCATGCTTGAAATTAAAAATCCTCCCATCAATTATTGACATAACACTTTTACCAATATAAAGATGCATTGATTTGGGTTGGAGTAATATTCACCTTTTCCTTTTTTTCAAAAAAATGTTATGATCAAATAGGTTTACATTAACCGTATTCATCCTAGAAAGTTGCAGTATGACATCTATTTCTATATAACAGTTCATATAGTGCCTTTTTTATACTTGAATGGAAGCAACTGACTTTGGGAAATTATACCAAAGGGTAATACTGATCCCACATATCTTGAAAGACTATTTAGAAAGAACTCAACATGTCTTCTAATGTTTTAATATTAATTTCTGGTTATCCATCAATTTGATGGTGGTGGGTGTTGCTCAAATTAATCTTAGAATCTAGAGCCTTCTAAAGGCATTTCTATAATTTTGGTGATAATGGGGATCTCAATCAGAAAAAATCGATAGAGGTGCACCATGTTGTCTTAAAACATCATTAATATATTCTTTTTATAATAATTAAAAAGGTAAATACTATAATATAACAAGAAAATGTAATGAATTGGGAAGTCATCCAACAATAAACCATATCACATCATTCCTTCAAATATTCTTTGGTAGTACATTGACAAAGTCCATCGTAATATCATTACATTTCCCCATAAGAATAGGAAGAGGATTCAAGGATCCTATGGGATTTTGTCTCTCATCCTTTACATATTGAAAAACTATTAATCTTGACACATAATTATAAATTTAACAAATCATATAATCAAAAAGAAAATGTTCATTAAAATCACTATATAACCTAGTTCTACTAGGTTGTATGGAGAAATTTGATATATGAGAATCATCCAATAATTTCTTTTTTATATAGATTCTTGTTTGAACACAAATATTTTAATTCAAATTTCTAAAATACCATCTTCATTTACAAAGCATCCAATTTCCCATCATTCAAAACATTAATTTTCTTTTGAAAGTACTCAATCATCAAATTAATATCTTTGTATCCTCTATAGTAAAGATTGTTTGAAAACCATTAGACAATGTAGTAGTGCTTCGCCTTCCTTATTAATGACCATATTCATATTTACTATATCCATAAACAGAAGATCCATTTTAATTCCAAATATTTTCATAACTTCATGATCCTTCATGATCTAGGATTATTCACCTTATTTTCATTCCATGGGTGGTACTGTATTGGAAAATCATAATACATGAGTAGTCTGATCCGTCACCACTGCCTCTTCTAAAATTCATTATATGATATGATATATTTCAAAATCTTATGATAATTATATATCTCACTTATTTTACCTTTGAGATAGTGTCTCCATATCCTCAATGTAATGATTATAGCTACTAACTCAAGATCATGTGTTGGATATTCATATTCATGAGTTTTAAATAAATAGATTAATATGTAATAACTATATCATTCTATATAGGGGACAACCATGTCATTTATGGAATTCATCACTATAAATCTGAAGTCCACCATTTCTCAATGGTAATGTAAATGTTGGAGCATTGTCCAATCATCTATTCAATTATTCAAATCATTCTTCACATTATTTTTTCATATGAAATTAATCTCATTATGTGTGAGAATGTTTAACAGGTAACCCAGTCCTGAAAAATTCATAAAAAAATGTCGATAGTAAAAAACTAATCCAATGAAACTGTGTACCTTGGATATGTTCATTGGTGTAGGCCATTCATGCATTACCTTTGACTTTATAGGATCAACAGAGATTCCATATTTGCTGAAAATATGGCCAAAAAAGAAATTTTTAAAATCCAAAGTTTCCCCGTGAAAAATTTCTCATTCAAATAATTCCTTCTAAGAGTCTCATAAGGGATCCATAAGGGATTCTCCTAATATTCACAGGTTTCAGATTAAACCATAATATCATCACTGATTAAAAAAACAAAATTTTCCAGTTATTCCTTGAATATTTTATTCCTTGGATCCATAAAATACTATTGATGCATTAGTCAATCCAATTGTAATTACTATGAGCTCATAATGTTCATACCTAGTCTAAAAATCCATCTTCTAAATGTCATCATTTATTACTTGAAAATGATGATATCCTGAAAAAAGGTTAATCATTGAATCAAATTGTTCACCATTATGTTGATCAAATAAATCATCAATTATCTATAGAGGATAATTGACTTTTAATATAATAGAATCTATTTCCCTATAATTAATACACAACCTCATGGATCTATATTTCTTCTTAACAAAGAAAATAGGGGATCCCTATAGCTAAACACATGGATGAATAAATACATTTTTACCCAACTCCTCTAATTAATTCATCAACTCCACTAATTCCACTATGGATATTCAATAGAGAGCCTTTGATATTGATTTTTCATCATGAATTAAATCAACAGAAAACTCAACTTCATGTTAGGTGGGGTATCATTGTAATTACTTAGGAAATATATCAATTTATTCTATTATAATAGGTAAATAATAAATTTAAATATTATATTCTTCATATATAGCTTTCATTTCCCCTTTATGCCCAATAATATTTTAATAGATCTACGTGGGGTGGATCTAGAAAATATTTTAAATGATAAAGTATCAATATTAAAGACAATGGATTCTTATTCTTCAATACAAATCATTTTCCCCCTTCTTTCAATTCATTTTTGACATTATATTTTTAAAATTAGTTTATTATATCAATTTCAGCCAATGTTATGATGAAAAGATTAGAAATTAATGCATGTTTATTTGTCATAAAGGAAATTGTATTAGACGTATTTGTTCCAATGAGACTTCCCATATGATTTTTGACTGAAAAATCATTTATTAAATCAAAATGGAAATGATGAACATTGTTGAAAAACTATGAAGATATAATAGAACGTGATGATCCATAATCATGTAAATAATTATAATTATTTTTGGAGACGATTAATGTACCTTACACAACATCATTAGGGGCTTTAACCTCAGTGATGTGATCACATAAGCTTATCCTTTCTACCATCACATATTCTGGGAAAATTTTTCCTGACACTTAGGGATATCATTATAATAATTCCACATATTTTTATAATTATAACATCTAAAATTGTAGCTTCATTCTTTCTGATGCAGTAAAGGTCTTGGTGGCATTTTTCTACCCACTGGTAACAAACTCTTGACCCTGATAGGAATGGTCCATGATGTTCATTACCACATTTATTGTCATATAAAAATTCAACTCTTAACTTCTTACCCTTTTACTTATTTATATTTATATAGTGTTGAGAATCCATATTATTCTTTTGTTTTCCATTAAAGGGATAATACTTATAGAATTATTCTCAATTTATCTAGAATTTGAGACTATATATTCATATGATGAGATTTTATGGGATAAAAATTCCCTTTAGAGGAATGGCTCTAAACCCCCAAATAATATTTCAATCTGGATCTTTGGGTTTTGAATGTAATTCATTATATTACATTCAATAATTGCAATGTTTTTATCCTATTTAATAACATTCTCATCATCAATTTTCCTCATATTCAAGAATTATCTCTCAAGGTCATCGCAATATTCAAATTATTTTTTAAATTTAATATCCTTAAAATAAATCTATTTCATGTTTTCTATTTATTAATTCTCATTATTATTTTTAATCAATGGCCAAAATTGACCCACATCTCCTATAAGATAATAAATTTCTATGGAAAAATTCTCCCTTTCGTTAATTCCCAATGAAAGAAATATCTTCTCTATGGAAGTTAACCATGACTTATTTATAAATATATTTTTAGTCCCATTGAATATTGGATTTTTTTATCTCATGAAGAGGTCTAACATTGTGTCTCTACATTGTATATCATAATTTTCCACACATGTTAGGTTATTTTTCATATCATATGTAATCTACCACAATATATATTTATGTTACTCTACGCAAATTACATCTGTAACTACAAAGTAATTATCTTCTATAGAAATTACATAAATACATGGTTGAGATAAATTAATTTCGTTTTCATTCCCTACACTAGCCACAATTTATAGAAAATAGCATACACTAGCTTATGTTATGAATCATAATACATAATTCTTTATTAGTAAAACACTAAATAAATTAAAAATATATTTATAACTAATCTCAAAATCATAAACATGTTATCTTTGGGAATATAATTACATTTAAATCCATCATAATATTTGGTATAAAAAATGTGAATTATCTGAATCATACCCCCTAGGAGTGTCGAACCAGGTTCATAAAAAGACCTGTTATCTTGCACAAAGTTATGAAGAGTTAGTGCCAACACACCTTGTTAGAGTTTTTACCCCTAGGTACATATGTTCCAAAAACACATCTATATGTAGTATCCATATAGGGATGTATTACTTTGGAGACCGACATAATATCTACATAACAAAAATTCTAGGATGTTCTTCTAATCATATCTTCAATGTATTCTTTAGGGTTATAGTCCCTAATATATGTTTTCTAAATATATTTTCTATGTTTTCTAATAAACTGCATATAATAACAACTATGAGGACCCCAACCCTAGTATGCCAGAATCAGTGCACCACTTTATTACATCAACATACATAATATATTGTAATCCTAAAGGACTGATAAATTTAGTAGTTTTAGAAGCAATAATATATAAATTAACCTTACATTACATTTTAAAACATTATTTGAAACACACAAATTCTTCTAGAAACACTATTATTCACTTAGAATAACCCTATATATCAGTCACACTAAAAATCCTATGAAAAATTAAACATAATAAAGGGGTAAGATAAGATTCTTAGTAAGTTTAAGCATACAAAAAAAATCTATTCTGATTAATTTTAATAAATGGTAAAGTTAGGTGTATAACTAAAATACAATTCACTTAATCATAGTCTTGAAAAAATTTGGCAAGAATAACTAAAAACCATATAATGACATATAAATAATGACATGGATAATCTACTAATAGGATAATCAAAATTAATATAAATAACTAATATCAAAATGAAGAAATCTATAATGCCATATATCATAAATATCCAGTTAATGATTTTTCCTAGACACCATTTATAAACTATTATGGTCTGAACCAATACCCAAACTAGAGTGTCTCATGAGACCTATCGATGCATCGAGGGGCTGTAGTGATCCTCTCATGTAACATAAAAATTCCAATGCATTAATCTTATGAAACATGTGAAACCTAAACACTATAAACATTATTATATAAAAAATAATGTATTAAATGTGAAAAATTCATCCATAAACCATGAATGGTTAAAAAATATGTCATCCATAATCAAAATAATAATAAAACCTTAAATATAATATGATAGATAATATCATATGAGGTCAACCAAAATTTAACATAAGATCCAACTAAATATGTTGACATAGATGAAAATACTCTTATAAAATCAAAAAAATATCATGAGAGAAATACCATTTTTTGTGGAAATCATTCATATATAAATCTATATATATATATAAATGAAAGAAAATCATTGAAAATAAACTTGTAAACATTTAATTTATTCATCATGATTTTATGGTGTTATGATACTAGTGGAAAACTAATTCGACATAAGTTAAAAAACATTCCTTCCATATTTTAGTTGAAAATTCATAATTTACCTCTTTTAGAAAACAAAAAAATTATTCTTTTCAAACCATTTTATAAGAAGTTCAGAATTTTTAAAAATAAAATAAATATTATTAGGGAACTGGTAATATATTTTGGTTTTTTAAGAAATATATATATGGGGGATAAATATTCCCCCATCAAATACATATATATAAAGAATCCCATATAATAGTGAGATTGTAAAATTAACTCTTAACATGAAATTTACATCTGTTGAACTTGGTTTAACCACATGTATAAATTCTTAATGATTTTTATTTATTTATAAATAAAAATATTCATAATTATTATTTCATGTATGTTCCTATTATATCATTTTGTTAGTAATATTCTTTTATTGCCCTTGATCCGGGTGTTAACTATTTCATATTCCTTTGTATATTTTATCGTGTAAGTCATATTTTTTTAGAATATGATATATATTTCATTAAAATAATGATATAATGTTAATATACATCTTATTCACTCATTATATAAATTTTTATAATTATTCTTGAAAGGATAACATAGAAAACAAATTTCTTCGCGTTGTGGAGATGATAGGTCGTACATACGCTAGAGCGATAATATCATTCCTTTAATGGTAAAATGGTAAGAAATTGGATGGTATATTAATTATAAAGAATAAGTATAATGTCATATTTGTTATTTAAATCTTTTATATACATCATTAATCCCATACAAATAAAGTGGTTATGAAAAAACAGCACCCCGGTATGGAGATGGTAAGTAATACGTACACACACACAATGATTTTGTTTTTTATAGGATTGAGAAATCATGGAATATGGTAATAACATATTCATAATAACATCTCATAATATATATTATAATATATTTATTATTTTATTATGAAAAAAAACAGGAACAGTATGTACAAAAATTAACAAATATGGATGTGTTGGTAAAAACAATTACCTCTTCTTCAGCAGACCCCATTTAGATATTTTCATAATGGATTTATATTTTTGTCTTTTCGGAGGAACAAAAAAAATAAAAATTATATAATTTTCTTTTTTGGAGAAATGGGTTGGTTTTTGTAATGGTATAATCCTCAAAGTGGTGATAAGAAGTAATGGAGGAGGTGAACATTTATAATTGAGGTGAGGGGCTCTTTTGGAAACTCTCAAAATATTAAATTAATATAAATTAATTGTTAATTAAAAATTACTCCAAAGTGTATTTCTTTGATCCTAACATGAGTATGGATTGATATCCTTTCACTCAATAAAGGTTTGACCATTTTTGGTCATATTACAATACTTACCTTTTTTTCATTAACCCTTATCAAATCTCTTCAACTCTAACTTAGACAACATGTGTTTTTAGTACTTAAAGATTAATATAGTAACTATAAAATGAACAAAGAACCATAAATGGGTCATTTAAGATATTATAAAAATTATATGAATTATATGGTCTAATTTTATATTTTAATTAATTTCATATCAATTAATAATTTTTTATTATTTTAAAATATCATAAATGTTAATTTTGACACTATTATGTTCCGGAATTTTTTAAAAATATAAATATACAACATATATTATAAAGAAACCCTAATAAATATATAATTTGTCTTGATCATCATGAAAATTCATGAATTAAGTTATTTATATGTCATTATATTAATTAAAATATTTTTAATATCATTTATATGATATTTCCATTAGTTAAACAATTACTGCATTTTATTAATCCATTAAGGTAATTATTTATTTAAAAAAAATTAATATGAATTAATATGATAAAGAAAAAAATATATTTTAAATGAATATTTATAGTGGAAATTATCTTTTTAGAGTACCATGTTTTTAAGAATTATATATTTATTAGGAATAAGAGTTTGACATGTTTAATTTCTCATCAAAGAAAATATATTAATTATCATACTCTCATACGAGTGAAATCCACAAGTTATAATATTTTCCCAAGGAGGATTTTGTTAGAATACCACTGATATAATGATATTTGGACCAGTTCTAGGGAAATTTTATAATATTAATATTCTACTTTTTACCATTAATTACTCGACTTACCTTTAATTGTGTTAATTAAAAATTTCTAGAGTTACTATTAATAATATGAAAAAATAAAATATACCTATTAAATTAATGTTGAACCACCGATTATAAATGTGGAATCAATTTTTAAAAATTAAACACACAAATGTTGTAGTAATTAATTTAAAATTAATCCCATTGAAGGAATTTTAAAAAAATTTTTAAAGTAAAACATTCAAAATATTGAATTTTTTTATATATAATTTAAATTTTCACTTGATTCAAATGTAATAAATTCAATTAAATGATAAACAATAATTTAATTATTATTTAAAACAAATTAAAAATACAATTTATCACTATAAATTATTTAGATGAAAAGCTGTTTTCAATTAATACTGAATATTTCTTTACTATACATCAGAACATAAAACTTTTTATTAAAATAAATAAAAGTCAAAAAAATTAAATTTTTATATTTCTTTATTAAATAAGAAGATTATTTCTTTATATATAATTTAAAAAAGTGTCAAAAATATATTTAAAACAATTCCTCCATAAAAAGAAAGTAAATATACCTTTATAAAAATATTGACATTTGATACATAAAACTGGATTCATTATTTTCTTATGCCTATAAAATATTATGGATGAATAATAAATATATAAATTTAATAATGTGTTTGATACTATTTACTCTATATATTTTAATGGCTAGGATATAATTGTTACTTATTTATAGGGAGTGGTGAATTCGAACTCAGTGTTGCATTGTAACACCCTGATATTTTATGAGATACATTATTTTTAATTTATTTAATAATTGATATCGTACACTACCCTAAGATTATCTAGCGCTATATGCAACACCATATTAGCATGTAGTATACACAACACTATTATGGGCTTGTGTTCCAAAACATTTCATGTTCTATTGATAGAATTAATTTAACACAACACTGAATATAGATTTTTTTCTATGTGTAAATGAAATATGTTTAGATTATGTTATAAGAAACACCAAAGGAAGGTTGCACAACATGTAACACTGACATAAATTGTGTTACACACAAGAGCAACCTTCCTCGATTGCCTGCGTGGTAAACAATACCATGTTTCACTAAACAACAATATATTATATAAATATTATATAAACTATCATTTATTAATAGTGTTAACTACATTTTGTATTTTAAATAACATCATAATTCATCTTACACATGATATGAGAACAAAATAAATTTTTTTGGATAGAAGATGTATTTAAAAAAAATGTAGTTTTACCACCTTTTCATGGAACACCAATTTTAAATCTATTTTTGACACATTTATAAGTTATATTTGAGAATATAAACTTTTTCTTTGGAAGAGAGACATTAAACAATACTTTGGATAAATTTTTGATATTTTTACGATAACTTTCATATTTTGATGAATAGTAAAAATAAGTTAAATTTTAATTGAAAACTACATTTTTCATTGAAATATTTTATACGGTTAAAATATATTATAGAATTATTTAAAAGTGTGAATTTAATATATTTTTACAGTTTAAGACAATGTAAGTAATTTTCATTAATTTTACATCGAATTCATATGTAGAAACATTGAAATCTTTTTCAATGTTTTAAACAAACCCCCATTTTTTTGGACAATAGGATTAATTTTAAATTAATTACTACAAATTCTAAGTTTTTAATTTTGAAAAATGAATTCTTTATTTGGAATAATTTGGTCCAAAATATTTTAATGGTATACTTTAAATTTATGGGCATTATTAATAGTATCTTTGGTAATTATTTTTATTACCATAATAAAAGGTAAATCAGCTAATTAAGGGTAAAAATAATATTATAAAATTACCCTAACACCTGAAAAAAATCTATTGGGTGAATAAAAGTAGACCCAAATCACATTAGGGTCAAAATAGATTCATTTCATTGACTTTTATCCATGAAAATAATGTAATTATTATTAAAACAAAAGAAAGTGACAACGTGTCACTCTCTTATATCTTATAAGTGTAATAGTTTTAATTTATGGAAAAAAGTCATAAAACTATTAAAGTAAGTAGTCACTAGAAATATAATTAAATTTTCTATATCATGTGAAATATTTATAATTTTTAGAGATTAATAGATTATCAATAATGATGACACAATAATGATGTAAAAAATATATTATTAATAGAAATATCAAAAAAATGGATATAAAAATATTAACAGAATTATCATATGAAGTAATTAGAGTGCTCCAAAATTTTTCTAGTTGACTATGGCTTTTTATTAGTTTATTATATATATTTTTAGAAGTAATATTTTGTAAATAATTAATTTAATTTCTAATAAATGAATAGTATCCAAATTGACACTATTGACATTTTATAAACAAAATATTTTATTAAATTATTTAAAAGTAAAAAAAAACAAAAATTACAAATTGATAATTATAAGGTCCAAAATTTCATAAATTATACTATTATGGTCAGTTAACGCCGCATAAGTAAATAATCATTACCATCAAATATGTAGAATTTTATTACCAAAATAAAAAATTTATAAAATAAGTAATTTTCAATTAAAAAGATAAGTTTTAAATTGAATAAATAAGTTGTCCAAAATTTATTGGTTGATGAGATTAAAACCTAATATAATATAATATTTTAATTTGGTACACTTTTTAGGTTTTTGGTTGGGGTTTCATTTTATTATAAATTAATATTTTTTTGAGTTTCCAAAAGTGCCCCTCTCCTCTCATATAAAAGGGCACCTCCTCCCTCTTCTCTTCACTTCTTTTTAAGCCTTCAAGATCATCCAAACAATACCCATATTTATTTTTAATTTCACTATTTAAATTATAGAGGTTTAGTACTTCTCCAAAGACCATCTTTAGTGCCCTAAAAAGAAATTTCACGGAGGCACCTCAAAGAAGAGGTAATATCTTCTACCGATTGTTTCAAATTTATATGTTCTTCTACATGCTATTATTTAGTTATTTAATTATAAAGTAATAATATTAGTATAATTAATATACCTATATGTGATTATAAATATGTGAAATGTAACACCCCATGATTTCATAGTGTGTTATTTCTTCAAAATTATTCAATAACTTGCACTACATGCAACACCGAGTTAAAGCGCACCATGACTTACCAAACTAGCCGTTATGAATAGTAATACCTACTTTTTGAAATTTTATAAATTCTATCTCTCAAAATGTATTTCATTTTTGGATTATGAATATCAAAATTAGCCTAGGGTGAAATTTTGGTACTTTTCGGATAACTTTAATATTTTGATGAAAGGTGAAAATTACTAAATTTTAATTAAAAACAAATTTTTTTAATAAAAATAAATAATTGTGATAAATTATGAATTTTAGTGGTTTTAAAGTATAATTTGAATATATTTTTATCATTTTATCCAATGGTGTTCATTAGAATTAGTTTCACTTTGAAATTGGACCTAAACAATTGTCAATCTTTTGGTATATATTGTTTCTTAAAAATACGCTATTTGTTGTGACAGTGGGAATTAATTACAAAATTAATTAATGAAACTTATATGTTTGGAATTTTTTAAAATAGAAATCATTTTTGAATTCGTAATATCAATTATATCTTAGGGTGAAATTTTGGCATTGTTATGAAAAACTTCAATTTTTGATGAATAGTGAAACTACTAAGTGGTAGTTAAAAAACTGAATTTTTCATAATACATAATTTTTCCACTTATGTGATGGAATTTCTAAAATATGAGAGACACGGTTAACATCTAGAAGTAAAATGTGGTTCAATGAGATGAAAATAATTTTTGGTGAATAGTATCTTTTTTATTTTATTTACCCCGGTTAAAAGTAAATAGGGTAATTAAGGGTAAAAATGATATTAATATTACCCTAACACATTTCCTAATTCTATTTTACAAGTGTATCTCGACCAAAAACAACCTTAGGAATAACATATTATCATTTAGGTCTACTTGTATTAGATTAAGACATTTATTATTATTTAATTCAAAGAAAAGTTTAAAGAGTTAAAATCAAATTTCATTTACTAAAACATTTTTAATATAGGGTTATACATTAGATAAATTCTATTGTAAATATTCATTATAAAGATAAAAATATTTCATAAATAATTATATTTTATTTATAATTTTTATACATTAAATAATTTAATTTATTTATGACACAATGATGATGTAGTAATTACCATAATAGTAAACAATTAAAATAATTGATATTATAAATACCCAAATAAATATAATTTGAGACTTTTAATGAATTACACTAATTTTATAGGATAATATGAAATATTAGTACTTATTTAATTTACTTTTTTTGAAGTAATCATTCTTTTATAAGTTTTAAAAAAATCAACTATTGAATAGTCTCTAAATTGACATAAAAGAGTTTTTAAAACAAATATTATATTATTAATTAATATTAAATTCCTAAAAATCTAAGGGTCGGCCAAGAGACATATATAATGATAGGTGTATCATTAATGTACCACTTGGGGGTCTCTTGTATTTATATAGTATGTTTATTAACTATATAATATAAAAATACAAAGTGACAGGGTAAATGTCAAACTAATTAACTAAGAGATAAAACTAAAAGATAAGGTTAATATAGTAACCCAATCCAGTATAAATTAACTTGGTTGTGTTTTTTTAGACCCATACCCACCTTAAATTTTAAATAATCCACTTTGGAGAAATTAGAAACCGAATATGAATTTATTATAAATTAATATTTCTAGCTTTTCCAAAGGTGCCCCTCACCCCTCTTATAGAAATGCACTACTCCTTCTCATTACTTTACACCTTCAAAGCCTTTTTGTTCAGCCAAACTCTGCCCAAATACTCTCCCAACTTCCCTAACTACAACCTAGAGGTCTTAGTTTGATCAGAAAGCCAACCTAAAGAGCCCTTCTGATCAAATCAAAAGGTAGAACCCGAAGAAGAGGTAATGATTTCACCACCTTTTCAAGTTCTTTTCTTCTTCCACTTCCTCCATCTTTGTTATTACCATTATAAAATAATAACTCCAGTATCTTATATATACTGTGATGTTATTATAAATATGGTACAACCATATTCATTATTCTATCCATCCTTTGAATAACATGTCACAATACGTGCGTACATACGGCTTACCATCTCCACGTCGTGGTGTAATTGTTATTCAATAAATTATTATTTGGATGGGTACAATAATGATGTTTAACTCATGTAAATAATAAATATAAGATGATAATGATTCTGTATATATTTTATACCATCCATTTATATATTATTTTAATATCAAAAGAATGATATTGTTGCTCGTGCGTATGTACGGACTACCGTCTCCATGAACGTGATGAGATTCATTATCCATAGTATCCATTCAAGTATAATTATCATTTGATGATTAATGATAGTATCTAAGGACTTTATATAATTCTGGATATGATTAATATACAACCTATCCATTAAAAACATGGCTCACGTAACAAAACATATAAAAGAAAACGAGTAAGTTAACACCCGAAACAACAATAGTACTAAGATATTATTAACAAAGAAATGTTAAAAGATCATATATGATAACATATTAATGTATATGATTCTTGTATAATTTAATAACAATTATTTCACCATTATACAGGAGGTTAACCTAACCCAACCAAGGAAAAGTACAAGGTAAGGGTTATTTCACAATCTCTTCATTATCTGAGCTTGTTTATACGTAATAATCTACTGGGATCTCTTTATCATCCACATCCATGTTTCTTAAAAATGTATTTCAAAACATTTTTACTATTTAAAAGAATATGGGTTAAAGTCATTTATACCCTTATTTTACTTGTTATAATAGTTTTATAAGGGAATCTTTCCGTCTTTTTCCAAACAAGGTGCTTTTTAACCGTTTCGGCAGAATTAAGGTAAGAATGTTTTTTAACTTATACGGCGGGTGCGGTTATTTTCTGCCGTTATAAAATCGTCGAAGATTCCATTACAAGCTTATAAGAATATTTTCAAATAAAATATTTTATTTTATAAATATATGACTCTTAAATTATTTCAAAAGAGAAAGAGATATTTCTCTGAAAAGAGTTTTGATTTCATCTATGTCAACATCCTTTGATGGATTTTACGCTTATTTGAAGTTGATTTATTATGATACAAAACTTCTATATTGTATTGAAGGTTTTTTTATATGTTTGACTGTGGATGTGCTATTTTTATACCATTCATAGTTTATAGTGAAAGTATTGACATTTCGTATGCTAGTTTTTATACAGATGTTTATGTTATGTTTAAACCTTTTCATATGGGAATGAATTGGACTTAATATGTGACGGGTGGAGCCCGCTATATCTCCTAGATGCATCGGTAGGTCTCATGAGACAAACTAGTGTCTTGGAACAAGGCCTTGAAAAAATCTTATTTGTAGTCTTGGCATGAGGCCTTGGCTATGTGGTTATGATAGTCTGGCATTATGCATTCCATAATTATGAAAGTGGTTATTGATATTGCATGTGATTATTCGATTAGTAGAATATCCATGTGAATAAGTAAATAGCATTATTTCATTTTGTTTTTTCCATATTATGATGAAGTTCATGTTAAAAGGATTTTGTTTTAGTTATACATTTCCTTAAATGTTTATTCTTATTTATGAAAGTTTCTACTATATTGTTATCCTTACTGGGCATTTTAGCTCACCCCTTTTCTATGTTTTATTTTTCCCAAGATGTGAAGAATTAAATTATAAATGACCTACAAGGATATTATGAGGGGATAATAGTGTGGACTATGGAGACAATATGTTGTTGTAGTATTTTTTCACCTTATGATGTAATGTAAAACTTTATGAATATATCTAGTGTTTCCAAGGCTACTAAACCAATCGGTCTTTCGAGATTTGATCTTTCTTGTGATCATGCCAATGTTACGAAGTAATGCACCAACTCTGGGTAACTGGGGTCAGGGCGTTACAGTTGATATCAGAGGAAGTTTAGTACAAACCTTGGAAGCTCGATTTAGATAAACTCTTATTATACCACATAGATTTAAGATGGACTTTGAGGATTAGTATAGAAGAACTTCCTAGAATTTTGGAATTGTAGAGATTTTGTGAGTTTTCTGAGCAATACATCCCTGTATGGATACGAGCAGGTATAGGTGGCTCTGGCACAGATATACCTAGGGGTAAAACCCGAAAACACCGCTTTGAGCTGGACCCGAACGGGAACTAGTGCACGACAACGGTGCTTGTTGTACTCTTGGTTACGACACTCCTAGGGCATATACTTAGGATAATTCTCATTTTCTTTAAAAACCATTATGAAGGGTTTATGAGTATATACTTCCTCAAAGGAGACATTTTTATGATTATGTATTATATATATAAACTATTTAATTTATGTTATGTGTTTTAAAAGTTTGGGATTAGGTATTGTTATTCATAAACTAATCTAGTGTATGGCATTGTTTAGAAATGGCGCCCAGTAGAAGGAATGAGAACTCATGCAATGCACATGATCCAAAGAGAAATAAGGATCATATATTTCATGTTCTTAAGCCAGAATTTATAAGAGAAATAGTCTCCCATGTATTATCATCATATGAAGAAATAATATCATGTTTTGATAAGATAAGTAAAGAGTTTACTGAGTCCTATGGCTTTGAAGGGAAGCAAGATAAGAAAAGGATGGATGAGAGAATGATGGATAAAGGGAAGAGGGAAAAGAAGAATTTTCCCATATGTGATAACTGTGGGAAGAAACACCCTGGAACTTTCCTAAAAGGAATGGGAGGTTGTTATAAGTGTGGAGGAAAATGGCACAAAGTACGTGACTGCAAGGGTAAGAAAATGGTTTCAAATGTACAATGCTTCATTTGCAAGGAGTTTGGACACTACACGAACCTATGTACCAGTCATCAGACTATGCCGAAAATGATGCTATTGGATAATAATCATGCTATGATACTACCACAGATGAAGAGGAATGATTAGAGTTCTTATGTTGATTATGTCAATTGAGTGTTGTATCAACAATGTACTTGATATAATAATTATGGAGTATATAAGGATTGTACTGCAGTACTATTTCATTAAGGACTTGAGATTGTGTGGAACAAAGAAAAGTGACTCAATAGCAGGATAAAGTTTTGGAAAATATATGGTTGAGAGAATGATAAACCATAATATAGTTCTGATACTGAGGTAGTGATTTTGGAATACTACATGATTGATTTAGATAAATTATATTGGATATTCTTGACTACCTTGAAACTGATTAATGATTTGTATATTCCATCATTGATGGGGTTTAAAACATTTTTGGATTGAAGGAGTATGTCTATTATTCTTTAATGAATAAGGGATCATGAATGTAATCAATAAGGTTTTATGGTAATTCAGGATGTTGCAGTGTTTTAAAAGAATACATGATGAAGGTGTTCACATGTTATTACGTGTAAAAAAGGATCTTTAGTGTGTTTACCTTACTTATAAATTTTGGAATGAAGTATTTTGGATAGTTCTAGTTTGGATTATTTTGGATTGCCATAAAAGGACAACCTGGAGGTCGGGCGGCAACCCGTCGCGTCCGGCAAGGCCGCGAGACTTGAACCCACAACCGAAGGGCGACAAGGGTGAATCACCTACCACTAACCCACGTGATGTCCTGGATTAAATAATGTCATTGTTTTAATGGTTCTGCTAGATGAATTATAAATTCATTTTTTAACCCTATACGAATAGGATAAATAGAATATTGTTTTTAAGTTCTATTATCTTTTAGAGTGAAAGATGAGTCTGTGGTAGAAATTAGTTAAAGGATGGAACTCTTCTTGTCAAGAATATATTTTTTCTTCTCTTATTCTACGAAGAAATTACTTCTTATACTTTATTTAAGGAATCCTAAAACCAAAAATGAGTTATCGTAATACCCTATGTTTTGTTGAACCGATGATATTTCAAATCATCATAGATTGATGAATTTAAGGACCTCAATTTTAAACTTGTTTTTGATTGATAACCTCAATCGCTACCTATAAATATTTACGTTTTCCCTCCAATTATATGTCTCTAATTTCCCCCAATGTTCTCCTAATTGAGATCATAATTTGGTGGTGACCCTTTCATTTCTCTTTTCCTCATATTAAGACTAAATTTTAGTAACCCAATTTCCGATGTGGGTTTTCCCACAAAGATATTTTTTATTTTAAACCTTTTATTTTTGAAGAACAACTTGAAATTGCGAGGACGCAATTTATTGAAGGATTGGAGAATGTAACACCCCAATATTTCATAGTGTGTTATTTTTCTTCAAAATAATTCAATAACTTGCACTACACGCAACACCGAGTTAAAGCGAACCATGACTTACCAAACTAGCCGTTATGAATAGTAATACCTACTTTTTGAAATTTTATAAATTCTATCTCTCAAAATGGATTTCATTTTTGGATTCGGAAAATCAAAATTAGCCTAGGGTGAAATTTTGGTACTTTTCGGATAACTTTAATATTTTAATGAATAGTGAAAATTACTAGATTTTATTTAAAAACAACTTTTTTAATAAAAAAAATTAATATTGATAAATTATGAATTTGAGTGGTTTTAAAGTATAAATAGAATATATTTTTACCATTTTATCCAATGGTGTTCATTATAATTAATTTTACTTTGAAATTGGACCTAAACAATTGTCAATCTTTTGGTATATATTGTTTCTTAAAAACACGCTATTTGTTGTGACAGCAGGAATTAATTATAAAATTAATTAATGTAACTTAGATGTTTGGAATTTTTTAAAATAGAAATCATTTTTGAATTCGGAATATCAATTATAGCTTAGGGTGAAATTTTGGCATTGTTTTGAAAAACTTCAATTTTTGATGAATAGTGAAACTACTAAGTGGTAGTTAAAAAACTGAATTTTTCATAAAACATAATTTTACCGCTTCTGTGAATGGAATTTCGAAAATCCAAGAGACACGGTTAATATCAAAAAGTAAAATGTGGTTCAATGAGATGAAAATAATTTTTGGTGAATAGTAACTTTTTTACTTTTGTTTACCACGATTAAAAGTAAATTGGGTAATTAAGGGTAAAAATGATATTAATATTACCCAAAAACATGTCCTAATTCTATTGGAAAAGTGTATCTCGACCAAAAACAACCTTAGGAATAAAATATTATTATTTAGGTCCACTTGGATTAGATTAGGACATTTATTATTATTGAATTCAAAGAAGAGTTAAAAGAGTTAAAATGAAAGTTTATTTACTAAAACATTTTTAATATAGGGTTATACATGAGATAAATTCGATTGTAAATATTAATTAGAAAGATAAAAAGATTTACTACATAATGGTAGTTTATTTATAATTTTTAGACACTAAATAATTTAATTTATTTATGACACAATGATGATGCAGTAATTACCATAATAGTGAAAAATTAAAATAATTGATATTATAAATAACCAAATAAATATAATTTGAGACTTTTAATGAATTAAACTAATTTTATAGGATACTATGAAATATTAGTATTGATTTAATTTACTTATTTGGAGTAATAATTCTATTATGATTTTTACAAAAATCAACTATTGAATAGTCTGAGAATTGACATAAAAGAGTTTTTAAAACAAATATTATATTATTAATTGATATTAAATTCCTAACAATCTAAGGTTTAACCAAGAGACTTATATCATGATAGGTGTATCATTAATGTACCACATGGGGGTCTCTTGGATGTATATAGTAAGTTTATTAACTATATAATATAAAAATACAAAGTGACATGGTAAATGTAAAACTAATTAACTAAGAGTTAAAACTAAAAGATAAGGTTAATATCGCAACCTAAACCTATCTAAATTCTATTGGTTGAGTGTTTTTCGACCCATAACTACCTTAAAATTTAAATAATCCACTTTGGAGCCATTATAAACCGAATATGAATTTATTATTAATTAATATTTCTAGCTTTTCCAAAGGTGCCCCTCACCCCTCTTATAAAAATGCACTCCTCCTTCTCATTACATCACACCTTCAAAGCCTTCTTTTTCGGACAGACTCTGCTCAAATACTCTCCCAACTTCCCTCAATACAACCTAGAGGTCTTAGTTTGATCATAAATCCAACCTAAGGAGCCCTTTTGATCAAATCAAAAGGAAGAACCTGAAGAAGAGGTAATGATTTCACCACCCTTTTTCAAGTTCTTTTCTTCTTCCACTTCTTCTGTCTTTGTTATTACCATTCTAAAATAATAACTCCAGTATCTTATATATACTGTGATGTTATTATAAATATGGTACAAACATATTAAGTATTCTATCCATCCTTTGAATAACATGTCACCATACGTGCATACATACGGCTTACCGTCTCCACATCGTGGTGTAATTGTTATTCAATAAATTATTATTTGGATGGGTATAATAATGATATGTAACTCATGTAAATAATGAATAGAAGATGATAATGATTCTGTATATATGTTATAACAACCATTTATATATTATTTTAATATCAAAATAATGATATTGTCGCTAGTGCGTACGTATGGACTACCATCTCCACGAACACGATGAGATTCATTCTCCATCGTATCCATTCACGTATAATTATCATTTGATGATTAATAACAGTATCTAAAGACTTGATATCATTCTGGATATGATTAATATACAACCTATCCATTTCAAACATGGCTTACGTAACAAAACATATAAAAGAAAACGAGTAAGTTAACACCCGAAACAATGATAGTACTATGATATTATTAACAAAGCAATGTTAAAAGATCATATATGATATCATATTAATGTATATGATTTTTGTATAATTTAATAAAAATTATTTCACCATTATATAGGAGGTTAACCTACCCCATCCAAGGAAAACTACAAGGTAAAGGTTATTTCACAATCTCTTCATTATCAGAGGTTGTTTATACATAATAATCTACTGGTATATCTTTATCATCCACATCCATGTTTCTTAAAAATGTATTTCAAAAAAAATTACTATTTAAAATAATATGGGTTAAAGTCATTTATACCCTTTTTTGACTTTTTATAAGAGTTTTATAAAGTAATCTTTCCGTCGTTTTCCAAACAAGGTGCTTTTTAACCTTTTCGACAGAATTAAGGTAAGAATGTTTTTTTAACTTATACGGCGGGTGCAGTTATTTTCCGCCGTTATAAAATCATCGATGCTTCCCTTACAAGATTATAAGAATATTTTCAAAGAAAATGTTTTATTTTATAA
The DNA here is from genome assembly GCA_963277665.1 of Viscum album. Lineage (NCBI taxonomy): Eukaryota > Viridiplantae > Streptophyta > Magnoliopsida > Santalales > Viscaceae > Viscum > Viscum album. The sequence continues at coordinate 1,622,720,399 of OY728152.1, forward strand.
ATATATGACTCTTAAATGATTTCAAAATATAAAGAGATATTTCTCTAAAAATAGTTTTGATTTCATCTATGTCAACATTCTTTGATGGATTTTACGCTTATTTGAAGTTGATTTATTATGATACAAAACTTCTATATTGTATTGATGGTTTTGTGATATGTTTGAATGTAGATGTGTTATTTTTATACCATTCATAGTTTATGGTTAAAGTATTGACATTTCTTATGCTAGTTTTAATACAGATGTTTATGTTATGTTTAAACCTTTTCATATGGCAATGCATTGGACTTAATATGTGACAGGTGGAGCCTGCTATAGCTCCTCGATGCATCGGTAGGTCTCATGAGACAAACTAGTGTCTTAGCATAAGGCCTTGGAAAAATTTTATTTGTATTCTTGGCATGAGGCCTTGGCTATGTGGTTATGATAGTCTGGCATTATGCATTCCATAATTATGAAAGTGGTTATTGATATTGCATGTGATTATTCGATTAGTAGACTATCCATGTGAATAAGTAAATGGAATTATTTAATTTTATTTTTTCCATAATATGTTTAAGTTCAAGTTTAAAAGGCTTTTGTTTTAGTTATACATTTCCTTAAATGTTTATTCTTATTTATGAAAGTTTATGCTATATTGTTATCATTACTGGGCATTTGAGCTCACCCCTTTTCTATGATTTATTTTACCCAGGATGTGAAGAAGTAAATTATAAATGACCTGCAGGGATATTATGAGGGGATAATAGTGTGGACTATGGAGGCAATATGTTGTTGTAGTAGTTTTTCACCTTATGATGTAATGTAAAACTTTATGAATATATCTAGTGTTTCCAAGGCTACTAAACTAGTCGGTCTTTTGAGATTTGATCTTTCTTTTGATCATGCCAATGTTACGAAGTAATGCACCAAATCTAGGTAACTGGGGTCGGGGCGTTACATGAAAACCCTATTTCACCTTTTATCCATCCTTTGAAAAATGAAATCACCATGCGTACGTACGTACGGCTTACCGTCTCAATGTTGTGGTGTAATCTGTTTTTCAACACCACCATACATGGATGAGTATAATGGTAGAAATAATATCTATATATTATTATTATAAAATGATACTAATTATATCATACTATACACCATTCACATCAATACCATTCAATAAATATGGGAATGATATCATCCCTCATGTGTACGTACGACTTACCGTCTCCACAACGCGATAAGATTCATTCTCCATATCATCCATTCATAAGGGATTATAATATATATATAATAAATAATAATGAAATATATGAAATAATAATTCGATGAGAGATATATATATATTCCATTTACTTACTTCCATTCAATTTAATAAGGAAACGAAAACAATGTTCACGCGTACGTACGACCTACCGTCTCCAGGAATGGTGTATTCCATTCCATTTATAATTCTATTATATATATTTATGTACTAAATACATATGATATATATATCATGTTTTTTATTATTTAAGTAAGTAAAACATAATCTATCAAATATTATTAATAATAATAAGTCAAAACACATATGATAAATGAAATGATTATTACTCAAAATGTTGCTTTAACATGGAATTGACAAAAAAATGGGTAATATAATGTCAATGGTGAATAATATATGATATAATAAATATTATTATGGTTCTGTTACAAGTAAATAATATGTTTAAACCCACTATACAAAAGTTTTGGACACATACAGAAGAAATAGAATCTAAGGTGAAGGATACTTTTTAAACCTCATTTTTATCCGAGATTGGTCAAGAATTTACTGGGGTTATATTTATTTTCCATGTCCATGTATTCTAATTTTTTTTATAAAATGTTTATTATTCTTTCAAATATGTTTAAAATCATTTTTAGCCATTTTTTACTTTTACTACATGGTATGTAAGGAATATTTCTTTTGTTAACCATAAGAGGTACTTTTTTGACTTTTCAAGCCAAAGTATGAGAAGAATGTTTTTGTTTATCTTATATGGATTTAATGAATTTTTACGGTTTCATGACGCCTTATTTACACAAATATTCCTATATATTATTTCATATTTATTTTCAACTAACTTATTTTCTTTTAAAATCGAATTGAATTTTGAGAAAATAGAACAATTTGGAAGAGGAAAGGATATTTTCCTTTAGAACTATGTTCAAGTGTTTAATCAAGACTATATTCCATCTTAGATGACATGGGGTTATGTTTCTATCCCTATTATTAAATTTATTTTATTTTTGTAGTGATGGAATTTTTTTTGATGTCCATTTATCATATACGTATTATGATATGATAAAATTTTATTTAACAATCCCATTTTATTTCATGGGTTATGCTATGATGAATGATTTGTGGTATCATGGAACATGTGATATTGAACTCATTATCAGATGTCTAGGACCTATATCTCCCTCCAATTCATTCAGTAAATATTTATATCTCATGAGATAGACATGAATCTAATGGCTTGTAAATCTGGTTCAATAATTCACGGATGGAACAGAATGTAAACCTTGTTCAGTAATGGACTTTTTACACTATTATGGTCTTGGAAACAATGCCTTGGATACTATGGAAAATATATTATGTGATTAATGATTTTCCACACTTCTATGTATTATTCCAATGCAATTTTATCATGATTAATGTTATTTTGTGATCTATTCCTTACATACTAACAATATCTCTTTCATTACTTAATATTTTGATGTTTAAACTTTATGTTCATGTTTATACGTTCAAATGTATATGGTTTGTTTATTTTCTCCATGTTTACCCTTACTGATCATTTGAGATCACCCTTTTTATGACTTATTTTCTCATAGATATAAAGAAAGTTTTTAGGTAGGAAAACAAAAGGGGAAGACCTTTGTGGAAGATGTATAAGATCTTCCACCATGATTAGAAGATTATGTTCTACGTTTCCAAAGGCACTAAACAAATATGGTTTTTGGGAATATTTTTGTGTCTTGTTTTACATATCCCACAAATGTAATGAAATGTCCATGTATATCAAGATTGGGTCACCATAGTTTGTATCAGAGTGAAGGATTAGTAACCTTTTGGAAACTAAGATGTGAAAAATTTAGTGAGATCCCCAGAGATATTTCTATGGTATGTCTCTGGATGTAACCAAGGTTAAGTATAAATATAGGTTATAGTCTACGAATTATGGTAATGATCATAGATAAGCTAGTATCAAACCAAAGATGTCAGATTTTGAGCGTACCCCCTTGATTATGTTCGTTTCTTAGAATGATTTTTTTCCTCTCAGCATATTATTTTTTTGTTTTAGGAAATTGAGGAAACCAGAAGGAATTGGGTAAGCATTGAATCTGGTAAACAAATTTGTGACACTGAGAAATGAAATTGTGTAATTACTAGAGTGAATGATATTCGGATTATTCTGAATTAGTGTTCACAATGTATTATTAATAAGGTGAATATTAGTGGTATTCTTATGTCATCGAATAAGAGGAAGATGGAATTTCATGCATGTTTCCATGGTGGGGAACATTGACGAAAGAAGATTACGATTCCAAAATATCAAGAAGAATGTAATAATAACCTTGAGTAATATCTCAAATGGAGGGGAAGATTTTATATATGTGGAAAAAGGATCATAGAGTGATGAATTAGAATGGATTTCAATGTCTCATCTGTGAAAAACATGGGCATCATCGAACTCAATGCCTAGACATAAGGATCCATTTCTATGAAAAGGAATGTCTTATTCTAGTTCTACCATTAAAGTAAAAGGGTTGAATTATTTTTGTATTTTAATCCATAAATAATGAATGGTGAATTATTTAAGAGTTATCAGTTTATGTTTTTCGCTAGGGATTTTCAAGAATATGTTGAATAGTTATAATGATAAGAAAAGTGATTTAATGAAAAATTGATATTCCTAAGAAACACATGATTAATGGAAGGATAACCATTAATATGAGCATGATGTTAAGATAATGATATTTTTATAAAGATATGTTGGATGATATAAATTAAGTTGGAACTAATTAATATTTTTTTGAAATGTTGGTTATGTTTTAATAGATGAAGTATACTAATTTTCAAAACATCAGGAATACATCCAAAAAAAATTGGTATAATGAAAAAATGAATGTTCTCAATAAGGGTATATGGTAATTTAGGTGATTACTACTACTCAAGAGAATTCATGATGAAGTCATTCAAATTAATGAAATGTTACCAATAAGATATATATTATGATATGTTGGGGATAAATGATGGTATTCACATGATGGTTATATAAACTTTCTGGTAATTTTATCCATTATACTGTGAGATTGGACCGATGTATTTTGTAAAAGACTAAAGCTTGGAATTGATTATGTTGAAAATAAGATAGTATTGTTTAAGGCTATAAGTTTTTTATATTATTTTTGGAATGTTATAGTAATATTGTTTTGGAAAAAGTAAAAACTGTAGGATGGGTGACAACCCGTCGCGTTGAACAAGGCTGCATGAATATAACCCAGAACCAATGTGTTTCATGACTTTATAACCTACCACTGGCCTACATGAAGTCAATGGTTTGTAGAAGTATGTTTTATCTTATTAATCAGTATTATAGATGAAGTATATATCCATTTTGGAACTATATACTATTAATCTCAACAAAGATGGACTTATGTATGATTAATAACTTTTGGTAACATTTTTTTGGTAGAGACAGATGGAATGCCCAATCATTCGATTACATGATATGATAACTCTTCAAGAATGTAAAATTCAACTTCATTTCATTATATAAAATATGAATTGGAAATATATCAATGCACACACAATGGTGATATTGTACCAAAATCAAGTAAGTATTTATTTTAACGAAAAATTATTAAACATTAGGTAAAGGATCTTAAATAAAATGTTATCCTAGTACCTTATTATATGATGAATCTAATGTTCCCTTAAATTATCACATATTTAAGGCTTTCTGTTTGTAACTTTATCCAAAACATATTCTCTATCACTATCCATCAGAACATGATTATTATATTTTTTATCCATATCCATGTTTTCACCTCCCACCTATGATCACCTATATGGAAATCCAGTGATGAGTTAATTTGGTTAACCATTAGGTTTCTATCATTCCTTTTTTGAAAGGAAGTTTTCGTATTCCTTTTTACGACGTGGTTTCCATAAAAAAATTCAAGTAGAAAACAATTCTAACCCCAATGAATTTTGAGGTATAAATTCATTTTAAGGGGGTAGAATGTAACAACCAAAGATGTTATGATATAGATTCTTTTTAATTTCTTTGAGGTTTTGTGTTGTACACTACACCAATATTAGCTAGCACTATGTGAAAACCCGTATAAACTTGCAGTATACACAACACTATTCTTCGCTTGTGTTGCACACAATTTCAAGTTCATTTGATAGAATTCATTTCAAAAAACACTGAGTATATATTTTATTCAATGTACACATGAACTATGTTTATATTATGTAATAATAAACACAAGTTTAATCTTTCACTACACGCAACACTAGCATAGATTGTGTTACACTGTAGAGAAACCTTCCTCGATAGCTTGCGTGGTACGTAATACTAAGTATCACAAAACAACGATTTATAATTAAAATATTATATAAACAATCCATTATAAATAGTATTAACCAAATTTTTAATTTTATATATAATTATCATTCATCTTACACATTATATGTGAATAAAATTAATTTTTTGGATAAAATATTTATTTTAAAAGAAATGATGTTTTTCCACCTTTTGATGGCACACCCATTTTAAATCTAGTTTTTGACACTTTTATAAGATATATATGAGAATATAATATTTTTCCTTAAAAGTGGGACATGAATATTTACATTGGATAAATTTTTGATATTTTTTAGATAACTTTCATATTTTCATGAATAGTGAAAATATGATTAATTTTAATAGAAAACTAAATTTTTCATCAAAATAATTTATATGGTTAAAATAAATTATTGAATGATTTTAAAGTATAAATGGAATATATTATTCTATATTATCATAATTTAAGTAATATTCATTAATTTTACCTTAAATTCATAGGTAGAATCCTTTCAATATTTTTCAATGTTTTAAACAAAAACCTGTTTCTTTTTCTAGAATAGGATTAATATTAAATTAATTACTACAACTTCTGTGTTTTTAAATTTTAAAAATCAATTCCATATTTGGAATCATTATATATAAATTATTTTAATAAGATACTTTGATTTTTTGGGCATTAGGAATAGTAACTTTGGTAATTATTATTATTACCATGGTTAATGGTAAATCAGATAACTAAATGTAAAACTAATATTATAAAAATATACGAACACTTGAAAAAATTCTATCTGATGAATAAAAGTCAACTAATATTACCTAAGGTTCATAATAGATTAATTTCATTAATTTTTTTTTCTGAAAATGATGTAATTATTATCTAAACCAAAGAAAGGGAGGACATGTCACTCTCTTATATCTTATAAGTGTAATAATATTAATTTAGGGATAAAATTTATAAAACATCAAAATAAAGTAGTCACTAGAGATATAATTAAATTTTCTATATCATGTGAATTTATTTATGATTTATTTATGTTAACTAATTATCATTAATGATGCCACAATAGTGATGAAAAAATTATTTTATTAAATGAAATATCAAATATATGGTTTTACAAATATTTAAAGAAATATTATATGAACTAATTAATGTGCTCGACGAATTTTTTAGGTGAATATGAAATTTTAAGTGTGTATTCAATATTTTTTGTGAATTTTTTTAGGATTTAATTTAATTTCTAATAAATTAATAGTGTCAAAATTGACACTATATACATTTTATAAACATAACATTAAATTAAATTATTTAAAAATCATAAAAATATTTAAAAATTAAAAAGTTAAAATTATAAGTTTCAAAATTTAATTTAGTATCCATTTATGGTAAATTAACACCTCATAAGTAAATATTCATTACCATTAAATATTTATAATTGTATTACCAAAAAAAATTATTAGAAAAACTAAGTGTCAATTAAAAAGATATAGTTTAATTTTACAAAATAAGTTGTGAAAAATTTATTGGTTGATGATATTACAACCCTATCGCATAACATCTTCTAATTTGGGAAAATTTGGAGATTTTTGGTCGGGTTTTATTTTATTATAAATTAATTTTTTTAGAGCTTCCTAAAGGGCCCCTTTACTCTGTTATAAATGGAAACCTCCTCCTTATCCACTTCAATCCATTTTAAGCCTTGAAACTCGTCCAAAACCTACCAATTTCTATTCATAAATTTCCTAGTTACATTGTAGAGGTTCTGGTCTTCTTAAAATACCAAATATATTTCCCATTGATGAAATTTAAAGGAGGCAGGTCAAATAAGAGGTAATATCTTCTACTGATTCTTTCAAATTTATTTCATCTTATACTTACACTTATTTAGTTGTTTCATTATAAATTAATAAAATCTGTATAACTCATATAATGATGTTATTATAAATATAAAACAACCCTACTTCACCTTCGATCCATCCTAAAAAAAACAAAATCACCGTGCATGCGTATGTACGGCTTACCATCTCCACGCCATGGTGTAATCTATTTTTCACCACCACCTTACAAGGATGGGTATAACAGTATAAATAATATCAATATATGATTATTATAATAAGATACTAATTCTAAGTTAATAAAAATTATCCACTAAAATGAAATTCAAAAATTATGGGAATGATATCGTCACTCTTGTATACGTACAACTTATCGTTTCCACGACATGATGAGATTCATTCTCCATGTTTACCATTCAAGAATGATTATAAAGAATATATAATAAATAATTATAAAAAATATTTCATATAAAGATTCTGTATTTATGTATACATATTTTTCATTTACTTATATACATTCAATTTAATAAGAAAACGAAAACAGTGTTCATGCATATGTACGACCTACCATCTCTATAAACGTTGTATTCCATTCCATTGATCGATCTATTATATATATTCATATAATGAATATATATGATATATAAATCATGTTTTACATTCTTTAAGTAATTTAATAATGATATAATTAATCCTATTAATAATAACAAGTACAAACTCGTACGAAAAATGAAACGATTATTACCCAAAATGTTTATTTAACATGTAATTAACAAATGAATGTGAAATATAAAGTTATAAATGAATCATATATGATATCATAAATATTATTATGGTTCTGATACAAATTATTAATATTTTTAAGCCCACTATATCGAATTTTTAGACACATATAGAATAAATCAGACCTATGGAAAGGGATACACTATTTTTTATCTAAGATTTCTTAAGTATTTACTAGGGCTATATTTATCATCCATGTCAATGTTTTATTAAAAAATTCATAAAATTTTTAGTATTATCACATATATACATAGAGTAATTTTTAACCATTTTGGATTTTACTACATGGTATAGAAGGAACCATTCTTTTGTTTACCATACAAGGTACTGTTTTTTACTTTTCCAAGAAAAGAATTGGGAGAATTTTCATGTTTAACTAATACAGCAATGAATGGATTTTTACAGTTTTAGGATGACTTATTTTTATGTATGTTTCACTACATTATTTTAAAATTATTTTCAAATAAATTATTTTATTTTAAAATTTCATGTCATTTCTAAAAAAGAAATCATTTTTGAATAAGGTTATTTACTTCAAGAACTAAGTTCAAGTGTTTTATCAGAACTGTTTTCCATATAAGATGAAATCAGGTTATGTTTATATCCCTATAATTAATTTTATTTTTTTTGGATCTGATGGATTTTTTAATGAAGTATATTTTTCTAATATGGATTATGTTATGAGGACATGATGTTTAAGAATTTCATTTTATATCATGGGTAATGCTATGATAAATGATTTATGTTTTTGTGGAACATGTGGGAATGATTTAATTATGATATGAGTAGGACCTATACATCCCTCCAATGTATTTGGTAACGATTTATATCTCATGAGATAGATATGATTGGAATGGAAAGTAAATCTGGTTCAGTAAAACATGGTCGGAACAACATGTAAACAAGGTTCAGTAATGGACTTTCACTATTGTAAACCAAGGATTTCCCAAGGGTTTAAAACAATTGTGATAGGCTGTCAAACCATTGGTATATGTTAGAACAATTATTTTCCAAACTTTTGGGCGTTAATTCATGGGAATATCCTTATACAAATGGTTATAACGAAACTATTGTCTTAAACTAGTAAAAAGAAATCCAATTCCCCTACGGTTTTGGCCATCCATTACAATACAGTAGTAACAATCGTTTGTAACCATTGATAAATTTAACTGCTTAAAATATAAAAATAGTTTTAACACTATATTTATATAGGTTTACCAATGGTTTTCCAATAAATGTTGTTATATATTATATGTATAACCAATATACCAATAGTTTGTGAACCCTTAGTATAGTGTTTTACCAACAGTTTAGATAAAACCAATGGTATAAAAGATTTATTGAACTTTGTACCAATGGTTTATAAACCATTGGTATATACTACTCCAGGATTACATAACAGAAATCTTCCCTCTTTTCCATAATTACACAGTAGCAGTAGGTTCTTTCCCATGCCTACCCAGAAGAGAATAAAACAGTAAGCCTACACTCTATCGAATTACACATCAACCTACATCACCACCTAATTCCCCTATGCAATATATAGAATTCAACACCAGAAGATACAACAAAGAAAATATACCATAATTATCTAACACCTAAAAATCCATAATTCATAAAAACACTCAACCCCAAGAAACAATGTTTAGAATTCAAAAAAAAAAAACACTCATGGAGATAATATACAAAATGACATTGAATCCAAAACAGAAACACCTAAAAATTTCAAACAGCCTTGGAACTATCTTCCTAGGATTAGGGGATTTATCTCATCCATCCATATCCAATATATGATGGTCAGAGAACTTATTCTATGTGATGTGATATTTATCTAGCATTCTATATTTATATATTTCATGTTGTGGTTATGTGATACTTATCTGTCATTCTATATTTATATATTTCATATTGTGCTTATGTGGGGGGGGGGTATGTCCAAGGGGGTATGGGTGACCAGGGGTGGGGGTGTCCAGGTGGGTGTGGTGGCTGTCCATGGTGGTGGGGGTGTCAAGGGGGGTGGGAGTTGTCTAGAGGGGTGGGGGCTGCCCATGTGGGTAGGTGGGAGGGGTGTACCGGGGGTGGGGGGTTGTCCTTGGGGTGGAGGATGTCCACAAGGGTGGGGGTGCCAAAGGGGTGGGGGTGGATGTCCAGGGGTGGGGGTGTCCAAGGGGGTGGGGGAGTCCAAGGTGGTGTCCAGGGTGTGTGGGGGTTTTCCATGGGGGTGGGGTGTCTAAGGGGTATGGGGGGCAGTCCATGGTGGTGAGGGTGTCCATGGGGGTGTCTAGGGGGTGTGGTGGCTATCCATAGGGGTGATGGTGTATAAGGGGGTGTGGGGGCTATCTAAGGGGGTGGGGGTGTCCATGGGGTGGGAGATGTCCAAGGGGGTCGTGGTGTCTAAGGGGGGTGGGGGTGTCCAGGGGGTGCAGGGCTGCCCAAAGGGGAAGTGGGTGTCTAGGTGGGGGGGGGGGGCAGGTTCAGTGGGGGATGTCGAAGTGGGTCAGGGGTGTCCAGGGGGGTGGTGGTGTCCAACGGGGTAGGTATTTCTAGGGGTGGTGGTTTCCATGGGGTGGGGTGCTCTCCAAGTGGGTACGGGTGTCCAGGGGGAGGGGGTGTCCATGGGGGAGGAGTGTCCAGAGGGGGTTGGGGCTGTCCAGGGGGTGGGGGTTGTCTAAGGGGGTAGGGGTGTCAAGGGGGGGAGGGAGGGGGTGCTATCCCGTGGGAGGGGGGGGGGGGTTGTACAACGGGGTGGGGGTGTCCAGGGGGTGGGGATATCGAAGGGTGTAGGGGGTGTCTAGGGGTGGGGGCTCTTAAAGGGCGTAGTTGTGTCCAGTGGGTGGGGATACTCTTCTTTGGGGGTGTCTAAGGGGGGTATTGGGTTTCTAGTGGTTGGGGTGTCTAGGGTGGGTGTCCAGTGGGGTGGGGGTGTCCAGGGGTGGGGGTGATGTCCATGGGGGTGGGGGTGTCCAGGGGGTGGGGGATGTACGACGGGGAATGGGTGTCCATGGGGTGGGGGGTGACATGGGGGAGGGGGTGTCCAGTGGGGTGGGTGGGTGGGGGGGGCTATTTAGGGGTTAGGGGTTGTCCAATGGGGTCGAGGGTGTCCAGGGGGTTTCCAGGGGTGGGGGATATACAAGGGGGTGGGGGTGTCAAGGGGGCAGGGTCTCTCCAAGGGGGTAGGGGTGTCCATGGGTGGGGGGCTTTCCATCGGGGTGGGGGTGTCCAGGGGGTAGGGGGATGTCCTGGGTGGTGGGGGTGTCAAAGGGTGTGGGTTTCTAGGGGGTGAGGACTGCCCAAGGGGGTGGGGGCTATTCAGGGAGGGGGGATTTCTTAGGGGGTCGGGTTTTTAAGGTGGTGTGGTTGTACAGGGGGTGAGGTGTCCAAGGGGTAGAGGTGTCTAGGGGGTGGGGGTGTCCCAGGGGGCGGGGTGACCAATGGTGTAGAGGGTGTCCATGGGGTGGGGGTATCCAGGGGGTGGGGGCTGTCCAAGGTTGTAGGGGAGTGTCCAGGGGGTGGGGGCAGTCCAAGGGGGTTGGGGTGACCTTGGGGGTGGGGCGTGTCCGGGGGGATCTCTAATAGGGTAGGGGATGTCCGGGGGGGGGGGGTGCTTTCTATAGGGGAGGTGGTGTCCAAGGGGGATGGGGACTATCCAGGGGGTTGTCCAGGTGGGGTGGGGGTTGTCCAAGTAGGTAGGGAGTATCCAGGGGGTGTGTCTAGGGGGTGGGGGATGTCCAAGGGGTTAGGGGGTGTCTGGGTAGGGCATATCCGGGGGGGGGGGGGGGCTGTCTAAGGGGGTAGGGGTGTGTCGGGGGGGGGGGTGTCCACGGGGTTTGGGGGCTATCCAGGTGGTAGGGGGTGTCCAGGGGTGGGGGTGTCCCGGGGGTGGGGGTTGTCCCTGGGGGTAGGGGTGTCCTGGGGGGTGGGGATGGGGTGTTTAGGGGGGTTCTAGGGTTGTCCAAGAGTGTTTGGTGTCTAAGGGGTGGGGGTGTCTAGGGGTGGACAGGGGGGAGGGGGGCTATCCAGGGTGGTAGGGGTGTCCATTGGTTGGGGGGTGTTCATGGGGGAGGGGTTTTACAGGTGGGGGGGGGGGGGGGGCTATCCAAGGGGGTAAGGGTGTCTAGGGTTGTGGGGGTTGTCCAGGTGGTGAGGGACTATCCAAGGGGATAGGGGATGTCCACCAGTGGGGGGTTTTCCATTGGTGTTGGGGTGTCTAGTGGGGTGGGGGTGTCCAGGGGGTCGGGGCTGTCCAAGGGGGTAGGGGTGTCCCAGGGGTGGGGCTGTCGAGGGGGGTGGAGGGAAATCCATGGGGGAGGGGGGGTATCTAGGTGTGGGGGTGTCTAGGGGGTGGGTCTGTCAAAGGGGTTAAGGTGTGTCCATGGGGTGGGGGTGTCTAGGGGAGGTGTTTGACCAAGGGTTGGGGTACCGCGGGGGGATGTCCAAGTGGATAGTGGTGTCTAGGGGGTGGGGGTCTGTCGATGGGTGATGGGGTGTTCTATGGGTGGGGGCTATCTTTGTGGGGGTTGGGGGTTTTCCAAGGGGGTATGGGGCGTCTAGGGGGTGGGGTGTCTAGGGGTTGGGGGACTATTTGAGGGGGTAGGGTTGTCCAGGGTTTGGGTTGTCTCGAGGGGGCTCTCCAAGGGGGTTAGGGGCTCCAGGGTGGAGGGAGGCATTCCATGGGGGTGTGGGTTTGTCCATGTGGGTAAGTGGTGTCCAAGGGGAGGGGGATTGTCCATGTGCGTGGGGGTGTCTAGGGGGTGGGGTTCTATCCATGGGGTGTTTACGAGCATGGGTTCTGGGGCGTGGGGGTTGTGCACACCACCTCCCAACCTACACACACCATCCCCACCTGTACCCCACCCCACCTGGACAACCTCCCCCCTGAATAGCCCACACCACCTCCCCCCTCTGAACCTACTCACCCACTCCCCACCTGCACACCCCTCCCCTACGCCCACCTGAATATCCCCCACCCCCCCTCTAGACATCCACACCAATTCCCAACCTGAAACTTGCACACTCTCCTCCCCACCTGACCCCCCCACCTGGATAGCCCACCCACTGCTCTACCCCACCCCACCTGAACAGTCCCCCACCCCACATGCACATCCCACCCCTCCCAAACTTCAACCTTCACACCCCCTTCCCAACTATACAGCTGATCCCCTCCCAGATGGATAGCCCACGACCTCAATAAAAATCAATTAAAAATAAAATAACAAATATTAATTCAATATGAAATAATTCCATTAAAACACACACCTTAACATGGTTTATATTGAATTAAAACCTTTCACAACATTTCACCTTCATGGATGAGGACCGAAAGTAAAAAATAAAATTCCCATTTCACTAAAATATAATGAAAAATGATAAATAAATGGAGTAAATAGTTATAGCTCAGTTACCACTTACGAATTTTAAGTCGAAGAGGTATCTTATTTATGACAAATAGATCTTCTTCAGGAAGAAGGAGGCTCACAGATAAGGAAAAATGTAGACAAAATATCACTGTAAGGAAAAAATGAAGAATGAATGTGGAAATTTCTTTAGGAAGAAGGAGGGCCGCGCAGAATATTTGGGTTTTTTCTATCCCAACAGTTTTTAAAAACCATTGGGATATAATAGATAAACAAATAGATTTTTAAATCTACTGGAATACCCTTCAACAATTTCACACCTATAACAACGTTTTTATTTAACCATTGGTAAAACCAAATATTAACATACATATACCAATGGTTCTATTGAACTGTTGGTATATTGATCTTATCCCAACTATTTTTTTTTAAAACCAATGGGATATTTATGTTGGTATAGTTGTGGTTTCTATTAGTGTTTGATCACTATGTTGGTCTTGGAAACAATGCCTTGGATACTATGGAAATCATATTTTGTGGTTGATGGTTTTCCATACTTCCATGTTTTATATTCATGCTATTTTATCAAGATTAATGCTCATTTATGATCTATGCCTTTCTTACGACCATGATTTATTTCAGGACTCACGATTTTTATATTTAAACTTTATGTTCATGTTTTACGTACAAATGTATATTGTTTGTTTTTTTCTCCAGGTTTACCCTTACTGAGCATTTAAGCTCATCAATTTATTTTTTCTTTTTCCCAGGATATAAAAAAAATGTTTTAGGTAGGAAAAAAAAGGAATATCTTTATGGGATGTGTTGAAGGTAATTAACCATGATTAGATGAATATGTTATGATTTTTCTATGACACTAAACTAATATGGTTTTTGGGATCCTTCTTGTGTCTCGTATTAAGTATTCTGTAAATGTAATGAAATTTCCATGTCCATCAATCATGGGTATCTACATGAATGCACCAAAAGATATTAAATTTATTTTAAAAGAAAACATCTAAAAAAATATTGGGGTACTGAATTTTTTCCTCTTAAAAAAATTGAACCCCATAGAATTATGTAATATCACCTCAAATAATTTTTTGTGTAGTTTTTAATCATAATTTCTGTTGGTTCCCACATCACCTCTTCTATTTTATGATTTCTTCACTGTACCTTAACCATCCAAGTCATCCGATTCAAAAATAATTGTTCTCTAATATCTAGATCGGTATAGTATCATTAGAGTAATATGAATTAGGACTCCAATAAATTTCATCATAAGTGGGAACATGTTTTGGTTTTGGGACATACTTATTTAACAAATATATATGGAATATTTTGTGCACTATTGAAATTCTAGGTGTCATTGACAAATTATAAACAATATTTCCATTTCATTATGGAATATCATCTTGTCGGATCTAACTAGGGCTTAGATTACCATTCAAAATAAATATTATAACGACCATCCATATAGATACATTCATGAAAATTTGATCTCCCACTTGAAATTCCAAATTATTTTTTCGATTATTTGCATAGATCTTTTTCCTACATTAACCTACTTTTATTTTTATTGGGATAATATTTACCTTTTCCATATTTTACTCATAATGTTATGGGCCTATAAGTTTACTTTGTCTAACCACGTCGTCAAAATATATAGTACAACTTCTCTTTCCATATAATTATTCATATTGTACCATTTGAATAATTGAATGGAAGATATTTTAATACGAAAATTGTACCAAAGGTAAATAATTATCCCATATACATTGAATATAAATTGAGAGAGAATTAATAATGTATTATATTTTTGAATAGTCTATTCAGATTTTCCATCAGTTTAAAGGTGTTAGGAAATGCTCAAATGAAGATCAATATCTAGATCCTTATGAATAAATTTCTAGTATTGTGATGTAAAACAAGGATCTCTATCAGACATAATAGATATAGGTGAACCATTATGTCTTAAAACATCATTAGTATAGAGTCTTTATATGAATTAAAAAGGTAAATATTCAATTATAATAAGAAAATGTGATGATTTTTCAAGACCATCAATAATATCCCTTATCACCTCATTCCTTATGAGAGTCCATGATAGTCCTATGAAAAAGTCCATCACAATATCATCCCATATACATGTAGTTATAGGAATTGGTTTCATGAATCTTCTAGAATGATGTCTCTCAACCTTAACTGGTTCAAAACCATACATATTGACACATAGTCAACAATTTCCCATCTTATATTGTCCCACAGAAAATTTTCCTTCAAATCACTATAAATATTTGTGCTACTAGGGTGTATTGTGAAATTTGAGCTATGAGCGTCATCTAATAATTCCATTTTTAGCTCGGGTATTGAGGGAACAAAAATCCCTTTTCCAAATATTAAAATACCATAATTACATGCAATTTTTACCAATTTCCAATCATTAACTTCTATAGTTTTATATTCCAAGTTCTCATCATCAGTATATAATCTTTTTAATCCTTTATAATAAATATGGTTTGGAAACCATTTGAAAAAAGTTGTGATGCATTAAATTTCTTGATAATTCACATATCTACCATTACTAGATCAATGAAAACATCATTCCTTTTAATTATAATTTACTTTAGAACTCCATGATCCTTCCTGATTAATGAACACACCACCTTATTTTCCAACCCTAGGTGGTAGTTTATTGAAAGATCATACTCCTTGTGCAGATAGATCCATCTCCTTTTCTTCATGTTTTGTTAATTCTATGATAATATATATATCAAACTTCTATGAACTATAAATATCTCAATTATTTCACTATTGAGATAGTTTTTTAATATATTCAAAGCAATAATTACAGCTACTAACTCAAGATCTTGGGAGGTATAGTTATATTCATGAGTTTTTAACTAACTAGATGCATATCCAACAACTCTATTTCGTGATTGTAATTTAAATATTGGAGTACTGAAAAATATTCTATTAAATTCTTCAAGACAGTATTCAAATTCAGTTTTGAATATGAAACTAACCTATTTATGTGTGAGCTTGGTGAATAATTTATCCAATCATGAAAAATTCTGATCAAATTGTTGATAGTAACTAGCTAAACCAATGAATCTACACACCTTGGTTATGCTCACTATTGTAGGAAATTCATGAATTAAATTTGAGTTTACATGATCTACATAGATTCCATAATTGGAGACATTGTGTCTAAGAAATTAAATTTCTTAAATCCAATGTTCACACATGCTAAATTTTCCATATAACTCTTTCCTTATGAGGGCCTCAAGAATGATCTAAATGTAATTATAATGATCATAATAGCTTCTAGAATACACCATGATTTCATAAATGAATAAATAAACAAAATCATTAAGTTATTCCTTGAATACACCAATCATTAGATCTAGAAAAATTGAGGGTGCAATAGTCAATCAAAAAATTATTACTATAAATTCACAATGTCCATACCTAGTCCAAAATGATATATTCGGAATTTATTCCTTCATTACATGAAATTGATTATATCCAAAAAAAATCAATCTTCGAAAATAATTGATCTCCATGATGTTCATAAAATAAATCGTCAATGTGAGCTAGATGATACTTGTTCATTATTATAATAGCATTGATTTTCTTATAATCAATACACAACTTATTGGATCCATATATATTCTTATCAAAATGAATAGTGGATCCCCATGGAGAAACACTAGTGTAAATAAATCCCTTTTTACCAAAATATTTTAATTCTTTCTCCATCTCAACTAATTCCACTATGTTCATTTATTAAGGACTCTTTGATTTTGGTATCACATAAGGGATGAAATTAATAGAAAATTGTACTTCACAATCATGGGGGTATCTATGTAATTAACTTGTAAATACATCAATGTATTTATTTATAATGGGTACATCCTCAATTAAATTATAATATTCTCATACCTATCTATTGATTCCTATTACTACCCATGAATATCATTTTGCAGAGAAACTATTGGTGGATATAGATAGGAATCTATTTATAACGTTTCTGCTTTAAATATATTGTATTCTTCTTATACCTCAAAAATAATAATTTCTATATTATTTAAATAACTTTTTACATAATTTTTTGAAATCCAATCCATACAAAGAATTATATCAATGTATACAAAAGGAATCATGATAGGATTAACAATTAAATCATATTTATGTGGAATAAAGGGGACTTACAGACACATCTATATTGCAATGATACATCCCTTTGGATTTTTGACTAATAACCTATTTATTAAATCAAATGGAAAATATATAATTTTCCTAAAAAACTAATATGATATAAAATATTGAAATGATCAAGAATCAAGTAAAAAAATTATCTATGTTTTAAATGATGATTAAAGTATTTTTCACAACATCATTAGGAATTTCCACCACTATATATATGATTGCATAATTATGGCCCTACTCCCTTATCATTTTCAAGGGATCTTTCCTCAACACATAGGAAAATAAATCTCAAAATTCCCCTTCATTATATAATTGTATCATTGGACATTGGTATCTTTTTTCTTTCCCTTGCAATGACCCATATTTTCCTACACACATCAAACAACATTCGTCCCTAATAGGCATGTTCATTATGAGTATTTCTAAATTTATAGTTGGATGGAAAGTCAACTCTTATCTTATTCCCCATTTACTAATATAATTTTTTATACTGTGGAGGAGGCCTATTCATCTCATGTTTCCCTTTAAAGGCATAAGAAATAGAGAATTATTTCTATGTCTTGATAAAACATGTGACAATATGTTTATATAATAAAGATGTTTTTCATATGAGTTCCCTTAAGTGGAATGGTTTTAATCCCTTAAAGAATAGATAAATATTTCTTTTTTGGGTTATGTATGTAATATATTACATTCCTTTCTATACATGTAAATTTGACTTTTAAATTTAGCAATATTCTCATCCTCATTTTTATTCATATTCATTTATTTTCTCTCCATGTCCACTCACTATTCACGTGGAAAATATTTTTCCTATAATAGTAATTTAATATCTTCCAATTCCATGTTTTCTATTTTATACTTCCTCTTCATGTTTTAGAATCAACGACCACCATTTATCTAAATCTATTGAGATATGATAAATTTCTAGGAAACCCTTATCTCTTTTGTTACTTCCCTAGGTATGAAATATCATCTATAAGGAATTTATACATTGATTAGATAAAAATGGACCTATAGGCCCATGGAATGGTGTTGGTTGTTGTATAATGAAGTGGTATAACGTTTTTTCTCCATGTGTTGGATCGGGAAACTCCATACAGGTAAGGTTATTATTCATAACCAGAGTAATTTGTCTCAATATAGTTATAAGTTTCTAAAAAATGAGCTTAATCTATAACATCATTACATTTCACAGACAGTAAATACATACATGGATTACATGTGTCGATATAGTTTCCATTCCATCCTCTAGAAACAATTTCTAAAAAATGGCATACAAGATATTAGGTTATGAATCTTAATTCATAATTGCTAACTAAAAAATTACTCAACATAAATTGAATATTTATGTATAACTAAACTTAAAATCAAAAACCTGATTTCCTTGAGGACATATTTAATTTTAAATCCTTCATAATTTTCTTATTTAAAATGTAAAATATCTGAATCATATCTCCTTTAAGGTCAAATAAGGTGTATATTGTGCCTCGTTGTCATATACCAGGATACTCTCAGCTATTACAAACAAAACATGCCAGATTTTTTACCCCTTGGTTCATATATACTAGAACCACATCAACATGTATAATATAGACATGGATCTATTTCTAGGGAGACCCAAAAAATATCTACCTTAGCAAAATTATAGAATGTTTTTATATATTTATCCTCAATATCTATCTTAGGGTTTTGTTTCCAAATATATGTTTTCTAAATATAATATCTAATCATTCTAGTAAATTTTCTCTAATACCAAATCTAATGACCCCAACCCAAGTACCCAGAGTAGATTCCTCACATTATTAAATAGGAATATATAAAATATTCAAATACCAGTGGACTAATTAGTTTAGAAGTTTTTGAAGCTATATTACATACATGAACCATATATTACATTCCAAAAAATTATGCAAAATCTAGATTTTTTGAGTACATAATTATTCTCCTAATATAACACTACATATCAGCCATAATACACATCTTTGAATCCAAGAAAAAATAAAACATTATAAATTCATGTGCTTTGATGCTCAGTAAGGGTAAGCATACAATGGATTCTATTTATAATAATAATAATAATCTTTAAAGTAAGGTGTAAAACAAAAAAAAATCCTTTTAAACACAATCCAGAGCATAATATGGAAAAATATTTGGAAAAACATATAATTACATATAAATAATCACAAGAATATTCTAACTATAGAATAATCACCTGAAATGTCATTAAAAAATCTTATAATGATGGAATTCATAATTCAGGAAATCGTAAACATACCATTAAGGCTTCGTCCTAAACATTATACATAATTAGGAATGGCCCTGGCTAGTACCCAAACTAGTTTGTCTCATTATACCAATCGATGAATCAAGGGGTTGTAATGGGACTCACCCATTATAATATATTTACAATTAATTACTCATATGAAAATGGTGAAACATAAACAACAAAAACATTATTATTGAGAAACTATCCTACAAAATGTAAATATTTCGACCATAAACCATGATTAATATCAAAATATCTCATCCACATTCATTTTGATCATAAATACATCAATAAAATATGGTATATGGTGTCATAAAAGTTCAATTAAAATTAAGAATAATATCCAAATAATGATTTATTCATAGATGAAAATATTCTAATGAAATCAATAAAACTTTATTAAGAGAAATAACATGTTTTACTTTGAAATCATTTGTTTAGAAATCTATGAATTTATTAAAAGAAAAAATTTCTTTCAAAAAAACATTGTAAACATTTAAAATATGGTTCAGGATATTAAGGTATCATTATTGTGTAAAAATTGGTCATGCCACACTAGTTAAAAAAACATTCCTCTGTATTTTTTGTCAAAAATGTCAAAAATCACCTCATTTGGAAAACAAAAAAAAGGTTTACTTTCAATACATTTTATAAAAATTTAAACATGGGTGAAAAGTCCATAAAAATTTTAGGTATAATAAAAAAAATATTCTGTAATACATTTTTTGGAATCATGGACATGGATGATAAATTTTCCTTAGTAGATACTTATAAGAAATCCAGAAAAATAACTAAATTGTAACAATAACCCTTATATTAAAATTTCCATAAGTTAAAGTTGATATAAAATCATGTATAATTGTTTAAATAGTTTCATTAATTTTTAAAGAAACCGTATCCATTATTATGATAACATATATGATCATATTGTATCATTTTGTTAATAATATTCCACTTTTACCGTTGTTTTGATTGTTAACTACTTCATATACCTATGCTTTTTTTATCATCTAAGTCATATTTAATATGAATAAGTTATATATATTTCATATAAATAATGATATTACGTTCATAGATATTTTTTTTAATAATTATATACATTTTAATAATCATTATTGAATTCTTATCATGGAAAATGAATCTTATAACAATGTGAAGATGGTAGGACGTACATATGGGCCAACGATAGTATCATTACATTAATGGGAAAAGGTTAATGAATTTTAAGTTATAATAATTATAAAGAATAAATATCCTGTAATAATTATTATTGATATCCATTATATCCCTCATTATACGCATTCAAATAAGGTGGTGATGAAAATGAACTCAACCACAATGTTGGTATGGTAAGCCGTATGTACGCATGAATTGTGGTTTCATTTTTAATAATAATGATAAATCATAGAATATGGTTGTACCATAATACTAATAAAATATTATAATATAGATGATACTTTATTTATTACATTATCATTGAAATAATGAATAAAGAGGATGCAAGAGAAGAAATGAACTTGGATGAGTTGGAAAAAATGATTACCTCTTCTTTCGAGAAATAGATTTTTAACTCTTCGTAAAGGATTTAGGATTGGACTTTTTAGAAGGTTAGGAACTCTAGAACATGAATAATGATATTTTTAGAAGAAATTATCATTGTTTGGTTAAGATATAAGGGTAAAAGTGGTGATAATAAGTGAGGGATTAGTTACCCTTTTATAATTGAGGTGATGAGAACTTTTGGAAACTCTAAAATATTTAATTAATATAAATTAATTTTCATTTAATAATTTATAAAAATTTAGTTATTTAGATGAAAATATGAGTATGGATATATATAATTTTAAAAAAATATTTTCAATACATGTTTTGGTCAAATTTGTACCCTTTCCTTCTTCTATTAACCATTATTAAATCTCTTTAACTCTTAATGTGACATCATGTGTTTTTAAAAGTTTAGGGGTAATATATATACTATAACAAGTCAAACAAACCATAAATGATTAATTTATTAATTTTAGTGCATTATCGTAATTATTTGTATGAAATTAATATTTTTTTTAAAAAATTACAGCTTTTAATAATGTATTTTTTATTTTAAAATATCAATAATGTCAATTTTGAAACAATTCATTTCATTACATTTTAAAAAAAATACCAAGACAGAGGATAACTTATAAAGAAACCATAAAAACATACATAATATGTTTATTTCATCCATAAAATTTTTGTATGATATTAATTATCAAAAAATATATTTATTTTAATAATTTTAATATCATTTAGTTGATATTTTCAAGAATTAAATAAATACCGATTGTGTATAAGCCTTCATGGTAATTATTTATTTCATAGAAATTTAAATTAAATTACAATTATAAATAAATTATATTTCTTGTTTCTATTTATATTTGATTATATTTTCTATATATAACTATATTAGAAATTATATATTTATTATAAATTAGAGTATGACATCTTTAATTTCTCTTTAAGTAAAATATAATAAATGTGATACTTTAATCCAATTGTCTAACAAATGGTATAATATTGTCCCAATAATTCTTGTTGTCAAAACACACTCATCTAGTGAAATTTGGATATGTTTTGGGGTAATTTTTAATATTAATAATATAATTTTAACTATTAATTACTCGATTTATGTTTAAATATGAAAATAAATAAATTAGTGAAGTTACTATTTCTAATTAATGAAAATAAAAGAAACCAAAATAAATAATTTGCAACCATTGATTCCAAATATGGATTCCATTTTTCCATAAATTCTAAACATATGATTTTTAGTAATTAATTTAAAATTAACCTCATTGAGGGAAAGATAATACGATTTTTTAATGTTAAAAGTTCAAAAGATTGAAATGATTTTATATCTAAATTCAATTTGAAATTTATTTCACTGAAATAAAATTTATTAAATGACAAAACATAATCCAATTAAACATTAAATCTACTTAAACATATTATTTAAAATTATACATTATTTTGAAAAATGTTGTTCTCAATTAAAATGCAATATTTTAACACTATTCCTCAACACATAAAACTTATAATAAAAGTATCAAAAAGTAAATAAATGTAATTTATGATAATGATACTTCAATTCATAATTATATTGTTTCAAAAATAATTTATAAAAGTGTATAAAAGTATATTTAAAACATCTGTTCCATAAAAAGGTGGTAAAAATGGATTTAGAAAAATATTTCCATTTGATGCATAAAATTAGATTTGTTCTTATCTTATTACTATAAAATACTTTTGATGAATATTAAATATATTTATTTAATAATTTGGTTTATAATAATCAATTCGTCTATTTTAACAACAATGTTATAACAGTCACCTATAAATAGAGAACAGTGTGTTCGAACTCGGTGTTGAATGCAACACATGTTATTAAATTTATTTAAAAATGAATCATACCATAAAATATTGGGGTGTGACTATTTTTTTGAGTATATCAACAATTTCATTGATCATAAACTAAACTATGATGAGATATAAATTTTTAATCAAACATAGTATGTTTAGGGTTCATTGAATTTTTAAGTGTGGTGTAATCTAAGATAATGGTTTATATTTTATCCTGTAACTTGTTAAAGTTTTATAAGCGAGTTATAAAATATTTGTGACATTTATCAAAAGTGTAATTAATTCAACATGGTAATAAAGGATCAAAAATTAATGTTATACCATTCCACGGAACAATTGGAATTTTTTTAGATGAATTAGCTAAGTATACAAGTGAACTTTACAGTTAATACCAGGTCCCTCCACCATTTATAAAATTTTTGTGTTCTCTCTCATTATTTAACCATTTCTATAGTGAAAATTTAAAGGAAGAAAAAGGTTCTACCTATCATTAATTCCTGATCAAGGTTTTTTATTTCTGCAATAGAATAGACATCATTGAGAACATAAATTTTAAACTCTAGCACTCAGGAATAAAGGATTTATGATCCATGAGTTGTGATGAAAATGTGTACAATCTAAATAATTTATAGATTGGTACATATGATCTACAACTTTCTGATGATGATAGAGTAAAATCAATAATTTCAAAAGAATAGAGTATTGCTTACAGTTTTATTCTAATATATTATATGTGTTTAACTTATATTTCATAAGATCTTTTGAAAAGTCTAGGTAAGTGGTTTATTAGATTTGTTGATTTCAACATGAATTCAAATACAAAATTTTAAATTATGCATTTATTAATACTTCAGTTGTTCTTCATGTTCCTTTATTTTGTATCAGAGTGAATAGGAAATTATTTAAGTGGAAAAATATGAAAATACAGATTAATTTTATTATGATTCATAATGATAGTTTTGATACATACCTAATGCAAATAAATATACATTGATCAGAATTCATTCGATCAAGTTATTGTCTATCGACCACCAATTGTTTTTAAAATATATAGTTATGAAAACAAATATAAATATAAATATTTACATATGATATATATGTAGATATATTTTAGTTTTATATTTTAATGGGGATGGAAAATCATGCATGTAAGATATGGTCAGTCTCTCCATCAAGAATTAGAAAAAAAAATTCAATAATTTTAAAAATATGAATAACATATTATATATATATATATATTGGTGGCCGATATTTGGTGCCCAAAATTGGGATGCTTGTCTTTGACCCATCTCAATTGGGACAGATCAGTCTAGTTTCATGCTGCTTGATCTGTTAATCCCATTATAATCCTGAAATTTATATTTACAGAACTAATTTAGGTCCAAAAGGACCTGAACGATTAGAGGAATATTATAAAAATCAGATTAATTTTTTTAATATTTAGTAATATTATTTTTGGTGTAGAATAAAAATAATTAATTAAATAAAATTATTTTGAATCCATTTATTGCATTAAAAATTCCTTCAAGTTTAATTTTTTAACGTTCAATTTTTCAAATTAAATATAATCGTATGTTTATTAATAGTGATCCATGAACAACCTATTTATTTTGGGTGTATAATTTATTTCATATAATTATTTAACTAATGGTATTAAAATATAATAATTATTTTTATTTTGATGATTTAATAATCCTATGTCCCTCTTTAAATGTATAAGGACATGTGTTTCCCCATTAATGTGATAAAATATAATTTTCACCCCAAGTTCTCCTCACTAGTGTGAGAGTAAACATTTTAACAATTAGAGGAGTTCTTGTAAACATGGTTTGAGTCCATATCTGATGAAAACCAAAAATGTGCAGTGCACGAGAGTTGAATGCGTTGTAATTTTAGTATGGTATTGACTCGTTGAATTCTTATAGGGTCTTAGTTAACCCATTAATCGATTAATGTGTTAAAAAAAGTTAATGGTTCATGATAAGGTCATTATCAATTTATTGTTTATTCATCACGGTTTATTATTTCATCAATGTGTATTTATTACTTTTGGTCACATATTGTAATCATAAACAAGAATGCATAGAAAAAATGAACATGGTTAGTGAATTTTTTTTTAAAAATACGATTAAAATGTGAGTGAATGTTAAATAGAAAATAATTTCATTCAAAATGAAAAATTATGAAATAAATAAAAAACAATATTAAGTCATTAAATTTCTCCAATCACTTGCATTTGGAAACAACTAATTGTTCACGAAGCTCATAATCCAAATTTTAAGGTGTTTCTCACTATCAGAGAGTTATCATGAGATAAGTGTATCAAATTATCGATAGTATGAAGAAATGGAAAATACATTTCTAGAATGTTACAACCTTAGAGGAAATTCATTATATAATACTAGGTAATCCATAGTTAGAGGTGAGATAATAGAAAATATATCACGGAGTATGAAATTAATGTGGTTTTCCATCAACTATATTACCATAGTCTCTTGTTGTAATAGAGATGGTATATATTTGACTATGAAGAGAGTTTTGAGGAACTATTCCACTACTCAAGTGACTGAGTATTCCAAACAAGGTTAATGAGGGCTTTTAGTATTTCCAAAATATAGGATGTCATTTAAAATTAATAATTTTTAAATTTCTATTTTTAATCAAGATAAAATACTTATATATTAAATTTAATTATTGTAGATAAAATAGATACCTCATATAATATAATTTAACTATAATAAATATAGTAAAAAGAGAATATCATAACTGAACATAACTTATTGGAGTGGCATAGGCACTTACTGAAGTCACTACACTAAGAGAGGTATATTTATATGATGTTATCCCCAATTCATAGTAAGCACCCCCGTAAAAAACGAAGGATAATGATTAATATAATATTTTTATAGATAATGAGTTTGATGTTAAATAATTTATGTTTTCATTTATGTATAGTGAATAGTAGAAAAAAATTATGGAAAAATATTATTTCAAAATTCAATTTATCACCAAGAGTTATACCAAGGGGATATTAATAATTAAATATATAGGATATAAAATTAATTTATTTAATGTATTATAGTGTAATGGAATCTTAAATGACCTCATGTACTCAAGACGATTGAGTAGATTGAGAGTCTAGGGACCCTAGCATTTTGTGAGATCTAAGAAGTTGAAACTGATCTTATTCTTTCCTCCTTTCCACATAACATTGCAAGATTCATAATAAATTATTATATAAATATCATGAATAAGTGAACCCTACAATTGTTGCCTTTTTTTTCTAAGAATAAAATGATATAAATAGTTTTGATTATTCATTCTTTATGGTGTCCAAGAGGATTAAATGTCTATATTAAGGGTCAAGGGATAAGTATATGACAATGACACTAATATTGTACAATAAAAACTAAAGATACAAATAGAGTGAAAGGATCATGAGATAATTTTCATTAAATTTGAAATGAAGGGAAACTGAAAAAATAATTACACAGATTGTAATAAGAAACAAGGTTCAATTTTTCATCTTGTATATTTATAATTAAATGAAATATATATATCTATAAGTTGGTTATTTTATATTGTATGTGGCTAACACATTTTAATTCAAATATTGAGACCAATTCATTTCAATATTGTTTTAAAATATGGGGTGGACCTCTGAACGGTAAATTATATGACATTGGAAAAATTTTATGTGGAATGATATTGTCATAAATTCCCTATTGGTATAGTAATTTTAATAAATAAATGTATTTCTGTTCCATAATTACCAAATACATAATCTCAGTGTCATTTTTAAGCCAATATGGTATTTTATTTTAATTTTGGAAATGAATATTTTCACTCTTATATGGATAAGATATTTTATGGCATAGAACATCATAACAATTAATTATATATAATTTATTTAAGAATCCAATTGGGGATATCAATGAAAAATACATTGAGAATGAATCATATCCTACCTGCATATTACACATCAAGATACATTATATAAAAAAGTAGTGTTTATGAAAAAAATTCATGAGCGTTATTTATTCTCTATTGAGTTAAATCACTTGGATTAAAGTCTGTATTGTTTACAATGTATAATGACTAGAGGACATTTAATTTGGAAGGGAAAAAGTACCTGATAAGTATTAGAAGTGGTCAATACTTATGTACAAGGACTATTTCATTAGTGGAATCAGTGGGTTTTCTTATTTCATTACTTTTAATGATGAATGTAGTAGATATCGATATGTCAACATAATGAGGAATATGTAATATTTCTTTATCATGTTTAAGGAATATCAGAATAATTTAGAGAATTAGATTGTTTTATATAATAAGAAACACCACTCAGAACAAGATGAATAATATCATAATGAAGATTTCATTGATCCTTTAAAGGATTTTGGGACAGTTTCCCAACTAAATAATCAATATAGACACCATTTGAATGGTTTCAGTGAATTGTGGAATCATACATCACTTGACATGGAAAGATTAATTATGGGTTATATAAATTCTCCATTACATTTTTCAGGAAATTAACTACTTGGTTTAGCACATATAATAAACCAATGACCAAATAAATGGAAAATGAGATTCCATGTGGGTTATGGTATTGAATGAATCCCAAAAATTCAAACATTCGTGTATGGGGAACCAATGATTTATTTGAAGACTATACCTAATCACTAATTTCAATATCAAAGCAATGATTGAATCATTATAGGTTTTCCTGAGGATTCTAAAGGATATTACTAATATAACCCACTTTATATGAAGGAGGTTATTGAAAGAAAATCTATATTTATAGAAAGGGAAAAGGTTTAGAAAGGAAGTAGTTGGATCAATATTTACATCAATGATTATGATGATCCAAATGCACAAGAATTGGTATACTAATAAAATCCATAAGATTCAGTGGTAGTTGAAAATTTTCTTGAGACGAAAGTTTTGCATATATCAACTAGAGAGTTAAAAAACCAAAGAAATAGGGTTTTATTTTAACAAATCTAGTGAACACATTATTTTATGAGGATAATGGACCTATAATATAAAATGAAGATGTATATAGAAAAGATGTCAATTAAAGGAACGAATCAATACATTATGAGATAGATTCCATACACTAAAATCAAGTTTAGATTGTGGTTGATAATGTATTTTCTATAAAATCTATTTGTTGGAAACCAGTATTCTTAAAAAATATGGACATAGATGGTTATTTATGTACCTATAAAAATATATAAGTATTTATTGGTTTTAAGGAATATCTATGAATATAATATGATGAAACATTTTAAATATTTTTAATGCTAGAATCCATCATAATATTATGTTAAATAACATCCTTATAGATTATGAATTTTGTAAATTGATATAGACACTACATTTAAAAAATTGATGTTGGTTCAAGATGTATATATGATATGACCTAATGGGTTTATTATGTTATAGAGTGAAAACAAAGTGTGTAAGATTGAAAGATCCATTAATGGGTTCAATAAGACACAATGATAAAGTAATTTTTCTTTTGATGAGGCTATACAAAAATTTAGTTTCATTTAGAATGAGATAAATACAAATGTCTATAATATAGTTAAATAGAATGCCGTCATTTTTTTAATATATTATATTTACTACATATCACTAATGGGAAACAGTGTTCAATTATTATAATTAGTAAAGACTTTTTTAATTTATTAAATCTCCATGAAATACTTTGTTGAAGTAGCTTATATTTTAAGGATGAAGATCTATAAAGTTATATAAAAATGGAAACATAAGATAAGTAAAATTAAATATATTAACAATTTACTCAATAGAAAAAATATAATGGAATCCAAGTGGTGATGTTTTTAATGTTTCATGGACGTAATCTATATATGGAAATGTGTCTAGAGGCATTGGAAGAGGTTGAAAGAATGGGTAAAATCCCATATTCTTCAGTAGTTGGATCCATCATGCATATCATGCTTTCTACTAGGTTTAATGTTTCCATTATTTTATGATTAATGAGGTGACATCAAAAAAATATAGGATACATGTATTTGGATATTATAATAAATATCCTTTAGTACATGAGATGTAAAAAGGATACGTTTAATATATGTGAAGGAGATAAGGATCTTATCGTGAGGGGATACACTAATAATATATTCAAAATAGATAATGATGATAGAAAATGTTAGTTAGTTCATGTATCATTATTGAATATCGGTATACTAAGATATAGAAGCTTAAATAAGCCAATGTTTGCTGATTGTAAAGTAGAATCAGATTATATTGCGGCTTCTGATGTAGTTATGTTAGAATCTAGAATATGCATATTTGATTTAAATATTAGTCTAGTTCATATTTGTGTAGAACCTATTAAAATATACAATAATAATAATATGGTAGTGGGGCTTTCCCTGGTCAAACCCGAGGAAAACGAATATACATTTGAAGATTCATATCAAGAGTGATTTTACTCAAAGATATAAGGTAATGGTTAATAGAGTAGTCCAAGTGGATAATTTATAAGAGCCCTTAAATAAATATTTATCTTTGTATAATATTGATACTTTTGTGAGATCTAGTGGGGTGATAATTATTAACATTTTTTCCTAGTGAATGGGGAATTATTGTGGGAGTGAGTTCTGTATAACCAAATCCTATATGTACTTTGATTACCATTACATGTATACAAATTTATATCAATATTTGTGAATTTTATGACTATATTGGTGTAAATAATTTTTTATTTCAATATTTATATGGTAATTTACATACATTACATGTTATATTTAATGGTTATAGTATCTTCCATCTATAATGAGAACTAATAGATATTTTGATAGTGATATATGTTATGTATTATGGATACATCATACTGATTGGAAAAAAAATGTCTTACTATTAGGTGATTGTGGCTCAAAATCACTAAGACTTATTCTAATAATGTTGTTACTTGATGATCATGAGTAAATGAGATCATTTGGAATGACCTGCACAAAGGAACACCAAATGATTCAGGTATCATTAGATGTTCCTCTCAACAAATCCGTGTTTTTCTCTCTTAACTAGATATTAATATCAATTCTTTCCATTTTATTATGCACATTGATTTATGGAAAAAAATACCATGATAATGTTTTTTTGGTGAGGTAGTTACTATTAGGATCATCAATAGTCATTCGACATTGTTCGAATTATCATGATTAAATTTATCACTTCCATGTAGATGAATAGATATCTCATGGGACAAGGTTGACTAGGATGGTAGTTATTTCGCTAAATCCATGTACATAGAACAAGATGGTAAGTCCATCTAGTATGTTCATAAAATATATTAAGAATAAAAAGATGATGAGAAAACATCACGTCATCTATTTTTTAGATATCATATGACAAAGAGAATATATTATAGATAGTGTTTGTATGATGTTGTCATTACTATGAAATTCTTTATCCCTTATGGGTCATGATGAGTAGATAGAATCCTCTATTTTTCTATGTATTGGACTCACTTCTATCATGATAAATACCTATTGGGTCACACACCAATTATTTCTATTAGTTCCACCTGTTCAGATGAATGAAATTTTATAATGAAGAGGGACCCATTTGCAAGGGGGATAAAATATGATTATGGATGAGCATAGGTAAAATAATTCAGTTATGTTATTTATGTTTTGAATAATTGTGATGAATTTAGTTTTAATGGTATTAATAGGTCTGTGATCATAAAAGTAAATATGGGATGATATAAACATTTGAATGAACAATGCATTTCAACACTTCATTAAATTATTAAGGATGGAGTTAATGGTAAATATTTTATTCAGAAACATGTTAATGTGTTATACTTGAGTGATATAGTATTTATAACATTTTTGAAAACATAATTAAGTTATATGTGTGAAAAAGACTCTAAATTAAATTTTAAAACTTTCATGGGAACAAGGTGAAATTTTTTAATGTAGAAAAATAGTATATTAAATATTCTTAACGGTCAGTGCATGTACTTAAAATCTTTAGTTTGGCCTTTTATTAGGAGCACATATTCTTACATCAAGTCTCAGTCTATATGGATTGTATGTCATGGTTCCCATGTAAATTGTTGGAACATCCCATTACTGCCTCTCCAATTAAGGATTCTATTAATATCCCATCTTCTCTAAGAAACTTGTCTCTTTCTGAGCTGCAGGATAACATTTCTTGTTATGATATCATTCCTAGTAACCTTCATATGGAGATTACTAATTATGATTATGTTTATATTGATGTACTGCTTTGGAAACCTTCTCTTAATGGATCTTTTTCCAGCCAGGAGTATTAAGAGCTGTAGTGTGGTGTACCATGTGGAATTCTTTAATGGGTGGAAGTTGTTCACCAACCCTACTTATTCCTCAATGATGACATGTTGATCTAGAAATCTTGGATGCAGTGTCTACCCATTTAATATTCTTTTCAGCGCACATGTCTTAGTATTGCTCCGGTATGTCATATATGCCTTAAGGGTGATGAATTTCTATTGCATATTTTCATTCAGTGCACCTTTTCTTCTCGTTTATGGAATTATTTGCAGGCAACATTTCAATGCTTCCTTAATCTCTACTCTATTGAATCACTGCTCTGCTTGGATATTCATATTGTTTATAGTTAGCAAGTTAAATCTCTTTTTATTGTTTTTACTATCTAAGTCTTCTCTTATATATGGAAGTCTCGAAAAAATATTGTTTTCAACAATGGAAATCCCACTTGTCGGGAAGTTGTTATGTTGATTCATCGAAGTATAAAACTTGCCAAGATGAATCAAATTGGGTAAATGAATAATTATGTATTTGACTTTCTTATCTTAAGGTATATTGGTGTTAGTGGAAAGGAAAGATATACAAAATTAATGAAATACGTTCGGTGGATTCCACCAATTTATGGTTTGCTAAATGTAAATGTAGACAGGGTGGGCTCTGGTGCACTGGGCCTTGCTGGGTGTGGTAGAGTATTCAAGACACATCGGGGCTTCGTTAAAGGTTGTTTCCTCCACTACATTAGGCATTATCATGCGATAGAAGAAGAATTGTGGGAAATTATCAAGGCCATCAGGTACGCATCTCGTTATGGTTGGCGTAGAGTATGGTTAGAGTCGGGCTCGTCTATCACTGTCTAGATGCTCTCTCCAAAAGGGATATTATTGTGGTTAGTTCTAGTTGGTCGTTTGTTTGGCCCAATTACCCTGACAGTTTGGTTAGGAATGATAGTGATGGTGTTCTCCACACATGGATTTGTAATGCTTCCCTTTTGGAGCCGTTTTTTACTCTTTATCCTTTTGTATAATTGTTTTTTGGGAGCACGTTTCTACCCGTCTCTCAGACCATTTGGCTAAAAATAGTATATTAGAAAATTTCAGACATCAGAAAATGTAATTCGAAAATTTATATGAATTTTTAGTTATCCCTCAATCCCTCTCACTTTCTAGAGTGAGAAACCAAAGTAAGAACAATGCTAGATCGATTCAACATTCTCAACAAATTCTATATTCTTTATCTGATCGAATAGACATTGAAATGTACATTGATTTCAAACGATTTCACAGGGGAATCAAATATTGGTGATCTACGATCTATGGTGACTGTGTTTTTGATCTAGAGGATTCATGTCATGGCACATTTTGTCCACAAAAAAATTTTGGTGGTTGAATAAAATCAGTGATTTCTAATGAATAAGGTATTTTTTTTGTTTTTTTATTTTTATCTTCATAAATAAATTCAATTACATACAACCCTTTGATAAATCCAAGAAATGTGGTTTGTCTATTTAAATTTTTTTAACCTGAATCAGAACCCAAATTTTTAAATCATTAATTTTTTAAAAATTCTTCTCCACCCATAGTTCCTTTATAACTAAATATATATATAGTCACCCCTTGAATGGATTATTTAATATAGAAGAATCAAAATAGAAAATGTCCTCATAATTCTTCAAATACATTCTTGAACATGATAAATAATTAATGGCTTTAAGAACAATTCTTATTCTACCAAAAGAATCATTTTATACCTAATAGTACCTATTTCATTATAAATTATATTCCAATATACAGGATTTCATTAATATTTTATCAAATAATAAATATAGTTTTTCATTGGATAAATTTATCAATAATTTCATTTTCTATTCATATATTTCTATTATATTCTCAAGCAAGATTACAATAGAACCTTTACCCTTATTTTCCTCAATAATTATATCACACATATAAAAATATTGACTTTATATTTCAGTATATATTGGATATACTATTATTCAAAACATAGGAATGTGATGCATTAATATTTTTCTTATATTATGCTTGATATTTTTTCTATTAATCTTAAAAATCCTAGTCATAATAAAAATATAATTCATTATAAAATATTCCCCTATTTTATTTTTCAATTAGAAAATAAAAAAAAATTATAGGAACCTGTACAATAATTTTGAAGATATTAAGTAATTAAATAAAAAATTCATATAAATAAATAATTTTTCATTTCCTTTTAATTTAATACTTATAACACCTTCAGAATTTGTATGTCACTATCATTAATCTTTAACTGAATGTGTACATGGATTTAAATACAACCTCTTCACTCAAATACAATTTTGGATCTACTCAAATCAATGTTATGAAACCATTAGATAAATATACATAATATAAAAAAATATTTAGATAATTATTTATTCATGATAATTTAATTTTCACAAATACATTATTCAACACTTAAAAAGAAAATATATATATTCAATTTCACTATTACATAGATATTAGCTAACTATTAGATAGTGACAAATCGCTGTTACATATACAATTCATAACATCACTATAAAAAATTAATTATAAACATGATATCACTATTATAGACCTCTTTGAAAAACCATGAAAAAATTACACTAGATCTGGGTAACACTTAAATGATCTTATTTTTATTATAGTCAGTATATTTCGTACTTGTTATATTCTTCATTCTTAATGTTCTGCAATCATTCCATTAACACATGAATTTCCATTTTTGCAAAATTTTCTGAACACATATGATTTTATATTGATTTAAATAAGTGTAATATATATTAAAACATTATATATTGATAAAAAATAAAATTTTGTAAATAATATATTAATACATGGGTACTGGAAACACAATTTCTAACAAGGTATCTTTATTCTCCTACATTGTTTTTCCCAACATTAATTTATTCTTAATACATTTACATTCTATTCTGTTAACCATTACTATAAATACATGAAAATAAATCATATTAGTATTATTTTCATTGATAAATTTTTATCCTATAATATTTGATAACCTTTTCTCCACTTTATTTTTGTTAACCCCTCATTAATAATAAATTAACAAGGAATAATATTTTATATATTGGTCATATAAATTTCTAGAATACCACTAGTGGATCCCCTTCATGTTACACTCCACATTTTTATGATTATTTATTATCTCCCCCATTTAAAAAATCTCTCACTAATGTGTTAATTTACTCCTTTGATTTCATTCATTTTTTATCACTTTTAAAAGTTATCAAATTTCTAACCTATAAAATATGGTAGATTTATCTATCAAAGATTATCAAAATGATCCACATATCAAAATAAAGAATGAGAGTTTGTTTCCATATAATTCTAATAAAAAATAATGGTTAATGTTAATTGTGACACCATTATATTTTTGATAATAATTATAGTATTAAATCTCTCTATCTATAGAGTTACTATAAGTCACCAAAATGATTTACTCAAATGATAAGTGATAATGGTTTTTATATAACATTATATACAATTCATCAAATGTTTTATATTTTTGACTAATTACAAGGACCTTAATAGGTCATGGTGAGACCATTCCCTCAAATACGACATAAAATGGTCATGAATGAGTCTACCCAAAATTTAGCATAACATTTCTGCATAATAAATATACTAAAGAAATATGCATACAATAGAAGTCCAATGGGTCACCATATAGTCTAGTATATATAGTAAAAAATATAATCGATGTATCAAAACTATATAGAAACCATAGAATAGTTAAAAATTATAATGAGAAATAATAAACACATAAATAAGTTGACTAATTTCCCGATACATATCTAGTGCAATATAAATAAATAATAAATAATAAAATAGCCTGTAGAAAAACACACTATCCTAATCCAAGTTGATAATTGAACCCTATAAAAATCTTTTTACAATAAACTAATACTACACCATGATGATATCTATGATTAAAATTTAATATGATGGACAACTCATGTACACTAAAACTCATGCAATGTACAGAAGGAGGGGGTGAGTCCAATAGGTTAGTAGTATTCCCCCACACTCCTTTATTTATATAGTGATAGTGATCAAGTGGATTAATGTGAAAGTATATGGTGAGTGTAAATAAACTAATTAATAAAGATAAAATATGTATGAATATAGAAAACAATACTAGTGTTCTATCTTGTCTTTAAGACCTAGACACCATAAAAAACCATTCTAGGTCACCAAAACTCAATCCTAGTCCCACCTCCCTCTAATACATAACTTATATACCCTCATATCTCTATGAGGTATACCATGTAATCACTATCATTTCATCTAATGTTTTAATTAATAATAATTACCATATAAATAATGCTTGATAATTATATTCCCACCAAACCCACTCTTTATCTCACAACTCATTATCTAACAAAAACAAACATTATCATTAGAAATGAAAATTTTATCAAAAAGTATTATAGTGGTAAATTTAAGAGAGGCTAAGAATTAATAACAATTATTAAATGAAATTAAAAACCAATGTTATATAGAAGAGGATCCAAAGTAAAAAGTATAAACTAAACTGCAATCCCATGATATAAAATCAGGAAAAATAATAATATGTATGATCAAATGAAATATAATGATCTCTCAAACCTAGATCCATTTTTTCATCAGTATTCACAAATGCTACCCCATGTACTATGGTAAGAGATCCTCGAAGACAAAAATATATATAGCATGTTATTAAAGGGGTTTGCTTATACTTTATGAACTTATAACATCTTAACTATATTGTAATCCCTTAAATCAAAAAGAAAATATTAGAGCATATCATGTTCCCTGAACATAGTCTGATCATGATAAATAATGATGAAGTAAAAAATTCATCTAAAGTAGGTACTGTCGATTCCATTATAACAATCACCAATCTCAACTAAATCCATATGAGACACAATATTAAAACCAGTCACCAATGGGGAATAAAAACACTATGGTAGGAACTTTTAGTAACTGTGATGATCATCTCCCTGCATGGGACCATATAAAATATAATTTATCCACTACTTATATTAATCACATACCCCAATCTAGTCAATGATATCACTACTACATATTAGCCATATCATGTTTTCAAAAGGTCATCCTAAATATCACTATTTATTATAACATCCACTAACAAATAAAACCATTCCTCACAGATCATGTTTTGTGTTTCCATCTCTTATGTGATATAAATTCGACTATAAAGAGAAAAAAAATTTCCTACCACATGAGTATGGTCTGAATAATGAATCTATAGAACCTCAAAAACTATTTTAAAAAATTTTATTCATCTATTTATAAAACACACTGAGGTCAAATCCAATTTGAAAAGGTACCTACCCATAAGGTATTTATTGAAACCACTCACCACCACTCAATAATTTTTTTTCCTTACACCATCTATATGTCATTCTATTTTTTTGTCACAAAACATGCATGATAACCCACAATTATATCTGGAATTCCTTAATGTAGAACATGTTTTTGAGGATACTAAGAGTCTTATATTCTAGAACAACTCATGTAGGTTACTTTGAAATTATTATAACTGGAAGTCTAAATTAATGTCACCCAATATGTCAACTAATTATAACTATTTCATCACACAATGGAGGGATCACATAGTAACCCTATTTTATCGTAATTTAGTAGAATATATGTAAGGAAAATAATAAATAAGAGATAAAATAAGTATACATTATTCTGAAAAGGGTATCACCCACATGAGTTCAGTTAGACTA
The DNA here is from genome assembly GCA_963277665.1 of Viscum album. Lineage (NCBI taxonomy): Eukaryota > Viridiplantae > Streptophyta > Magnoliopsida > Santalales > Viscaceae > Viscum > Viscum album. The sequence goes on from OY728152.1 coordinate 1,622,757,886, forward strand.
AAACATTTATTAAAAAATTTAACTCCTTGTATTTAAGAAAAAATTTAAAATAAAAAAATTACAATTAAATTCCATTTCTACTTTACAAACTATAGAAATATGGACACAGTATTGAAATACCCTTTAGAGTAGACATATAATTTTCCCTGAAAACTCTTCTCAAACACAATTTACATAAATGAAATATAATTTTGAAATTCAGATTAAAATAAAATTTCCTTTAGAAAATATCTTTTTAAAGGTAAAATTGTTTTCATTTTAGAAAACCATGTCCATGTTTAACACATGACTCCATTCAATACACAAAATCAAATAATATTACTCATTCAACAATGATACGACACAAAATTCTGATTAGAAAACCATAAGGTAATTTAATGACTATTGGGAAGATACAATCCGACCCTATTTATAGAGTGATCACATAATATGTAATAAAATCAATGACAATGAAATTAATATTCACAAAAATATAAAAATAACTATTAGTAAAGTCAAAAACCCCAAAATAACCCAAATAATCATTGTGCAGAAGACCCCATATATTATTTTTTCTTTATTTTACAAATTTCAATCTTGTACAAACTACCACCGAGTCAACAATCATATAAATATAAAATATACACAAATTTTATGAACATAAAAACACTTATTAAAATTTCATAATGATGCCAAATAAGACAAGACTCCCCAGGTGATGATCTGGTGACAAAATGAGAATAAATAAGTTTGTTCAACTTCTTAATAAAACATGATTAAACATTAGAAAAATAATGAAATATTAAACTCAATCCAATTTTTAGATGAACTCTAATTCATCAACATCAGATGGAATACTCACTCGACATGATACCACAAACAAAAAACCCCAAAAGTGTAACAATTCAACCTTCTCGTTCCTCTTATACAGATGGAATGGTAAAACATTATTAATTGATTAAATTATTATTGTCTGTAGTATTATATCAAATCCCTAATAGGATTCACTAAAATTGGAGGATAAAATTGATTATGAGCAAATTAAAAGGATGGGTGTATAATTACCTCAAATCAACATACAAAAATTTCTTAGATCAACATATCTAATGGAAGAACAGGGGAGGTAGATGAAGAACTAAAAGGGTGTCTACCTATTACAACCTGAGATATGATGATATAAATCTCAATATATAAATTTTATTTCATTAACATATTTCTTTAGACTCAACATAGAGTTTAAATGAACGAGAATATAATATCATTGTCTAGCCATTGATTAGAAGGTATGAATTGAAACAATGATATTATGAATAATTAATACGCTGGCCATTTAACAAATATATTAATTTGATATAAATTTATTTTTTATGAAAATAAAATCAATTGAATGTAATGTAAATGTTTTTTTCCGGAAAATAGTTTTTATGTCTACAATTAATTTTTATCTTAAAAATTAAATCAATCACTATCAGTGAGAAATTTTAATTAATTTTATTAATTATATATTCAATCAGACATTTAAACATTTATGTTATAATTTTACTTCACATAGTAAAATAATTAATTCAATTTTATTCATGAAAAACATATTCCTAAGAAATGTTATTCATTTTGTTTTACTTTATTACATTAAAATGGATTTGTTCCACATAAAAAATTAAATCATCAAAAATTGAATATATATTTATAATTATGAGGATAAATTTTTTTCATTTAATTCCATTTTAATTTTCCCCATTATTAATAGTAAAGTTGTAAAACATTTTTCACCCCAAAAAGGGTAAAACAGGTAAAACATTGTTAAATCATTGGATAATGATTTAAAATTTCTATAAAATATTTCTTTTAACATTTTTTGGGTTTATTTTGAATATAATCACATAATTTTCTAAAATTGGTAGACATGGGGTCCTTGTTTTTGGTTAATTCATTTATATTATTTTTCAAAAGGGATACATAAAAATGTCACCCTATTAACTTTAATATATCTAATATTTTAAAAAATTGACTAAAATAGGATTTGATTCATAATAAATGATTATTTTTATAAAAATAATTTTTTTTTTTTGGTTATTGATTAATTTCCATAAAGGCTTATGCAATGCAGTGAGAGTATTTATTCAAAGAATATAAAAAATAAATTAATGATTTTAAAAATATTTAATATAATAAAATTTGTGTAACTTAATATGTACTAGGATTTTTTCAAATAAATATAACATATTAGTGATGTTTTAAAAGTTTATATTTGGAATACTTTGTTATGTAGATGACAGGAATATTAATTAAATGAATAGTTTCAAAAATTAAATCAATGATATTTTATAATAAATAATAATTTATTAAAATATTAAAGATTTATAAGAAAAATTAACTTTATCCAATTAAATGAATTTTTTTTTATAATTTCAAAAATGGTCCATTTTTTGGGTTATTTTTATTTATATGGTTAAAGTGTAGACCATCTAGGAGTAGAAATCCATGAAATTGTGGTAATTGTCCAAATATTTGAAAGTGGGTTAAAACAAATAGATATGGGTGAAATCATCACCTAAACACGTCTAATTTTTAATATAAAAACTAATCCCAATCCTATATTATAAATACATTAGTTTAGTTCCACTTTTATATGAAAATTAACTTATATTATTTTAAAACTTCAATTAATTCCATGAGTTCCCCACCTCTCGCTTATAATAGAGAACCAATTTTCTAGTCTTCCTCACACATTTTGAGCAAAATATTTTAGAAAAAATCAACCAAATTACATATATATATATATATATATATATATAACTTAAACAATATCAATATCTTTTTTTGTTTCCAAAATACAATACCTTCAAGGAATAAGGTGTAAGACCAAAGGGTTTTCTCAGTAAATGGTTATAATTGTTACCTGAGTACTTTTTAATTTTTCTTCTTCTTATATATCTTAATAAATATATTATATACATTATAAATAAAAAATTATGTATCTAAAATATACTCAATTGTTGGTATGATTATTTAACACCCATTATGTACACCTTTTCCATCATATGGGAAAAGAAAACGAGCCTAAGCCTACATGTGGAAAACCACCTCCACAAAGAGATGTGTTTTTTTATCACGAATTTATATTGATAGTTATAAATATGTAATTAAATAATATATATGATATATATTATATTAATATGTTTTTTTAATTATTGTTTCTATTAATTTTTTTCTATGCATTAAAAATAGAAACATCACTCGCACATACATATAAACTATTATCTCCATAAAGTAATGTGATTTATTTTTCAACATCATATTATATGAATAGTTATACAAGTATATATAATGATCAAATATTACAGTCATTACATAATGAAAATTATCTCATTGATAGAAAAATTATCAATGTAGATAGATTATGATTTTTGAACAAAAACATGAATGAAAAGTGAAGCATTTATCACCTTGAATAATGATTTTAATAAAGAAATACTAATAAATGGATGATAAAAAGTAATAAGTAAATAATATATGGTGTGATTTATATAAGTATTGTTATATAATATATGTATAATAAATATATTATTATTATATAGGAGGTTCAATTTTTTATATAATAGGATGAAACATGAGGTAATAGATTTATGTTTTAATAATATTTTAATAATGATTCATTATGATTGTGTTTAAATTTAGTAAATTATATCTTAAATATATTTTAAATCCATTGAATTTTCAAAATATGTTCTTATTCATGAATTTTTCATGTAATTTTTCCATTTTTCTCTATGTTCCACATTAAATATTTGGGGAAATGTTTTTTTAGAAAAGGATACATTATTTATTCTTTGGTAGAGAATCATTTTCTTCCATGTCCATTATTATATTAAAAAGTTTTTAAGAATTTTTTAATATTATCATATCATTTTTTAATGTCATATTCATACATGTTTCAATTTTTATTAAACAGTTTCATTTTATTTTTCAGGTCATTTTCCGAATGGGGTGCTTTAGAATTTTTAATGAAAATGTTAATGTAATATTTGTTTTGATGTAATGTCCTTGACAGTGAATCATTAAGGTGTTTTCCAAAAACACAGTTTTATCAAATAGTTCCACCGATATAGTGGCATCCGTAATGGGGGCATCATGATGGTGGCACCAGGCTTGGTCGCACACCAAAATAGTGCCACAACATATAGTGTTCCACCGAACCGGTGAAACCATGATGGTGGCACCATAGCGGTCGAACTGTCACGATCACACACAGAAATGGTGGCACCACATACGGTGTTCCACCAAATTGGTGGCACCGTAACGGTGGCACTTTTGCATTCAGTCCATGATGGTGGAAGCATGATGTTCTCCCACCCTTTTTTACCTTTTCCACCCACAATGTATCTTTTGACATAAAAGTGTTTTAATACCACATTAAAATCTATTTAAATCCCATAAATGATATCTAAAATCCCCAAGAGTCAAGAGACCCTTAACTTACCAACACTATGGATTTCTCATTAATGTCACACAATTTTACCGTACTTTACAGTTTTTCCTAGGTCACAAGTTTTATTCTATTTAAATGAAACACTTTAACTCACAGCTGTTATGGACACCTCTCTAATGAGAATTATTAAATAAAAATTAATTCCATCATTTGTAAACACCCATCCGCATGGAGAATCCATGATCAAAATTTAAAGTAGTTCATGAATTAATATCCCGTAACTCCAAGATCTCACCTATTATCGCATGAGGATTCTTTATTCTTGTTAGATTGTCTCTTTCCTTTAAAATGTGTGTTTGGAGTCCCCCTTCCTGAGTATACTGGTGTGCCTATGCTAGATCTTTTCCTCCCCACTCTTGAAGTTCATGGAGTTCTTCCCCTACAAGTCACACATCCCCAATTCATGTCACATGGAGAACAACTTTGATCAATTATCATCCAAGTAGGAGTTTCCTTACATATGTATTTATTGTGTATCTTGTGGGGTGGGTATGATAATGTTCTTATGGGGATGGATGAAACCAAACATTAAAAAACATAATAAATTGGATTTAAAAAATGAACGGGTGTGTTTGATTATGTTTTTGTACTCTTTTACCTTTGATTATATGTTGTGAATCGTACAGGATTATGTCCACAAAAAATAGGGGCATTTGGTGGTCCTTCCTTGTGCACTAATGAACCCAAGTCTTTTGTGATGATTAAATGGATGTAACCTGGAAATTGGTTAATCACATAAAATTAGTTGATTGAATGGATTTCCATTGATCAAAAATCCTTGGTGATCACATTGGTTAACCAAAAGAAAAGAAAGAACTTAATGAATGGTGTGTTTGACTCTGAAAACTCACTTCCTCTCTCTGGGTAATAGGTGTAGTTGTTCTGCTAGATGCATGTGGGGTGACATGGATGGGGATGGGATACCTTGTTGTGAAGTTGTTGGTTTTTGGATCTGAGGCCGTGTGGGGCTGTATATTGGGGCTTGGTTTGGTTCTAATACATAGAGGGATCTCACATATCCCATTGGTTTTTTTGACTTTACAAGAGAACCGAGTGTGAATACTTAAATTATTGCTTGACTCTTTTTCCTTCCATGGCTTGTGCCTATGTCTGTTAGTTTCATGGTGGTGAATTATTATTTAAATAAGACCACTTGAGTGTTATAACAAGAATGGGTTCAATGGCTAATCATTTTCTAGTAATGAGTTGTGACATGGTTTTGGTTGATGTGCTTTTTACAAATGAATAGTATCAATGGTGTTTGTGTATGGGATGGTTTTGGAACCCCTAGTTTCAGATGAATTCTTGATTACATATATTTATAATTTGGTTCTTATGTTTCTTATTCGTTCCCCACCTAAGTTGAGATCTTTGGGCCAAACACTCCCATTTAATGGTGGAGGGTGTTTTTCCCAACACTCTTATGAGTGGCTGGTTGTCAGCTACTTTTTTTTTCTCCCTTTCCCGAGATTCCCAAGACTCTTTGGGCAGGTTGTGACAGCCTAAGGTCCATTATAGCCCAAGATTCTTCGGGAAGGGTAGTTGTGTTTGTTGGCCCAGGTGTGTGGGGGGAGTTTTTTTCCCAAGTGTCTTCAGGATTAGGCCCATGTGTCTTTAGGCGTAGAGGTTGTTATTGTGGCCTAGGTGTCTGTGGGAGGGGATGTGCGTGGTTGTTGTGGCCCAGGTGTCTCTGGGAAGGATTCATGGTTTTGGTGGCCCAAAAGTTGGCTTTTGGGGTAGTTGTGAGACATCATGAAAATGGAGGGGGAGTTCTGATGCATAGGTTGTCATCAATAATTCATGGGAAAGTGGTTTAGGGTACCTAAACATTGATGTGTTATTACTATTACGTTACATGACTTGTGTTATTTGTGGAGTGATCCTTGGTGAGGTTTGGGTGGATAGTTTCCTTGCTAAGTTCTTTGGTTATCTGCTTCTCTCATGGGGAATTTGAATGCCTCTCCATTAGTGCATGAGAGCTTCTGGTTTTCCTTAGTGAGTATACCTATATACTCACCCTATGTATATAAAACTATTTTCAAGAATCCAGGAGGTCTTTTAGGACCATGTAGGACCGTATTAGTTGAGACGCTGGGACCGTTAGTGTTTCTACATTTATTTTCTTTGGGTACTTCCATTTGGAGTTTTTTATACTTGTAGCTCATTATATTGGGACATGCATATGATAATAGATTGTTTTTTCATTACTTTTACATCCAATTTTAGTGTTTTGGTGATTTACTATCTTATATCGTGATCCTTTTCTTAAAAATGGGGTAATGACTTCCATATCAAATAGTATTCTATAACGTTGGTGTTAGTCACCACTCTGAGGCCAATTGAAGTTGGGAATTAGAGGTCATTGTCACTCTTAAACCGGAAGAATGAATGGTCTGGATGTTTGTTGTCCCTTCCCCCATCTTGGTGAAGGTTGGTCAGATAGAATGGTATAAAAGGTAATTTTTGAGAGATAATATGGAGTCTGGGGTTTGGAATGCTAATGATTGCATGGGATGGTATGGAATCAATGTTAGGAAATATTCGTGAGTGAAATAGGTCAGGGAAGAAGAGCTGGGATGCGGGATTATGGGGCCCCCATGATCCGATGCAAGGACTATTGACCTACCAAATGAGCAAGTGAGAATACAATTATTACAGGGTAGAGACCCTAGGAAATCAACATACATGAAAATTTCTTCTATTATTGTGTGTCTTGCGTATTTTGGAGACTTAAATAAATAAATAAATAAGACTATGAAAAATATAAAAGAAATCTTATAAATTACTCAAGATTAGGAATTCATTGTTTAACTTGCAGTAATGGCACACAGATGATAACAACGAGTAGTGTGGGATATTGAGGCCCCGGAGGCTGATGTGGATGATCCGCAGAGGGCTTATTGAGAGGAGGAGGGAGACCAGTGGAAGATGATTCTTGGTTCCATTCAGTGGTAGACCCTTGGGAAAAACGAGGGCAGCATCCCAAACATGGAGACAGAGACATGGCTCAAAGAGTTAGATAGCTTTCAGCTTGATCCGGGCTCCGAAATAGTACTGTGTTTTTCTTACTCTAAGCAAGATATGGGGAGCAACACGTCAGTGGTTTACTATCTATATTGGGGAGAAGAGGGAAGATGAGGTTTCATGGACTGACTTCGAGAGGTAGTTCCGAGCAGAATTCCTCTCTTCAATGATGAAGGCATAGAAGAGGTAATAGATACTATCAATTAATTAGGGTAGTATGTTACTTAGGGAGCTAGGGATCAAGTTTAAGGATCTCCTTCACTTTTCAACAGACCCCTTTCTAGATGAAGAGTATAGGGCGAGACGTTTAGTGGAGGAACTCTAATAACATCTTTAGTATGTTGTTACTCCTTTCACTCTACTGACATATTTGGATGTTCAAAAGAAGGATGCAGTGGTGGAGAGGATGCACATGATGGGTAGTGTATTTCTAGTGGGGAGACAGTTGGTCTCATGAAATGGGAAGGTCATTAGCAGTAGGCCTCCAACGTTATGGCCTTCCAGGTTTTGACCAGGGGGAGCAGGCCACATTAGTTCTAGTTTTGATAACTTGGTCAATGCCCCTTCTCTGTGGGGCCAAGACCAATATGCTTCATCGATGGAAGTTGTGGGCACCTTCAGAATCAGTTCTTAGACCGAGTTCAGTATAGATGGGGTGGGTAGGTTCATCTCCCACCCCAGCAATGGCAGTTTCATGTTAGGCCCCTTCAGCAGCAAAAAAAGGGACAGTGAGCTCCTACTCCCCTAAGAGAAGATGTTACATTAGGAGGCCGACCTTAGGGTGCTCCTCAGGGACCTCGACCAGGGTGTGGTTTGGGAGGAGTCTAATAGTCGAGGGGAAGAAGAGAATATCTTGGGTATTTTCACGCAGCATAGGTAGCAGTTCCATAGAGGCCATAGGTCGTTCGAGGTATGATCATATTGTTTAGAAATATTGTCTACTCTATGTATGATTAAGGTGCATCACACTCATTTTTCGATTCTAGTCTATCCTATGTTTTGGGTCTAGACACAGAGATTCTTTTTTTCCCAGGTTTTTAGTATTCAAGTCGGAGGTCAAACCAGCTTGTCTCATGTTTTCTTAGTATGTAGACTGATGTTGGGACCACGTCAATCTAGTGGGGACCTTTTTTTCTGAAGATGTATCCATATTATTCCATTCTAGGCATCAACTGGTTTTTCTATATGTGTTATTCTATCGACTTTTTCTGAAGAAAGTTATTGCTTTTAGATATGGGTGGACAACGTGTGGAATTCTTCGGCAATCAGGGTTTCCAGGAAGGTAGCCATCGATTGGGGACCCCTCTATCCTTATTACCTGATATGTAACTTGAGTCAGAAGATTCACAGATGGTGGAAGTCATGGGGATCATCAATGAGTTCATGTACATCTTCTCTATAGAGGTGGTGAATTTACCCCCTTGATGTATATCGAGTTCATGATAGACTTACAACCCGATGAACATCTGATTTTTATGGTTTCCTATCCAATGGTGCCTTCTGAGTTGTAGGTGTTATAGATTCATATTGAAGAACTAATGAAGAATGGTTTTGGTCAACCAAGAAAATAATAATTGGGTGCTCTGGTCATGTTCTCAATGAAGTAAGATGGTGATCTCAGGATATGTATAGACTACCAGAGGATGAACCAAGTAACTTTCAAGAAACGTTACCCCCTCCCAAGGATCGAAATCCTTTTTTATCAATTAAAGGAGGAAGAATTTTTCTCCACGATTGATTTATAGTCAGGATATCACCAGTTGAGGGTGACATCTCGATGATGACCATTAGGATCAAATATGGGAACTTTGAGTTCGTGGTCATGTCGTTCAGCATTACGAACACACCAGCCGTGTTCATGGGGATCATGAACTCTGTCTTATAGGAATATTTGGACCAGTGCATAGTCATGTTTATTAATGACATACTGATTTACCGAAGATCAGATGAGGATAATGATGAGCATATGAGGATGATTTTAGAGGTCCTCCGACCGCACCAGCTATATGGTATGTTGTCCATGTGCAAGTTCTAAACAAGAGAAGTGAACTTCTTTGGACACGTGGGGTCTGAGTAGGGGATAGTAGTGGACCCATCAAAGTATGAGGCATTTGTTCCTTGGGCAGAACCCAAGAACAAGGTATAGGTTTATAGTTTCATGGGTCTAGCGGGATACTACCAGAAATTCGTGCCCAACTTCTCCCGAGTTGCAACACCCTTGACTGTCGTGACCAAGAATATCTCTACTTTTATATGGAGTGATAAGTTCCAGGATGCCTTTAGTTATCTGAAGGGGAAGTAGGTTAGTTCCCCAAAACTGTGGTTTCCATAAGAAGGGGTGATGTTTGAGGTGTTCAGTTATGCTTCAGGCCATGGATTGTGGTGTGTGCTGATGCAACAGCAAGGGTGATAACTTATGGGCATTAGAAGTTATGTCCCTATGAGAGTAAATATTCCACTAACTATCAAGAACTTGAAGCGTTCATGTTTGAACTAATGTTGTGGTGGAATTACCACATTGGGGAGAACATTGTGGTCTTCACAGATTTCAATATCTTTAGATATATATTCTCCCAGTGGGACCTAAACATGCGACCGTGGAGGTGGATAGATTTTCTTCAATACTAAAACGTAAAAATCTCTTACAATAAAGGTATGGGGAATGTAATGGCTGATGGCGCGAGTAGGAAGTTGCTGAATGATGTGGTTCGGGAATCGACAGATGATATGAAGGTGATGTAGGAGTTGGCTACCCTACACCTCGATGTAATGGTGGAGGATGGAAGAGGATATCTATTTTAGATTATAGTACAGTCCTCTCTGCTACAACAGTTGGAGGAGTCTGAGTTGGGGGACATAGTGGCTGAAGTGGTGTGGAATTTTGTTATCCAGGGTGATGCTCTGGGAGGATGGTCAAAAGACAGAAAGAATCAGATTTTGTTTCATGGGATGTTGTTCGACCCAGTGTAAATGTGCATGAGAGTTGTTGGGGAGTTCCAAAAATCACCCATAGCAGTACACCCCTGATTTTACAAGAGGTACTGAGGATTGCGGAGTTAGTTTTGGTGGCTCAGGGTGAAGCAGGCAGTGGCAGCATTTGTGGCAATGTTCCTCATGTGTCAGTAGGTGAAAGCTGAGAAACACATCCCAGGAGGTCTGTTACAACATTTAGATTTCCCCGAGTAGAAATGGGATGGTATCTCGATGGATTTAATCATAGGACTACCTAGAGTTCTAGGATATTGTGATTCTATCCAGATATGGGTGGACTAGCTAATGAAATCATATCACTTTCTGGAAATCAATGAGTCGAATGTGGTGGATGGCTTAGCACAGAGGTATGTGAACGAGGTGGTGCAGTTTCATGGAGTTTTGAGGTCCATAGTCTCAGATCAAGATACTTCGTTTACCTCAGTCGTCTGAAAAGAATGGAAACCTGCTTTTGTCACCTCTTTATGCCTCAACACTACTTTCCATCCCCAAACAGATGGGAAGATAGAGTGGACTATTTAGATGTTTGGGGATATGATACGAGCATGTGTTTTCGACTTTGGGGGATCATGGGTACGACACTTGCATCTGGTATAGTTTTCCTATTAAAATATCTACCACTCTACCATTGGTAGGTCTATATTCTAAGACTTGTATGAGAGGCCATGTATCTCACCTATATGCTAGAAAGAGGTTGGGGAAGCAAGTGTTCTTGGCCCGGAGGTGGTGTAGAGTATGACAGAGATGGATCAGCTTATACGGGAGATGATGGAGGTCTCTAAGGACATGTATAAGTCATATTCCGATCATAAGATGATACCTTTGGAGTTTCATTTGGGGGACCACATGTTCTTGAAGGTTTCACCTCAACGTGAGAATCAGAGGTTCAGTATGGGATGTAAGCTTTCTCCCAGGTTCTATAGACCCTTTAAGGAATTATGGTGGGTCGAAGGAGTGTCTTATCATCTGGAGCTACCACAACCTATACAAAGGGTGCACTTAATCTTCCATGTATCTCAGCAACGTCAGTATGTACGTGATGATTCACATATCCTCGACTAGAGAAATATGGATATTGAGGACGACACGACATTTGTTTAGCAACAAGTGTGGATCAAGGACCAGGACGAGAAGGTGTTTCATTGTCTAGACATTCCCTTTGTTCATCTATTATGGAGGCATGGTGTCATCAAGGAGAATACCTAGGAATGGGATCCAAGATGCGCGCCCAGTACCCAGATTTGTTTTGAGTTTTGTTCTATTTTGATTTTTACTTATTTGTGATGTAGTGCTTCACCTTATTACCTATAAAATGGATTGTTTCCATTGTTCTCTAGAATTTTGTTAAGAGTCTTGACTATGGGTAAGGGAGTACTTGATCCCTAATGAAGATGCATTAATGAGGATGTAGTTAAACCCATGTGGGCGAGTTAGTTCCCCGCAAAGAGGATAATATCTTTAAATGGGGGAAAGGACTCCCTAATCCATATGACTGGAAATTATGACATTTACATGTTTGTTTTGATACATAGGGAAGAGGAGCGGTAGTGTATTCAAAGTTTTTCAGAAGATTGATAAGGGATATGTGATCCTAGTGGTCGAGAAGGTTTACTCCTGAGTGGTATTTTTAGAGGTGGTTGTTCAGACCCATCGTTTTTCTCTGGGTCTAGTTTCAATTATTGAGCGAAAGAATAGTTTGAGAGGTATCTAATGTAATGTACTGGATAGTGAGTCATTAAGGAGTTTTCAAAAAACTATGTTCCATTAAATGGTTCCACCAAAATAGTGACACCAGTCACGATGAAATCATGGTGGTGGCATCAGTCATGGTCACACACCGAAATAGCGTTCCACCGAATCGGTGGCACCATGACGGTGGCTCCGTAGTGGTTGCACCATCATGGTCGCACACTGAAATAGTTTCATTATTTATGATCTTCCACTGATCCAATGCACCGTGACGGTGTCACCGTCATGGTCACACACCAAAACTGTGGAACTGTGATCATGGAACCATTATGGTGTCTCACTAAATAGTGTCTCGCCCAATTGTTTTTTCTAGTTCCTCCCCCATGCAATGTATCTTTTAATGTAAAAGTGCTTTATTACCCATTTAATTTCTATTAAAATCCCCTAAATTATGTCTAAAATCCCCTAAGATTTGTGCGGCCCTTGACTTACCAAAACGTGTGGAATTTTCCTCAGTGTCACACCATTTTCCCGTAATTTCTAGTTCCTCCCATGTTACACATTTTACTTTATTTAACAGAAACCCATTATCCCACAACCATTATAGCCATCTCTCTGATTAGAATTATTAAATGAAAATTAATTCCATCGTGTGTAACCAGCATACCACTTAGAGAAAACATGACCATCCTTTAATATGGTTCAAGAATTCATATCCTATATCTCTGGGATGTGACCTTTTATCGCATGAGGATTATTTACTCTTCATAGTGGGCCTCTTTACATTCCTCTTTGCATTTGGAGTCCCCCTTCTCATGGCCTGGGGTGCACCTGTGTTGGAGTCCTTCCTGCTCACTCCTGGAGTCCCCATAGATCCTCCCTTGCAAGTCGTGCATCCCTAGTTCTTGGCGCATAAATAAAAAAATCGGTCATTGATCATCCAAGTAGGGTTTTCCCTTCATATCTCTTTACTGTGTATCATTCGGGGTGGGTATGACAATATTCCTACTATGATGGATGATACAATACCTAAACAGAGAGTATAAATGGTTTTTAAATAATTATGGGGGTGTGTTTGATGATGTTGTTACACTCTTTTACATTTTCATATATGTTGTGAATTGTATGGGCTAATGTCCACTGAAAATAGTGGTTTATGTTGGTCCTTACTTGTGCACTAACGAACCCTTGACTTCTATGATGATTGAATGGATGAAACATGGAAATTGGTTAATCATGTAAATATAGTTGATAAAATGGATGTATTGTGAACCATAACACTTTTGTGGTCACCCCAGTTTACCAAATAGAAAGAATGAACATAATGAATGGTTTGTTTGAATCTAAAAACACCCTTTCTCTATCTTAGTAATATGTGTGGTTGATCTGCTTGATTCTTCTGGGGTGACATGGATGGTGGTAGGATCCCCTATTGTGTAGCTGTTGGTTTATGGATCAAAGGCCCCGTGGGGCAATATGTTGGGGCCTGGTTTGATCCAGTACTTCAAGGGATCTCACAGATCCCTTTTGATGTTGTGACGTTACAAGAGAAATGGAGGTGAATGCTTAAATTGTTTTTTTGACTATTTTTCCTTCCTTGGAATGTGCCTAAGTTTGTTAGTTACCCAATGGGGAATAATTATTTAAATGTAACCACTTGAATGTTATAACAAGGATGGGTTTAATGGGGAGTTGTTTTATGGGAATGAGTTGTTACATGGTTTTGGTTGTTGTGATTTTTATGAATGAATAATAATGAAGGTGTTTGTATATGGGATTGTTTTGGAACCCCTAGGTTGGGATGAGTGCTTTCTTTCATATATTCACAATTTAGTTCTTATGTTTCTTATTCGAGCCCCAACCTAGGTGAGCACTTCGTGTTGAACACCTCATTGCATGAGAGAGGGTTTTTTCCCCAAAAATCATATGAGTGGATGGCTTTTAACCTTTTTTCTACTCAATTTACATTTTATCCCAAAACTCTTAGGGCATGATATAACCACCTGAGGTCCAATATCACCCATGATTCATTGGGGAGGGTAGTTTTAGTTGTTTTCCGAGGTGTGTACAGGGAGTTGTTTTACCATGTTTTTTTAGGATGAGGCCAAGGGGTTTTCAGGCGTGGCGATAGTTGTTCTGCCCCAGGTGTACTTGGGCGTTGTGGTAGTTTTTTTAGACCAGGTGTCTGTGAGAGGGGATGTGCGTGGTGGTTCAATCCTAGGTTTCTGCAAGAAGGATGCGTGGTTGTTGTGGCCCAAAAAGTTATAGTTTGGCTAGAAGTGAGACTGCAGTGAATATTTTAGGGGAGGTCTGATGTGTACGATGTCTTCAATAACTAGGTTTTAAGTGGTGTGGGGTACCCAAACATTGATATGTTATTTCTAAAACTTTACTTGACTTGAGTTATTTTGGGAGTGTTCTTTAGTGAGGTTTGGGTGGATAGTTTCCTTTCTTGGTGATTTTGTTATCTCTTTTTCTCATGGAGAATTATAATGCCTCCCCACTTGTGAATGAGAGATTTTGTTGTTCGCTACTGAGTGTACCTGTATAGTCAGCCTATGTATATAAAACTATTTTCAGGTTTCCAAGAGGTCAATGGGAACTGTGCAAGACCGTATTAGGTCGAACGTTGGGACCATTAGTGTTGCTGCTTTTATTTTCCTCTGGTACTTCCCTTTGGAGTTTTCTTGTACTTGTAGCACATTATATTGGAACATTCTTATGGGAATGGATTATTTTTTGCATTAATTTTACTGATAGTTTCGGTATTGTTTTATATTTACTATCATATCTCCTGATCCATTAAAAAAATGGGTAATGACTTTCATATCACATAGGCCTTTTAACCCTTGGTGTAAGTCACCATTCCGAGGCCTATTGAAGACGAGACTCAGCGGTCATTATCTCTTTTTCAACTGAATAATGAAGGGTCTGACTATTTGTTGTCCCTTCCCTCATCATAGTAAAGGTGGTTCAGGACATTTGATGAATACAACATGAATAAAATTTACCAACATCATGACCACAAAATGTTTTTAAGCATCCTTTAAAATCCACATTTATTATATTCAATGAAATTGTTTTATTAATATTTTAAACATATTGTTAATTTAAATATTTGATTTAAAAATTAATTATGAATTTTAATTAAGAAGGGTTTAAGTGATATTTATATAGAATTTTCATTTATAATATAATCCTTTAATGTTAATTATGAATTATTGGGAATATGAACCAATAATACCCTCTGTATTTTTTCTCTTGATGGTTTATAATAGTTATGCTAATATTTTTTTGGATCATGTTTACTTTTTAGGGGTTATGCTATCCAGAAATGAAAAATGATTATGAAACTCATTTCAATTCCATGAGTCATGTTATGATGATATAATAATTTTTTTTATGTATTTTTGGAAAACATGTTTATAGTTTTCATTATGTTATTTATGGGAATAGTATTATATATCCCTCTAATGAATTGGGCAAATAATTATATCTCATGAGATAATTATATGAAATGAGTTGATGTGGTCCATGAATTATAAGAAATAGGTAAGAATTACCGATCCACATTGAGAGGGAGGTGAGGATACCTGATCCATTGGGATATGGGAAATAAGTGATGATAATTTATCCATTAAGTTTTAATGGTTTTATTAGTTAACATTAATATATAAAATGATTTCTATGACAAAAATGGTTCCAAATTCTAAGGGGATATTCTTCGGTAAATTCCCATTTTCATTATAAGGATATTGTGAGATTTTAAAATCTACCACTCTCAATTTCATATGATTAGGATATGTGGTTTATCTCAATGTTTTGGATAATTCTACAATAGGACCTCGATAAAGATTATAGGATCAATAATAAATATCATCCTCTGATAGATGATCAAACATAGAGTAACTTGAAAACCAAATATGATATATTAAGATCAGATTCTATGTATTTTAATTGTGGTTGTGATCTTCACCATTCATGGGTTAACATTTCAAACATTAATAACGTTCACCAAATCATTCATATGGTTTCTTATAAATCCCATTATGGTAGGAATAGTAGAAGTACAAAAATATGGGATGATAATAGAGAAATAAATTTGGTGGGAATAGAGCTAGTTAATGATATGAAATATATAGTTAGATCAATTCAGTGATACATAAGGGTAGTTTAAAGAAGATAGAAAAATTATACAAAAAATATATGATCAGATGTAGAATCAAATAGTTTCAAAAGGTATTTCTTAGAATATCGCATTGGAAAATGGTTATGTGATTTGAAATGAAATTCAATACAAGGCCGAAATATATATTTTACTTTGAGATTCTTCATTACATCAGGATTGTATCTAATAATTTGTCACTTCAACTGAATCTCCCTAAATTTCATAATGTGTTCCATTTATCTATCCTATGGAAGTACATTATTGATCTTCTAACTACCTTGAACATAGAGTTTTTATCAATTTTTTATGATCCTTCCCATGATGAACAACAACAAGATGTCTTATATAATAAAGATACAGTGCTACATAATATTACCACTCAGATGATTAATGTTTTCAAGTAGAAATAAAAATTCAAATAAGATACATAGAAACCCAATGATGTGATGCAACATAGATATTATAATTTTTTAATATAATAGTGATTGAATATAAAGGAAGAAAATAATTTTTAATGTTTTATAATGTAACACCCAAAGATCATATGATATAGTTCTCAAGATATAAAATTAATTTTTTGATCTATCCTTAGATAGAACACCTAGTTTAAATAAAAAAGGATATAATATTATTATATAGCCATTAATTTGGTGAGTATAAATAGTAATAACTATATTATAAAAAATCTATGGAGTACAAATTTATTAAATTAATTCATTAGTTATCAATTTATAAAAAATTGAATAAAATAATTTTAAAGTATAATAGATTTTTTTCTAAAGAACTAGTTTTATATGTGCAATGCATATTTGTATTAATAAATTAAATTAAAAAATATTGGTGAATAATTTTAATGGAACTGATATATCATATATTCAATCATATTTGAAAATTTTAGTTATTGTTTTTTCAATGCATGTTAAAACAATAAATATTCATTAATACATAAAATAGATATTTCTAAAAAAATGTTTTTTGTTATGTTTTATGAGAATATTTTAAATTGGATTTGTACAACTTTTTAAAATTTAATCCTTGAAAAATAATTTCATATTTTTAATTTTTAGGGTCAAATTATGCAAATAGTTCCATGTTATATTTTTTCATTATTTAAACGACCTTATTAAAAATTTGTCATCTTGTTAAGGGTTATACATGTAAAATAATGTATAAAATTTGGGATAAGGCTTTGAAATTTCAATATCGCTTTAATTTATCCAATTATATGAGTGAATTTTTTGGAATTATCATCCATTTTTCTAAAATATAGAATTTTTTTCCCTTTTTCTTTGATTATGGAATTTTTATTATATTAATAGAAAAGAAAAAAAATAAAATGTCACTCAATTGAATATAATATTTTTTATCTTATTTTAATAATTATAAAAAGATGTTATGTTTGGTTCAAAATGTATATTTGAAATTTGAATTAATTTTTTTGTTATATTAATTTTAAAAAAAATTGTGATTGAATAATTTTGTTATGTAATTATGATACATCGACACATTATTTATTCAATTAATATAAATATAAAATAAATGATTTTAGAAATATTAGAAGTAGTATAATTTGTGATAATTTTTTTTAATGAACTATATATATAAATATAAAATAATAGTTTGTTTTAAAAGTATATATTTTAAATCTATATTTATCGTGGAGACATTTAGCTATTTGTAATTGAATACTTCCAAAAAAGAAATTAAAGATATTTTAGTATAAAAAAGATTTTATTAAATTATTTCAAAATCATAAATTAATTATATTTAAAATTTTAATGGTATATGGTTGTAAATATCAAACATGGTTAATTTATGGGTCAATATCCATTTTATAGTAACATTAGTAAACATTTACGAGTAAAAATTATTGATATTGTGGAAAATATCAAAAGGATTAACTGGTGGGTAAAAAAAGTGATAAGGGTGAATAAATAACAGAAATATGGGGTAATTTAATATGATTTGGGAACATAGACTAATTGTAATCTTAAATATTAAATACATTAATTTGGATCCACGCTTCCAAGAAAACATTTTTATTTTAATTTAATATTTTAAGTAATTCCATGAATGCACCACCCCTCAATTATAAAATTGAACTTATGTATTATCATCCTCATGCCTATTTAATTGTATATGTTATAAAATTTATACCAAAATAACTTCCATGATTCCTTCACTAGATCCTATATCATTGGGGCTTTGTAGAATACCACCCTTTGAATTCTTAAGGCATATGCCAAAAGTTGTTTGTCCACAAATAAAAATAACTCTTAATCGAATACCTTTAATTTTATATATTATCCTAAGTACTATTAAATTTACTATATATATTGTAAATATTTAATTTATTACAAAAAATATTTTTATTAATTACAATTATAATGTTAAAACCATTATCCATCTTCTTTCAATCATACTGGAAAAGAAAACAACAATTGTGGGTATGTATGAAGTTCCACGTCTAAGAAGCGATGTGTTTATTTTTCCATCACCACTTCAAATTAATGGTTATAATGATATAATAAAAAAGTATATTATATATATGATATTATTATGTTTCTATAATGGTGAATTATTATTTACTTTTATTTATTTCTATCTATAAAAAAATGGAAACACCACTCATATGTAAATATGATCTACCGTCTCCAAAAAGTAATAGAATTCATTTTTCATCATCACATAATATGAATATTTTTAAATTTGTACATAATAATTAAATATGAAACTAATTACATGACTAAAATTGTGGATAATATGTTATATTGATAAAATCAGAAGGATGGAAACTAATAAACAAAACTATGTAGAAATAAAAAAGCAGTTGTCACCTAGAATAACATTTTAAATAAATAACTATTAATATACTGGTAATAAAATGATATAATAAATAATTTATGGTATTATATATATAATTATTCTTATATAATTTATTTATAATAATTCTATACTTATTATATTTTATTTTTGAATTCTATGAAGAAAGATATAAGATGAGTTAAGAGATTTATGTTTCCATCTTATTTTAATCTATTTGTGTGTGATTGAATTTACATTGAAGAAATTATATAATCAATTTTTACAAATCACATCCATTTTATTCTAAAATGGTTATTCAAAAAAATTTCAAGTAATTGTTTTATTCTCCTTTATTTGGCACTTAAAATGGCTGGGAAAATATCCTTGATAAAAACAAAGTTAATTTACTCTTTGAATGAGAATTTATTTCTTCCATGTCTTGGTTTTATTTAAAATGTTTTCAATATTTTTTAAATATTCATTAATAAATAATTAAATTAATTTCATAACCTATTTAACTTTTTATAAAAATATTTCAATGGAATTTTCTTATCATTTTTTGAATGTGGAAAATATTAGTTTTAACCAAAAATGTGAATGAATGATTTTTTATTAACATAATCGACATGAAAAAAAAATCCCACCATCATTAATGATTTATGTTTTGAATCTTACATTTAAATCATAAATGGTTATTTTAAAATAAAACTTCTTCAATATTTTTTTATAAATAGGGAGATTTTAATTTTATGATTTAAAAATGAAATGGTCTTTTACCAGAAGAAATATTGTACTAATTTTTAAAGAAATTTTTATTTAGTTTAACATCCTTTCATAATGATTATGATTTAATATGATTATGATTGAATAATAGCATATATAAATTATTTTTGAATAATTTACTAATATGATGATGATATTTTTATCAAACCCATTTATCTTCCATGGATTATGATTTGCTGAAATGATGAAATTTTTATGAAACTCATTTCCTTATCGATGTTTATATTAATATGGTACGATGAATGTTTTATGATTATTTTGAATAGATATATAAGGTTTTAATTATTTAATAGGTGGGTCCAAAATCATATATCCTTTTAATCCATTAGGTAATGCTTTATATCTCATTAGATAAATATGGGGAAAGAGTTGATTTGTTGATCAACTATGGGAAATAGTTAAGGATTCAAAATACACTATAGAAAAAATGTGCCGATTCCTTATCCATTATGATATGTGAAACATGTATAGATACCTAATACTATAGGATATTCTTGTCTTGATAGTTAACCATGAAACATAAAATGTTTACATTTCCAATGATGGGACCACACATTTATGACATGTTTTTATGCTGATTATTTAAATTCATGAGTTTGTGAATGGTTATTAATGATTTGTTAGTATTATGATTCCTGTCTTCCAAATGATAATTTTTTATTCCAAGACTCATGATTTTGATCAATGATAAATGTTTTATGATATTTTTATCTTTTGATCATGATCAAATATCCTTGTGATTATCTTATGAATCTATATGATCATTGGATGATATCTCAGATGTTTATAATTTCTATGAATATGAGGTCACCCTTTTTTATGTTTCATTTCCCTGAATTATAAAGGGAGTTTTCAAGTATGTCATATCAATAATGGTATAATATGAGAATAATTTTATGAGAGATAACTACAAATGAACTTAAATAATATATTAATGATTATAGTATCAAAAAATAGACCTTTATAGTTTGGGAATGGATCATAATGTTTTCTATCAAATTTTTATATAAAATAATGAACTATTTATATAAAAAATCACGGTCCACCTCACTCTCCCATGTGGACTACCCAAAAAGGTACCTTGAAGGGGGTTCTAAATAGAAAATTTTTATATTTTCCCATTTTTATTATTTTTTAACAAATATGAATGCGTCCACTGGATACTCAATGAACCTGCTTCAACATGATGTTGTGGAACATGAATCCTTATGGAACTATACCATGTTTTCAATGGTTAAACTAGTTTGGAAACTACAATGGTATTTCTAATGAGTAATTGGTGGAATAGAATTTTGTACCTAGTGGAAGTTGATATCACCCATTAACCTATGTTTAATCATTGAACACCCGATTTTTTTCTACATGTTGCACACATATTTATACATATGAATGACACAGACTCACAGACACACAAACACACACACATATATATAAATTCTAAACATGTCTAAAATATATTTACTTTTATCAAAATAAAAAATTTCAAATGTTATCAATAGGTAAATCCTCTAAAATTTAACCTTCATCCTATTACAATAAAAAAAAGTTAACATGGGTCATTATAAAATACGTGAATAATGTTTGTAATCCTTGAGAAACCCAGATATCATAAAATTTCCTAACTAAACCAATCATGGTTATCAATTATTAATTAAATTGTCACATTATATCATAAAAATCCACCCATTATTTGGTTTCATGTCTCCAACACTGCGTAGACTATTTACCAAAAGTTATTCAATTCACACACAAGGAATCATAGTAATTACTATATAATTCCCATCATATAAATGGTTTAGTTTTAAAAAATAATTTACCCATATCATCCTAATAAAATACTAATTAACAAAGAACCTTAGTTATGTCTAATATCCTCATGTTGAGATAATTCATGAACACCCCCACTGGTCCAAACATTTTGGAGGATGAAGTATATCTTTTCTTATGGAACTCATCACTATTGAAACCACTATTAATAACAAATTACATCTAATTTTCCCCCACAATTAGAATATCCCATTAAAACCCATTGGTCAAATTTGAAAATCCACCGATTTCCATATCCTTTTTATATAGACTTACACATTAAACTCATCATAAGATCTTAAGACACATGGGTCTATCACAACAATCGTAGCCCAACATCTATATAGTTTTTTTTTCAAAATAATAAAATCTCACCTGATTAAGAAAATGAAAACCACGTAACCAAGTTATATTTTACAGGTTTCTTATTTTCTGAAAACCCTTTCAAATAATTTTTATCACACTTAAATCACATGATTTATCGTGAAACTATTATTCATCTTTTTGTTTTTCACATAAAAATCAAAAAATGTATATCCTTAACATTCTTTTATTCTATATCTATTTCCATTTAAAAAATATATCAATATCAAACATTAAAACAATTTTCCCAACATCATCAAAAAAAATCTTCAAACTCCCAACCATGTAAGTATTTTTTCTAGAAAAACGAAAATACTATTTTACCGTTATTATGGAATCACACAAGTCCATGTTTCTATAAATACATTTCTCTAAAATAATATTTATTTCAAAAACACTATCCAAGTTCCATTTATACTAAAAACAACATATATATATATATTACATATAAATTATTCCACAAAATGAGTTCTCTTTTTCTAAATAGGTGTATTATAAAAAATCAAACACACCCTAAAACCAATTCTCGATAGAGGGAGAATACGCACAGTTCATAAATTATAATAAAAATGAAACTCAACATGTATATATTAACATATATCCTATTATATTATTTTTAAGATAATATAAAATATATTATTAGTTTCATTCAATTAAAAATGGACCCCATGGAGGAATTATTCCTAAACAATTCCTATAGTCCTTTGTATAATCCTCTAAGAAAAAAAATATCCTTATTACTAAACTAGAAATTTGTCACATCTGTTCCATATAACACCATGAAGTACTTACTATCATGAAATTCCCAATCAACCCTCACTCATCCCATGAGTTTCCACTACCAACTGAGGATATCTGTTAAGAGCAAAAAATAATACTAAATACAAGAAAGTAAAACATTCCCATGGTCTAACACCAAAGTTATAACATCATGTCTCCACCTATAAATAACTCTATTATAAAAAACACCTACTCTTATACCATATATAACACCATATCTAGTTTAAGTGAATCAATAACTGAAATTTTTCGATATATACCCCTAGACATACCCCACTTTATGTTACCTACTTGTGGTGATGACCAATATAAGTCATCAAGTGACTATGATCTAAAGTGAAAAAATATTAGAAAACCCAAACATATTGAATATTTAATATGGCTGATATTAGTAATTGGCATACCCTGAACACATAGAAATAAACCATGGATCTAATAGGGCATCCCAATGTATAGTATATAATGTTAATTTTGTATATGATGAATGGAATATATTGAGAAGTAGTGTAAGAAAATAATATAAAACAAAATTTAATTAACATATAATGATGAATTTCCCTTGGGTTACTTTAATGTAGTATTGTATAATTATATAATATATTACACAATAGTGTCTACCTAACTCACTAACTATTTCCAACTAAATCATCGCTCACCACTATATTACTTATCTCGAGATATGATTCCAAATCCGAGTTGATAGATGTTCTTAAAATGAAAACATAACATTATAAAAGCATCGATAAGAGCCCATTACATAAGAAAAGGTAGGGAAATAAGAACCAAAAAATTTAATGCATAAATATAAAATCTATATAGATTAATATTATATACATAACATTAAGATCCCTACTAGAACCATAATAGTTCAGGGTATTTGGAGACTAGATAAAATAACATATTATTCTTTATAATATCTTATACTTTTATTCTCAATTTTCACCCTTTATGAAAAACATTTCTTAAAATAATTATTTATAACCTAGGGAAACAAAAAATAAGAAATGGTGAGATTATATTATCATTAAGGTTAAACAAGGAAGATATCAATAAATTACTATATGAAGACATTATATAAGCATAAGTGTATGATATCATTACCATAGCCTACAAATTTCATACCAAAACTGTCATAGATCATAAAAATGAGTACTGGAATAAAGCATTATCATTCAAAATTCATGAATAATAATTTTGAAGAATCCTCAAAAATCATTCATAAACTATAAGTTCATATTATAAGAATAAATACACATCATAATATTGTTCATCTAGCATAGGTATAAAAATAATTTCTTATTTTAGGGTTAATAATCATTAAAATAAAACCAAAATGGATCAAGAATTATCAAATATATCCACTATCATAATATAGTAAGGATCACCACATCTTTCCAACATTGTATTATGAATCCAAAATAGTTTCCCATACTGTATTTAAAAAATAAAATTGCATCCCGTTATATTCTCATGGTATATTATGCTTTACCCATTTCATTTGAAGGATATATAATTTTGGGTTTACCCATCACAAAATGAAAACCATAAATATGTGTTTCACAAGATCAAAAATAATGCATCATATCTTTATAACATATCTCTATAATGGAAATGATTTTCATAATGATTTTATTATTTCTTCATAGCATAACCCATAGAAAATAAATGAGTTTCATAAAAATCTTATCATTATAATAATAATAAATCCAGATAAACAAAAAGGATGGAATCATTTAACCATATCCACAGTAAATCATAAATAACATTACATGATTTTATTAGAGATGATAATTACTCTAGTAGAACGCTGTAGTATTTTTTGAGGGAAATAAAATTTTCATTTTGAAATCACAAATTTAAAATATTAAAATTTACAAGATATTATGGAAACTTTTTTCATTAATAAGAACCATGAATAATTTAAATGGAAACTTAAAATAATTTAGTTTTCATTATGGTAGGAACATCTATTAATTTATTATATGCTAAAATAAATATTCCTTTCACATTTTGATAAAAGTTATAATGTTCCTCATTTGGAAAATGACATGAATATATTTTTAATCCACTTTATAAGATGTATAAAAATTATAAAGATGACTTAAA
Organism: Viscum album; assembly: GCA_963277665.1. Taxonomy (NCBI): domain Eukaryota; kingdom Viridiplantae; phylum Streptophyta; class Magnoliopsida; order Santalales; family Viscaceae; genus Viscum; species Viscum album. The sequence goes on from OY728152.1 coordinate 1,622,782,869, forward strand.
GTGTTATATAATGGCGATAATAATATTTGAGATTTTTTTAAGAAAACATAGATTTGAAAAAAAAACCATATAATCTCCAAAAATCACTAATATAGAAGAAAAATCATTCCATTCTTAATATATCAGTTTTTAAATTTACTCATTAGAAACTTAATCATAAAAAATATTGATAGATAATGATAATGTTACATAAATCCCTTACCTAAAGTTCCATAGTATTAAAAATCTATATAAACCAGTTTATAACAAATATAGAATAATTATAAATTTCATTCTGATCAATAATTATATATCAATATCATACCATATATTTTTTAATTATAACATTATTCCATAGGTTTATTGATATATGTTTACTGAAAATTATTATTCCATGTGATAAATACTTCTTTTATTTTTCATGTTTTTGTACAACATTCTCATTCCTTATACATTGATCATGGTTTTATTATCAAAATAATGTTAATAATGACATAAGTATTTTATAAATTCATTATATATATATATATATAATTATTCACCTATAAAATATAGAGTTATAAAAATGAATCACACCATTAATAGAGACCATAAGACATATGAACAAATGAACGTCGTTGTGACTTATCAACAAATGAAACTAAATAATGATAAATAATAATTAAAATTTATTAATTCATTATTATATCATATATATCATATATATATATAGATTCATTTAATGTATCCTCATTAAGATCCATGTAAACTTTAAATGAAATATTAACTAAATCTATAGGTGGATGTGGTAGTCTAGATGTTCACATGAGTGACGTTATCGTTTTACAAAACATGGAAAGGAAGTAAGGTAGATATGACATTATAAGTTGCATAATAATAACAATATATCTATTATCGTATATAAAAATTATACCCAATATATTAACCATCTATTAATTATGATGATGGAAAATGAATTATATCTCTTTGGGGAGGAGGTAGTCCAAACATACGCACAAGAGATAATATCACATCCCATTTTATAGAATAGCTGGTGGATAATCGATATTACATAATAATAATAAAATTTATTTATATTTAGGATACTGAAGTTGTTATTTAATGATGAATACTAATGATTTATAGGAGGTATATGAATAAATAATTTGGAACATATCATGTCAGATGATAACCTCATCTTCAGTATGCCTCATTTATATCCCTTAATAAATCCCTTAATAAATACCCTATGAATTGAATTTTAAGTATAATAATATCAACATTTCATGTATTTTGTGGTTTAAAAGAGTAATGGAATGTTTTTTGATATATATGGTTCATGATGGATTAAATAATGGATATAAGTGGTTTCCCTTTCTAAGGGAAGGAATTGACACGTTCATAATTACATAAAACAATTAAATATAATTAATTTAATCCCCATGTATAATGATTCCAAATAGCTAGTAATTAAAATAAAAATACTATTTAGAAGTATTATAATCATAAAATATAATTTATATGGTTTATATTTGAATTTAGTCACTATAATTTGGTTTAAACCATTGATTATCAAAATTTTAACGTTAGAAGTGGTGATGAGTTTTTTAATATTGAAGGAAAAAAATTCTACTTAAAATGTAATTTTTTTCCTAAATGGAGATATGATTACAATTATGACCATTTTTTTCATATATTTCTGATTTAAATATATTATAAATATTTATAATATTTATAAACTATTATGTTCTAGAAAGTATCATTATTGTCATTTTGACACTATTAATTTAATTTGACATTAAAGGTGTAAATATTGTAATTTAATTAAAAGCATGTTTTGGGTTGATTTTTAGATATTTCTCGTTGGTTTATCACAATTTACCAATAGTACCCTTACTATGGTGACAGTGATTTAAAAAACATTATGATTATAATGAAAAAATAATGGACCAATATAAAAACATTGAACCAAATGATTCCAAATATGGTATCGATTCTTTAATATTTTTTCCAAATAGTCACTAGAATTTAATTTAAAATTAAAATCGAATAAATAAGTAGAAAATCAGTTTTCCTGAAAACTTATTTTCAAAATTATAATGAGTTTTTATTTAAAATTGAAAAAATGTCTTTTCCAGTAATATTAATTTATTTTTTACTAATATAAATGAACTATATTCACTTGTAATACCATTTTAAAAAAATACCTTTTCATCTTTTTGAAATAGAAACAATTTTTTCAAAAACAAATTAGTATTTTTGACTATTCATATATACATCTATCATTATAGAAATTTATCACATAATTACTCTTAGATAATTAAGAATTTATTATTTATAAAATGATGTTAATTTTTCAAATAAATTTTTTAAAATTGTAATTACGTAATTTTATTAATTTTTTAAAAAATAGAATTAAAACCATTTCTGAGAAAAAATAATTTTTGTAAACTATTAATGAAATTACTAAAAATTTGGCACTTATTTACCAATATATATTATTTATCTAATACCTATATAAACATTTATCAAAATTTGTAAGTTACTATTAAATAAAGAAACATAATATCATGGTTATAATTATATACTATATTACAGTTCATTTTGGTTCATGGATTTGTGTATCACAATATGTTAATGAAATCATGTTTATATAAAGAGAAAAATTTTATAAAATCTCATGGTGTTTCATTCCACACCCAATAATATTAATTTCGATCTGAAATTTTTTTCACTCGCATAATAAAAAAATATATTTATATTTCATTACATCATCAGGTTCCCAAGAAACAACCTCTAATTTTTTGTTTCTCCATACAAATTTTATATGATACATGGTTTTTTCATATCAATTTCCCTCTACAATTCAAAATCTCCACTAGTTTTTTATCATATGAGAGATCTTCCTCCCATGATATGACTATTTAGTTTAGTGTTTGTGAAGGATGGTATATGTTCTTACATGATCAAGATATGTGAAGTACGTCATGTTTAACACCCCAGAATTATAAAATAGGAACTTTTTAGTTGATATCATATCAGACACAATACACTGAGCTTAAACAACACAGGAAATATATTTCTATCAATTTAATCTCTTCAATAGATTGTGGAGTAAGAAACCCCATATCTAAAAAAACTATAATATAGTATTTTAGTATATCTTAGTCATTAAATGAGAAGGTATAAATTAAAATAAACATATTTTAAAAATTAATGTTATATAATTGTCATAATTAAAAATAATACTCATTTAAACAAATTAGAAATGTATTCTAAAAATGTATATATTTTTTTCAAAAAGAAGGTTTAGTTATTATTTTCCACATAATATAAAATTAACATTTACCACATTAAGAATTTTTTTTTGAAAAAAATTAACATCATATTTGAAATAGTCATATCAAAATTTATTTAAGGAGAATATTTTAGAATATTTTATAAATATATCATTTTTATGAATAATAAAAATATTCATTTTTATTTAAATCTTCCTTTTCATTTATAAAATCAACAAGGATAATTTGTTTTCATTTTTTTATAATATTTAATGTGACATGCCTTACCAACCCATTACATTATCTATTTTAGGTGTTGGAGGTGTTTCAGAAGATGATTGAGGGGGTTCTATGGTGGTTGGATGTACAACAGAGCTGTGTAGTAAATTTATGTTGTGAAAGTTCCACATAATGTAAATTGGTGTTTCATTGATTTTGTAACGTATGGATATAGAACATTTTTTTTACTGAGGGATAAACTGTGAAATAAAATCTCTTTATGATAGTAATTCATGAAGTTTAGTTAAATAAAGTCTAAGTTAGTGTGATTTTTTATGGATGTTAGAATTTTTAGAAAACCCAAGTATTTCACATTATGAATTGGTTTCATGATGTGAATGTCTTAGGATTTATGTTTTTAAATACATTTTATCAGATGATTTTATTAATTAATCGATAGATTAATTTAATCATGTTTATGGTAAACCCATGAATATTTTTAGGGGTCTTCCAACCCTCCTTCCATTTCCTTGATTCATTAGTTAGGATGTATTCCCATTGGTGACCGGTGGCTATGTTCTTCTCCCTTTTTTAGTGGGATGTATCATGTTTTTATCATAAAGATACACATTTGTGGTGTAGTTTTTTTTGGGGTGTCATTAGAACAACTTTCTTGATAACCCTTGATGTAGTTTATGATGATCCATGGGTTTTATGAGAGTTTTTTCTTTTTTGGCATCTCTTCTTCACACTACAATGCACAATGAATTGGAAGGACTTCATTGAGGTAAATATTCTCTTGTTTCTCACATTATTAGTATCATTTGGGTGGTGTTTTCTCTTATTTATCTATGGGGAAGGTTTTTATAACTTAATTAATGATAAATAATTTGATAAAATATATTTAAGGGGAAATGTGAGTGATTCAAATGAATTTATAGCTTTGTTATTATTTTGATATTGTGCTTGTACATGGTGAATGTCTCGTTGAAAATTATAGATGTTGGGAGAACTTTTAATTCACATTAGTTTTTTTGATATGAAAAACTTATTGAATATTATTGTGATATCACCCTAAAAAATAAATTTTCTTAGCATTTATATTTTTGTAAAAATGGTTTCCAATGGATTTCCAGCTTCTGTGATAACACCCTTAAATAATGATAAATTTGTTAAAATCCACTTTGTTAAATATGAAAATTTATTATTGATGTATTTTGAGATATGGATATTATTGTGGGGTGGTGATATGTCATTTTGACATGGTGTGGCATGATGATGGTTCATTTGGCCATGATTTGTTTGGCGAGGTTATGGTTCATTTAGACATGCATCTGGGGTGGAACGGTGATGACACAATAGACTCGATTTTAAGGAGGATAAGTGATGGTTGTTTGGATGTGACTTTGTCATGGTGATGTGAGGGTTCATTTGTCCATGATTTTTGGCTGATGATGTTCTAGTCTATTTGTCCATTATTTTGTAGAAATAATGTTATGGTTGTCTAGCCATGATTTTGGGAAGGTGAGGTTATGGTTCAATGAGATTGATTTATTATTCTTAATACATGGGTGCATTGGACTAGATGCATGGGTAATGATGGAATAATAATTTAATAATTATTTAAAATATAGGGTTTTTAATGGGATAGAAATAAATAATATACAGATAAACAATGGGCATTATTGTTCAATGTGGTTTTTGATATATAATGAAAGGAATGGATAGATAATGTAATTGGGTGGATATGTGAGATGTGGAATGTGGTTTATGTATTTTAATGCCTTTCGAGGTGGTATTTAATGTGGGGGATATTATGACTTGGTTAGTGTTCAATTATGAACATATAAATTGAGCATGTTTGTGGATATATTTATATACCTGTATAATAATTTGGATTTCTATATGTACCCCTCCAAAATCATGAATTGTGTTAAAAAAAAGTATATATTCACATTGGGGTGTTTTTTCCAATATCATGTTAATGAGGATGGATGTATTTCTACCCTATATTTCATGCTCTATCATCTAGGTGAGTGGATGTGAATATGATGTGATGGTTGGAGCATTGTTAATGAACTAGGTGATGTACCATATGATTTTGGGTGAAATTAGATATGTCCATGTTATGGGGAGAATTACTGTGGGAAATATGAATGGAATAAGGAGTTCTTGATGTTGATGTCCTTCATGTTCATAATATCCTACTATTCTATTTATGGTTGATATGTGATGGCCCATGAGTCACTGAGATAGATAAGATGATATTTTTTATGTATTACAGGCCCTAGGGTCTATGGGATTCATGTTAACGTGCTTGTATAGAAGAGGTATATGTTTTTTTTAGTGACAGGGAAATCTAGGATAGATGATGTTGGGGTGTTATAATAGAAAATCCATGAAAAAGAGGTGTGGAGTACCCTTTCTTGGTCTTATTCTTATTATGATTTTATACATGGATGTCGTTATTTTTTTTAGCATACCTTGGTGAGGTTGGGATGGATAGTTGACTTGTATATGTGATGTTGGTTTGGTTGTTTTCTAAAAGGTGCATTAGTATTCTTATTTCACATATGTATGAGAGACATTGGTTTTCCTAATGAGTATACTTATATGCTCAACCTAAATATAGAAAATTATATTCATGTATCTAAGAGGAAAAGTTGGACCATGTTAGATCTCGATGTTGATGCTCATTTTTGTGCATCATAGACATTTCTATGGAGGGATACATGTCATTTATATCAAATGATGAATTAATGACATCAGATGTCATATTCTTTAGCCTAAAGGTAATCGAGTTTCATCTGACTAGTGACACTTGTGATTAATATTTTACATAAGAAGATCCTTGAGAACCCACCTATTTCACATGGGGTTCATATCACACAATAATAAATCCTTGAGTTCATGCCAATCGCTCTTGGGTTTGATTTCACGCCCCAGCAAAACCTTTAGTAGATGTGCTTCCTCGCACCATGTTACATCTTTCAAGGACATCCATATAATACAATTTCATTTGAAATCCCCACACTCGATCATGTTATGACTAGTGAGACCATTCTCTCATATCAGCGTATGATATGGCCCATTACATAGATATCTATTTCATGAAGAAAATAGTCATTGTAGTATGAGATATCATAGGTGATGCAATATGCTTGTATTGTAGATCACATGAACATCAAGGTATATAGATTGTGGGTTCATGCAAGGACTCCATATGGACTTGATAAATCATGATATAGTTTGTATATGGGATTGAAGTGCAACACAAATAGTCTATATATAGAATAATCACATGTCATCATACCACTTGTGAGGCAGAGGGCCTCCAAGACCGCCTGGCCCGGTATATATATGGTCTATAATGTGAGATGTAGAGAAGCCATGTTCCAGTTTGTTTGGGTGTGTGAAAGAAGATTGAGGCCAGTCTCATTAAGGATATGTGAATGTGAAAAAACTAGTGAAATTAAATGCATTGAGCATAAAAAGGGAATGAATCCAAGACCATAAGAGATTCCACCACCAAGTATGGGATCCACTTAAAAAGTAATCTTATGGATATCTTATGCATGATGAAATTCGATAGTGCATATATGGAAGCCCAACTAGTATTAAATTATTTTTAATTATGGTTTTTAACAAAAATATTACCCATGGATGATAAATATGGGAATTTTGATGTCATTTTTTATAAACCAATGTGAAAAAATAATTTTTTTTAACATTTCAACCTCTGTTTTTTTGAAAAAACCAACTTCGAATATCTGATTCTATAATGTTTTTAATATAAAAGTTTGATATAAAATGATGTTAAAAGTAATTATGGGAATATTAATTTCAAATAACCTATTTTTAAACTGTTTATCATGTTTTAGACCAATTCTTAAGCTTCAATTGTACCATTCATAGTGCTAAAATAAGGTTATGAATCTAAATTTATGGTTGTTAGAAGTTGGATTTCTCCATGTTTCAATATATTAATCTATTTTCAAAAAAAATATAAGATACTTGATGAAAAATTTCAAACACCAAGAAAAATAATATACCTAAGACTTAAAACATATTTTTATTATTTTATCTTTATTCGTGAAAATAATTTTTTAGTTTCATCATTTCTCTTCATTGTTAGGAAGATATAATGTGACAAGGAAACTGGTGATATATATTTAATTTTCCTCCATGATTGGTAATTCTCTTCGAGATGTTTTATATTCATAATTTGTTCATAATAATAAATCATAATAATAAGTTAAATTATCATGATGTTTAGTAATGAATGAAAACAATAATAATGAAACAAAATGAATAGAATATATACCATGTTCAAATCATCAATTGAAGATTCATTAAAATTGTTTTAATTTATGGGGTCCAAAATGATGAAACAAATATGACATATTGTTATATATAGAAAAAAAACTCTTTCAATGAAATTTTTTTAAAATATATTTGGGATTGTTAAAAACGGAATGCACGTTGTGAATATAATTTAAAATTGATGATACATATTTGAAATTTCACTTTAAACAATTTTTAAATATATAACTATAGTTAAAAATTATTCCATGAGTAATTTTAATGAGAGACCATATATAAAACTGTTTAGAGCCTTCTAAGAGGACTTTGAATGTTGGTTATTTAATTACTGATATTAAAAGGACACTTTTAACATCAATTTTTTTAGGAACCAATGTAAAATTTAATGGTTGGAATCATTTTTTAAAATAATTAACACAAAAATGTTAACCATGTTGTATATAATTTCCCACGATTCTATTTGACTAGTCATGGAGCTAAAATAGAATTACAGACAAATGTTATGGATGTCAGAAGTTTAATATTAAAAGACTTTTAACATTTTTTTTTTCAGAATACAACATTAAAAGTAATTTTTTTCATTGAGTTTTAAAATAAATAATGTTACAAATATTAACAATGATTTATCACATTTATCAGTATTCGATTTCAATAGTCATATGGATCAATAGGATTAACAGATCAAAATTTATGTCCTTCAAAAATTATACTTCTCCGAGAATTCACATAGATTTTTTAAATTTTTAGATCCATTGAATTTGATCTGTAAGTCCATTTATCTCTAGGACGTGTAAAATAGAAGATTGGTAAATGAGATACAACATGGTAAACATTAATGATGACATTGTTTTTAGGAAAAACCAATTCCATAAGTTACATTTAATGTTCATATTAGAAAATACACACATTAAGTATCTTATAATGTTCAAATTCTAACATCTATAACATTAAATCTGTATGTCCATTATAGCCCCAAGACCAGTAAAATTAAATCTTGGGAAATGAGATACATATTTTTCTACATTATTATAATCAGTTATTCAAAAAACAAATGGCAAAAGATATTTAAACATCCATTCCTGAAAAAAAAATCAGTGTAAAATGTAACTAATAAGGATTTTTAACATCAGTGTTTAGAAAAATCATACTAAAATTGACCTTCTATCATCGGTTACTAAATAAATTTTTTTTATTGTCCTTGTAGAATAATTTCAATATCCATGTCTAGGAGAAGACATTAAAATAAAAAAGATAAATACCTTTTTTCTAGTAGTTACCCATAATTGGTTACATCAGCATGTGAAAAAATATATGAGATCTAATACTGAGTATGTCGCTATGATGAATGGCATATCAGGTTCACAAGGCATTCTACCTTTTTAGGATAATCATCAGTAGTGAAATAATTTCACTATAAATACTTGAGGGGAATCACACATCGAGGGGAGTGGCTATGTTCTAGAGGTTATTCTCCCAATTTAATGAAAATAGAGCTCCGCAAGGCCATGTAAGTGTTACATGAACGGGCATATGCCAATGGAAGTTGCATGACTATTCACACAAAAACATTATGGCTAATTAAACCATTCCCATGAAGCGCTTTCACACTACATAACCAACCTTGTCAAAGGAATTAGCACCTCATATCCCATATTGAGAATGGATGTAATACCGTGTGGGCGTTATACTCCCAAAAATATATGGCTAATAACTCTTGTACACCATCAGGAGAACATTGAAGCAATAACATATCATGATCCCAAATCCTTTTAAATGTAGATTAAATTCCTACATATCTAGTTATGTGTAGCATTGTGGATAGATACTCTGTGTTTGGCTATGATATAGTGCTCAAGACTGTATTTTATGCACAAGAAACTGTGATAATGAAATAATATTCAAATCATGATACACCATGTAAATCCAATGGAGGTTTGTACCATACACATTCAATATTCATTTATTCAAAATAATCTTCATGTTGTTCTTAGTACAACCATATGAAGAAAATAAATATTTCATGTGCATGAGAGTAAAATATACAGAATACTCCAGTAGTTTTCATCCTTTATAAAATTACATGTGTACTTGGACGTTTTACAATTCCCTCCTATGAAAATTCATCCATGCAACACATTTAGGTTGCTAAGTTATGTGACATTCATGAAACAACTTGAAACACTTTCCATGATACATTTTGCATGCATTAGTGACATGAAAAAAAATCCTTCGCCACATTTTGGAATCATATAGACATCAATACATGAAAAACCAATGGAAAAAAATTTACTATAATATAAAATGTCTTCAAACCATCATGGGATCGATCAATGATCATTTGATGCATCAATGTCATGAAAATAAATTGTTATTTACAACATGTTCATATTGGTGAAATATACCGCACTAATCATGTGATGTACCATGGTAAAATATGATTACTGACAAAGATGAGGAATTTTCACCATCGTAAGATTCCATATTGATCATGCGATGCACTCACAAATAATCTGTGGATGAAGGTAGAAAAGCACCATAAACAATGGGAGGGAAATATGTATGAAATGGTAGAAACCCCTAGAAGTCATAATGTTCATGTAAATCATCATCGATTGGAAGGGTAACTATGGATGAAAACAACCATGAAATGTTGCATGCCCCTAACATTTTTAGAATATAAAAAATGGAGATAATAATGGGAAGGTGGGAGCAACTCATGGTCTCTAAGAAACATGTGGTGCACCACTAGTGTTATATAATACACTACCTTTCCCTGGAGACATTCATGCCTTATCTAATAAAATTGATTTGGCCTATCATCCTAGTCTCTCAAAAAGAATCATGTATGTCATTGATACCATGCAATTACCTTTTTGTCTCCCTAAGGATAAATGGATAGATTTGTCGTGGAATTGTTCACACATCTCTACAAGAGCTTTAGCAGTCATGTGAGGCAACAACGACAAAGAGAGTAATTTTTTTTTGAAAATTACATGTAAAAACAGGCATAACTCACAATCACTATCACATAAAAATATATAATAAAAGAGGGTGGTGGTAGAAACCTCGTGCGACTGTAAAATTCTTACTACGTGTTAAGTAAGTTTGCAGCGTGGTCTCTCGAGACTCCGAGATATGCTAGACCGATCCTATGTAGTCCCCCTGACAAACAACTATTTCCTCATAAAATGTCTCAGGAATGGCACCCAACACCACACAGATGACATTAAATAGAAACTTCTATCCTACAAAGTCATATTACATGTAAAAATTACAATAAAGATGACCATAGACATGTATGTGTGATAATAAAAGACTTTATTAATTTTTAATATTCCAATAATAGAGGTATTGATGAGAGGGATTCACAGTTGCAGAAAATGTGGTGGAACCCTCAGAGGGATCTACAACAATGGTTCGTGATGGAACATGGTTCCAGATCCCTTCACTGAGTCCATCAAAGAATCACACTAAATGATCAACAGAATGCCCCAAAAAATCAGGTGGTGATGCCTATAGATTACCCACCCCAACATAAAAAAGGGTTCAACTATATACCTATGGACTCTAAGAGGCATGATCAATCTATAATTCAGATTCAATAGTGCTAGAAAAAAATTCACAGAGTGGTTGTTCTAAAAAACAATAAGTCTTTTGTCAGTTAATATATCTGTGAAAAGTTAGAGAAACCATGCTCCATAAATGATGCACTTGAAGATATCATTCATAGGCCATGAGAAGGAATTTGGGAATAATGTGTATAGAATATTCCACATGTCTTCCAATTCATGTGAAACTCAAAAGCAGCTTATATTGAATAAACCGATGGTATTCACAAGGTTAGTATTAGAACAATGCTTTAAAGAGGAAAAATTATGTGAAAAACTATTTTGATGGCCCTCATGTTCTTCACATGGGTCATCTATGACATTATACATGTAATATCCCAGACCTCTTTAGTCCATTACATTGTCAAATTTTAGCGATTGAGGTGTTCTGTCGAGTCGTGATGACTCATTTCAAGAGTTTTCCCAAGAAATTTATTATTTCCAATGGTAGTTTAGGTGATAGTTGGTGGAATAGGTGGTTGGTGACTTTATGTGGTGTTATTTAGTGGCCTCAATGAGTGGCCTTTATAGGTGGTGTTGGTCAGTGGCATCAGTGCATGGAATTGGTGAGTTTTGTCGGTGAGTGGCATCAGTAGGTGGCATCAGAGAGTGATGTCGATGAGTGGAATTAGTGTGTGGCATTGGTAGGTGGGGTCGGTATGTGGCATGAGTAGGTGGAATCTGTTTTTGTTTTCTATATGTGGTGTGGATGGGTCGTATTAGTGATTTTTTGGAAGTCAACTTATAGTGACTCAGCAATTAGTGACCCGCGTCGGCGAATCACCCAATGGTGCGTCATTTCCATCTTTTCTCAGTTTTCTAGTTTTTCCCCCTATAACGTATTATTTGACATAAATCGAATTTAGAAACATTTTTTGACCATTTTTGATGCAGTTTCAAAGGATTTTAATTATATCCTTAATATCCTAACTCCCTAGATAATTTGAAATGTCCAAGCCACATGGTCATGAGAACGATCTAAATTTTATGTATTTTGAAATCATATCCATTCCCATGATGTAGGATCTAGCCTTTACTAAATCCTAGATCCTCTCTTCCATGATCCCTTACATTTTCTATTAGTGCGCCAAAGAAATTTCTTCTTCATGGAGTCACATTCGTGCTATATAAATCGACTGGGTTTTCCATTGGACTCTTTCCTACTTCTTGTGCAACCTATTTTTTGGTGCAATGACGTGTTTCCGATCATCTTTTCTTCAAGGGAGGAATTCCTTCGTTTCTATTTTAATTTTTTTTATCATGTAGGGTTGGGGTAATGGTGTCACTTTTTGATTATGGTCAACACCAAAAAAAATAATTAGGGATGCTATGAAGATAATCAGACACGTAACCGTGACGAGTTTTGTTACCTTATTAATTAATGAGGGGCATCGAAGATGATGATGATACATTTGTTTTTTTATCATTTATCTTTCTTCCACATAGTGTGTTGTATGGGATGTAATCCTTCTAAAAATCATAGCATTTTGTGGTATTTTCATGAACATGGGTGATTATTTATAATTATTTTTGACCCTCTGTTGAATGGATACTAATATGATAATCTAGATAATCTCGTATACCTAGTCAAATAAATGGATTCTCTAATTATGAACTATTCGATGATCACCCCTGAAGTAACAAAGAAAAATTAATGAATTTTTTTGTTAAATCTGAATACTGCTCCTTTATTTTGTGTCATTATGTGATGTGTGTTGTCTTGTTCTGTCTAGTGTCTTGTGCGAGTAATGTGGTGCAGTGGCTGGGAGTTTGGTTGTATGTATGGTGTAGTGTAGGTGGTGTAATGGACTCTAAGATAGATAGTTTTATTTTGGAATGGATGAACTTTTTGTGTAGTTGGACTACATCTGGGTGTGTTATGATGGCCGGTAATGATGCCTTAGTGTAGTGGGACTACAATTAGATAGTGCGTTAGTGGTTCTGATGATGTGTTGGGTGTGACTGTGATATGGAGGTTGTTCAGTTTTCATGGGTGGATTGGGCAGCATTACATTGAATAATTATGGTGGTAGTAAAGAGGCAGTGGGAATTTTGTAGGTTATCCAATTACCTGTGGTGTGCTCTGGTTGGTAGTTTATTAAGTACGGATGGAATAAAAAAAGATAATGGTTAATTATTTCAAATTAAATGGTTGTCATGTAAGGGATATTTATGAGCTGGTTATCATTTTTAAACATCCAAAGTGACTATTGTAGGTGCAGATATATGCAAGTTCGGAGTAGCAGAAAGTGCTATTTTTTGTTGGACGGTTAGTCGTTTGGAAACCCATTGGTTGGGAATTGTTTTTGATACCTATATAAATATATACACATATATTTTACTATAATTTCTATATACACCCGACCAATATTAAGAACTATGTGCCGAACATGCCATTTTTTATGGGGGAAGGCATCCTTTCCCAACATCCTAGTGGGGGGTTGGATGGATGGTTATTGGCTCTTCCTTACTCCCTAATCTAGGCATTGGTATCCCAAGATTCTTTGGGATGGTTGTTGTGTGGTTGTTAGGACCATGTGTTTGCGGGCGAACTGTGAATTCTCAGGTGTCTTAAAGAGATGTCTTGTTGTGTTCTCTGAGGTTTCTTTGGGATGAGGTCAAGGTGATTGAGGGAAATATGAGGCTAGAGATGAGGCATTGGTGTATGTGGGTGGGAAGATGTTATGGTTGTCATCTAGGTGTGTACGGGGTGTTTAGTGATGTGGGATTGTGGAAGAGCATGGTAGATTCAGGACGTTCTCCATTAGCGACGGGAAGTTAACCAATGGGAAGTGGTGGAGGGTACCCTGTCATCTATGTGATTACTAAATTCTTTACAAGACATATGTTATTTGGTGATCATAATTTTAGTGAGGTTGGGGTGGCTAGTGTACCTTGTTAGGTGATTTGGGATTCCACTGTTTCTCATGTGGGGCATCAGTACACTTCTCAACTTATGCATGAAAGACTTTGGATTCTCATATTGAGTGTAATTGTATGCTCACCCTACATAAAATAAACTACTTTCAGGTTTTTATGGAGATTACATGGACCATGTTGGACTTCACTAGCTCGGACATCAGGACATTTTTTGTATGGCTTCTTAGCCATTCTCTTTTTGTATTTACAATGGAGACTCTTTTTTTTTGTAACACATATATATTTTATAAAATATGAATGTGTGTTAGATTTTGGATTTCTTTTATATATATGTACGAGTAGTTTTGTGGATGATATATCTTACCACCAGACCATACTTACTATAAAATTGGATGTACATACAATTTTGGGAGATTTTTATACACTTGGTGCTGGTCAGCACCCTGGGGCCTACTGTAGGTGGGACATCAAGGTCATTATCTCTCTTTTTCCATTTCTATCATAGGAGGGGAATCCTTTGAGGAAGGATCTCATGATAGGAAACCACCAGTACATGTCACCTGGATCTCATGATACTCCTTCGATACTCTATTTTTGTCATGAAAAAAATCTTCTAGACATGTTAGAGAAAGATATATGGTCACCCTGGGAACACAACTTTAGTCTCATGAATCCTTATGTGCCTATCACTAATACCTTGTGATGTCTTTTTGATACATTTCCAGATTCATATAATCGCACCACATCATGTCAGTCAAGTCGCATGGTTGTATATGGGAATGTCAACTAAGGTCTCACTACATCATATAGGAATATTAGCCAAAGCTCATGACATCCTCCCAACCTGTCAGCCAAGTCATATCCTTTCCTTCAGGGTTGTTAGCCCAGACATGTGACACCCTCTTAGAAATGTCATATTAACCCTTACGACACCCTCAATATGTGTCAAGACAAATCTTGCAAATGAAATCACGGAATTTCAGTTGTATTATGAGACACCCCTTGGTTGAGCTATCCAAGTAATGAAATGGATTCCAAACAAGTCAACTTGGACCTACGACACCCTCTAGACAAGGTTCCACATCAACAGGGCATCTCGGGACATGATAACATTATTCATCCTCTATGTGTAAACCCCGACCAAATTGGAATCCTAGGGCTTGATAACATTTTCTATCCTCAGATTATAATCCCCAGCCAATATGGAAATTTAAATGTGTAATCCATGATATAAGGGAACTATGGTGACTCTAATTCATTCATTATTGAAGATACTCTCCTTGAGGATAGGGCTCCATATTGATCACCCAGGGTGACCCCAATATTCAATTCCCATATTCATATCATTGATATTTAAAAATTTCTATCCCTTGTTTCTCATAAGGGGTATTGATCACATGGGATTTGAGAGTTGCAATTACAATAACATCTATGCTATAAATATCAACAATTGTAAGGGAGGCCTCAGTTTGGGAACCCTGATAAATTGAACTATGAGAACTTTGATTCCTATAATAACAATGATATGTAGGATTCATTTCAAAGGCTAGTGATCAACTGAACATCCATTTCAATGTAATTTTATTTATGACTATGATTTCATAACCATTGAGACCCAATTATTCTCATGATATGTTGACCCTAACACATTCATTAGTAAGATGAGAAATAAATTTAACTATGATGAATCTACTTCCTAACATAAATAAGATATGTAGGAAACTAACTTGAGGCCCAATATTAATAAAAAATAATCTCAGGGAATTCCTAACACATAAGTCCAATTTTTGGATAAATGAAAATGATCATTTTTCTACCCTTATTTCTCACATTGAGCATAGATCAAACTAGATTAATAAATTGAAATAATCATGTTATCTACATAATGAGTCTCTACAATGAAACGTGAAATCTCAATTCGTAATCCCCAAACATACTAAACTACAAAAACTCTGTTTTTATCTATAATAGGGATATGTAGGATTTCCCTCCATGACTCGAGTTTGAATACAAGATTTCCAAAAGAACCCCTATAATTCATTTCCACATGTTGTTAAACAACACAAGTCCAACCAAATAAGTTGTTTTTTCCATTAATTACTAAGGAAATATGATGCCTCAAAAGGGATCAATAGCCTCTTTAAAATATTAATCCCCTCCTTGCATGGAATAAAATTATGAATAACATGGTTATATATGTTTGGAAAATTAGTTGTATCCCATTACTGGAAAATTATGGAGAAACTTAGATAAATATGAATGGATTTTCTAAAGAGAACCCAGTCATTTGCACAGAAATGAAAATTAACCTATATTTCATTTTTAAATTGTAAATGGTCCCATATTATGATTAGGAAGTGATTCATGTACATATCTTAAATCTGTATGAGAGTCCTGAAGTAGGAAACAATTCCCCACAAAAGGGTGTGATGAGCCCAAACTACTATCCTATCGACCAGTGTGAGTCCCCAAAATACATTGGGCCTAAAAACCCATGTACATGCCTACCATTGGAGATAGGTTTGTACCTAGCTATGGATGAGTGAACCAATGGGTGTTTCTATAAGAGAAAATATGGTAGCCTGATGTTCATGATTTTCCACAAAACAAACTCTACACAATAAAAACCTTCACTAGTATCTCATCAATGCCTCAAATCCTGACAAAGCAAAAATGGTGAACTGAATTTGAATGTATGAAATAAAAAAATGATCAGGTTATTATCTATTAGACTATTTTTTCACTATTTGAAAAAAAAGGTGAACCTGACCTGAAACTATTCAACAACAAAAAAATTGATTATCATCCATAAGATCATTTTTTATACACACCATATGAAAACAAGGGTGGATAATCATACATGAATCAATCAAATGACAGAACAGTCATGTGTTTGGATAATTTTTTTTGGACTCCATATAAAAACAATGAAGTAAGACCAGAATGATCTAATAGATGATTTTCTATAACTAAGGTTATTTTAAGTCCATCTGCATGATGAAAAGTTCAAGAATGTAAAATGTAATTATACGAAAAACAAGAAAATTATGTTAACCATGAATATCTGAGTGTGATCATCATGCCTATAGTATTATAAAAATCTATAACCATGTTCCTCGTTGTCTATGTGATTTTATATACTACTCTCGTCGATAGAGTCTCAAGCTGAGACAATGTCTTCATCATCCAGTTTTTTCTCTGATAAATCATATTCAACTGCAACCCCCATGGGACACCAAGAGAATTCACATTCTAGAAAAATCCTAGGATAGGTGGAAAACCTGATGTCCAAAGAGTACAACTTACATGATACAATCTCAACTATGGATGTTTCCCACAAGGCTCTCCATGCATAGAAATGGGTGAGTCTATATCACCTTGGGAATTCTTCTACTAATACAATAGCCCTCATCACAAAATTTAACATCTTTTGTAGCTTATCCCCCCTACACCACAACTATCACCTTTAGAATTTGATATTGGTGGATCAGGAAGTCAAATTTGGATCCCTTTTAGTTTAGGTTCCATTGAGGAGAAAACCTATCCACCATCATCACAAGAATCATCCAGCTGGTAACCACCTATTTCCTATTGAGGGTACTAGCACATACGCTACCGTCACTCATGCCCATGAATGGGGAACAAGGAAGGACCATTGGAAGATGATGGATGAGGATATCAATGAGGGGGCTCATATCCCCACTCCTACTGATAAAGCATACCAAAAAATTCTTGCATAATCCTACATCCCATCTCATATATCGACCAACTCATAACAAGTATGTGGTCATTTTCCCACATCATAAATGGTTCCATGAACCAACTTAGGATAACCTCGAATGGGTCACCTAATCTTACTAATGGTAAGGCCGAAGGTTTCTCCTAATCCACATGAGCACGAAAATAGTGACAAACATCAATATTAGGCTGGTGGAAATGATTTGGACCACAAATGAAATAAAAATAAATAAATAAAAACTATACATTGAAAACAAAAACTATTAGTGGAGAGAAAATAAAACATTACATAAATCTGTGTGACCCTACTGGTCACCACAAACCTTAAACCAACACCACCCTACGATGAAAAAATATGATCAAGAAGCTTCACCAAATGATAAAAACAAAAATAAACTATAGGCATCACAATTAATAGTCAGTAGGCTAGCCTAATAAACTATTCCCAATTAACTTCCTTTAAAATAAAAGTAACATCAATTTTCATGTTTTACCTACAATATAACAAAGTATGATTTTCGACTCATTTTACTCAAAACCAAATACAACTCATTATCCTATTACATTTCCACAACCAGTTCATTCTACTAGTGTTATATAAATATTTTAAAAAAGGGAAGTGATGATTTCATTTTTGATGGAAAGAATGATCATAAAACAAGTTGACAATAAAATGTTTACTTGAAGCTTTTAAAGACCAACACATAACTTACAAGTAAACAATACTCAACCGGGAACCACAATATTCTTATAATAGGGGATATAAAAATTTATATAAAGGTACCACATTCATTACTACACGATACCAAGTGATAATAGACATAGATGAACGCAAGAGGTCATGAAAAATCTAGAACATAGAAATACAGTAGACCATATCCCTGGTATCATGCTACACATGATCAAATTTAAAATTTCCAAATGATCGGCATCCCTAACTCAGGACAAACTAAGGGGCCCAATACCCAAAATATAAGCCAAAAAATATCCACCTACTATTAGACACTGGTTAGTATATGAACTACTAGTGCAGATATGTTTCTAAAAAGGCCCCACAATATTCCATGTTCCCATGTCAAATGTATATTAAAGTGGGGAGCCTACTAATTCTAGGTGATCATTCAATAATATATATATATATATATATTAAAATAATAATTCACAACTGGACTCACCTCAAATATCCCCAATGACTAATATCACACCTTAAAACAATTGGAGCACCAAGAGATCCCACCGAGGTACCCAGATAATGAATCAAAAGGATTTCATAGTGAGGAAATTCCATTCATTATAAATAGACAAGGCATAAGGAATATCCCATGGATGTTTTCACATTTAATATTTTTATCAATTTCATGATGTTTTAAAATGGGATTTTACGTAGTTCAAAAGACTATAATTTATCAAACATAAAATCCATATTTCAAAAATCAGTGTATACACAATAATTACCATTTCAAACCATTTACAACAACTCCTTAAATCTTTTCCATTACACCTTGAAAACAAAATATTTCTTATAAAAGCACCAAACATGCCATTTATCAACAACACATGACAAAACACCATAAAATCCAACATTTGTATCTATATAAAAACCAAATCCATAAGGGAAAACCGTAAAAGAACCCTAAACACCATTTAATATCTTTATAATACATATACAAAACCAAACCATGAATTTTACATTCTGTATTACCTGTAATAGCCAACCGAGCATTTAGCCAAGCATTTTGTGTGTAATATTTAGATAGATTATTATAGTTTTAAAAAAAAGATTAAAACACTAGTTGAACACCATGAAATCTAGTACAAGGATCATATATTCATATTTATAAATAATATAGGATGTTAAAAGGAAAAAAATAATGGATCTTAAATTAATAAGGATAGTGCATTGGATATCCTACCTCAAACGATAGCAAAGCCAAATAATTCTAACTCAAGTAGCATCTTGGTCGCACGTACACACTTATATATATGTATATATATCCTTAAACTGATGAATGTTTTCGTCAAACCATTAAGGAAGACACACACATAAGATATATATATTTATACACATCAATTCCTAGGAATATGTGTGCGCACCTTCAAAACTGTTTACAAATCCCTATCAGAAGTCCTCAGGACCCAAAAAACCATAAAATCATAAAATAAAATTAATCCAAACAACATAATCAAGATATGATTCCAAAACCAATGAATCCATTCAAAAAATAATTTTAAAGGAAAACACTATTTTAATGTTTCATAATCATTTGGGCACACATTTATGTGTGCATTTTGGGAACCCATGGATGGGCCATCATCTAATGACACATTCTAAAAATTCCAGAAATACCTAAAGAAACACATTAAAAAGGCCAAAAAATTCCATCAAAACCAAATCAAACCATATTTCAAAAACAAAAAAACCCCTTTTTAAATCATTTTGACAACAACTTTTACAACCATATAATTGACTGGCTCACACACAAATCCACACCATAGTCCAACTAATTTTTATAAAATTTCCCAATTGTAAAATAGAAACCCAAACACCCAACATTTCCTAAAATGAACAATTAGAAATTTTCCTATCCGATTTCATATATATTCACATAAACATAAACATAGGATTTTATAAAACAAGTTTTTAAACAATTATATTAATATCAAAACACCACAAATAACTAACTATGTGTGTTATAATGGTGCGAAACATATTTTAAAAAAAGAAACTATCAATTCAAAATTTAAATTTTAACCAAACACCTATAGAATTGATACATGTGAGAGAAACATATAATCCCCTAGAAAATTTCTTTTAACATGTTCTACTAATTTGTAAAGAGCATATTATGATAACTAAGAGTATCAGGGGTGCACGAATCATGTAAAATGAATTAATTAAAACTATTCAAGAGTCAAAATATTTCTTCAGAAGAGGAAAAATAATGATTCACCAACCTTAATGGAACACTATTTCAACGAAACCTTTTATGGGGGATGAGTACACCCCAAAGAACAATTTCACACCCTAGCATCCAAGAAAAATAAAACAAGAATAAAACTAATCCATTAGGGTTCAAAAAAACAATAAATAAGAATAATAAAACAATGGAATACCTACCAATGCTGGAAGAGTAGAGGGAAGACATGTCGTGATGAGGGATAGACACCATAGGTGTTGCACAGTGAAGAGGAGTCCATTCAGAGGAGATGGATACCGGAGAGGGGCACTGCTGAATGGGGTCACGCCAGCAGGGTGGTGCGCTGCCAAATGAGGTTCCACTGGAGATGGGATCTATAGATTGGTGGAGTGATCCCCGAGGGGCACTCTGGAGAAGGTAAGTTCACAATGGGGGGGGGGGGTGTCGCGCGGCATAAGAGGGGTGTAGGGGTTGGGGGTTGTGTTGTGGAAGGGAAGGGGAAGGTAAGGATTCAATTAATTTTTTTTAAAAACCATAAAAAATTATATTACAAATAAAATTAGTAATCATATTAATAATAATAATTGAATAATGATGAGAATAATTGTAATTTTAATAACCAAAATTATAATAATAGTAATATTAATGAAATCATATCATTATTATTATTAAAATATCTCTATATTTTATTTTTACTCATTTAACCTTATTTTATTTTCATCCTCAGAATAATGGGAAACCACACGGTTACCTAGTCCCACTACACAGTTTCTGCTAGTCATGCAATTCATGTGCACTGGACTAAAACCCACAAAAAAATCCATGCTTTGAAAACATAAATTCGGGACCCAAACCCAAACATCGACCAAAAGATGCGAGACATAGAAAAGAGTTTAAAAAGAGCATTCGAGGCTGGGGTGTGAAAATTCTACCCACCATAAACACTCTCTATCTCTATAAATTAATCAAGATGAATGTTAACTAAAATTTTAGTCCATGGCCAATCAAAACTGAGAAAATCCATGAACTTCAGGCGACTATTCATTCCACATGTCACACACGACCGATCTAGAAGAAACCAAAACCCAATATAAGGGCTGAACATGAGAGGGTTCTCCCCACAATATGTTTTCTCCTAGAACATAAAATTAGAACAAAAAAAATATAAGTACTTAAATGGGAATCCCACTATGAATGAATCCCTACAAACATGGACCTCAAGAACTAACAAAACCTCTCCACACTGGCTATCCAACTCCTTCCTGAAGACCCCCAATGCTAGGGGAAACCCACAAAAAGGAATTGATACTAAACAATGAATAGAAAAATTAAACATTAATTAGAAAAACATAAATATAACCAAAATAGCACAAAATATACTCTCAAGGAAAAAATTAATTCAAAAGGGACACTTTTAAACATGTACAAATGGTTGGGTTAAAATGGAACAACTCCATCACACTTTTACAATGAACGATGATTTTATGATTGCAAGAAAACAAGAATGAAAAGTTTTTCAAATGTTAAAGTCCCAACATGGGACATAGATCCCGGAATGAGTCTTCACACCCCTATAAACTCTTTATTTGGTGAGAGATTCACTCTGTGACTTGTGTTTGACGCTTTGATGGATGAAGCATCTCCCGCCTCAGAGATAGGTACTGGAATCTATTTGTTATAACACAATCTGTGAGCATCACTTCATATAGGAATTCTCTAGGTTACCCAAATAGCTAAAAATGTAGGTATTTTGAGGGATACAACAATATTTCTTTGAGTTCCTAGACTGGACACTAATGGCGCACTAAAAAGTGGCCTGATGAACTAGAAGTAAGAAACAATTATGATAACTCCTTAGTAATTGGTTCCTCTGTCATCTACTACTCACCAGATGGGTAACTATAACGAATGATGAGAGGCATCATATTACCTACCATATATGCTTCAGAAACCAACAACATACTCCGAAAGGGAAACCAGCTCCTTGGAGTGTTCAACATTACACTTCAATATCTGTGAGCCTGTAAAATACTCATGAACTTTTCCCTTATTTTGGTATTTACTTCCACAAGTAATAATCATTAGACATGGACAGACTGAGACACTTCCAACATCATTCCAACTTGCATCAATGATGGGAAAGAAACTCTAATTCATCTAAGAATGGACCCCCAAACACCTAAAAAATAGCACTAACTCTATTTACCTCAGGAGTTCTCAAAGATATGAAGACACAATCCACCTCATTAAGACATACCACAACCTCTAACGTACCTCGGTCATCATGAATAATAGGAAAAATTTGATAAGAACAAGAAACTAGACATGAAGTAGTAGGAACTTTGGGGATTTTATTCTATGAATCATATTTTGTTCAACTTCAGAACAAAGATCCAAAAATCTAAATCTAATGAAATCATAAGAAAATGAAAATCTCATTCCAAATAATTGGCTCGCATGCCAAATACTACAAACACTACTCAAAAATTCACTTTTCATAAATCATTATTTCATATCAATTTCATAACCTCCTTATTTCAAGGATACCTTCCAGACACTAATCCCAACGTCTAAAAAACCCATATTCTGATACAAAATCCACTCACCAGAATCATTTTCCTTTTTTAAAAATAATTTTATAAAGGCAATGTCACCCATTTGGTTTCAAATAAATACCCTTTCCATTCCATGAATTGTCACATGTGAGTCCCCCCATTTCCTTCCGCACAAGGCAACACACACTTCCCAAACATACTCATAATCATGTAATTGCTCATAATGAGCACCCAAGTTTTCAACTGAACCCTTTCATTACCAAATCCAAAATGGTACCAAATTTTCAAACTAGAACATTTTACTTTAAAACCAATTTCACCAATTTAAAGCCATTTTCATGAAATAAATTTCATTTTATATTACCTTTTCATTTTCAAGAACACACATACCCCAAAAAAATACCAATGAATCACATGTTACACCAAACCACTAGAATGAGGAAGTAGTATTCATTTTTAACCCAACAACATGGTAGTGAGACAGGCCCCAAGAAAGCATCAACAACATGTAGGAAACTAAACTATGTGCTAAAACCCTACATGGATCAGTACTCTATGTGAAATCCTGACCTAACACCAACATCCCTCTGTTGTCATCCCTCAATACCAACATAGTCTATGTCATGATGAAAACTCAATTCCTAGACTACCCTTAGCATCAAAAGGTTCTAAACGTGCAAGGGTTTATGACACCCTTCCTGTACCTACCTCATATGTCCTGATATCCCTATTACCCATATATTAGACACCCCAAATAATAATATCCTCCATCTGATACCATTTTTTCAAGAACCATCCAGGGTCAACCACGAACGGGTCACCCAAGCTAGCCCGTGGAATAGCCTGAAGGGCATTCCTGACCCCCTTAGGAAAGAAACTAGTTCTAGGTATCAAAATTAGGTAGGTCAAAATTATTTGGTCCATAAATGAAAGACAAATAAATAAATAAAAACAAAACAATTAATATGGAAACTAGAAGCAATAATAAAAAAACTATACATACCTCCATGTGATCCAACTAGTTTCCACTGGCCTCAAACCAAAATCACACTATGGTGACAAAATCTGAGAAAGAATCAACACCTGATTATAAAAAAATGAACTATAGGCATGTGTATTAAAAATTGGTATACTATCATGGTAAAATATTATCGATGCACTTTCATTAAAATAAAAACAACATCAATTTTTATGTTTCATGTATACCATAACAAAGTACACTTTTCTTCTCATTTTACAAAGATAAAAATAAAATATATTTTCCTAATTAATATCCCAAATGATTTTCACTCTGTTAGTGCGCCGTTAAAATTTAAAAAAAAGTGAAGCGATGCTTTCATTTTTATGGAAAGACCGATCATAAAACACTTTGACATTAAAACATTTTTCCAAGATTTTACAGACAAACATATCACTTTCATGTAAACAATACATAATAAATAACTATAATATACATATAGCAAGGAAAATGAATATATACATACTAGTAACACATTCATTATTTCAAGAAACTTTGAGCTAACAGACATAGTCTAACCTAGTAGATCAAGAAAAATCCAAAACATAACAATACATGAGACCCCATCCCTGGTAGCATGCCACGCAAAATGAAATAAAAAACATCCAAACATGTACCCACCCAATCTCAATACATTCCGAAGGCCCCAATCCCATAGAAATAACCCCAAATATATCCACCTACTATGGGTCATGGGTCAATACATGAACAACCAATATGGTAATCGTTATTATAAATTTCTCCCAATAAGTCAGGTCCCCATGTCATAAGTATATAATGGGGGTGAGCCAACATATTCCAACTGAGCATCCAATAAAAAGATATATATTAAAATTATAACTAACAGCATTCCTCAAACTACGTCTCCCCAAGGACTAATCTCATGAATTAAATTAATTATAAAATAATGATTTTCCACTAAGGAACCAAGATAATTGATCATGAGGATTCCATAGTGAGGAAATAGCATCCATTATACATAGGGAAGGCTTGAGAAACATCACATGGATGTTTTCATACTACATATTTTTATCAATTGCATAAAGTTTCCAAATTGGATTTTAAGAATTTCATAAAACTAAATTTTATGATACATAAAAGAAATACATTGAAAATAGGTTTAACCACACCAATTACCATTTCAAACCATTTAATGAAAATCTTCATCAAATTTCCATTACACCTTAAAAACTAACATTTTCTTACAATATCTATAAACGTAACAGTTATCGACAACACATTCCAAAAACCATAAAATAAAACATTTTCATCTTTATAAAAACTAAAACCATAATAGAAACCAATATAAGGAACCCAGAACACCATTTATCATCATTATAATACATATACAAATCCAAACTATACATTTTAAATTCTAATTACCCATAAAATCCAACTGAGCTTTATCCAAGCACTTGGTGTGAACGATTAACCAAGATTATTCTAGTTATCACAAAACAAGGATTATAATAGTAGTTTCATACTACAAAATCTAATAGAAAGATCATATATTCATATTTATAAACCAAAGAGGATGCGAAAATCAAGAAACTAATGGATTATAAATTAAAAGGGAAGGTGTATGGGATATCCTACCTCAAAGGATGGCCAAGCCAAAGCATTCTAACTCAAGCAACATCCTGCCCACATACACACACATCCACACACACACACACAGATATATATCCTTAAACTAAATCATGTGTTCCCCACACCATGAGGTAACATGAAAAAATAACATACATATATTTATATATATCCATACTTGGGAATATGCCTTTATGCCATCAAAACTGATTGCAGATCCCTATGATAAATCCTTGTGATCGAAAAACACCATAAATCCCTAAAAAACTATGTAAAACTATAGAATTATGATATTATTTTAAAAAAAATGAATTCTTAAAAAAAATATTTTAATGTGTCATCATCATTTGATGGATAATCCGTGTGTGCACTATGAGAACCCATGGTTGGCCTATCATCTAGTGACACATTCTAATCATTAATGGAATACCCAAAGAAACCCATTTGAGGACCACCACTTGACATCAAAACCAAATCCAACAGTATTACAAAAACAAAAACAACCACTTTTAATACATTTCCACAAAAAAAACTTTTAAAACCATATAAATTACTAGCCCATACACAAAGCCTTGCCATAATGCAACCAATATTTATAATATCTTCAAATGATAAAACATCAACCATAACACGTAACATTTCCCACAAAACAAAATTGGATGTTTTCATCAGCTGTTTCATATATATTCACATTAACATAAACATAGTATTGCAAAAATCCTATTATTAAAAATACCTATCAATAAGAAAACACCACAACAAACTAACTATATGCTTTATGAAGGTGTGAAACATATTTTTTCAAAAAAGAAACTATAAAAAAAGGTGACATTTAAAAAAACACCTTTAGCATGGATACACGTGATAAAAAACATTGAATCACCTAGAATCATATTTTTAATGAATTACACTAATTTATAAACACCCTATTATGTTAACCATGTGTGTTGATGGTGTGAGAATCATTTAATAAGAATTAATTGAAACTATTAAAGGGTTAAATGATTTCTTAAAAGGAGAAAAAAAATAGATTCACATACCTCAATGAAACACGATTTTGATGAAACCGTCGAATGAGGAAGGGTACATCCCAATGAACCATTCACACCCCCAATCATCCATGAAAAATGTTCTGATCATAAACCTGATCCATTTGGATTCAACCAAATAAGATAACCTAAAAGAAGAATCATAAAATAAACAAATGAATATCTACATGTGGGGGAAAAAGTAAGTCCATATGAACTATGAGAGGGGATAGAAACCGAATGTGTTTCACGCTAAAGAGGAGTTTGGAAAAAGGAGTTGCGCATCAGAGAGGGGATCTATAGAATGGTATCACATCGGCAGGGAGGGGTGTTGCTGGATGAGGTCTCACCAGAGAGGGGTGCAGCTGGACATGGGAGAGGGAATCTGAGGGGCTTTTCGGTGAAGGTTGGTGTGAAAGGGGGGGTCACACTACAAAAGAGGGATGTAGGGGAGGGGGTTGCTTTGTGGAATATGAGTAGAATGTATTTTTTTCTTTCAATATTTTCAAAAAAACAAAATAATTTTTTATTCCTTATAATATTAGTAATAATAATAATAATAACAATCACATAATGAAAATAATAATAGTAATAATCATCTTATTAATAATAATATTACTTTTATTAATGAAATATTTTCATTATAATTATTAAAATATCTCTAAATTTTAATGTAAATATTTTTTATTTTATCACATTTAACATTATTTTAATTTCTTCATTAGAATACTTGGAAAACACATGATCAGTTGGGCTGACTGCATGGTTACCGCTAATCATGCAGTTCCGGTGAATCGACTTGAAGCCCAACAAAAAAATCCATTCTATGAAAATTTCAAACTGGGTCCCAAACCCAAACATTGATAAAAGAAGATTATAGACCATGAAATGAATAAATAAAGAGTATTAGAGGCCAGTATGTGACACATGGGGGAGCTGTATATCGCTATCCAAGTGCAAGTGGCCCATCCGTGTATTCTGATTACACAAGGAGGTAAAAAGTGGGCACATACCCCCACATTAATCGAAGTCATATTCAAGTGTCTAATAGAGATGGAAAATTATTATTCTTATATCCCTGCACACAAGTTTCTAAAATTTGAATATATTTTAACAATATATGAAAAAATAAACTAGCATATTCTAAAACATTTGTAAATAATGGTATAGGAACATTCTCTTATAAGTAATGGCTGAGAACCTCAACACTCTGATCACCATGAACATGTGGTTGTATTCGAGTATGAACACACAATTTCTCCCTTCCAATAGGATAATCATCATTTTATTATAAAGGAAGAAGAAACAGACATGGATCATACTCAGGTTCCAACCTAGGCTCACAATGTGAGAGTTACACATGACTTGGGACAGGGGAACATGCAGGTCAAAAAATATGTGCAACATATTCCAATGGACCAGGATCAAGCTCATATCCTCGTTATGGCCAGGGATGACCACATGAGTGGGGCTTAAGCCTCACCACCAACTCATATTCTTATTGAAGTTGTCCAGTGAGATATTCCAAAGGCATATGAGAAGAAATACCTCCATGTTCTTCCGGAGGCTTACTATGAGAGAATGGAACAAGATTCATGATAGGATCATATTCCTGTCAGTGAATCTACATTGTATATTCTTTGAGATCATGAAATACAAGTGTATATTTCTATATCCACCGATGAACAACTTTGAAAAAATCATTCCATGTAAATATAAGAGGTGGATCATATTCGTTATCTCATTTCATAGGTCTGTCGGTATATTTTTTGGGGATTTCATTATCAAAATATGCTTATATTCACGTTCTTTTCGGGGCGCACTAGGTGAGAGAGGCACATGCCTTAGTGCAGGTTTATACACATTCCATGAAAGGAAACCAATATATCCCAAATTATAATTTTCTTTCTCATACATCCATCTTGACTAAGGCTCACCATGTGGGAATTGATAATTCCTCAGGATATACTCACATTCCTATCAATAATGAGAAAAATTATTAGAATATTCCAATAGCTTCTTAGTAGCAAGAAACAAATATCATAGAACCATACAGTTATATATATGTTTTGGAAACCATCACACAGTGGGGTCAAATCCCTGCACAATATCAAAAGGAAGGTCGACATATTTTTTCCATGATGCAGAACATGTCCCATATTCCTAATCTAAAAAATCATAGTGTGTGTAGGTTGTTTGAGACACATTATCAACACAATGAGGGTACATCGACTATTCTATCTATGTGTAAGTAGAATATTTTCATTACCATGATATACCTCCTCATGGTAGTGTTGAGATAGATCCTGGGGAATATACTTCTGACTTCCACTGAGGTCAACCTCCCAAAGGTGACATCTCCCACATACATGGAAATCCTCAAATTTCCCTAAAACCTTCTTTATATAGTGATTTTCAAAACTATAACAACTTCGTAAAGAGAGATGCTCGAAACCTTAGGGTCCACTATATATTGTTCCCCATCAACTTCCAGCATCACTCCACTCCTGTTAGCAGGAGACCGTCAGATCCATTTTCTATGGTCTACCAGAATAGAGGAGTGTATGTCTGATGAAGAGGAGAATGAAACTAATATATGTAGATAGTTAGTTAGAAAAAACCACACAATAAGGATCAGGACCATAGTTACATCTATCTATGAGATCACATAAAATCTATAAGAGTATTATTTTTCTTACCTATAGAAAATATGAGGGCTAATCATCATCGACAGAAGACATGATACATTCCCTATCTAGGATATGAGTGTTGACTTCACACAATCCAGATACTATATTCTTAGCTTGTCCTAGCTACAATATCCATGGCCATAGATCCAAAACCTTTAAAGCACAACACAAATATGCAACACACTTTTCACTATGGCATCATAAAACTTTGGTAGCTTATCTCCAATGAAACATCATGGATCCATATTCTAGGATGGTGATAGTATGTAGATAAACACTTTTCTGCATCCCTAGAATAATGAAACCCATTGGATTTAGAATCTTGTAATTTTATAGCCTTTGGAGAAATTAGGGTACCGGGTTACACTCAGGCCAGATATTCACTAAACTAGAATGAACCATCTACAATGATTCTCATACCTCTGGATATGAGTGATAGGATATCCAATATGATATCAAAGAGGCCCCACAATGCAATGAGAATAGATTTTGGACGTGGTTAATGAAGTTGCAATCATCCAAACAACATCCCTTAATGAATGGTTCTTATCATGTTCTACCATCGCACACATCTTCCATGTGGTCACAACTGCACCACATCAAAAAGGATGCAATAACAGCTTCCATAGTATACATCTAGGACCAGACCCAAACCCTAATCTAGTTGAATATCTACTCCCACCTTTAACCCTCATATCATAAATTCTTGATAAGGTTCATAATATATGCTCAGTAAATGTAACTGAACCCATGCCCATAGGGCTAGTGGAATTTATATCTCAATCACCATCTCCAGGATCATCATCCCATGAGGGGGTCTTGGATTAATTACTTGTGATTCAAGATCATAGACCCTCTATGAAGGGATCATTTAAAACTTTTTCTCCATCCCAAGAATCATAGGGTCCCTAACTGATGTTATGGGATCATCAACAATAGGACCAATTAGAGTTAATTGTAGCCCCGAATGATGCCCACCCCATATAGATGATAGAATTTTAAATAAAATTTTACCATAGAGAGAATATGTGTTTCCTAGGATGGGAGAAAAAAATCAATGTCCGCTATCGCACATGTTCCTCCCACCACAAGAAAATCCTATTTTGGCCAGGGACTGATCATTAATTACAACAGGAAACTCCCTCAAAGTCACTATTTAGAGATGAATATAGGTTGAGAATATAGAAAATTATATATCTCCCTTCTGTAATCACATTACAAAATGTACCAATATGACCAAAGGCTCAAATAACTTCCCTAATAATGGAATTCTAGAATCAGCATGTTTCGTTGAAAGTGAAAGAACAACCGATATTCCTTAATATGCTAAGTGAATGTCCTCACTATTATTATACTGGAAACCGATGAATATGAAAATGAATAGATCCACAAAACAGAAAACACACCAATGGATGAGGGTGATTTGGACACATAAAATGAGGTTGTGTGCACCTAGAATCAAAGAAGCTTTCAAATTTTTTCACCACTGAATTATAGGTTGCCACTTCATTTACTGAATGTTGTCAATGAAAAATAAAATGTATGGATACTTACCATTCACAACCCAAAGAATTGATGTTCATTCTCTAGAGTAATTTTTTCACAATATGATAGTGAAATATGAGCTCTCTGTTAACTCTGCAGTGAGCTACTCATGGTAAATATTCCCACCGGGTATCTTTTTCATCTAGAGATGACTATTTTCCTTCCAATAACTGATCATCTAGTAATAGTGTTATCAAAGCATCAAATTGTATCTGGATCCAGACATCATTTCAAAATAAATAAGGAAGCTAAAAATGACCATAACTTCCCTCCTATGGAGATATATCCTCTATCTCATCTGGACAACAATTAATTAATAGGACGAATTGCGAATCAGAAGGAAATGATGGTGGGGCCACCTCATTAGCTCACACCTGATCCTTAGGATGGGAGGCTGCTCTAATATTAGTACACCCGATTTTACTAATAGAGAAATTATTTTCAATAAAATTATATTGAATTTCATTGTTTCAAAATCCACCAATGTGTTAATTTAAAATAAATTACCACATTTTATGATATTTAAGGTATTTGAAGATTAATCGTAAAAATGGACCATTTTTTATTTTTAACAGTTTTAAATAATTTCATTTTTATGGACATAAAATATTCTACTTTAAAATCAAATTATGAAATTTATTCTTGTTAGGATCACACACATCCAATTATTCATTTCATCATTCATTACCAAAAGCTGAATTGAACATATGGAAGATGAAATGAACCTCACACTTTAGACCCTGAAAATTGATTACAATCATTATATTTTTGGTTATGGGTCCCTATATAATTTATGGTGTTCCCAATTACAATGATGTTTGGTGTGTGGATGTAAATAATGTTTTGGAACATCTTTCTTGAAGGATCGAAGATGTGAACTGGCCGTTTTCATGTCCATTATGGCATTCTAATTTAGTGGTTTTCAATTTGGATAGTTTGACAGGACAAAATAAATTTTCATAGTAAAAGAGACACGACTCTCGGAATACAAGTCCAAATATACGAAAATTCAGATGAGACACAGAAAAACAATTTATGAACAACATTAATTTTGGGTTAAATGAGTTAAGAGATCATTTATAGGGTATACAATGCATTGACATTTGGATGGGAAATCAGAATTTAAAAGGAGGGGAGCTCCTCCCTCTTAAGTCATCCAATTTTCTATCCCATTTTCTCAAAACACCAAGGAGGGGATCTCCATCGAGGGAGGCCTGCTGGAAATATTCCCATTTTATTCTTAATTTATTTGTTCACTTTATATTTTTTAGTTTTCTATTTTAATTTATATTTATTATAAATTCAGGCATTATTTTTATGTCTGTGTCCACTCATCCACCCTTTATTATTTTTATCATCTTAGCATTGTGAACTATAATACTCATGATCATTATTAACTGGACTGAAGAATATCCCGAGGTAATAATCTAGTTCATAACCCAAGACCATATTTTTAGTATTCTTTTAGTTAATTAAAATGATAATTTATAGTGGGTATAATGCTGACTCTGGTTGTCTAAAGTTTAACTTTTTAATCTATATCTATTTTCCATTGATTGAGGAGGTGAATGAGGGACGGTGTTCTTGATGATCTCTAAGTGTAATTTTCATTCATAACTATGGTATATCAAGTTGTGCATACAAACGATGGAGTGTGTTCATGAGGAATGTTTAAAGTTGGAAAATGAAGGTGATCCAAAAAGTTATCTCGAAAGAACATCATTTTTTAACTAATTCCATTCAATTTATCATTTAATACTAATCAGAATTGAATTTTTTTCATTTCTTTTATTTTCATAAATTCTATTTCATTCATATAAATAATAAAAACAACAACTAGAAATAGATTAAGTAATTTTTTATGTGAGTAAACAACTAAGAATGATCCTCATGTGAGATGGCCTGGGTCAACCTCTATAATTCTCTAGGAAAACATAAATTTTTGTATTTACATTCACTATGATAGGAGTACCTCAAAAATAACTCTAATTCTTGGAATCTAATCAGTGGTTTACTTTAATTTTTTTATATTTTCAAATTTTAGATTGATTTAATTTTTTCTAGAAAAAACACCAAAAGTTTTTACTTCTTCTCCGATGTTTTCAAGAAATCATTCTTTAAATACATGGGACAATGACTCACATGTATAGGAAGATGAAATAAAATTCCCTGAGGAGGCCCCCATAGAAGGGTTGATGCTCCTATGATAATAGTTAAGAATAATCAAAAAGGAATAGAAACATGGATCTCACCTGAAGATTTAATGGACATAGATGATGAGCTCTAAACATACATAAAATGTTTCCAGTCCAAGGGTTAAGTGCCACTCGTTTTCCATAATTTCACTAAATGCTTCCAACATAATAAGTCCAAACTCATGAAATATCAAGATCCCAACCGTTTTAGAAACCATATTCAAGAGGACGATGATGATATAGTGTGGATTCATGATGAGGAAGACTTACTTGCTGAGTTACTTGTGGGTGATCAACGTGATCAAGATGAATTCTGGAATAAGAATGAATTAAAACATGATCTCCCCAATAACTATAAAATATAAGAGTCAGTACCATTTCATGTCACTCTAGACACAGAAGACAATGAATCCACAACAATGATGCAATTTGAAGAATTAATGGAAGAGACAGACTACCTACTTCCATCCACTGATACTCTCATTCAAGATGGTCTTATCACAGATTAAGTAATTGAACCAATCCCAACATAATGAGTTGATCCTTTCATAAACTGCCCTATTTATAGTTTTATTCAATTTGACTTGAGTATCACTTCTTGTGATTTTTAATGTTCAGATTTTGTCAACCCTTTATTTTCCTTAGTGAACAATAATGAAAAATCACCCACACATATTGAGGAACACATTTATCTCCTTGATTTTAAGGAACAAACATATGTCAAAGCCTAAAATGAAATCCCCTTATCTAAGCCTGTGTAAACTGAGATAGAGGCTGATAACACTAAATAGGGGGATTCTGATTTACATTTTTCATTTTCATATACTATCAAATAAAAAATAAATTATACCCTTACTATTGAAATTATAATTCGTATAGCTAGTGTTGAGATTGAAATAGATGAGAAATATAACATTGCATAAGTATAAATGAAAGAGGAGGAGGTTTTATACTTCATCCTACCCATCCATGAAATCTATACCACACTGTGAAGGGGGTGGATCTGGTATACCCTATACATAGAGTTATCTTAATAACAAAAATGGTGAAATGGAAGCTGGGAAAAGAAACATGTCATGGATCAAGTCCAAGAATATTCACCCACTATAAAATAATAGATAATAGCTTGTACTACCCACTAGAAGTAGTGAAACATTAGGGCTCACTTGGGGGATCATACCTCGAATATTCATTTTCATGATTTCTAGGAATTTAATTTAAAATCTTGTGAATTTATATATCAATTTTAGTTCTTAAGAAGAATTTTTGAATGATCCCCTCCCTCATATATGTTTGAGTTATAATTATCTGAATCTTGTGATTAATTGAGAATTTTTATTTTATAGGTTTGTGATGGAAGAAGTTAGACTCAAAAAGTATAATAGAATGACTAAGATTCATGGAAAAGTGAGTTCATTTTCATTTTTTATCATTTTTAATGCTTATATATTTTTTTCCAAGTCATGTTTTAAGCTTACCACATGAAACATCATGCCCACACTTGAATTAATGCTTCATGTGACTTATCGAGGAGACATGTATTTCTTAGGTCACTAGTGAAGCCATGTTTTATAATTCAATATTAATGTGATTGACAGATTGAAAAACGAGAATTGGATTATTGTAATGATTCATGTATATTAAAATAATGACCCATGATTTGAAGGTATTTATTTTTTCATGTAAATGAAATTTCCCAACCATTTTTCCTTCCTTGAATTTCATAAATTCATTTTAATTGATTTGTTATTATGGATTATGACTTCAGTGATTATCCAATATAAAATGTCTCATTTTATAGACTATTTCTAGACCATGTACTTTTGTTTATCATATTTCTTGAGTGATATTGGAAAATTTCACTGACCAGAACATGAATTCGACCTTGTGAAAGATTTAACTATATAAATACACATTTTAAATTATTGTGGCATCTTTAGAAAATCCCTTTTCCTTAAATACCACATTTAAATTAATCTTTCCTGATCCAACAAAATCCTTGGATGGTCTTAATGGGAATGATCCATGTTTTAAGATATTTTTGTCAATTCCTACCATACTCATTGTATTTTCATGATATTTTATGGTTAATGTGTGTGAGTGAAGGGATTAATCGTAAAAGGAATGATTTTATATTCATGGAAAATATTGGGGGGGGGGGATTGTGGTAATTTTAAAATGATGTGGAATCATTCATTATATTTCATTATTATGCTCCTCTTAAATAATAAAAAAGTAAAAAAATAAAAAAATGGGTTGTGATTTTAGAAAACCAAAAATATTCATCACTAGACCAATTATATTTTATCATATTTGTTTAGGTGATGGATTTGAGGATTTTTCAAAAATAATTGTTGGAAAAGGCAAAATAATAAGAAAAGATTATATTTCAAAAAAAATCAAGAGGTTGCACAGATCATTCATTATGTATACATGATCAAAACCTTTACTGTGAGATTTGAGAAGTTGGTGTTGCTACTTTGAAGGGGATAATTTAATTACACTTTTAATTTTGATATCTTTCAATTTAATTAAGAGTCAAAAGTCATCCTTGTACCTTAATTTGAAATAACATCAAATCCAACAAAATATTGTCATAATAGTCATTTGAACCATTTTGAAAAGTCCCCATGTTTTAATGTTACTTTTTTCATTAAAAAGTGGAAATTGTAGTTAATTTCAAGACTATGTATAATAATCATGTTATGATTATTTGAAAATAAATATACATGAATTAAATCACGATTTATGAGGGAAAAGAATCAAAAGAAAGGTAAATCATGATGTGGAATATTTAATAATATTGAATTGAGGAGATGAATTAATTAAATGAGAATTTCCAACTTTTTTCAAAGGGGAATAGTAAAATACATGAATTTATTATTTCTTGGAAAAATGAGAAATTAAATTTATATTTTTTTGTATTTTTTAATGTTTTATTTTACATTGAAATTTTTATTATTACATGGTAATTTGAATATTGGAAATATTTTTGTCCTATGAATTTCATGGTGATATTTTATACTTGAGGAAAAAGTGTATTTAAGAATGAGGGAATTGGCAGAGAAACAATTTTGTATAATATAAATTTTATTTCATTGCTCTAAAAAAAAAAGAGTGTCACATTGACATAAATTTCCACATTATATGATATTGGTGGTATTTTGAGATTAATCGTAAAAATAGTCCATTTATATTTTTTAATAGTTTGAAATTATAACTATCTTATTGAAATAATATTTTTTATATTAATAAAAATTGTGAATTTTTTTTAGAATTATAAACATCTAGTTGTTTCATTCATCCTTCATTACCAAAAGATGATGTTGTCATATTGAAGATCAAATGAAGCTCACAAGTTCGACCATGGATGATGATTACAGGTCATTATATGTTTGTTGTTGGGTCCCTAAATTATTCATGGTGGTCCCAATTACTATAAAATATGGATAGTAGATGTGATAGTCTTTTTGGAACATATTTCATGAAGGAACTAATGCATGAATTTTCCATTCCCATGGAAATTAATGAATTCTAATATGGAGGTTTTCGATTTGGGGAGACTGACATGACATAATAAATTTTCTAAGTAAAGCAGGCATAACTCTCACAAAACGTGTCCAAAAATGCTGATATTTTTTAGAGAGATGAAAAAATAAATTTAATAAGATCATTCATGTAGTGTGAATCTCGTGAATATGTTATTTATTTGGGTTAAAACGCGTCAAAATTAAGAGGAAAAGTTCTTCCTATAAAAAAAGGTAGCTTCTCCCTCTCAAATCATCACTTTTTCAATCCCATTCCTTCTAGGAACTAAGGAGGAGATCTAAAAAAAATGAGGCCAAAAAAAATCTTTCCCTTTTCATCATAATTTATTTTTTTCTTTATTTTAGATTTATCTTTCAACTGTAATTTATATTTATAATAATTTAATGCATTATTTTTATTTCTATTTCCATCTATCCACTCTCTTTTCTTCTTCTCATCTTATCAACCTGAACTATAATACTCATGATCATGAGTAACTGACCCAAGTAATATCTTGAGGTATAATTAGTTTCTTGACGTAAGACTTTTTTTTAATATTCATTGAGTTAATTCTAATGATAATTTATAGTTTGTGTAATCCTTTATATGGATGTTTAAAGTTTAAATTCTTAATCTACAACCATTTTCACTTGATTGATGAGGTGGATGGAGGGTGTTATGGGAAAGTTTTACGTGGAATTGTTATTCATAACTATGGTAGAATGAGGTGTCCCAACATTTGATTGACTGTGTTCACTACGAATATTTGAAGCTAGTAAAATATGGTGATCCCTGAATGTTCTCTCTGAAGAACTTCCTTTATTCATTAATTTAATTATATTTATTATTTCATATCAATTAAGATTATATTTATTCATATCATATATTTTCATAAATTCAATATCATTCATAGAAATAACAAAAATATCCAAAAGAGTTAGTTTATGTGAATTTTTTTATGTGAGAGAACAACTAAGAATTATCCTCATGTGATATTACCCTGGTCAGCCTCTACGTTGCACAAGGGTAAGATAAAAATATGCTTTTGACACACCATACAATAGGTGTGGGTCAAAAATGGTTTCATTTCCAGGGTGAAATTTCAACATAAAATAATATTTCCAAAATTGAATATCACTCAAATTAGAAGAACCATTATTTGAATTTGATCTAGAAATTGAGTGAGCATTAAGCCATCTAATGATAATAAACCTACCAGGAATCTTTATAGAAATCAATCCCTCATATTCAAGTGAAACTCTTATTATTCACTACAACCTAAAATCCTGGAAAAAAATCCCATCCCAACCATGCATGATCTATGGGAACCTAAATTTTCCATTCAAAATAACCAAGTCATTGCACCCAATACACCAAATGATTTTTAATTACATGTCAATATGATTCCCATGCTTTTTAAGTTTCATGATTTTGCAAGGGAAGATCCAAATAAGGATATCCAAGTACTCAACTATGTCTTCTCAATCTTCTGGTCTAGGGGATCACATGAAGGCCAATTTTAATATAGGGCATCCCATTCCCACATAAAGAAGAATCTAATGAATAGTTGTACAATCTACAACTCAGGGAGATCAGTGATTGAGATGATTTAAGTACATGCTTCCTTGAGAGGTAATTTCGCACATCTTGCGGAACATCCATCAAAATTGAGATTTATGTCATTTGATAATCAACTGGAGAGACACTCTATGAGTACTAGGATAATTTAAAAAGCTTTGTTCCATCTTACCACATCATGAAATGGAGGAACACAAATTCCTTATGTTCTTTTACCAATGACTTCTTGACAATGATCGAAATCTGCTAGCTACCACATCTGGAAGTGCTCGGAACGATAAATCTTCTTCTGATGTTCAAGTTATGATTTATTATATTTCACAAAACACAAATAAATTTGAAACAAGTGGTATGGGAACAAGGTGGATACATTAGGTAAAAAATATGACTAATCTATGTTGATTGTAACCAAAGTTCATATCCTAGCATGGTGGGTCTATCAAATAGCTATAACTCAAGAAAATGGACAACAAGCTTCAAATCAGGTATGTGGTTTTTTTATTCTCCCCCTAATTATACTGACCAGTTTCCTAAGATACTAGGGACAAAATACCGCGCTACGACCTTCCATCCAAGACAATTCTAGAAGAATAAACTCCATCAACTCCAATCCCAACAATGATATAGAATCCAAAAAACTAGATGAGATCATTAAATCCTAATCAATACCCAAAAAGACCTCTTTTCCAGCATCATCAATCCCAGAATCCCCCTTATTTCGATCAATAATTTAAACAACCCATCTAAAAATATTATTTGCGCCTACCCTATTCCAAAGAATGTAATATGAGAAATCGTCCATAAACACACAAATAGCTGTGGAAAAGCTACAATGCAAGTATGAGGGCCTATAAGATAAGGTTGATAAGCTATAATTCATTATGGGATGTATTTTTGAAATCCATTACAAAAAACCATGAAAACATTATTCTTATATAATCCAAAATCCTAAAGATATTCCCAATGAAAAGATAACAATAGGCGGAGAAGAACTACCACCTCCTTCACACCCATAACCTAAAACTATAACACATGTTTTGAGGGGTAGTAATATTATAAATTATTAAAATCCTATGAAAATCCACAGATAAGTAGAAAATGAAGTGGAGGAGAAGGGCATGCCATTGAAAAAGAGACAAGAAACTACAATGAAAAAGAAATAAAGGGAGAAGAAAAAATTACCCCCAATATTTCCTTCAAGAATGATTTAATCAATGAAATTGTTTGAAGAAATTCTACAATAATATATTCTAGACTGTAACACCCCAAGATTCCACGGTACGCTTCCCTTTGAATAATACAGTAGCGTGTGTTGTACGCAACTTCGAGTTCTAACACACACACCACAACCAATAAAACTAGTCATTATGAATAGTAATACCCACTTTTTGAGATTTTATAAATTTTATCTTTAAAAATGGACTTCATTTTTGGATTCAGAATATCGAAATTATCCTAGGGTGAAATTTTGGTATTTTTCTGAAAACATTCAATTTTTGATGAATAGTGAAAAAACACCGAGTTATAGTTTAAAACCGAATTTTTATTTAAATAATTATTTATTTTATTTATATTTAATTAAGTTCAAAATAGATACATCATACCTATATAAGTTCAATGTAATTCATTGGAGTTAGTTTTGAATAATTTTAGATATATAAAAATTTTATTGAACGTTTTCACCGTCTTTTACCCTCCTCCTAGGAGAATTTGGAAATTCACATAAAAGATAATTTTACCTCTTCTGTGAGTGGAATTTCAAAAATCTAAGAGACACGGTTAATATCAAGGAGTAAATGTTTGTTCAATGAGATGATAATAATTTTTTTGAATAGTAACTTTTTACTTTTATTTACCACGGTTAAAAGTAAATAGAATAATTAAGGGTAAAAATGATATTAATATTACCCTAACACATGTCCCAATTCAATTGGACAAGTTTATCTCGACCAAAAACAACCTTAGGAAAAAAATATTATAATTTTGGTCAACTTGGATTAGATTAGGACATTTATTATTATTTAATTCAATAAAGAGTTAAAAGTGTTAAAATCAATGTTTATTTACTAAAACATTTTTAATATAGGGTTACACATAAGATAAATTCTATTTTAAATATTCCATAGAAAGATAAGAATATTGTCTACATAATGGTATTTTATTTATAATTTTTAGACATTAAATAATTTAGTTTATTTATGACACAATGGTGATGCAGTAATTACCTAATTAATTAAATATTAATAAAATTGATATTATAAATATAAATAAATGTTATTTGATACTTTTTATGGAATCCACTAATTTTCTAGGTTCATATGACATATTATTATTGGTTATATAAATTATTTTCGAAGTAATAATGTTGTTATAAAATTATCAAAAACAAAATACCCAATAGTGTCAAAATTGACATAAAAGAGTTTTTAAAACAAATATTATATTATTAAATTATATTATATTCCTAAAAATCTACAATTCGGCCAAAGGACTTGTATAATGATATTTTTATAATTAAGGGACCACTTGGGGTCTCTTGGATGTATATAGTATGTTTATTAACTATATAATATAAAAATACAAAGTGACATGGTAAGTGTCAAACTAATTAACTAAGAGTTAAGAATAAAAGATAAGGTTAATATAATGACCCAAACCTCCCTAAATTCTATTGGTTGAGAGGTTTTAGACCCATCCCAACCTTAAACTTTAAATAATCTAATTTGGAGACATTAGAACCCGAATATAAATTTACTATAAAATAATATTTCTAGATTTTCCAAAGGTTCCCCTCACCCCTCTTATAGAAGGGTACTCCCCCTTCTCACTAATTCACACATTCAAAGCCTTTTGGAATGGAACAAACCTAACCAAATACTCTCTCAACTTCCCAAACTTCAACCTAGAGTCATTATTTTGATCATAAATCCATCCTATGGGGACCTTTTGATCATAT
The DNA here is from genome assembly GCA_963277665.1 of Viscum album. Taxonomy (NCBI): domain Eukaryota; kingdom Viridiplantae; phylum Streptophyta; class Magnoliopsida; order Santalales; family Viscaceae; genus Viscum; species Viscum album. The sequence continues at coordinate 1,622,824,471 of OY728152.1, forward strand.
CAAAAAGAAGAACCCGAAGAAAAGGTAATGTTTTCACTACCCTCTTTCAAGTTTCTTTCTTCTTCAACTTCTTCTTTCTTTGTTATTCCCATTCTAAAATAATAACTCCATTATCTTATATATACTGTGATTTTATTATAAATATGGTACAACCATATTCAGTATTCTATCCATCCTTTGAATGACATGTCACCATACCTGCGTACGTACGGCTTACCGTCTCCACATCGTGGTGTAACTGTTATTCAATAAATTATTATTTGGATGGGTATAATAATGATGTTTAATTAATTTAAATAATAAATATAACATGATAATTATTCAGTATATAAAATATACCATCCAATTATATATTATTTTAATATCAAAATAATGATATTGTCGCTCGTGCGTACGTATGGACTACCGTCTCCCCGAACGCGATGAGATTCATTCCCCATCGTATCCATTGAAGAATAATTCTCATTTAATAATGAAAAATAATGTTTAAGGACTTGATATCATTTTGGATATGAATAAGATACATCCTAACCATTACAAACATGGATTATGTAACAAAACATAAAAAATAAAATGAGTAAGTTAACACTCGAAACAACGATAATACTAAGATATTATTAACAAGTCAATGTTAAAAGATAATATATGATATCATATTAATGTATATGATTCTTTATAATTTAATAAAAATTATTTCACCATAATACAAGAGGTTAACCTACCCTCAAACAAGGAAAAGTACAAGTTAAGGGTTTATTTCCCAATCTCTTCATTATCCGAGGTTGTTTATACGTAATTATCTACTGGGACCTCTTTATCATCCACATCCATGTTTCTTAAAAATGTGTTTCAAAACATTCTTACTATTTTACAGAATATGGGTTAAAATCATTAATACCCCTGTTTGATTTTTTATTAGAAGTTTATAAAGGATTCTTTTCGTCTTTTTCAAAACAAGGTCCTTTTTAACCTTTTCGATAGAATTAAGGTAAGAATTTCTCTTTTTTAACTTATATGGAGGGTGTGGATATTTTCCGCCATTATAAAATCTTCGATGAATCCCTTAAAATCTTTTAAAAATATTTTCAAAGTAAAAGTTTTATTTTATAATTATGTGACTTTTAAATGGTTAAAAAAAGAGATATTTCTCTCAAATAGTTTTGATTTCATCTATGTCAACATCTTTTGATTGATTTTAAGCTTATTTGAAGTTAATTTATTATGATAAAAATATTTCATATTGTATTGATTGTTTTTGTGATATGTTTGAATGTGGATGTGTTATTTTTATAACATTCATGGTTGATGGAGAAATTATTGACATTTCATATGCTAGTTTTAATACGAATGTTTATGTTATGTTTAAACCTGTTCGTATGAGGGATGCATTGGACTTAATAAGTGATAGGTGGAGCCCTCTATAGCTCCTCGATGCATCGGTAGGTCTCATGAGACAAACTAGTGTCTTGGCACAAGGCCTTGACAAAATCTTATTTGTAGTCATGGCACGAGGCCTTGGCTATGTGGTTATGATAGTATGGAATTATGCATTCCATCATTATGAATGTGGTTATTGATATTGAATGTGATTATTTGACTAGTAGAATATCCATGTGAATAAGTAAATGGCATTATTTAATTTTATTTTCTCCATATTATGCTGAAGTTCAAGTTTCAAAGGCTTTTGTTTTAGTTATACATTGCATTAAATGTTTATGCATATTTATAAAAGTTTCCGCTATATTGTTATCCTTACTGGGCATTTGATCTCACCCATTTCTATGTTTTATTTTTCCCAGGATGTGAAGAAATATTTTATGAATGACCAGTAGGGATAGTATAAGGGGATATGAGTGTGGATACAATATGTTGTTGTAGTTTTCAATTTATGATGTAATGTAAAGTTTATGAATGTATCCAGTGTTTCCAAGACTACTAAACTAATTGGTCTTTCGAGACTTGATCTTTCTTGTGATCATACCAATGTTATGTAATAATGCACCGACTCTGGGAAACTAGGGTCGGGGCATCACATTTGGTATCAGAGAGAGTTTAGTACAAGCCTTGGAAGCTAGATTTAGATAAACTCTGATTAGAGCACATAGATCTAAGATGGACTTTGAGGATTAGTATATAGGAACTTCCTAGAATTTTGGTATTGTAGAGATTTTGTGATTTTCCTGATCAATACAACCCTGTCTGGATACGAGCAGGTAGAGGCGGCTCTGGAACAAATGTACCTAGAGGTAAAACCTAAAAACACCGCTTTGCGCTAGACTCGAACGGGAACTGGTGCACGACAACGGGCCTTGCTGCACTCTTGGTTACGACACTCCTGGGAGATATGCTTAGGATAACTCTCATTTTCTTTACAAATCATTTGAAGGGTTTATGAGTATATACTTCCTCAAAGAAAACATTTTTATGATTCTGGATTATATCCATAAATAGTTCAATTTATGTTAATTGTTTTACAAGTATGGAATTATGTATTTTGATTCATAAACTGATCTAATTTATTCCATTGTTTAGAAATGACGCCTAGTGGATGAAATGGAAACTGTATCAATGCACACACTCCATGTAGTGATTTCCCTCCTGCTCAAGATAATTATAGTGGAGTTGGTGATGCAACTGGTGCTGATCAACTAATCACCATACTGGGACAACTCACTCAGGTTATGAATAACAACCTTACCCATATAGAGCACCCTGATCCACAGCATGGAGGATCAATGTTAGATCGCTTCATGAGGCAGCAACCACCAAAATTTAATGGGAGTACAAATCCATTAGTAGCTAAGAAATGGATAAGTTCCCTAGAGAAAATATTTCAGGCTTTAGAGAGTAGTGAAAGGGAAAAAGTTTTCATGGAAGTTTATCGCCTCACTGGAGATGCTGATCAATAGTGGTCATTGATTCAAAACACGATGGAATATGGTGAAGTATCAAATATGGAATGGTGAGAGTTCAAAGAGATTTTCTTATAAAAATACTTTCCTCGTGACCATCAAGCAGATATGGAAAGATAATTTTTGAGTCTGAGACAAAAAGAGGATGAGTATATCGCAAAGTATGAGGATAACATTACAAGGTTATCAAGGTATGCTGGAGATTTTATACGTAACCCAAGAAGTAATATTGATCGTTTCATTTATGGGGTAAAACCGTTTCTCCATTGAGCTTTAGTCTCACAATCCTTCTCATCGTACGAATACATTGTCTCATGTGCTATCAACACAGAAAGGAATTCTCTAAGTCTTATGACTTTAAATCAAAGAAAGAGAAGAAGAGATCTGGTGATCAATCTGGGAATGGAAATAAGGGGATGAAGGGAAAGGTTGAATATCCATCCTGTGTTAAATGTGGGAAGAAACAACCCGGTACTTGATTAAAAAGAATGGGAGTCTGTTACAAGTGTGGTGAAAAAGGCCACCAAGCTCGTGATTGCAAGGGGAAGAAGGAAGATACCGATGTCCAATGTTACAATTTTAGGGAGAGGGGACATTATGAAAAAGAATTTCCTAAGAGTCAGGGGAAATTTCCTCAGAAAAGGCCAAGGGATCAAGGCCAAGCTTATTCTATAACTACTGTTGAGGTAGAAGCTCCGAAAGACGTGGTGGAAGGTAATTTAATGGTTTCCTAAAGTTTAGAAAATGCATTATTTGATTCTGGATAATCTCATTGTTTCATATCATCCCATTTTTCTAAGAAAATTTGGTATTTTCAATTTTATTTAACAAGGGAGTTGTCAGTTAAAACTCCTAAGGGAAGTATCATTGCAACAATGTTTTGTGAATCAGTCCCCATTAGAGCACATAAATGTTCTTTATCCGCTGATCTCATCATCATACCTATGATTGAGTTTGATATAATCCTCGATATGGATTGGATTTCGGACCATGATGTGAAGATTTATTGTAAGAAGAAGGAGGTTACGATTTTTGATGATGATAATAAGGAACACCTTATCTTTAGAGCAGAATCGTCACCACCTAATTCTTATCTAGATCCACCCCCAGTAGCTCAACTAAATTCCATTATTGGGGAGGAAGAGAATGAAATTATTGTGGATGAGGAAAGGAATGTTCAAATAGAGGATGTACCTATTGTGAAAGAATATGTAGATGTGTTTCTAGAATATTTTCCTGGACATCCTCCAGAACGAGAAGTTGAGTTTTCCATTGATTTAATTCCTAGATCAAGGCCTATATCAAAGAACCCTTATAGAATGGCCACTGTGGAATTAGTTGAAGTAAATAAAAAACTAGAGGAATTGATTAATAAGGGATTTAATTCCCATAGTGTTTCTCCATGGGGAGCCCCTGTTCTTTTTGTTAAAAATAAAGATGGATCTATTAGGTTATGTATCGAATACAGGGAGATCAATGCCATAAAATAAAGAATAAGTATCCCCAACTTCGCATTGATGATTTATTTGACCAACTTCATGGAGCTCAGTAATTTTTAAAGATTGAACTTCGGTCTGGATACCATCAGTTGTGTGTGAAGAAGGAAGAAATTCCGAAGACAGCATTTTGAACCAGGTACGAGCATTAAGAGTTTACAGTAATACCTTTGGGGCTGACTAATGCGCCCTCTGTATTCATGGATCTAATGAATAGAGTTTTCAAGGAATATCTAGATGAATTTTTGGTGGTATTTATTGATGATATCTTGGTATACACCAAAAGCTATGACGATCATGAAAATAACATGCGCATTATCCTGAAGACTCTAAGAAGACATGAATTATATGGGAAGTTTAGCAACTGTGAATTCTGGATTCAGGAGATTTCTTTTCTTGGACATATTTTATCCAATGATGGAATCTCTTTTGATCCTTATAAGACCAAGGAAATCCAATAATGGCCTACACCGATGAGTACAACTGAGGTACGCAGTTTTATTGGTTTCGCAGGTTATTATCGACATTTTGTCCAGAATTTTCCCTGGTTGGCTAACCCATTAACAAAGATCACACCTAAAGGGTTTGAATTTGTTTGGACAAAAGAGTGTGAAGAATTTTTTGAAGAAATTAAGAGAAGATTAGTTAATTTTCCTATATTGACTCTACCATCGAGGAATTATGGGTTCGTTATTTATAGTGATGCATCGAAGAAAGGACTTGGTTGTGTCCTTATATAGAATGATAGGGTTATTGCCTATGCATCACGACAGTTGAAAATTCTTGAGCAAAACTATCCTACTCATGATCTCGAGTTATCAGCTGTGATATTTTCTTTGATGATATGGAGGAACTACCTCTATGGTGAAAACTGTGAGATTTATACAGATCACAAGAGTTTGAAGTATATTTTCTCACAACAAGAACTCAACATTTGGGAAAGGAGATGGGTTGAACTACTCATGGATTATGATTGCACGATACACTACCACCCGGAGAAGGCAAATAAGGTGGAAGATGCTTTGAGCCGAAAATATCATGGTGTTTTGAACATGATGAGAATTGAAACGGATCCTATTTTCATGGATATAGTGAATATGGATATGGGAATTACCATAAAAGGTGAAACATCAATACTTTTTCAAAAGGTTGCCAAATAATCATTACTAGAAAGGATAAAGAGTTCTCAGACTGGTGATGAGGAGTTTCAAAAGAAGATTAAATCTGTGAATGATGGGAGATTGAATGACTTTGGGTATGAAGATGGAATTTTGAAATTTGGGAAGAGACTTTGTGTTCCAAATATACCTGATCTAAAAATGGAATTGTTGGACGATGCACATAGTTCCAATTTCTCTATACACCCTGGGAGCACCAAAATGTATAAAGACTTGAAGGATCATTTTTTCTGGGACAACATGAAGAGGGAGATTGCTGATTTTGTGTCAAGATGTATGGTTTGTCAACAAGTGAAAGCTGGAAGGAAACAGCCTGGAGGAGTCATGCAACCTCTTCCCATACCAAATTGGAAATGGGACAATATTACGATGGATTTTGCCAAGGGACTACCAAAGACTCGTAGAAGGAATGATGCAATATGGGTCATTGTTGATTGTCTTACCATGTCAGCACATTTTCATTCTATAAGGGATGATTTAACACTTGAACGTCTATCTAGGATATATATTAATGAAGTGGTGAGACTTCATGGAGTACCCCTATCGATTTTTTCTGATCGTAATCCCCGTTTTAATTCAAGATTCTAGAAGAGTCTTCAGAAATCCCTGGATACTGAACTTCGTTTGAGCACTGCCTACCACCCTCAAACAGATGGACAATCAGAATGGACTATTCAGACCTTAGAAGACATGTTGAGATCATGCCCACCTGACTTTCAGGGTATGTGGGATCAATATTTACCTCTGGTAGAATTTTTCTATAATAATAGCTTCCATTCATGTATTCGAATGGCACCATATGAAGCGTTATACACAAAGGGATGTCGCACACCAACCTGTTGGGATGACGTTGGTGAAAGAAAACTTATAGGCCCAGAACTGGTGGAGGAAACGATGGAGAAGGTGAAGGTAATCCAAAACCACATCAAAGCTGCTCAAAGTTGGTAGAAGAGCTATGCTGACAACTGAAGGAAGGATTTGGAATTTTAGGTAGGAGATCATGTTTTCTTTAAGGTATCTCCATGTAAGTGAGTTATACGTTTCGGTACGAAGGGTAAATTGAGTCCTAGGTACATTGGACCTTTCGAAATTCTAGAACGAATTGGGGCTGTAGCTTACTGTTTGGAAATTCCGCCAAGTCTCTCCAAAGTTCACGATGTGTTCCGCGTATCACTATTGAGAAAATACATGTCTGACTGTAACACCCCGAGATTTTATGTAAAATATTCTTTTTAATTTCATTAATGTCTTGTGTTGTACGCTACACCAAAAGGAGCTTGCACAACATGCATCCTTGACGTGCCTTGCATTACACGCAATCACGACCTTCCTCGATAGCGTGTGTAGTATGCAATACCGAGTTTCACTAAACAACGATAGGCTATTAAAATATTATTAAAACTAGCCGTTATGAATAGTAAAAACCACTTTTTTAAATTTGGTAAATTTTATTTTTCAAAATGGACTTCATTTTTGGATTCGTAATATCGAAATTAGCTTAGGGTGAAATTTTGGTACTTTTCGTATAAATTTCATTTTCTGATGAATAGTAAAAATTACTAAATTTTAATTAAAAACAACTTTTTTAATCAAAATAATTAATAGTGATAAATTATTAATTTCAGTGGTTTTAAAGTATATTTAGAATATATTATTACAATTTAATACAATTTTGGTCATTGGATGTAATTTCACATTTAAACCAGTTATAAACAAGTGTCAATCTTTTGATAGTTATTATCTCTTAAAAACACGCTCTTTGTTTTGACGCCGGGAATTAATTTTTAAATTAGTTAATGTAATTGATATTTTTTGAATTTGGTAAAATAGACATCATTTCTGAGTTCATAATATCAAATATAGATTAGGCCTAATTTTTGTATTTTTATGGAAACTTTCATTTTTTGATTAATAGTGAAACCACTAAGTGGTAGTAAAAAAAATGAATTTTTCATAAAACTTAATTTTAACGCTTCTATGAGTGGAATTTCAAAAATCCTAGAGACACGATTGATGTCAGTAAGTAAAATTTGGTTTAATGAGAAGAAAATAATTTTTGGTGAATAGTAACTTTTTACTTTTTTTTCCACGGTTAAAAGTAAATAGGGTAATTAAGGGTAAAAATGATATTATTATTACCCTAACACATGTCCTAATTCTATTGGATAAGTGTAATTCGACCAAAAACAACCTTAGGAATAAAATATGATCATTTAGGCCCACTCGGATTAGATTAGGAAATTTATTATTAATTTATTTAAAGAAGGGTTAAAATAGTTAAAATCAAAGTTTAATAAGTAAATTATTTTTAATATAGGGTTCTACATAAGATAAATTCGACTATAAATACTCATTAGAAATCTAAAACTCTTTCCTACATAATGGTATTTTATTTTCAATTTTTAGACATTAAATAATTTAATTTATTTATGACACAATGATGATGCAATAATTATCTCATAAATGAAATATTGACATAATTGATGTTATAAATAACCAAATAAATGTAATTTGAGACTTTTAATGAATTAAAATAATTTTACAGGTTAATATGACATGTTATTATTGATTTAATTAACTTTTTTAGAACTAATCATTCTGTTATGATTTTCAAAAAAATCAATTACTAAATAGTGTCCAAATTGACATAAAATAGTTCATAAAACAAATATTATATTAATAATTGTTATTTTATTCCTCAAAATCTAAGGTTTGGCCAAATTACTTATATAAGGTTATATATATTAATAAAAAACAACTTGGGGTTCGTTTGTCTTGATATAGTATGTTTATTAACCTTATAGTGTAAAAAAACAAGAAGACACGGTAAAAGTAAAATTATCTAACTTAAAGTTAAATGTAAGTGGTAAGGTTAAAATAGGAACCTAAACATGTCTAAATTCTATTGGATGATAGTATTTAGACCCATCCCCACCTTATCTTCGAAAGAAATCAATTTGGATCTATTTAAAACCGAAGATGGCTTTATAATAAAATAATATTTTTAGTTATTCCAAAGGTGCCCCTCTCCTCCCGTATAAAAGGGCGCCTCCTCCCACTCTTCCTCACACCACATTGAGCCTTCAAGCTCGACCAAAACCTGACACTTTCTCCTCTCCACTTCCCTAGAGACATCCTAGTGGTCCTGGTCTTCTTCAAAGACCAATTTTAGTGCCCTAAAATGGGGTCTCAATGAAGCACTTCAAAGAAGAGGTAATGTCCGTTACCGATTCTTTCATCTATATTTCTTCTTCCACATCTTATTATTTAGTTGTTTCATTATGAAGTAATAACATTAGTACCACTCATATAATGATATATTATTATAAGTATGAAACAGCCCTATTTCACCATCAATCCATCCTACGGAAAAAGAAATCATCGCGCGTGCGTACGTACGGAATACCGTCTCCACGCCGTGGTGTAATCTATTTTCCACCACCACCTTACTTGGATAGGTATAATGGTGTAAATAATGACTATATATGAGTATTATAAAGTGATATTGATTCGGAAATAGTATACATACACTCCAATACAATTCCACGATCATAGGAACGATATCATCACTCGTGCGTACGTACGGAATACCGTCTCCACCATGTGATGCGACTCGTTCTACATGATATTAATTTCATAAGGATTATATAAATGAATTTAATGAATGAATATGACATATATTATGATAATACCATTCTGTAAATGAGGTATCTATAACCTAAATGTAAGAATAAGAATTTATTCAACAAAACACACATAAGAACAAAAAGTAATAAACACCTGAATAACAAGTAGTAATGAAATATTACTAATAAGAAGCTAAGAATATGACCATATATGATATCATAACAAGAAGTATGATTCTTTAATAAGTCAATAACATTATTTAAATCATTATACAGGAGGTTCAGACACTTACTAAGCAAATCGGACCTAAGGTAAGGGAAATATCACAATCTCATTTTTATCCGAGATTGTTTATACTTTAGTATTTACTGGGGTGTATTTTATCATTCAAAACCATGTTTCCTCAATATGTAATATTATTTCCATCCACCTAAAATTTTTTAAATCCAATTTTTCCCTTCGGTGAGTTTTTAGTAATGTATATGAAAGGAATCTTTTGTCATTTTTCGTACGAGTTATTTTTTGACTTTTTCGACAAAAGTACGAAGAATATTTTTTTAACTTATACAGCATGAATGGATTTTTAAAACATTATATCCAAGAAGCTTCCTTTAAAAGTTTTCAAGTTTATTTTTAATCAACTTATTTTATTTGAAAATTGTATGACATGTTAATAAAGGAAAATGTTTTTTGAATTTGAAAGGATATTTTCCTCAAGAATGGAGTTCAAGTGTTTTATCAAAATTATTTTCCATCTAAGATAATATAGGGTTCTGTTTATATCCCTATTATTACATTGATTTGATTATGTTGTGATGAGATTATTTTTATGAATTCCTTTATCTTATATGAATTGTTTGATGATGTCACGATGTTTAAGATTCCCATTTTTATTACATGGGTTATGCAATGATGTATGATTTATGATTTTGTGGAACACATAAGAATGGTATCATTATGAGATGGGTGGGACCTATATATCACTCCAATGCATTGGGTAAAGATTTTATATCTCATGAGATAGACATGGCTGGAACGGTAGGTTATACCGGTTCCGTGAAACAGTACTGAAACGAAGAGTAAACTCGGTTCAGAAATGGACTTTGTCCACTAAGATAGTCTTGGAAATGTGTCTTTACTAATAATTAATGATTCTCTATGATTATGTGTGTATTCCACAAAGTTTCATGTTTTATGTTATGATTATTGGGATTACATTTCACTGCTATGATTTATCCCATGTTAATAAATTATGATCTCTTTTGCAGGTTAAGATTTCCAAAAGTTATGTTCTTATGTATATGAGGTGATTGATATTTATTTTGTTTACCCTTACTGAGAATTTGATCTCACCCTTTTAGGTTTTCTTTTCCCCAGGATATAAAGAAAGGTTTTAGGTAAAAAAAAGAAGACCTTTATGGGAGATGTTGAAGATCTTTCACCATGATTAGAAGATTATATTCCGAGTTTCCAAAGACACTAAACTATTACGGTCCTTGTGTGTGTGTTTTTGTTATGTACTAATTATTCCGCAAAAGTAATGTAATTTCTATGTACATCAGGCTTCGGGTCTCTATAGTTGGTATCAGAGGAAAGGTTTAGTAAACCTTTGGAAACTAGGATGCGAGAACTTTAGTGAGATCCCTAGAGATATTTCTAAGGTATGTCTAGGGATGTCCCTAAGGTTAAGTATAAGTATAGGTTATAGTCCTAGAATTGCGCTAACGATATTATAATTAAACCTAATATGTTTGATATTGAAGGTAATCCCCCTTTATTTTGTTGTTTTCCTTAGCGTGAGTTTTGCCTCTCACACTATTCTTTTTGGGTTTTAGACGATGGATGGAACCCGAAGGAACCGTGTTGATCAATGTAATGGACAATGCAATGATTGTCCTCCTGAACAAACAAATGTTATGGGAGATGGAGTGAAAAGTCTTATTGCTATACTTCCACAAGCTATGAATCATTCTGGACTTCTAAATAAGCAGAGAAGGGAACAATATTCCATTGAGTCCTTCTTGAGGCAACGCCCACCTTCTTTCAGTGGGTCTTCTGATCCACTTGTTGCTGAACAATGGATCATTACCACTGAAACGATATTTTCAGTTATTCAATGTTATGAACATGATAAAGTTATCTTAGCAGTATATCGTTTGGAAGGTGATGCTGATCAATGGTGGAATATTATCAAGAATACGAGGCCAAGAGATGAAATTGAGTCCACAGAATGGGACGGGTTCAAGAACATATTTTTCAATAAGTACTTCCCTCGTATTCTTCAAACAAATATGGAGAAGGAGTTTCTTGAACTAAAGAAAAAGGATGATGAATCTGTTGGTATATACGAAGCGAATTTTATAAGGCTTGCAAGGTATGCATCTGGATTTATCATCTAACCTGAAAGTAAAGTTGATCGATTCTTCAGTGGCTTGAAACCAAATCATCAAAGGGCATTAGCTATAAGAGACTTTAGTAGCTTTGAAGAAATTTTGCATTGTGCTATCAAGGTAGAAATGGAAGTTTGTGTTACTTATCCATCTCATAGTTTTGACAAGAAACAAAAGATGGAGTTCAAGGAGAAATCTCAGAATAATGGTAAAAAGAAGATGAATCTTTCCTTATGCTCAAAGTGTGGAAAGAAGCATGGTGGAGATTGTCTTAAAGGGACAAGTAAATGTTTCAAATGTGGAAAGGAAGGTCATTGGGCATTTGAATGTCGCAATGATGGGAAGAAGATGTCTAATGATGCAAACAAAGGAAGGGATACATAGAATGAACCTACTATACTTCAATGCTTCAAGTGCAAGGAAATGGGGCATTATGCTAATAAATGCCCTAATCCAAGGGTTAGTGATGATCGACATGAGAAACCACTTTAGGTAAAGGACAAAGGGAAGCCACATGCGATCACCATTGGAGATGTTGAATATGATAACGATGTGGTGGAATGATTAAGTGTTTATGTAATGGGATTCCAAAATAATGTTGTATATAGTATCGTGGAATATTGGAATATTTATGTATTGTTCTATTGTGGTTTTCAATAATTTTATGGTACCGGTAACCATGGAAATTGATTGCGATATTTTTGGAAAAAAGATGATATGCGCATAATTAAGGGAAAATGGGAAAATGAAATATTTGATAGTATTCATGAGCTCATGATTGATATAAGGACTAAGTGATATCATGGTTTGAGTATATATAATTTTGAGGATTTTGGTATGTGGAAAGTGTTAACTTTTAACTGCATTCATGTTTTCACTAAGCTTCAATGGAGAATACATGATTAAGGCCTTTGAATGTTTGGAATGTGACCAACAAGATATATCTTATGATATGTGGGGGATAAATGATGGCATTCACGTGATCATTTTCTTTATACTATGAGCTTGGACCGAAGTATTTTAGATAAGACTAAAGATTGGAATGGATTATTTTAGACATAAGTTAGTATTTTTTAAGGTTAAAACTTTTTTGATATTGTTGATGGGATGTTATAGTAATATAGCTTTATAAAAAGGGCAACCTGCAGGATGGGCGACAACCCATCACGTCGGACAAGGCTGTGCAAATCGAACCCACAACCGAAGTGCGACTGGCCTTTATCGCCTACCACTGGCCTACAAGAATTCCCTGTTTAGTAGAAACTAGTTTTATTATATTAAGCAGTATGATATATGAAGTATAAGTCCATTTTAGGAACCATATATGATTAATCTCACTATAGATGGACTTATGTATTTTTTTGATAACTTTTCTAACCTTTTTTTTGAAACAGATGGAATGACCCATCATTCTATCACATGATCTGCTAACACATCACGAATGACATATTCAACTTCATTTCTTTAAGATATGAAGTGGAAATTGTCCAAAAAACTACCAACAGTGAGACTATACCGAAATCATGAAAGTATTTCTTCTAATTCCAATTTCATCAACTTTAGCGAAACGATCTTGAAAAACAAAAATGTTGTCCTAGTGATCTTATATCTGATGAATCAGATGGTACCATAGATCTTTAAAAATTTATGGCTTTGTGATTGTTGTCTTTTTCATAGCCATGTTCTCTACCACTCTCCATCAGAACATGATGGTTAGATTTCTCTTCCATATCCATATTTTCACCTATGTGGAAACCCAGTGATTAGTTTATTTGGGAAACCGTTACGTTTCATAATTTTGTTTTTAATGATTGGTTTTGGTATTCCTTTTTAATATGTGGGTTTCTATCAAAGAATCTTTCGAATAGTAAACCATTTATAACCCCGATGAATTTTGAGGGCGAAATTCATTTTAAGGGGGGTAGAATGTAACACCCCGAGATTTTTTGTAAAATATTCTTTTTAATTTCATTAATGTCTTGTGTTGTACGCTACACCAAAAGGAGCTTGCACAACACACATCCTTGACTTGCCTTGAATTACACACAATCGCGACCTTCCTCGATAGCGTGTGTAGTACGCAATACAGAGTTTCACAAAACAACGATATGCTATTAAAATATTATTAAAACTAGCCGTTATGAATAGTAATAACCACTTTTTGAAATTTTGTAAATTTTATTTTTCAAAATGAAATTCATTTTTGGATTGGGAATATCGAAATTAGCTTAGGGTGAATTTTTGGTACTTTTCGGATAACTTTCATTTTCTGATGAATAGTAAAAATTACTAAATTTTAGTTAAAAACAACTTTTTTAATAGAAATAATTAATAGTGATAAATTATTAATTTTAGTGGTTTTAAACTATATTTAGAATATATTTTTACAATTTAATACAATGTTGGTCATTGTATGTAATTTTACATTTAAACCAGTTATAAACAAGTGTCAATCTTTTGATAGTTATTATCTCTTAAAAACACTCTATTTGTTTTGACGACAGGAATTAATTTTTAAATTAGTTAATGTGACTTATATGTTTTGAATTTGGTAAAACAGACATCATTTTTGAGTTAATAATATCAAATATAGCTTAGGCGTAATTTTTGGTATTTTTCTGGAAACTTTCATTTTTTGATGAATAGTGAAACCACTAAGTGGTAGTGAAAAAAATGAATTTTTCATAAAACATAATTTTACTGCTTCTGTGAGTGGAATTTCAAAAATATGAGAGACATGGTTGATGTCAGTAAGTAAAATGTGGTTCAATGAGATGAAAATAATTTTTGGTGAATAGCAACTTTTTACTTTTTTTTACCACGGTTAAAAGTAAATAGGGTAATTAAGGGTAAAAATGATATTATTATTTCCCTAAAACATGTACTAATTCTATTGGATAAGTGTAATTCGACCAAAAACAACCTTTGGAGTAAAATATGATCTTTTAGGCCCACTTGGATTAGATTAGGACATTTATTATTAATTTATTTAAAGAAGGGTTAAAATAGTTAAAATCAAAGTTTAATAAGTAAATCATTTTTAATATAGGGTTATACATAAGATAAATTCTACTATGAATACTAATTAGAAAGATAAAAAGTTTTCCTACATAAGGGTATTTTATTTGTAATTTTTAGACATTAAATAATTTAATTTATTTATAACACAATGATGATGGAGTAATTATCTTATTAATGAAATATTGACATAATTGATGTTATAATACCCAAATAAATGTAATTTGAGACTTTTTATGAATTAAACTAATTTTATAGGTTAATATGACATGTTATTATTGATTAAATTAACATTGTTCTAACTAATCATTCTGTTATGATTTTCAAAAAAAGCAATTACTAAATAGTGTCAAAATTGACATAAAATAGTTTTTAAAACATATATTATATTATTAATTGTTATTTTATTCCTAAAAATCTATGGTTCGTCCAAATGACTTAGATAAGGTTATATATATTAATAATGAACAACTTGGGGTTCTTTTGGCTTGATATAGTAAGTTTATTAACCTTATAGTGTATGAAAACAAGAAGACACGGTAAAAGTAAAATTATCTAACTTAAAGTTAAATGTAAATGATAAGGTTAAAATAGGAACCTAAACGTGTCTAAATTCAACTGGATGAGAGTATTTCGACCCATCCCCACCTTAGCTTCGAAATAAATTAATTTGGAGCTATTTAAAACCAATGTTGGCTTTATAATAAAATAATATTTTTAGTTATTCCAAAGGTGCCCCTCTCCTCCCTTATAAAAGGGCACCTCCTCCCCCTCTTCCTCACACCACTTTGAGCCTTCAAGCTCGGCCAAACCCTACCACTTTCTCCTCTCCACTTCCCTAGAGACATCCTAGAGGTCCTGGTCTTCTTCAAAGACCAATTTTAGTGCCCTAAAAGGAGGTCTCAAAGAAGCACTTCAAAGAAGAGGTAATGTCCGTTACCGATTCTTTCATCTTTATTTCTTCTTCCACTTCTTCTTCTTTAGTTGTTTCATAATGAAGTAATAACATCAGTATCACTCATATACTGATATGTTATTATAAGTATGAAACAAACCTATTTCACCATCTATCCATCCTACGGAAAAAGAAATCACCGCGCGTGCGTACGTACGGAATACCGTCTCCACGCCGTGGTGTAATCTATTTTCCACCACCATCTTACTTGGATGGGTATAATGGTGTAAATAATGACTATATATGACTATTATAAAGTGATATTGATAATTAAATAGTATACATACACTCCAATACAATTCCATGATCATAGGAATGATATCATCACTCGTGCGTACGTACGGAATACCGTTTCCACGATGTGATGCGACTCATTCTACATGATCATAATTTCATAATGATTATATAAATTAATTGAATGAATTAATATGATATATATTACACTAATAAAATTATGGAAATGAGGTATCTATAACCTAAAGAGAATAATAAGAATTTATTCGACAAAACACGCATAAGAACATAAAGTAATAAACACCCGAATAACAAGTAGTAAAGAAATATTACTAATAAGAAGCTAAGAATATGACCATATATGATATCATAACAATAAGTATGATTCTGGAATAAGTCAATAACATTATTTAAATCATTATACAGGAGGTTCGGACACTTACGAAGCAAATCGGACCTGAGGTAAGGGAAATATCACAATCTCATTTTTATCCGAGATTGTTTATACTTTAATATTTACTGGGGTGTATTTTATCATCCAAAACCATGTTTCCTCAATATGTAATATTATTTCCATCCACCTAAAATTGTTTAAATCCAATTTTACCCTTCGGTGAGTTTTTAGTAAAGGATATGAAAGGAATCTTTTGTCGTTTTTCGTACGAGGTACTTTTTGACTTTTCCGACAAAAGTACAAAGAATGTTTGCTTTTTTAACTTATACGACATGAATGGATTTTTAAAACATTATTTCCAAGATGCTTCCTTTAAAAGTTTTCAAGTTTATTTTTAATCAAATTCTTTTAGTTTAAAATTGTATAACATGTTAAGAAAGGAAAATGTTTTTTGAATTTGAAAGGATATTTTCCTCAAGAATGGAGTTCAAGTGTTTTATCAAAATAATGTTCCATCTAAGATAATATAGGGTTCTGTTTATATCCCTATTATTACATTGATTTGATTATGTTGTGATGGGATTATTTTTATGAATTCATTTATCTTATATGAATTGTTTGATGATGTCACGATGTTTAAGATTCCCATTTTTATTACATGGGTTATGCAATGATGTATGATTTATGATTTTGTGGCACACATAAGAATGGTATCATTATGAGATGGGTGGGACCTATATCTCCCTCCAATGAATTGGGTAAGGATTTTATATCTCATGAGATAGACATGGCTGGAACGGTAGGTTATACCGGTTCCGTGAAACAGGACGGAAACGAAGAGTAAACTCGGTTCAGAAATGGACTTTGTCCACTAAGATAGTCTTGGCAATGTGTCTTGAGTAAAAAGAGATGATTCTCTATAATTATGTGTGTATGCCACAAAGTTTCATATTTTAAGTTATGATTATTGGGATTACATTTCACTGCTATGATTTATCAAATTTTATGAAATTATGATCTCTTTTGCAGGTTAAGATTTCCAAAAGTTATGTTCTTATGTATATGATGTGATTGATATTTATTTTTTTTACCCTTACTGAGCAATTGTGCTCACCCTTTTATGTTTTCTTTTCCCTAGGATATAATGAAAGGTTTTAGGTAAAAAAAAAGAAGATCTTTATGGGAGGTGTTGAAGATCTTTCACCACAATTAGAAGATTATATTCCGAGTTTCCAAAGACACTAAACTATTATGGTCGTTGTGTGTGTGTTTTTGTTATGTACTAAGTATTCCACAAAAGTAATGTAATGTCCATGTACGTCAGGCTTCGGGTCTTTACACTGACCCAATGCATCTACTCACCTATGAGGAATTAGAACTGGAACTCGATCTATCTTATTGCGAATAGCCTGTCAAGATTCCTGATACGAGAGAACAAGTACTAAGAAACTGGACGACTCGTCTGGTAAAAGTTTTGTGGAGAAACCATAATATTTAAGATGCAACGTGGGATCCCAAGGAACTTATGATGAAGAACCACCCGAGTCTTTTCATGCGGTATTATTCTAGAAATTTTGAAGAAGAAATTATTTAAAGTAGGGGAGAATGTAACACCCCAAGCTTCCACGTTACGCTTCCCTTGGAATAATACAATAGCGTGTGTTGTACGCAACTTCGAGTTTTAACACACACACCACAACCAATCAAACTAGCCGTTATGAATAGTAATACCCACTTTTTCAAATTTTATAAATTTTATCTTTCAAAATGGACTTCATTTTTGGATTCGGAATATCGAAATTAGTCGAGGTTGTAATTTTGGTATTTTTCTGAAAACATTCAATTTTTGATGAATAATGAAAAAAACCTTGAGTTATAGTTTAAAACTAAATTTTTATTTAAATAATTATTTATTTTATTTAAATTTAATTATGGTCAAAATAGATAAATAATACCTATATAAGTTCAATCTAATTCATTGGAGTTAGTTTAGAATAATTTTAGATATATAAAAATTTTATTGAACTTATTCACCGTCTTTTACCCACCTCTTAGGGGAATTTGGAAATTCACATAAAACATAATTTTATCGCTTTTGTGAGTGGAATTTCAAAAATTCGAGAGACACAGTTAATATCAAGGATTAGAATGTGGTTCAATGAGATGAAAATAATTTTTGGTGAATAGTAACTTTTTACTTTTATTTACCGCGGTTAAAAGTAAATAGGGTAATTAAGGGTAAAAATGATATTAATATTATCCTAAAACAAGTCCTAATTCTTTTGTACAAGTGTATCTCGACCAAAAACAACCTTAGGAATAAAATAATATCATTTAGGTCCACTTGGATTAGATTAGTACATTTATTATTATTTAATTCAAAGAAGAGTTAAAATAGTTAAAATTAAAGTTTATTTACTAAAACATTTTTAATATGGGGTTATACATAAGATAAATTCGATTTTAAAAATTCATTAGAAAGATGAAAAGATTTATTACATAATGGAATTTTATTTATAATTTTTAGACATTAAATAATTTAATTTATTTATGAAGCAATGGTGATGCAGTAATTACCTAATTAATGTAATATTAAAATAATTGATGTTATAAATATCAAATAAATGTAATTTGATACTGTTTATGAATTACACTTATTTTCTAGGTTAATATGAAATATTATTAGTGGTTTTATAATTTTTTTTCCAAGTAATAATCCTGTTATGAAATTATCAATAATAAAATACCCACAAGTGTCAAAATTGACATAAAAGAGTTTTCAAAACAAATATTATATTATTAATTTATATTCTATTCCTAAATATCTAAAGTTTGGCCAAAGTACTTGTATCATGATAAGAGTATCATTAATGGACCCCTTGGGGGTTTCTTGGATGTATATAATAAGTTTATTAACTATATAATATAAAAATACAAAGTGACATGGTAAGTGTCAAACTAAATAACTTAGCATTAAAACTAAACGATAATGTTAATATAATGACCCAAACCTGTATAAATTCTATTGGTTGAGTGGTTTCAACCCATCCCCACCTTAAAATTTAAATAATACAATTTTGAGCCTTTATAAACCAAATATGAATTTATTATAAAATAATATTTCTTGCTTTTCCAAAGGTGCCCCTCACCCCTCTTATAAAACGGCACTCCACCTTCTCACTAATTCACACATTCAAGGCCTTTTGTATCAGCCAACCCCTGCCCAAATACTCTCTCACCTTCCCTCACTTCAACCTACAGTCCTTATTTTGATCAGAAATCCAACCTAAGGATCCCTTTTGATCAAATCAAAAGGAAGAACCCGAAGAAAAGGTAATATTTTCACCACCCTCTTTCAAGTTCCTTTCTTCTTCAACTTCTTCTTTCTTTGTTATTCCCATTCTAAAATAATAACACTTGTAACTTATATATACTGTGATGTTATTATAAATATGGTACAACTATATTCAGTATTCTATCCATCCTTTGAATGACATGTCACCATACGTGCGTACGTACGGCATACTGTCTCCACGTCGTGGTGTAATTGTTATTCAATAAATTATTATTTGGATGGGTATAATAATGATGTGTAATTCAGGTAAATAATAAATATAACATGATAATTATTCTTTATATATGATATAAGATCCAATTATATATTATTTTAATATCAAAAGAATGATATTATCGCTCGTGCGTACGTACGGACTACCGTCTCGACGAATGCAATGACATTCATTCACCATCGTATCCATTCAAGACTAATTCTCATTTAATTATTAAAAATAATGTTTAGGGACTTGATATAATTTTGGATATGAATAAGATACGACCTATCCATTACAAACACGACTTCTGTAACAAAACAAAAAAAATAAAATGAGTATGTTAACACCCGAAACAACGATAATACTAAGATATTAACGAATCAATGTTAAAGATCATATATGATATAATATTAATGTATATGATTCTTGTATAATTTAATAACAATTATTTCACCATTATACAAGAGTTTAACCTACCCTCAACCAAGGAAAAATACAAGGTAATGGTTTATTTCACAATCTCTTCATTATCCGAGGTTGTTTATATGTAATTATCTACTGGGACCTCTTTATCATCCACATCCATGTTTCATAAGAATGTGTTTCAAAAAATTCTTAATATTTTAAAGAATATGGGCTAAATTAATTTATACCCTTGTTTGACTTTTTATAAGAATTTTATAAAGGAATCTTTCCATCGTTTTCCAAACAAGGTCCTTTTTAACCTTTTTGAAAGAATTAAGGTAAGAATGTCTCTTTTTTAACTTATACGGCAGGTGCGGCTATTTTCTGCCGTTATAAAATCTTCGAAGCTTACCTTACAATATTTTAAAAATATATTCAAATTAAAAGTTTTATTTTATAATTATGTGACTTTTAAATTATTTAAAAAAAGAGACATTTCTCTCAAATAGTTTTGATTTCATCTATGTCAACATCCATTGATGGATTTTAAGCTTATTTGATGTTTATTTATTATGATACAAATCCTCCATATTGTATTGAATGTTTTGTGATATGTTTGAATATGGATGTGTTATTTTTAAACAATTCATGGTTTATGTAGAAATTATTGACATTTCGTGTTCTAGTTTTAATACAAATGTTTATGTTATGTTAAAACCTATTCATATGAGGAATGCATTGGACTTAATAAGGGACGGGTGGAGCCTGCTATAGCTCCTCGATGCATCGGTATTTCTAATGAGACAAACTAGTGTCTTGGCACAAGGCCTTGACAAAATCTTATTTGTAGTATTGGCACGAGGCCTTGGCTTTGTGGTTATGATAGTCTATAATTATGCATTCCATCATTATGAAAGTGGTTATTGATAGTGCATGTGTTTATTTGACTAGTAGAATATCCATGTGAGTAAGTAAATGTCATTATTTCATTTTATTTTTTCCATATTATGCTCAAGTTCAAGTATAAAAGGCTTTTGTTTTAGTTATACATTGCCTTAAATGTTTATGCTTATTTATAAAAGTTTCCGCTATATTGTTATCCTTACTGGGCATTTGAGCTCACCCCTTTCTATGTTTTATGTTTTCCTGGATGTGAAGAAGTATTTTATGAATGACCTACAGGGATATTATAAGGGGATATGAGTGTGGAGACAGGTTGTTGTTGTTGTTTTCAATTTATGATGTAATGTAAACATTATGAATGTATCTAGTGTTTCCAAGAATAATAAACTAATCGGTCTTTCGAGACTTGATCTTTTTTATGATCATGCCAATGTTATGTAATAATGCACTGACTCTGGGCAATAGGGGTCAGGGCGTTACACAGACACATTTCAAAATGTGGAAATCAATATCCCCTACGTAAAGTAGTAAAAAAAATTCCAATGTAAGTGAAATTCTTGAAATATATTTTCACCACAATGAGATGATTCCATGGGAATGAATAAATAAGCATGGGGAAATTCTCTTATCCCTTATCATCTAACAATTCTAAACCAAAGGTCATGATCCCATGATGTTTTACATTCCATGCACCATTTTTTTTAAACTTATCTAATACATTTTGTTATCTAGGTGGTTCAATTAATGCATTTCTTCACTCTTTATACACTTATTTTCATATGGGAAAATTAAATACCATAAGAGTGGTGGTCCATCTTCCACATAGAGCCACAGTTTTCCCAATTGGAGTTCTAGAGGATGTCCTTGTGAAATTAAAAGATATATTATTCCCAAATGACCTCTGTGCTCAGAATATTGAAGTAGATAGGATCTTGTCACACACCCCAGTCATTTTGGGGAGACCATTCCAAAATATAGCCAAAACTATCATCAATTTCCCCATAGGTACACTAACCATAGAATTTAGAGACAACATTGTCTACTTCAATAGTTTTGAATACATGAGGAACCGATCAGATGATTACTCCATCTTTGCACTCTCCCATTATGTTGGTACTAAACACATTGATGAATCTGGTATGTGCCATGAAATTTTAGAATTAAAAGATAATATTTTCCATTAATGTACATGTAAATTCCCTAAACACTGGAGATTCCAATTTTATGTGGGAATAAGAGGTAAAATCTGATTAATTTTTTTATTTTTTTAATTGATGAGGACGATGTTATGGTTTCTTATGTGCCGAAGGACCAAACATTGGATGTGTAGATGTTCAATTTAACATTATCATTGAGAATCCCCCTGAACTACAATTAAAATCACTCCCCAATTATTTGAAATATGTATACCTTAATAAGGGAGAGAAATTAATAGTGGTAATTGAAAATAATTTATGTAGAACCCATGAAAAATTTCTGACTGAAATTTTTAGTGTAAATGTACAAGAAATAGGGAGGATATTTGGTTATATCCCATAAATGGAGCCCAAAATATGCTAACATAAAAATTTTCTTGAGGAAGATTCCAAACCTGTTAGACAAACACAAAGGTGGTTGAATCCCAACTTGATAGTAGTTTTAATGAAAGGGATTGGGAATATTTTGGAAGCTAGGATCATTAATCCCATTTCAGATTTGCAGTCGGAAACCCCATTATGGAAGTTCCTAAAAAAACTGGCCTGATCATCATGAGGAATGAAAAGAATGATTTAATCAGTATGAGAATTCCAAATAGATGCAGTGTGTACATTGATAATAGAAAATTGAACTAGTTAACTTGGAAAGATCATTTCCCCATCCCCATCATTGACCATATGTTAGAGAGATTGATAAGGAGAAGTCATTATTACATTTTTTAGGGATTTTCAAGTCTCTTCCAGGTACCAATTTTCCTCAAGGATCCATAGAAGATGACATTTACATGTCCCTTTGGTACTTTTTTGAATTAAATGAAGAAATTTGGATTACGTAATACTCTAGGTACATTTTAAAGGATTAAGGTAAATATATTTTCGGATCACATTCAATATTTCTAGGATATTTTCATGGATTATTTCACAGTTATTGTACATTAATTTGATCATTGTTTAAAAAATATAGTTTTTTTGAAAACCTAAATTGAAAAAAAAACCATTTTTTAAATTTTGAAAAGTGTAATTTCATGGTTGATAATGGAATTGTACATGGGAATGTTATTTCCCAAAAATTCATTTAATTTGTAATGTGTCATATTTTATGTGTATTGTTTTTAAACATTATATTGAATTACTTAGAGACCTATTTTGGAGACGACACATCATTCTGAGGCCTCGTGAGCCCAGAAGGGTGGATTGAATTTTTTTAGTTTTGTATGTTGGATAGTGTGCGCAATTGTGGATGTTTCAAAAAAAGATTCTCGGATTAAAAATCTTAGGGCACCATTGACTCCAAGATGATGACTTTACATAAGATCGAGCCTATCCTCGATTGGTGTGGGTTGAGAGAAATTTAAATTTGCAGACGTTTTATGAAAAATAAAATAAAATAAATAAATTTAAATGTTTACATTATTTTATTTGGAAATTTTAACTGCATCACAATGATAGGGTGGTTGTTTCGATAATTAATGACACATAATAATAACTCTGAAACAACAACAGTGACTCATTAATGTCACATCATAATGTAATCCAGAAACATAGGTGATTCATTTAATGGGATAATTTATTGTTGGTTGTTGGTAGAAACAAATTGAGTGAAACTATGGAAAAAAAATCATGGATCTTTGGAGAGAACTCTCAACAACGAATGAAGAATAATCAAATGTGTGAATCACTACACCAATAAAGGTGAATGATCTCACCAATGATGGTAGTGCAATACCTTCATCAGTGATCGATCCCTTATTTAGGTAAGTGATATTTTTTAAATTTTTTCTTCATCGTTATTTTAATTAAATGAAGAATGCGAATAAACCCAGGAATTGGTTGACCCATGCACCATCATTCTTACAAGACGGATTTTGTTTATCGGTTTCATTCATGGGAATTATTTTTTACTGTTTGGATGTTTTTAATTATCCTCATTTAAATATTCTAATTGGAGTAGATTTAAGTAATGACGAACGAGGGTGGAGGTTCTTTCCTCCATTATTGTTTTTTTCTTCCTCCCTCATTCCCACATTCATTACGTTCTTCACATTCTTTGAAGGGATATGAATGAAGAATCATTGTGTGCCTGTTTCTTGGGGAACTGATCCCAAAATGGATATCTGACATCATGATGACCCAATGGAGGTGCAACGACAATAACGACAGATGAATTGACATGGTTCAGGAGTTATAGTTCATCAAACTTTATTCATGTGGGTAAATCAATAAGTGTTTTCCAGGACAATAGGAGGTCTGAAACCCACTTAAATGTCTTTTCGGTAACAGGGAGTCCTTAATGTTGGATTTTCACGATGGTCAGGCAACCATATTGAGGTTCAGAAGAACATCGAAGGTAGGTGGAGAAATAATGGTGTATCTTGAAATTCACGGAACCCACAGTGTGTTCCCAATAAACATGCAGTGTGGGATTGGATCAGTGGCGGATAGGGTTCCATGGTGTAAAAATTGATGGAATTGTGGGTTCACTAAAGAACACAACATGTGGGTCATTATGTGGGACTCGGCGTGTATATCAGGTGATACATTGACACGAGGTAGTGTACACAGCCATGTACTCCCCCACATGGCCAAACCAGGACGGCTACACATGTTACCCTATGTACCAGTAACACAGGATGGCACACATGGG
The DNA here is from genome assembly GCA_963277665.1 of Viscum album. Classification (NCBI taxonomy): domain Eukaryota; kingdom Viridiplantae; phylum Streptophyta; class Magnoliopsida; order Santalales; family Viscaceae; genus Viscum; species Viscum album. The sequence continues at coordinate 1,622,849,374 of OY728152.1, forward strand.
ATGAAGATATATACTGGAACATGGTCGCGTACAATAGAGGTAACCCTGGTTACATGGACATGGTGTGTGGTTCATCCTACACACAGTGTACTTGCCTTTCTACACAACATGTTCCCTCTTACACAATACCTTACACACGGGCAGTAACTGTTGTAGAAAGACAAGGCATGTGACCCCTTATACATGCCATATATATCCTAGAACATGGCTTGAACCTATTTTCCACATTTCCTTGGAAAATATTCATTTAGGTTAGTTACCCTTTTTCTCATTCCCCTGAAGGTCAGGTATTGTTTCCATCCATAGTTGTATGATCCCTTTAGTTGGAAATTCCATTATAGAGTCAGGTATCCCTCCGAGAGGCCTGGAGCAAGATCCGTTATCCAATCTTAACCCTAGATAGAGTCATGTATCGATGTGACTAATCCTAGAAGATGTTTATTCTCAACATAGATGGTGAATCCAGATGAGTCTTTGTATCCTCCAAGGCCTTGGTTGTGATCCTCGTATGTGTATTGTGATCATTCCCCACTCATGAGTGTGTTATCCCAAAATGAGTGTATTTATCTTTCATGGATTCTATCCTAAAATATTACTTCTCATATGGATCTCATCAGAGCCATAAGACTCATGGAGTGAGTTCCCTAGATGAGTAATTCATGGAACCTTCTAAATGAATCCCAAGCGGGGGTCTGTGGTTGTATGAATTCTCTCTAAACTACAGGTAAGGGTTTTTGAGAATATTTGGACTGTGTTTCTCTTGTTATATGTTTAGTAGAAATATAATCTATAGAAATGATTTTATCTTTACTTTTCATATTGATTTTTGGTTTTTGGGGTCCTGATTATGTATTTTTATACTCACCACAGCACAGGCTTTGCCAGCACGTGTTGTGCCTTGTGAAGAAGAGTGACCTTTTGATGGAGTCCAGGGCGGACCATGACCATGCTGAGATTTGTGAGTTCCCTATAGGAAGATGTGTTCCTTAGGCTATGAGAATCAGTTCGAGTACCTCTTGTTCTTAGAGGTTGGACATTGAAGTTTCGAGACACTTTTTTTGGTGGGCCTGTATTGTGTCCCAGTTTAACTTTCTACACATTACTTATGTTGTACTCTGTTGGTTGGGTGTAGTTGTATTCTTGCACTTTTTTCTATATTGTTTTTTACATTACCTCATTTTTGGGTTTGGATATGTGTTAGAGTGTACAATTACCTAGGAAATTCCTCCCATGTTAGTGATGTGCTTACTAAGTACTAGTCACTAGCCCCTGGCATATAGATGGTGGGCTTGGGGAGTTGCGGCATGAGAACCACGTAGATGGGTTATAACAGAGTGGTATCAGTGGTAGTCGGTTTAACCTTAGGACTGAGAGTCTGTGTGATTTGGTTTAGGAAAAATATGTTAACTGTTTCATGCTCTTATATAAGGCTAGGGACTCTATTTTTGGTGCGGGGGGGCCGACATATCCATACAAAAGGACTCTGATAACCTGCTTTTTGACTCGGTATATGAAAACACTAGTTGCGGGAAAGTAAAATAATGGTACATGCATCATGTAAGAATGAGTTCTGTTTTCCATATCCTTTTTGTCAGCTATCCAGATATACTCATTGACCATGGTACATCTTGTTTCTTTAGAGTATGCCTCCACGACCCATACCCACTAGGATTCATCAGCACGATCAGGAGGATGTCCCCCTTAGTGACAAGGCTTCGATACTGGGACTGTAACATCCCAAGATTTTTTGAAAAATATTCTTTTTAATTTTATTAATGTCTTGTGTTGTACGCTACACCAAAAGGAGCTTGCACAACACGCATCTTTGACTTGCCTTGCATTACACGCAATCGCAACCTTCCTCGATAGCGTGTGTAGTACGCAATACTGAGTTTCATGAAACAACGATATGCTATTAAAATATTATTAAAACTAGCCATTATGAATAGTAATAACCACTTTTAAATTTTTTGAAATTTTAGCTCTCAAAATGGACTTCATTTTTGGATTCGGAGTATCGAATTTAGCCTAAGGTGAAATTTTGGTACTTTTCGGATAACTTTCATATTCTGATGAATAGTGAAAATTACTAAATTATAATTAAAAACAACCTATTTAATCGAAATAATTAATAGTGATAAATTATTAATTTGAGTCGTTTTAAAGTATATTTAGAATATATTTTTACAATTTAATACAATTTTGGTCATTGAATGTAATTTCACATTTAAACCAGACATAATCAAGTGTCAATCTTTTGATAGATATTGTTTCTTAAAAACACGCTATTTGTTTTAACAGCGGTATTTAATTATAAAATTAATTAATGCAACTTCTATGTTATGAATTTGGTAAAATAGACTTCATTTTTGAATTCGGAATATGAAATATATCTTAGGATGAAATTTTGGCATTTTTCTGAAAAACATCAATTTTTGATGAATAGTGAAACTACTAAGTGGTAGTTAAAAACTGAATTTTTCATAAAACATAATTTTACCGCTTCTGTGAATGGAATTTCAAAAATCCGAGAGGCACGGTTGATGTCTGTAAGTAAAATGTGGTTCAATGAGTTGAAAATAATTTTTGGTGAATAGTAACTTTTTACTTTTATTTACCACGGTTAAAAGTAAATAGGGTAATTAAGGGTAAGAATGAAATTGATATTACCCTAACACATGTCCTAATTCTATTGGACAAGTGTATCCCGACCGAAAATAACCTTAAGTGTAAAATATTATCATTTAGGCCCACTTGGATTAGATTAGGACATTTATTATTATTTAATTCAAAGAAGAGTTAAAAGAGTTAAAATCAAAGTATATTTAATAAAACATTTTTAATATAGGGTTGTACATAAGATAAATTCTATTTTAAATATTCATTAGAAAGCTAAAAAGATTTCCTACAAGATGGTATTTTATTTTTAATTTTTAGACATCAAATAATTTAATTTATTTATGACACAAATATGATGCAGTAATTATCTTATTAATGAAATATTGACATAATTGATATTATAAATACCAAAATAAATGTAATATGAGACTTTTTATGAATTACACTAATTTTATAGGTTACTATGATATATTAGTGTTAATTTAATCAACTTGGTGCGAACATATAATTCTGTTATGACTTTCAAAAAAATCATATATCAAATAGTGTCAAAATTGACACAAAATAGTTTTTAAATCAAATATTATATTATTAATTGTTATTTTATTCCTAAAAATCTAAGGTTCGGCCAAATGACTTAGATAAGGATATATATATTAATAATAAACAATTTGGGGTTCGTTTTTCATGTTATAGTAAGTGTATTAACCATATAGTGAAAGAAAACAAAAAGACACCGTAAAAGTTAAATTATTTAACTTAGAGTTAAATCTAATTGATAAGGTTAAAATAATACCCTAAACATGTCTAAATCCTATTGGATGATAGTATTTCGACCCATACCCACTTTAGCTTCGAAATAAGACCCTTTGGAAGCATTATAAACTGATTTTGACTTTAATATAAAATAATATTTTGAGATATTCCTAAGGTGCCCCTCTCCTCCCTTATAAAAGGGCACCTCCTCCCCCTCCTCCTCACACCAATTTGAGTTCTCAAGCTCGGCCAAACCCTGCCAAAATCCCTTCTCCACTTCCCTAGTATCATCATAGAGGTCATGGTCTTCTTCAAAGACCATCCTTAGTTCTTTATGTGGAGGCTAAGAAAAGGCGCGTCAAAAAGAGGTAATATCCATTACCGATCTTTTTCAATTTCTTTCTTCTTCAACTTCTTCTTCTTTAGTTGTTTCATGATAAAGTAATAACATCAGTATTTATTATATACTGATATGTTATTATAAATATGAAACAACTCTAATTAACCTTCTATCCATCCTACGGAAAAAGGAAATCACCGCGCGTGCATACGTACGGAATACCGTCTCCACGTCGTGGTGTAATCTATTTTCCGCCACCACATTAATTGGATGGGTATAAAGGTGTAATGAGTAACTATATATGATTATTATAAAGTTATATTGATACTGAAATAGTATACATACACTTCAACACAATTCCACGACCATGGGAACGATATCATCGCTCGTGCGTACGTACGGACTACCGTCTCCACGACGCGATTAGATTCATTCTCAATGATTAACCATTCATGAATGATTATAAAGTATATATAATAAGTAATAATGAAATATATGAACTAATAATTATACTGGAATTTTTTATATTTATATGTATGTCATCTACTTAATTCCATTCAATTCAATAAGGAAACGAAAACAGCGTTCATGCGTACGTATGGACTACCGTCTCCATGAACGGTGTATTTCTTTCCATTTACTGATTTATTATATATGTGTATTATGAATATATATATAAATCATGTTTTATATTCTGGAATTAAGTAATCATGATCTAAGTAATCATATGAATAATTACAAGTTAAAAACACGAACGACAAATGAGACGATTTTTCCCAAAACGCTACTTTAACATGAATTTATAAAAGAACGGGTAATATAAAGTCATAAGTGGACCATATATGATATAATAACAATGAATATGATTCTGTAATAAGTCAATAACATGATTTAAATCATATACAGGTGGTTCGGACACTCACAAAGCAAGTCGGACCTAAGGTAAGGGAAATATCACAATCTCATTTTTATCCGAGATTGTTTATTCGTAAGTATTTACTGGGGTGTATTTTATCATCCACATCCATGTTTCCTCAATATGTAATATTATTTCCATCCAACTACAATTTTTTAAATCCAATTTTACCTTTCGGTGAATTTTTAGTAAAGGATATGAAAGGAATCTTTTGTCGTTTTTCGTACGAGGTACTTTTTTGACTTTTCCGACAAAAGTACGAAGAATGTTTTTTTAACTTATACGGCACAAACGGATTTTTACGGTTTTATAAAGCCTTATTTTCATGAAGCTTCCTCCAAAAGATTTCATGACTATTTTCAATAAAATCTCTTTCTTTTAAAATTTCTTGACATTTTGTGAAAAGAAATTTATTTTGAAGAAGAAAGGATATTTTCCTTAAGAATTCATTTCAAGTGTTTTATCAAAATTATTTTCCATATAAGATAACATAGGGTTATATTTTTATCCCTATTGTTACATTGATTTGATTATGTTGTTATGGAATTATTTTTATGAATTCCTTTATCTTATATGAATTGTTTTATGATGTCACAATGTTTAAGATTCCCATTTTTATTACATGGGTTATGCAATGATGTATGATTTATGATTTTGTGTCACACATAAGAATGGTATAATTATGAGATGGGTGGGACCTTTATCTCCCTCCAATGCATTGGGTAAAGATTTTATATCTCATGAGATAGACATGGCTGGAATGGTAGGTTATACCGGTTCAGTGAAACAGGACTGAAACGAGGGTGACTCGATTCAGAAAGGGACTTTGTCCACTAAGATAGTCTTGGCAATGAGTCATGACTAACAAGAAATGATTCTCTATGATTATGTGTGTATGTCACAAAGTTTCATGTTTTAAGTTATGCTTATTGGGATTTCATTTCACTACTATGATTTATCCCATGTTATGAAATTATTCTCTCTTTTGCAGGATAAGATTTCCAAAAGTTATGCTCTTATGAATATGATCTGATTGATTTTTTTGTTTACCCTTACTGAGCATTTGAGCTCACCCTTTTATGTTTTCTTTTCCCCAGGATATAAAGAATGGTTTTAGGTAAAAAAAAGGGAAGATCTTTATGGGAGATATTGAGGATCTTTCACCACGATTAGAAGATTACGTTCCGAGTTTCCAAAGACACTAAACTATTACGGTCCTTGTGTGTGAGTTTTTGTTATGTACTAAGTATTCCACAAAAGTAATGTAATGTCCATGTACGTCAGGCTTCGGGTCTCTACAGTTGGTATCAAAGGAAAGGTTTAGTCAACCTTTGGAAACTAGGATGCGAAAACGTTAGTGAGATCCCTAGAGATATTTATAAGGTATGTCTAGGGATGTCCCTAAGGTTAAGTATACGTATAGGTTATAGTACTAGAATTATGCTAACGATCATAGAATTAAACCTAAGATGTTAGATATTGAAGGTACTCCCCCTTTATTATGTTGTTTTCCCTAGCATGATTTTTTCCTCTCACAATATTCTTTTTGTGTTTTAGTTAATGGAGGGAACCAGAAGGAATTCGGTTAACATTGAATCCAATGGAAAAATTTGGTGACTATGATCAACAAAATTGTGTAATTCCTATAGAGAAAGATCTTGTGATTATGCCAAATCAGTCATCGCGATATATGATTAACAAGGTGAAATTTAGTGGTATGCCTAATTCATCAAAGAAGAGGAAGACAAACTATTATGCATGTTCACATGTTGAGGAGCATAAAGAAAAGAAGATTGAGATTTCTAAAGAAGGGAAGAAGAACCTTGAGGAATACCTCAAATGGAGGAACCGATGTTATCTGTGTGGAGAAAAGGGTCATAGAGTGACAGACTGTTATGGAGTTCAATGCCTTATTTGTGGAGAACATGGGCATTACCCAACTCAATGCCCTGACCTAAAAAGTTACTTCTAAATCAAGGAAGGACTTATTCCAGGACAATAATTGAAGAGGATGGATTGAAGTGTTTATGTATTGGTATTCAAGAATAATGTTGTTGAGGTACTTTTATTGTTGTATTATTCTATTGTGGTTTTCAATAATTTTAAGGTACCGGTAACCTTGAAAAGTGATTCAAATATTTTTGAAAGCAGATGATATGCGCATAATGAAGGGATAAGGAGAAAATGAAATGTTTGACAGTATTTATGAGTTCATGATTAATATAAGGACTAAGTGATATCATGGTTTGAGTATATAGAATTTTGAGGATTTTGGTATGTGGAAGGTGTTAACTTTTAACTACATTCAAGTTTTCACTACGGTTCAATGGGTATTCAAGAGAATACATGATTAAGGCCTTTGAATGTTTGGAATGTGACCAACAGACATATCTTATTATATGTGGGGATCAACGACAGTATTAAATCTCTGGTAATCGTTGTCACTATATCATGAGAGTGGACTGCAGTATTATGGATAAGCCGAAAGATTAGAATGGATTATGTTGGACATAAGTTAGTATTGTTTAAGGATAGAATATTTTTGATATTATTGATGGGATGTTATAGTAATTTAGTTTTAGAAAAAGGACAACCTGCAGGACGGGCGACAGCCCATCGCGTCGGACAAGGCTGTGGGAATCGAACCCACAACCGAAGTGCGACTGGCCTTTATCGCCTACAACTGGCCTAGAGGAAGTCCCTGTTTAGTAGAAACTAGTTTTATTATATTAAGCTATATGACATATGATGTATAAGTATATTTTAGGAACCATATATGATTAATCTCACTATAGATGGACTTATGTATATAATCTTTTTTGCTAACCTTTTGTTTGAGATAGATGGAATGACCCGTCATTCTATCACATGATCTGCTAACACTTCACGAATAACAAATTCAACTTCATTTATTTAAGAGATGAAGTGGAAATTGTTAAAGGCACGAACAACAGTGAGATTGTACCAAAATAAAGTAATTATTTATTCTAATTTAAATTCTTTAACTTTAGGGAAACGATCTTGAAAACCAAAAATGTTGTCCTAGTGTATCTGATGAATCAGATTGTACCTTAGATCGTCACAAATTTATGGCTTTGTGATTTCTGGCTTTTCCATAGTCATGTTCTCTACCACTCTCCATCAGAACATGATGGTTAGATTTCTCTTCCATATCCATATTTTCACCTATGTGGAAACCCAGTGATTAGTTTATTTGGGTAACCGTTACGTTTCATACTTTTTTTTTAAAGATTGGTTTTGATATTCCTTTTTACGATGTGGGTTTCTATTAAATAAACTTTCGAATAGTAAACCATTTATAACCCCGACGAATTTCGAGGGCGAAATTCATTTTAAGGGGGGTAGAATGTAACAGCCCGAGATTTTATGAAAAATATTCTTTTTAATTTTATTAATGTCTTGTGTTGTACGCTACACGAAAAGGAGCTTGCACAACACGCATCTTTGACTTGCCTTGCATTAAACGCAATTGCAACCTTCCTCGATAGCGTGTGTAGTACGCAATACTGAGTTTCACGAAACAACGATATGCTATTAAAATATTATTAAAACTAGCCGTTATGAATAGTAATAACCACTTTTTAAATTTTAGAAATTTTAGCTCTCAAAATGGACTTCATTTTTGGATTCGGAGTATCGAATTTAGCCTAAGGTAAAATTTTGGTACTTTTCGGATAACTTTCATATTCTGATGAATAGTGAAAATTACTAAATTATTATTAAAAACAACCTTTTTAATCGAAATAATTAATAGTGATAAATTATTAATTTGAGTGGTTTTAAAGTATATTTAGAATATATTTTTACAATTTAATACAATGTTGGTCATTGAATGTAATTTCACATGTAAACCAGACATAATCAAGTGTCAATCTTTTGATAGATATTGTTTCTTAAAAACACGCTATTTGTTTTAACAGCGGGATTTAATTATAAAATTAATTAATGCAACTTATATGTTATGAATTTGGTAAAATAGACTTCATTTTTGAATTCAGAATATGAAATATAGCTTAGGACGAAATTTTGGCATTTTTCTGAAAAACATCAATTTTTGATGAATAGTGAAACTACTAAGTGGTAGTTAAAAACTGAATTTTTCATAAAACTTAATTTTACCGCTTCTGTGAATGGAATTTAAAAAATCCTAGAGACACGGTTGATGTCTGTAGGTAAAATGTGGTTCAATGAGATGAAAATAATTTTTGGTGAATAGTAACTTTTTACTTTTATTTACCACGGTTAAAAGTAAATAGGGTAATTAAGGGTAAGAATGATATTGATATTACCCTAACACATGTCCTAATTCTATTGGACAAGTGTATCTCGACGAAAAATAACCTTAAGTGTAAAATATTATCATTTAGGCCCACTTGGATTAGATTAGGACATTTATTATTATTTAATTCAAAGAAGAGTTAAAAGAGTTAAAATCAAAGTATATTTACTAAAACATTTTTAATATAGGGTTTTCATAAGATAAATTCGATTGTAAATATTCATTAGAAATATAAAAAGATTTACTACATGATGGTATTTTATTTTTAATTTTTAGACATCAAATAAGTTAATTTATTTATGACACAAAGATGATGCAGTAATTATCTTATTAATGAAGTATTGACATAATTGATATTATAAATACCAAAATAAATGTAATTTGAGACTTTTAATGAATTCCACTAATTTTATAGGTTACTATGATATATTAGTGTTGATTTAATCAACTTGGTTCGAACATATAATTCTGTTATGACTTTCACAAAAATCATATATCAAATAGTGTCAAAATTGACACAAAATAGTTTTTAAATAAAATATTATATTATTAATTTTTATTTTATTCCTAAAAATCTAAGGTTCGGCCAAATGACTTAGATAAGGATATATATATTAATAATAAACAATTTGGGGTTCTTTTGGCATGTTATAGTAAGTGTATTAACCATATAGTGAAAGAAAACAAAAAGACACGGTAAAAGTTAAATTATTTAACTTAGAATTAAATCTAATTGATAAGGTTAAAATAATACCCTAAACTTGTCTAAATGATATTGGATGATAGGATTTCGACCCATACCCACTTTAGATTCTAAATAAGACCCTTTGGAACCATTATAAACCGATTTTGACTTTAATATAAAATAATATTTTGGGATATTCCTAAGGTGCCCCTCTCCTCCATTATAAAAGGGCACCTCCTCCCCCTCCTCCTCACACCAATTTGAGCACTCAAGCTCGGCCAACCCCTGAAAAAATCCCTTCTCCACTTCCCTAGTATCATCATAGAGGTCCTGGTCTTCTTCAAAGACCATCCTTAGTTCTTTAAGTGGAGGCTAAGAAAAGTCGCCTCAAAAAGAGGTAATATCCATTACCGATATTTTTCAATTTCTTTCTTCTTCAACTTCTTCTTCTTTAGTTGTTTCATGATAAATTAATAACATCAGTATTTCTTATATACTGACATGTTATTATAAATATGAAACAACTCTAACTAACCTGCTATCCATCCTACGGAAAAAGGAAATCACCGCGCGTGCGTACGTACGGAATACCGTCTCCACGCCGTGGTGTAATCTATTTTCTGCCACCACATTAATTGGATGGGTATAAAGGTGTAATGAGTAACTATATATGATTATTATAAAGTTATATTGATACTGAAATAGTATACATACACTTCAACACAATTCCACGACCATGGGAACGATATCATCGCTCGTGCGTACGTACGGACTACCGTCTCCACGACGCGATGAGATTCATTCTCAATGATTAACCATTCATGAATGATTATAAAGTATATATAATAAGTAATAATGCAATATATGACCTAATAATGATACTGGAATTATTTATATTTATATGTATGTCATCTACTTAATTCCATTCAATTCAATAAGGAAACGAAAACAGCGTTCATGCGTACGTACGGACTACCGTCTCCATGAACGATGTATTTCATTCCATTTACTGATTTATTATATATGTGTATTATGAATATATATATATAAATCATGTTTTATATTCAGGAATTAAGTAATCATGAACTAAGTAATCATATGAATAATTACAAGTTAAAAACACGAACGAAAAATGAGACGATTTTACCCAAAACGCTACTTTAACATGAATTTACAAAAGAACGGGTAATATAGTCATAAGTGGACCATATATGATATAATAACAATGAATATGATTCTGGAATAAGTCAATAACATGATTTAAATCATATACAGGAGGTTCGGACACTCACAAAGCAAGTCGGACCTAAGGTAAGGGAAATATCACAATCTCATTTTTATCCGAGATTGTTTATTCGTAAGTATTTACTGGGGTGTATTTTATCATCCACATCCATGTTTCCTCAATATGTAATATTATTTCCATCCACCTACAATTGTTTAAATCCAATTTTACCCTTCTGTGAATTTTTAGTAAAGGATATGAAAGTAATCTTTTGTCGTTTTTCGTACGAGGTACTTTTTTGACTTTTCCGACAAAAGTACGAAGAATGTTTTTTTAAATTATACGGCACAAACGGATTTTTACGGTTTTATAAAGCCTTATTTTCATGAAGTTTCCTCCAAAATATTTCATGAATATTTTCAATAAAATCTCTTTCTTTTAAAATTTCTTGACATTTTGTGAAAAGAAATTGATTTTGAAGAAGAAAGGATATTTTCCTCAAGAATTCATTTCAAGTGTTTTATCAAAATTATTTTCCATCTAAGTTAACATAGGGTTCTATTTTTATCCCTATTTTTACATTACTTTTATTATGTTGTTATGGATTTATTTTTATGAATTCCTTTATCTTATATGAATTGTTTTATGATGTCACGATGTTTAAGATTCCCATTTTTATTACATGGGTTATGCAATGATGTATGATTTATGATTTTGTGGCACACATAAGAATGGTATCATTATGAGATGGGTGGGACCTTTATCTCTCTCCAATGCATTGGGTAAAGATTTTATATCTCATGAGATAGACATGGCTGGAATGGTAGGTTATACCGGTTCAGTGAAACAGGACTGAAACGAGGGTGACTCGATTCAGAAAGGGACTTTGTCCACTAAGATAGTCTTGGCAATGAGTCATGACTAACAAGAAATGATTCTCTATGATTATGTGTGTATGCCACAAAGTTTCATGTTTTAAGTTATGCTTATTGGGATTTCATTTCACTACTATGATTTATCCCATGTTATGAAATTATGCTCTCTTTTGCAGGTTAAGATTTCCAAAAGTTATGTTCTTATGAATATGATGTGATTGATTTTCTTTTGTTTACCCTTACTGAGCATTTGAGCTCACCCTTTTATGTTTTCTTTTCCCCAGGATATAAAGAATGGTTTTAGGTAAAAAAAAAGGGAAGATCTTTATGGGAGATATTGAGGATCTTTCACCACGATTAGAAGATTACGTTCCGAGTTTCCAAAGACACTAAACTATTATGGTCCTTGTGTGTGTGTTTTTGTTTTGTATTAAGTATTCCGCAAAAGTAATGTAATGTCCATGTACGTCAGGCTTCGGGTCTCTACAGTTGGTATCAGAGGAAAGGTTTAGTCAACCTTTTGAAACTAGGATGCGAAAACGTTAGTGAGATCCCTAGAGATATTTCTAAGGTATGTCTAGGGATGTCCCTAAGGTTAAGTATACGTATAGGTTATAGTACTAGAATTACGCTAACGATCATAGAATTAAACCTAATATGTTAGATATTGAAGGTACTCCCCCTTTATTATGTTGTTTTCCCTAGCATGATTTTTGCCTCTCACAAGATTCTTTTTGTGTTTTAGTTAATGGAGGGAACCAGAAGGAATTCGGTTAACATTTAATCCAATGGACAAATTGGTGACTATGAGAAAAACAATTGTGTAATTCCTATAGAGAAAGATCTTGTGATTATTCCAAATCAGTCATCGCGATATATGATTAACAAGGTGAAATTTAGTGGTATGCCTAATTCATCAAAGAAGAGGAAGATAAACTATTATGCATGTTCACATGTTGAGGAGCATAAAGAAAAGAAGATTGAGATTTCTAAAGAAGGGAAGAAGAACCTTGAGGAATACCTCAAATGGAGGAACTGATGTTATCTGTGTGGAGAAAAGGGTCATAGAGTGATAGACTATTATGGAGTTCAATGCATTATTTGTGGAGAACATGGGCATTACCCAACTCAATGCCCCGACCTAAAAAGTTACTTCTAAATCAAGGAAGGACTTATTCCAGGACAATAATTGAAGAGGATGGATTGAAGTGTTTATGTATTGGTATTCAAGAATAATGTTGTTGAGGTACTTTTATTGTTGTATTATTCTATTGTGGTTTTCAATAATTTTAAGGTACCGGTAACCTTGAAAAGTGATTCAAATATTTTTGAAAGCAGATGATATGCGCATAATGAAGGGATAAGGAGAAAATGAAATGTTTGATAGTATTCATGAGCTCATGATTAATATGAGGACTAAGTGATATCATGGTTTGAGTATATAGAATTTTGAGGATTTTGGTATGTGGAAGGTGTTAACTTTTAACTACATTCAAGTTTTCACTATGGTTCAATGGGTATTCAAGAGAATACATGATTAAGGCCTTTGAATGTTTGGAATGTGACCAACAAGACATATCTTATTATATGTGGGGATCAACGACAGTATTAAATCTCTGGTAATCGTTGTCACTATATCATGAGAGTGGACTGCAGTATTATGGATAAGCCTAAAGATTAGAATGGATTATGTTGGACATAAGTTAGTATTGTTTAAGGATAGAATATTTTTGATATTATTGATGGGATGTTATAGTAATATAGTTTTACAAAAAGGAAAACCTGCAGGACGGGAGACAACCCATCGCGTCGGACAAGGCTGTGGGAATCGAACCCACAACCGAAGTGCGACTGGCCTTTATCGCCTACCACTGGCCTACAGGAAGTCCATGTTTAGTAGAAACTAGTTTTATTATATTAAGCTATATGACATATGATGTATAAGTCTATTTTAGGAACCATATATGATGAATCTCACTATAGATCGACTTATGTATATAATCTTTTTTGCTAACCTTTTGTTTGAGACAGATGGAATGACCCGTCATTCTATCACATGATCTGCTAACACTTCACGGATAACAAATTCAACTTCATTTATTTAAGAGATGAAGTGGAAATTGTTAAAGGCACGAACAACAGTGAGATTGTACCAAAATAAAGTAATTATTTATTCTAATTTAAATTCTTTAACTTTAGGGAAACGATCTTGAAAACCAAAAATGTTGTCCTAGTGATCTTATATCTGATGAATCAGATGGTACCTTAGATCGTCACAAATTTATGGCTTTGTGATTTCTGGATTTTCCATAGCCATGTTCTCTACCACTCTCCATCAGAACATGATGGTTAGATTTCTCTTCCATATCCATATTTTCACCTATGTGGAAACCCAGTGATTAGTTTATTTGGGTAACCGTTACGTTTCATACTTTTGTTTTTAAAGATTGGTTTTGATATTCCTTTTTACGATGTGGGATTCTATTAAATAAACTTTCAAATAGTAAACCATTTATAACCCCGACGAATTTCGAGGGCGAAATTCATTTTAAGGGGGGTAGAATGTAACAGCCCGAGATTTCATGAAAAATATTCTTTTTAATTTTATTAATGTCTTGTGTTGTACGCTAAACCAAAAGGAGCTTGCACAACACACATCTTTGAATTTCCTTGCATTACACGCAATCACAACCTTCCTCGATAGCGTGTGTAGTACGCAATACTGAGTTTCACGAAACAACGATATGCTATTAAAATATTATTAAAACTAGCAGTTATGAATAGTAATAACCACTTTTAAAATTTTAGAAATTTTAGCTCTCAAAATGGACTTCATTTTTGGATTCAGAGTATCGAATTTAGCCTAAGGTGAAATTTTGGTACTTTTCGGATAACTTTCATATTCTGATGAATAGTGAAAATTACTAAATTATAATTAAAAACAACCTTTTTAATAGAAATAATTAATAGTGATAAATTATTAATTTGAGTGGTTTTAAAGTATATTTAGAATATAATTTTACAATTTAATACAATGTTGGTCATTGAATGTAATTTCACATTTAAACTAGACATAATCAAGTGTCAATCTTTTGATAGATATTCTTTCTTAAAAACACGCTATTTGTTTTAACAGCGGGATTTAATTATAAAATTAATTAATGCAACTTCTATGTTATGAATTTGGTAAAATAGACTTCATTTTTGAATTCGGAATATGAAATATAGCTTAGGATGAAATTTTGGCATTTTTCTGAAAAACATCAATTTTTGATGAATAGTGAAACTACAAAGTGGTAGTTAAAAACTGAATTTTTCATAAAACTTAATTTTACCGCTTCTGTGAATGGAATTTAAAAAATCCGAGAGACACGGTTGATGTCTGTAAGTAAAATGTGGTTCAATGAGATGAAAATAATTTTTGGTGAATAGTAACTTTTTACTTTTATTTACCACGGTTAAAAGTAAATAGGGTAATTAAGGGTAAGAATGATATTTATATTACCCTAACACATGTCCTAATTCTATTGGATAAATGTATCCCGACCAAAAATAACCTTAAGTGTAAAATATTATCATTTCGGCCCACTTGGATTAGATTATGACATTTATTATTATTTAATTCAAAGAAGAGTTAAAAGAGTTAAAATCAAAGTATATTTACTAAAACATTTTTAATATAGGGTTTTACATAAGATAAATTCGATTGTAAATATTCATTAGAAAGCTAAAACTATTTACTACATGATGGTATTTTATTTGTAATTTTTAGACATCAAATAATTTAATTTATTAATGACACAAAGATGATGCAGTAATTATCTTATTTATGAAATATTGACATAATTGATATTATAAATACCAAAATAAATGTAATTTGAGACTTTTTATGAATTCCACTAATTTTCTAGGTTACTATGATATATTAGTGTTGATTTAATCAACTTGGTTCGAACATATAATTCTGTTATGACTTTCACAAAAATCATATATCAAATAGTGTCAAAATTGACACAAAATAGTTTTTAAATCAAATATTATATTATTAATTGTTATTTTATTCCTAAAAATCTAAGGTTCGGAAAAATGACTTAGATAAGGATATATATATTAATAATAAACAATTTTGGGTTCGTTTGTCATGTTATAGTAAGTGTATTAACCATATAGTGAAAGAAAACAAAAAGACACGGTAAAAGTTAAATTATTTAACTTAGAGTTAAATCTAATTGATAAGGTTAAAATAATACCCTAAACTTGTCTAAATCCTATTGGATGATAGGATTTCGTCCCATACCCACTTTAGCTTCGAAATAAGACCCTTTGGAACCATTATAAACCGATTTTGACTTTAATATAAAATAATATTTTGGGATATTCCTAAGGTGCCCCTCTCCTCCATTATAAAAGGGCACCTCCTCCCCCTCCTCCTCACACCAATTTGAGCACTCAAGCTCGGCCAACCCCTGAAAAAATCCCTTCTCCACTTCCCTAGTATCATCATAGAGGTCCTGGTCTTCTTCAAAGACCATCCTTAGTTCTTTAAGTGGAGGCTAAGAAAAGTCGCCTCAAAAAGAGGTAATATCCATTACCGATATTTTTCAATTTCTTTCTTCTTCAACTTCTTCTTCTTTAGTTGTTTCATGATAAATTAATAACATCAGTATTTCTTATATACTGACATGTTATTATAAATATGAAACAACTCTAACTAACCTGCTATCCATCCTACGGAAAAAGGAAATCACCGCGCGTGCGTACGTACGGAATACCGTCTCCACGCCGTGGTGTAATCTATTTTCTGCCACCACATTAATTGGATGGGTATAAAGGTGTAATGAGTAACTATATATGATTATTATAAAGTTATATTGATACTGAAATAGTATACATACACTTCAACACAATTCCACGACCATGGGAACGATATCATCGCTCGTGCGTACGTACGGACTACCGTCTACACGACGCGATGAGATTCATTCTCAATGATTAACCATTCATGAATGATTATAAAGTATATATAATAAGTAATAATGAAATATATGACCTAATAATGATACTGGAATTATTTATATTTATATTTATGTCATCTACATAATTCCATTCAATTCAATAAGGAAACGAAAACAGCGTTCATGCGTACGTACGGAATACCGTCTCCATGAACGGTGTATTTCTTTCCATTTACTGATTTATTATATATTTGTATTATGAATATATATATATAAATCATGTTTTATATTCTGTAATTAAGTAATCATGATCTAATTAATCATATGAATAATTACAAGTTAAAAACATGAACGAAAAATGAGACGATTTTACCCAAAACGCTACTTTAATATGAATTTACAAAAGAACGGGTAATATAAAGTCATAAGTGGACCATATATTATATAATAACAATGAATATGATTCTGGAATAATTCAATAACATGATTTAAATCATATACAGGAGGTTCGGACACTCACAAAGCAAGTCGGACCTAAGGTAATGGAAATATCACAATCTCATTTTTATCCGAGATTGTTTATTCGTAAGTATTTACTGGGGTGTATTTTATCATCCACATCCATGTTTCCTCAATATGTAATATTATTTCCATCCACCTACAATTGTTTAAATCCAATTTTACCCTTCGGTGAATTTTTAGTAAAGGATATGAAAGGAATCTTTTTTCGTTTTTCGTACGAGGTACTTTTTTGACTTTTCTGACAAAAGTACGAAGAATGTTTTTTTAACTTATACGGCACAAACGGATTTTTACGGTTTATAAAGCCTTATTTTCATGAAGCTTCCTCCAAAATATTTCATGACTATTTTCAATAAAATATATTTCTTTTAAAATTGCTTGACATTTTGTGAAAAGAAATTGATTTTGAAGAAGAAAGGATATTTTCCTCAAGAATTCATTTCAAGTGTTTTATCAAAATTATTTTCCATCTAAGATAACATATGGTTCTATTTTTATCCCTATTGTTTCATTGATTTTATTATTTTGTGATGGAATTATTTTTATGAATTACTTTATCTTATATGAATTGTTTTATGATGTCACGATGTTTAAGATTCCCATTTTTATTACATGGGTTATGCAATGATGTGTGATTTATGATTTTGTGGAACACATAAGAATGGTATCACTATGAGATGGGTGGGACCTTTATCTCCCTCCAATGCATTGGGTAAAGATTTTATATCTCATGATATAGACATGGCTGGAATGGTAGGTTATACCGGTTCAGTGAAACAGGACTGAAACGAGGGTGACTCGATTCAGAAAGGGACCTTGTCCACTAAGATAGTCTTGGAAATGAGTCATGACTAACAAGAAATGATTCTCTATGATTATGTGTGTATGCCACAAAGTTTCATGTTTTAAGTTATGCATATTGGGATTTCATTTCACTACTATGATTTATCCCATGTTATGAAATTATTCTCTCTTTTGCAGGTTATGATTTCCAAAAGTTATGTTCTTATGAATATGATGTGATTGATTTTCTTTTGTTTACCCTTACTGAGAATTTGAGCTCACCATTTTATGTTTTCTTTTCCCCAGGATATAAAGAATGGTTTTAGGTAAAAAAAAGGGAAGATCTTTATGGGAGATATTGAGGATCTTTCACCACGATTAGAAGATTACGTTCCGAGTTTCCAAAGACACTAAAATATTACGGTCCTTGTGTGTGTGTTTTGTTATGTACTAAGTATTCCGCAAAAGTAATGTAATGTCCATGTACGTCAGGCTTCGGGTCTCTACAGGGACAAGTTCCCCATGAGTGACCACTAGGTGGTGCACCATCTATAACACCACTAGTAGAGCAGCTCGTGGTTCTTGCAGTACTGGAAAACGAGGTGTTCAATCAGAGAATTCTCCATGAGTTTCAAAGATAGAGACCCCTCAGGTTCCATGGAGAGACAAACCCTCAGGGGGGTGATGACCAGCTTGAGGTGGTGACCAGAATTTTCAATCTATTGAGCACACCAACGGAACAGATGGCGATCCTAGGAGCGATCTTTCTTCTGGGTTTAGTGTGACGATGGTGGAGCCTTACTACACAGAGTCGCGATGAGGAGACTCCTTCATGGATGGAGTATTAGAGACTCTTTAGGTGTGTTTTCAATCCAGTTATGCTGAGTTCAGTGCATATCCAAGAAATTCTATAGCTCTAGAAGGGAAGTTTGACAGTGGATGACTATTCATCGGGTTTCACCACCCTTGCTGGGTACTAGATGGATATAGTTAGGGATCAGTACTTCCAATATCGTACCTTTTAAGGAGGTCTTGGATGGGACATAAATTCATGTTTCATGGCTCTATGAATTTAGTATTATGATGGAGTGCTCGATCTGGCCTTGGTGATCGAGAGATTCTCGGTGGAATAGAGGCATCCAACGATAGTTATCAGCTAGTAGACAAGTGTAGAGACCTTGGTAGTAGGGAGTCAATGTTAGGCATAGGGATCCGGACGCGGGAGACATCACATGAGGACTTAAGATATGGGATTGACAATCTTGGAATTTTAGGTTGGATCCATTCATCCAAGGTAGATGGGATGCTTCTCGTGCGATGTTAGGTGACATCTCGCTAAATACTTTTTGAACCATCATGCTGCAAATAGAGAGGTGGTGGATGGATCACTAAAGCAGAGGCAGATAGTGGAGCAGATAGACCGGCCAGGTGGTGGATGTGGCAGAGGAGGAGGGACAGTTTTATGTGGAGGTACACACTTTTATCTACTTCTTCCACCACCCATCGGGGGTCCACACATGGCTCATGGAGCTGGGGGACACGAGCTGGGACAACTGCATGCGGTCAGGGCACACAACCTAAGTCCCTAGGGATGATATGAGGTATGATATGTGTCTTATATACCTTAGATTTCATACTTATTGACCCAGGTTCCATTCATTCCTTCCTCACCACATGTCTAGTACAAAACCTTCAGATTCTAATAGAGCCTTTGACTTGACCCTTACGCATGGAGACACCTACATGCGGAGACTCGACGATCACTCAACATTGTAGACAATGTGATATTTTTTTTGGATGTGAGAGTCTCAGGTGGATCCGCTTTGTGGAAGCATCGAGGACTTATGACTACATTATCAATATGGATTGGTTATCTTTGGTCCATGCCCAGATTGACCACTTTAGTCTAAAAGAGTGGTGTTTCTGCAGCGATGGGATGATATTTTCCTTTGTCGGTGAAAAGGAGACCCAAGAAGCACTAGATGGGATTATGCATAGGACAATGCTACCGATCATTAATGACATGGCTAGACTTACCCTCAGAGTAGTAGATGTTATGAGATTCTAGTTCCCAACAGTTGATGCAGAGTACACGGACGTCTTTCCCGATGATGTTCTAGGACTACCTCATCACCGAGAGATCGAATTATACATCAAATTATAGAAAGAGATGACACTGATATCCACACCATCATATCAAATGGATCCTACTGAGCTACATGAGCTGAGGGTGCAGCTGGAAGATATACAGTGGATGATTTTTTTGAGACACACTATTTCTCCCTAGGCGACCCATGTTTTATTTGCCAAGAAGGTATATGGGATTTTGAGGTTGTGCGTAGATTACCGGTGGATGAACCAGGGGACGGTGAAGATCAACTATCCACAGTCGAGGATAGACGACATCTTCGATCATCTATGAGGGTAACAATGTCTCTCAAAGGTTTACCTTCGTTCTAGTTATCATCAATTATGAGTATGGTATGAGGATATGGTGGATACAACATTTAGATGTCGCTATAGTCACTATGAGTACTTGGTGATTTCTTTTGGTGTGACGAATGCCCCCACAGTGTTCATGGGACTTATGAACCAGATCTTCCATCCATATTTAGATCAGTTCCTAGTATCTTCATCAATGACATCCTTGTGTAATCGACGTTAGATCAGGGTCACACGAGAAACCTACAAATGGTTCTAGATGTACTCTAAGAGAACCAGCTTTATGGGATGCTCTTGAAGTGCGAGTTCTAGATTAAAGAGGTATACTATATGGGATATTTCATCTCAGTAGATGGAGTAGTTGTGGAACTTTCCATGGTAGGGGTAGTGTTAGCAAGGGAGTCACCATAGAGTGTGATGGAGGTACGGATCATCCTTGGGCTGGTAGGGTATTACTAGAGATTCATTCTTGGTTTCTTTCAGATATTAGCACTGATGATAGCCTTGACCAGGGAGGGGAAACCCTTTATGTGGAAAGAGAAGTGCCAGTGGGATTATGAGTAGCTAAGACAGAGTTTGAGGATCACCCTGATCGTGAGATTATAGGAGGAGGGTGTTGAGTATATAGTTTTCTATGATAAATGAAGAAATAGGATTGACTGTATCCTGATGTAGGGATAGGTGGTGATTTCTTAGGGTTCCTACCAGCTAAGACTTCATGAGAATATATATGTGACACATTATCTTGAGTTAGAAGTGGTAGTCTTCGTATTGAAGATGTGGCGACACTACCTGATGGGTGAGTAGTTTATCCTCTACTCTCACCACAAGAGCCTCAAATACAAATTTCCACAGAAGGATCTGAATCTAAGATAGAGTTGTCGGGTAGAGATCCTATAGGACTACAATTTTGAGATCCTCTATACTATTAAAAAGGGGATCCTGGTGCCAGAATCTCTTTGTAGGAGATCAAACTCACAACTGTTGAGTGGGAAAAATGATAATTTTTCCATGTTACGGTTATTCTTCAGGGATAGATACAATTAAGATTACCTTCATTAATTGGTTTTCACCCCTCCAATCAAATAGAGAGTTAGGAAGGAACAATTTGGGGATGTTAGTTGTGATGCTTTATATGCTCAGTTATCTATAGTACATCCTCTTGATGGATATGTTTTAGGTGGGTAGCACAATGTTCTTTATAAAGGATGCATTTTTGTACCAGTGGCATTGAGGGATGAGGTACTGAGAGAGTTTTATACATCCCACTTGGTGGTACAACTTGGTGTGGCGAAGATATACCAGGATCTCCGATGGTAGTTCTGGTGGTAAGGAATGAAGAAGGTAGTAGAAGAGTTCATTTCTCGAGGACCTTTATGCCAACATGTAAAGTATAATAACCGTGTTCTATTATGGTTATCTCTGCACTTGGAGGTACATGAGTGGATGTGGGATGGGATATCAATTCTCTTCGTGACAGGCTTACCACGAACGTCCAAGGGACATGATTTTGTCTGGGTGATCATTGAACAACTCACCAAGTCAGCCCACATCAAAGATATCAGGGATCAGAGTTCCATAGAGTGCTGGAGACACCTCTACATGTACGAGAATGTCCTGCTTCATGGAGTCCCTTTAATGCTATTCTTAGATCATGATTCTTATTTCACATCCTGGTTGTGGAAGAAACTGCATAAGGTGTTTGGGACTCAACAACAGTTGATCATGGAGTTCCATCCCCAGACCGATGGTCAGATGGAGAGGACCATTCAGGTTTGGGAGGATATTTTTTAGGCCTATATCTTGGACTTTGGTCATTGTTGGGAGGACAAAAAAACATTGGTGGAGTTTTCATACAAAAAAATTAACACTCCACCATTGGAATGACACCATTCCAGGCCTTATACGGGCGACCCTGTCAGTCACAGCTTTTATGGACCAACCCCAGAGAGTCAAAACCCATTGGTCCAGAGATGGTGCGAGTTAACAAAATGAATTTATAGATCATCTAGGACTAGATGAAGAAAGGAGAAATATGGAAAAAGTCATACACTGATAGGAGATAGAGATCATTGGAGTTCTAAGAGAGATACAATGTCTTCCATTGAGTCTAACCTCTATGAGGGACACATAGATTTGTTCAGGACTAAAATCTATCAAGGAATTTCATTGGACCATTCTAGATAATTCACATAGTTGATGAAGTTCCGTACCACATAGATCTACCACTGATGTTACATAGTGTACATGATATCTTCCATGTGTCACAGCTGAGAAAGAATGTGCATGACCCATAGAACATCATAGAATGTGGAGAGCTGGACATCGAGGATGGAGCAACCCTTTTTAAGTAACATGTGGAAATTGAGGGTCAGTAAGAGATGATAATTCATGGGATGATTGATTCCCTTAGTGTGTGTCTGGTGGTAGCACAAGAACCTTCAAGAGAGAATGTCTTAGTGGGAGGCTCATATCCATGCCCAGTACCCACATCTTTTTTAGTAGCCCTTGTTTTGGGTTTTTGGGGATGCAAAAACCCATGTTGGGGAGAATATAATGTCTCAAATTTTCCATGTATTCTTTTTAAATATTATTTTGAATTATTTCAATTCCAATAATGAAGATGATACATCATTCTGAGGCCCTGTGATCCTAGAATGGTGGTTTGAAATTTTTTAATTTTAGTGGGTTGGCATGTGTGCATGGTTTTGGATGTTTCTAAACAGATTCTCGGAATAAAAATCCAACGACACCATTACGTCCAAAATGGCGACTTCACCAAAGAGCGGGCCTAACCTCGACCATCACGGTTCATGGGAAAATGTTAACTTTTAGACGTTTTAAGTAAAATAAAACAAAATAAAATAGATTGAAAAGTTTACTTTTATTATATTTGGAAATGTTCAATGCATCGCAATGATGGTGAAACTAATTTGATAATAAATTACACGATATAAGGATTCAGAAATAGAAATGTTGACTCAATAATGTCACAACCTAATGGAATGTTGAAATGTGTTCCCTCCTTTTAATGGATTAATTTAATGTTGGTCATTAGTGCAAAAAAATTGAGAGAAACTCTAGAGAAATATTTGATAAATGGAGAGAACTCTCTAAAAAGAACGATGATGAATCAAAAGTGATAATCGATACACCGACAGAGTTGAAGGATCTTTGCAATGATAGAAGTGAAATCCCTTCATAAGTGATTGATCCCTTCTCAAGATAGGGTTTAGGTTTCAAAATGTTTCTCCCCTATTCCTTTAATTAAACGATGAACAAGAATCAACCCACAAATTTGTTGAAACATGAAACTTCATTCCTGTGAGAGGTATATTCCCTATTTTGTTCGTTTTTAGGAATTCTTTGTTCATGTTTCAATGTTTTTAATTTTCCCCATTTAAATATTCTAACAGGAGCATATTTAAATTGTGAAGAACAATAAATGACATTTGTTCCTCATTTTTGTTTTTATTTTATCCTCCCCGTTTCTTGTGTTATTCATGTTCTCCTTATTCTTCATAGGGATATAAATGAGGAATCTTTGCAAACCCATTTCCTAGCACAACGATCCCAAAACAGTGATTTGGTTTCGTGATGTCGCAGCAGAGGTGTGACGACAATAGCAGTAGACGAATCAACATGGTTCGAGAGTTCTCATTATTTGAACGATCATGGTTCAGATAAATATGTACATGCTTTCAGGGACAATCATAGGTCTGAAACCTATGGAAATGTATTTGCATTGTCAGGGAAACCTCAACATTGAAGTTTTGCAACCATCGGGAAGTCGGTTTGAGGATTAGAAGAACACTGGAGGCGCACGGAGGATGAACATAGTTTCTCAAAATTCTCAGAACACACCGCGTTAATCACCAAGAACACACCGTGTGGGACCAGCTCAGTAGAGTATAGTGTTCCATGGTGTGGGAAGAAATTTTACTGTGTGTTATAGAAATATCTCAACATGTGTGTCCTTGTGTTGGGCTCATTTTGTATCTTGGGTGATACACAAACATGGGGTGGAGTACACGGCTATGTACTCCACCACACGGCCAGACCATGCCTACTGCACGGGTTACCCTATGTAACGGTTATATGGGATGGAACTCACAGTTTGAAGCAATGTACGGGAACATAGCCATGCACATGGAGGGAACACCCATTACATGTACATGATATGTGTTCAATCCTACATGTCGCGTACTTAACTTTCTACATGGCATGTTCACTCTGACTTGGGCCGTTACACACAGGCAGTACCCGGAGTCATGAGACATGGCGTGTGACCCCTTCTACACACTGTGTATATCCTATAACATGGATTGATCCTCTTTTCCACAATTCCTTAGAAAATTATAATTTTGGTTAGTTCCCTTTTTCTCATTCCCATGATAGTCAAGAATCACATCCATCCCCATGAGTATGATCCCTTCAGCAGGACTTTCTGAGATAGAGTCAGGTATCCCTCTGAGAGTCCTGGAGTGAGATCCTCTATACATTCTCGACCCTAGGTAGAGTCATGTATCAAGGTGACTTATAATACAGGATTCCAATAATCTACTTATAAGTTGAATCTGATTGAGTTGTGGTATCCTCCAAGGTCCTGGAAGTGATCCTCATCTTTGTATCATGATCTTTTCCCACTTAGTCATTTTTTCTCCTGGAATGAGTGTATCTATCAATCAGGGATTTTCCTGACAAACAATAATTCTTGGACAGATGTCATCAGATTCATCAGACTCCTGGAGTTAGTTTTTTGAGATGAGTGCTTCATGTAACCATCGAACTGAATCCCTAGTGGGTGTATGTGGTTGTGTGACATGTCTCTAGACTACGGGTCTAGGTTTTTTTGAGTATATATGGATTGTGTTTCTCTTTTTATATATTCAATAGACATCCACTATGTAGATTTTATTGTAATGTTAGTTTTCATATTCAATTGTGGTTTTTGGGGTCCTCTACTGATTATTGTTATACTCACCCATGTACGGGATTTGTCCACACGTTTCATGTCTCTTGAAGATGAGCACCATTTTGATAGAGTCCATGGAGAACCAGGACCGAACTGAGCTTTCTGAGTTCCCTACAGGA
The DNA here is from genome assembly GCA_963277665.1 of Viscum album. Taxonomy (NCBI): domain Eukaryota; kingdom Viridiplantae; phylum Streptophyta; class Magnoliopsida; order Santalales; family Viscaceae; genus Viscum; species Viscum album. Next base: position 1,622,874,886 of record OY728152.1, read on the forward strand.
TGAGGTGTTCCTCCAGATATGAGCAATAATTCCAGTACCTCTTGTTATTATAGGTTGTACATTGTAGTTTTCATACTCTTGTTTTCAGTGGGATTGTATTCTGACACAGTTTGACATTCAGCTCATGACTTGTATTGTACTCTTTTGGTTGTGTTTAGTTGTATTCGTGCATTTTTTTCCTTACTAGTTTTTACATATTGGAATTTTTGGGCTTGGAGATGTGTGCGGGGGTAAATGTGCATAGGTAATGCCACCCATGTTAGTGATATGCCTACTAAGTGATAGTCACTAGCCCTAGGACTATTTGAGGTGAGCTTGGGGAGTCGTGGAATATGATCCACTGGGATGGGATGTAATATATGTGGATAGATCAATAAATTGAATTGATAAATTAATTACCTTAACCTACTTGTTTAAAACATGTTAGATCATTTATTGGACATGCTTGATTTTACATGATGTTTATCAAATATTTCAGTATGATTTCTCTCCCTCTCTATAGATTACATTTTAATGATATTTATTTTGATTCCAATGGTTTATTTGGGTAATCTTTTGATTATTTGAAGAAGGGGTTGATTCAACCACTGATGGTTTTGCTGCCAAATTGGGAAGAACCATTTGGGGCTACTTTGTGATTCTTTAAACCAAGCAATTGAATATGTACTTTATTAGTGAATTTTCTTCCAGCCACAAGTCATTTCATATGCCCTGAGAACCTTAGATGTGGCCTAATTCACTTACACACCACATAGATTGAGTTTTTAGAATTTTATTTTCTGTAGAAAGATTTTGATCATATCTTCTTGGAATTAAAATCACATTGTTTTCTGATCATGCAACTCCTAGGTACTAGATGAGGAAAGATGATTCTAAAATGATGCTAGTGATATAGTTGATACTATTAGATGAGTTCAATATAGAAGTAAAGGATAATAAGGGATTTGAGAATAAAGTGGTTAGTCACTTAAGTTGACTGCCAAACACTGATGAAATTGAAATTATAGAAAAAGACCCACTAAATGATCAAATTCCAGGAGAGTAGTTGTACTTGATTGAAAGAGAAGTTCATTGGTATGCTCACATGGTCAATTATCCGGTAACATCTTAGGTCCCATATCATTTAAATTCTCACCAAATTAAAAAACTAAAATATAAATCCACATATTACATATTGGATTATCCATTTATTTGGATGATTTTCAATGATCATGTAATAATAAAATGTTTTCCAGAATGTTATGTTAAATCTATCATTCAGTTTTTTCACACTTTAGCTTTTGGAGGCCACTTTGGACCTCAAAGGTCAACATGTACGATTTTAGAATCTATAATTTATTGGCCCACCATTTTTAAATATGCTCATGAAATTTTCAAATTTTGTGAAAAATGGCAGTTTTTCGGAAATACTTCAAAGAGACTATAAATGAATCAAAATCCACTAATGTTTTGTGAAATTTTTGATGTTAGGGGGCGGATTTTATGGGACCATTCCCATTGTCATTTGGAAATTCTTATATCTTTCTTGTAGTTGAATATAATTCCAAATGGTTAGAAGAAAAATCCAATATGACTAATGATGCTAATGTTGATTTTAATTTTGTTAGGCTAACATATTTTGTAGGTTTTGATTTCATAGGGAAATCATCAGTGATCATGGGAGTCACATTTGAAATTGTATGTTAGAGACTTTATTGATATTGTATGGGGTGCATCATAAAACATAAACTCATTATCATCCACCGAGTAATGGGAAAGATGATGTTTCCAATAGGGAAATCAATGGAATTTTGAAAAAGGTTGTTAATCCAATGACGAAGGGTTGGACCCAACACATGGAAGATATCATATGGGATTATAGGATATCCTACAAAACCGTAATTGGAATGAGTCCATATATGATGATTTATGGGAAAATTTTCCACCTACATATGAAATTTAAGAAAAATGTCTATTGGGATATGAGGAAGACAAATATGTATCTTAAATGTATATGAAAATGTATTATATTGATGTTGAAAGACCTGGAGGAAATTATAAGGGAGACATTTGAAAATTCTTGGATTTTCAATGAAAGAACAAGTGAGGAACATGAAAAGCTGATCCCACTAAAATACTTATATCATAGAGACAAATGGTTGTTATTCAACACAAGACTCAAGCTAATGTCACGTAAACATTGTTATAGTTGGGAATGTCCATTTATAGTTACTTATGAAAATAATTCTGGTGTTTTTCAGATTACGAATGATAGAGAGCAGGATCCATTGACTATTAATGTGAATAGTTTGAAGAAATTCCTTAGGACAATGCCATCAGAGCCAGTGGAGGAGCTCACACTCCTACAATATGTTTTTAAGTAAAATCCATTAGTTTGTACATCTAATTTAAATTTGTTTTCTTGTAGTGATTCACTTTAAAATATTATTACATGTTAGATCTATTTTATTCCACTGAGGACATTGCATCATTTAAGTGTTGGGAAGGGAATATTTTTAGTTTAGGATTTTTATTTTTTTTGGTTCATGATTTTTTTAAAACGTATATTATTTTTCATATATCTGGGTGTTTTTTAAAAATGTAGGGTGTTGCCAAAATTTTTGAGATGAAATGATTATCATTTACATTTTTGAAACCCATGTTAATCAGTGAACCAATTTATTCCATGAAGGAGAGGCTAAATGAATTTTGAAATTTTCTTCTTTTCAAGTTCATATCTTTTGGAATTTCATGAAATTCACTCTAATTTTAAAATTCCATTCCATATCTCACTATTAATATTTTATAAATCACTTCCCTATAAAGATTATTTAACACTGTTTTTATACTCATTAGAATGACCTCATTTCTTGAGAGAACTAAAACATGCCTTCTTTAACTGTAATTTGATATATTCTTGTGAAAACATGATGGTTTGAGGAACTTGTTTTTTAAATAATTGATGCATTTATTTAGTTTTAATTCCCCTTTTCATGAAAATAATTTTCATTCTATCTTACCTTGTATATTTAATCCTTGTATCCCATATAATTCAAGAGAAACCTATTAGGTTATCCACATTACAAGATAATTTTCCCAATCCAACATGATATTGAAGTAAAATTTCATGATATAGTTGAACATAGGTGTCTGAGAAGGTTTCTTTTAGTGTAATGCCTCATTTTTCAATACATTGGATGAAAAATTTAAATTTTACGAACTGATGTTTCTACTAAAAAATAATTTTGTTAAAATTTTTGCTATTATTGGGTATTCATTGTAAAAAAATTTGAGCCTTTATGGAGCATCCAAATAAGAAAGAAAGTTGTACATATCTGTAGATTTCAAGAAAACTAGTTTTGAAAAGAATTGATTTCTAGTGAAATGCAATATAGAGTAAAATTTCCTTAAATTTTCATGATTATGGAGATGTTTCTTATAAAGGGGAAGATAAGGGGACCATACATGAGTGAAAATTAGATTCTTAATAATTTTATAGGAAAAGTACCAGGAACCTCCATATTCAGCCTTAGAATTTTTAACATCTAAATCCTACCAACCTGAATCCATAGAACAAACCTAAAATGTCCTCATGAGAAACTCATGTCCTTGACTCACATCAATTGGAGTTATAAATATTTATCAAGAAAATGGTGATTCTTTCACGAGTTTGGATGAGAAATTCCTTGTTGAACATTTAAATTTGTGAGTAGCATAAATAATTCACGTGAGATAGGTGTCTTGCTTGAATGAGATAAGAAATAAAGTGGAAACATATTAAATGATCTAAATGGAGAATTTGAAATAATTTTTTTTGATGAGGTATGATATCTTTTTTTTATTGGTGTGGATTTGGTAGATCTCATGTGTGTGAGTTTTGGATTTGATTTGATTTAATTTTGAAATTTAATTGTCTAGGAGTCCATGTTCTATGTGTGGGGTAAACATTATGAGTAATTGGGGGAGCATTGGTTTTCTATTTTTTAATTTTGGAGTTCTGGGACACAATTGATGGAAATTTATTTCATCTTCAATGTTTTTTTCAATTTCATATAGTGACTTTTATTATCATGTGTGAACGTTCTTGACTTTTAATTCCTTTATTGATTTTTTTCATTGGTAAATGTTCATTATCTCAGTCTACTAATTTATGGTTTAAATAAAATGAAATAGACATTTTATTAGTGGTGAAGTACTTGACGATCATCAAAACATGTAAAAGGGGTAGTGGATGTTCATGATTTATTGGGATAAACAAGACCCGTTTGCTATTTCCCTAGTCAATTGATAGTATTATTGCAACTATTTTGTACATGGAGGGAGTGTAGAACAAACTGAGATATTATTATGGTTTTCTCTCATCATCATTATTTCTCCAAGGATGTGAGACGAGATAATTGGATAATATCACTTTAATCATCTTAGAAGAAGTGGTTTGAATTAGATTGAACAAAGATAGATTTTTATTTGGGAAACCGACCCCAACCTAATCACTCTTCTAATATCATAGTTTTCAATAATTTGATTTCAAAAAATTCATTTCAATCATTTTATTATTTATTCATTCTAAAAATAATTCAAATTTACGCTAGTTTAAATGTGAAAAACTGTTTCGTGTGCACCCCTCTTCAGGATACATCCAAGGGTTAATCCCTAGACTGCACTTAGGGGATATAAAAATTCTTTTGACATTCCCAATGATAGGCATATGTTAGTTACATAACATCATCAAGTACCTAGATACTCAAATGGAAGTATTAGAAAACTGACATAGACATATGAAACCTAAAAATATGTCATATCCCGAATGGGTGGATGATACACCACCTCCCCCCAAAAATAGAAATTGTTCCTTCTCTGCCTTTGACGGTGTAGTTTCCCTTGAAAATCATATCACACACTTCATATCTTGTTGTGGGAAGATGATGGGCCCTCGAGATCAAGATGATAGAGAAAATCAAATGTGGTTAATACATACTCTGATAGGGACAACATTTGTTTGGTATAATACCTTACAAATAGGATCCATTACAGGATGGGAAAACCTTCATGATTAGTTCCATTATCATATCAATTCCACTTAGATAAAAAAAAGGATCATCAATTTAACAATCTAAAAACAACTATAGAATGAGAGGGTGTCTGATTTCATTGCATGGTGGAAAGGATTAATCTATTAAATAATCATCTGCTTCTAACTGGCGAAACTATTGTGACTTAAAAAATAAAATATATGGATTGAGTTGTGGATACCTATGATCCCCATTAAAATCCAAGTTGGGATTTGAGATTTCACCGAAATGGAACAATATCTTGAAGAGGATATTCAATTAACCCAATGAAATTATTTACTCATTCCCGTAACATAGGGGAAAAAGAGAAGTAGAGTAGAAGAAACAATGTTCACCCTCAATCTTGTAGTAGTGCCAATCTAGGAACCTATGAAGGATCCAAACCACCAACAACCTCCCGTCGAGTGGTGGAAACCATGAAATAAACCTCAGACTGAAGCAAAAAAAAAAGAAATCAGGGTAACTTAAAATTGGAGGAATAAATGAAAAATGTATACACCTTTTAAAATGAACAAATCTCTATATTTGTTCATCCATCCATGGATAAGAACCTGCTGAAGCATCCAAAACCCTGGATGCCTGTTGAGGTCCAACACACCAACCATCCCAACTACATCCCTTCCATAAAAGGCTATTCCATAACATCGAATTATGATTCTTTCATTTAAATTTCTTTCAAGGATTGGTCGATTCTAGATAGGTAGGGTTAGATAACATTCCAGAGTAAGTGGCCTGCATAACATTGTCCGACCAAAAGAATATGATGGTTGGAGAAAGTTCTCTCTAGGTTTGTGAAATTTTTTGAAAACTCGATGACATGAAAACCCATTGATCATGATCACATCACTTGGAATGAATAGATTTGAAAACCCACAATATATCCACCACCAAATAAGGAGAAATCATAAGTGCATCCAATATGGGTGTATGACCATCAAACATAAGAAGAAATAGAAGAGGAGAAATCATATTCTACTCAATCACAAGCCCTAACTCATACATATTTCTTCCCCACAATATCATTAGAATAGTCATCACCCATCAAAATGGAATCGTCATTGGATGAAGAGATCATATTTGGTTATGTTATCATGATTCATTTTCAATATCCCTTCTCTGAAGAGGAATATGCCCCCAAAATATGGATTTCCCGCACATAATCGGGGAACTAGAGGATGCATGTGATGAAACTGAGGATATAAGGTACATTGAAGATGTGGTTGAACTAAATATTCTTGTCATATCCTCATAGAGGAAATATATGCATCAGAGACTCATGGTCAACTACTCCAGTAAGCTCAAAAGCGCCATAATGGTATCCTAGAACCCTCCAACGACCATTTACACCTAATTTTCAAGCATGATCTCTTAGAGGGGGGTTATTCATACAATCTACCTTGACAAAGGGGAAGGACAAAAAATCCTATATCACTAGTAAAATATGCTCCCATTACCACTTCTTGGGCACCAATACCATCCAATTATAATACATTAACTCTTTAATCACAATCCAAGGAGAAGCCCCATATTAGGAAGGGGAGACCATTGGCCCAAAAGTATGATGTTTTGAAATTGTTGGATATAGTTCCAACAATGATATAAATCCTCGATGCACTCCATCATTCAAAATAACATTGCGAGGAACATGATGAAGACATATGGAACCCACAAGAGTTATATATAGTAGTCATTTCCGTCAAATACTATCGAGTGGATACTATGTCATTAGAATTTCATGTCTCCATCTAATTCACTAATCAAAATTTGGAAGAGGCCATATAAGGACATATCGAGCCCCTATATTTTTTTGGTAAAACTCATTAAAATCAACATCTAAAATTTTATAATTGATAATGGATCTAGGATAAATCTCATCCCAGTTTGAACCCTATGACATTTGGGATATAGCATGTGGGACTTATCTCCCAAAAATATGACCATTAAATGTTATGATAAACATGAGAAAAAATCTTATAAGGATGATGAAACATGAACTCAATTTGGGGAACTCACATATGATGTTTAGTTCATTTTTATTTAACTAGACACCACATATAATTTCCTACTAAGAAGGCCCAATACCCATATCTACTTGGTTGTAACTTTGATATTCCATCAGTGTCGGAAGTACCCCATAAATTGAATGGTTAGAATAGTACTTGGTGAAAATGCCCCTTGAAACTTGTTGATCCACATATGATGATGAAAATATCTACTAGAAGTTAGGAAAGAAACCAATGATGGGTGATTATATACAGGTTTGAGCTCCCAATAGGTTGTGGACCACCTATGTGAATCTGTTGAGTATACATGATCAAAACTATGTTCTCCACATAAAAATTGTCAAAGTAGAAAATTTATGTAACACCCGAGATGTTTATGAGAAATATTTTGTTTTTATGTTATATAAATCATCAAAGTAATATTTAACTACACACAACACTATCTTGGCTTTCTTTACACGCAACCGCGGCCTTCCTCAATAGCTTGCGTCGTACGCAATACAGAGTTTCACTAAACAATGATATGCTATTAAAATATTATTAAAACTAGACGTTATGAATGGTAATAACCACTTTTTGAAATTTTGTAAATTTTATTTTTCAAAATTGAATTCATTTTTGGATTCGGAATATCGAAATTAGCTTAGGGTAATATTTTTGTACTTTTCGGATAACTTTCATATTCTGATGAATAGTGAAAATTATTAAATTTTAATTAAAAAAAACAATTAATCGAAATAATTAATAGTGATAAATTATTAATTTGAGTGGTTTTAAAATATATTTAGAATATATTTTTAAAATTTAATACAATTTTGTTCATTGGATGTAATTTCACATTTAAACCAGACATAAACAAGTGTCAATCTTTTGATAGTTATTTTCTCTTAAAAACACATTATTTGTCTTGACGACGGGAATTAATTTTTAAATTAATTAATGTAACTGATATGTTTTTAATTTGGTAAAATAAACATAATTTTTTAATTCATAATATCAAATATATCTTAGGCCTAATTTTTGGTATTTTTCTGAAAACATTCATTTTTTGATGAATAGTGAAACCACTAAGTGGTAGTTAAAAAACTGAATTTTTTCATAAAACATAATTTTACTTATTCTATGAGTGGAATTTTGAAAATACGAGAGAAACGGTTAATATGAAGGACTAAAATGTGGTTCAATGAGACAAAAATAATTTTTGGTGAATAGTAATTTTTTTCTTTTTTTTACCAAGGTTAAAAGTAAATAGGGTAGTTAAGGGTAAAAATGATATTATTATTACCCTAACACATGTCCTAATTCAATTTTATAAGTGTAATTCGACCAAAAACAACCATAGGAATAACATATGACCATTTATGCCCACTTGGATTAGATTAGGACATTTATTATCAATTTATTTAAAGAAGGATTAAATTAGTTAAAATCAAAGTTTAATAACTAAATAACTTTTAAAATTGGGTTATACATAAGATAAACTAGACTATAAATATTTATTAGAAAGATAAAACAATTTCATACATCACGGTAATTTATTTGTAATTTTTATACTTAAAATAATTTAATTTATTTATGATATATAATTATGTTGCAGTAATTATCTTATTAATGAAATATTGACATAATTGATGTTATAAATACCAAAATAAATGTAATTTGACACTTTTTAGGAATTAAAATAATTTTATATGTTAATATGACATTTTATTATTGATTTAATTAAATGTTTTCGAACTAATCATTCTATTATGATTTTCACAAAAATCAATTACCAAATAGTATCAAAATTGACATAAAATAGTTTTTAAAACAAATACTATATTATTAATTGTTATTTTATTTCATAAAAATATAAGGCTTGGCCAAATGACTTAGATAAAATTATATATATTAATAATAAACAACTTGGGGCTCTTTTGGCTTGATATATTTTGTTTATTAACCTTGTAGTGTAAGAAAACAAGAAGACACGGTAAAAGTTAAATTATCTAACTTAAAGTTAAATCTAAATGATAAGGTTAAAATTGATACCTAAACTTGTCTAAATTCTATTGTAAGAGAGTATTTATACCCATACCCACCTTATCTTCGAAATATTTCAATTTTGAGCTATTAAAAACCGAATTTGACTTTATAATAAAATAATATTTTTAGTTATTTCAAAGGTGCCCCTCTCCTCCCTTATAAAAGGGCACCTCCTCCCTCTCTTCCTCACACCACATTGAGCCTTCAATATCGTCCAACCCCTGCCAATATATCCTCTCCACTTCCATATAAATATCCTAGAGGTCCTGGTCTTCTTCAAAGACCAATTTTAGTTCCCTTAGAGGAGGTATCAAAGAGGCGCTTCAAAGAAGAGGTAATGCCCGTTACCGATTCTTTCATCTTTATTTCTTCTTCCACTTCTTCTTATTTAGTTGTTTCATTATGAAGTAATAAAATAAGTATCACTCATATAATTATATGTTATTATTAGTATGAAACAACCCTTTTTCACCATCTATCCATCCTATGGAAAACGAAATCACCACGCATGCGTACGTATGGAATACCGTCTCCACACCGTGGTGTAATCTATTTTCCACCACCACCTTACTCGGATGGGTATAATGGTGTAAATAATAACTATATATGATTATTGTAAAGTGATATTTATTATGAAATAGTATACATACGCTCCAATACAATTCCACGATCATGGGAACGATATCATCGCTCGTGCGTACGTACGGAATACCGTCTCCACGATGCGATGTGACTCGTTATAAATGATATTCATTGCATAATGATTATATAAATGAATTGAGTGAATTAATATGATATATATATTACACTAATACCATTCTAGAAATGTGGTATCTATAACCTAAAAAGAAAAATAAGAATTTATTCGACAAAATGCGCGTAAGAACAAAAAGTAATAAACACCCGAATAACGAGTAGTAATGAAATATTACTAATAAGAATCTAAAAATATGACCATATATGATATCATAAAAATAATTATGATTCTGGAATAAGTAAATAACATTATTTAAATCATTATACAGGAGGTTCAGACACTTACGAAGCAAATCAGACCTAAGGTAATGGAAAATATCATAATCTCATTTTTATACGAGATTGTTTATATTTTGGTATTTACTGGGGTGTATTTTATCATCCACATCCATGTTACCTCAATATGAAATATTTTTTCCATCCACCTAAAATTGTTTAAATCCAATTTTACCCTTTAGTGAGTATTTAGTAAAGGATATGAAAGGAATCTTTTTTCTTTTTTCATACAAAGTACTTTTTGACTTTTCCGACAAAAGTATTAGAAGAATGTTTTTTTAACTTATACGACATGAATGGATTTTGAAAACATTATTTCCAACAATCTTAATTTACAAGTTTTCAAGTTTATTTTTAATCAACTTATTTTAGTTTAAAATTGTATGAGATGTTAAGAAAGGAAAATTTTTTTGAAGTAGAAAGGATATTTTCCTCAAGAATGGAGTTCAAGTGTTTTATCAAAATTATTTTCCATCTAATATAATATAGGGTTCTGTTTCTATCCCTATTATTACATTGATTTGATTATGTTGTGATGGAATTATTTTTATGAATTCCTTTATCTTATAGAAATTGTTTTATGATGTCATGTTGTTTAAGAATCCCATTTTTATTACATGGGTTATGCAATGATGTATGATTTATGATTTTGTGGCACACATATGAATCGTATCATTATGAGATAGGTGGGACCTATAACTCCCTCGAATACATTGGGTAAAGATTTTATATCTCATGAGATAGACATGGCTGGAACGGCAGGTTGAACCGGTTCAGTGAAACAGGACTGAAACGAGGAGTGAACTCGGTTCAGAAATGGACTTTGTCCACTAAGATAGTCTTGTAAATGAGTCTTGACTAATAAGAAATGATTCTCTATGATTATGTGTGTATGAAAAAATGTTTCATTATTAAGTTATGATTATTGGGATTTCATTTCACTACTATGATTTATCCCATGTTATGAAATTATGCTCTCTTTTGCAGGTTAAGATTTCCAAAATGTTATGTTCTTATGAATATTATGTGATTGATATTTCTTTTGTTTACCCTTACTGAGCATTTGAGATCACCCTTTTGTATGTTTTCTTTCCCCAGGTCAGGAAAAAGGTTATTAAGTAAGATACACCAAAATGGACTATATATATTAGGAAATAAATAGGAGTCAGTGTAGACGCTTTATGAACCAGTTGTTTATGTTTCCCAATTTCTAATGACACTATACCTATACGGTCCTTTCATGGTTTTGTTATATGTTGTAATAAGTATGCTTTTATTTTGAAGTAATAACAATGTATGTAATGTATGGTTCGTTATAGTTGGTATAAGAGGAAAGGTATAGTCAACCTTTGGAAACTAGGATGTGAAAGCCTTAGTAAGAACCTTAAGGATAATTCTAAGCATAGAAAAAAATCTTAGTGTTTTAGAAATGACCATGAATAACCTAGTATAAGACCTTAAGTGTGAAATTTTATTCTTGATTATGTGGTTTTCCTATTATAATTTGTTTTTCTCAGACTATTCTTCTTGGTTTTAGTCAATGGCTGGAACCCGAAGGAACCGTGTTAATGCAGAATGCGACGGGCAATGCAATGATTTTCCCCCTGAGTAACCAAACGTTATAGGAGATGGAATGAAAAATATTGTAGCCATGCTCACACAACTTTCTCAAGCTATGAATCATGCAGGACTTCCAAATGAGCAAAGGAAGGAGAAACATTCTGTTGAATCCTTCATAAGGCAGCGTCCACCTTCTTTCAGCGGGTCTACTGATCCAATAGTTTCTAAACAATGTATTAGTACTACTGAAAAGAAATTTTCAGTTCTTCAATGTTCTGAACATGATAAATTCATCCTAGCAGTGTATCGTTTGGAAGCAGATGCTGATCAATGGTGGAATCTTATTAAGAATACGAGGAAAATGGATGAAATTGAGTCCTTGGAATGGGACGAGTTCAAGAACTTATTTTTCAATATGTAACTCCCTCGTATTCTCCGAGAAAATATGGAGAAAGAGTTTCTTGAACATAAGCAAAAGGATGATGAATCTGTTGGTACCTATGAAGCAAATTTTACAAGACTTGCAAGGTACGCTTCTGGTATTATTATCCAACCTGAGAGTAAGATCGATCGATTCTTTAGTGGCTTAAAACCAAGTCTTTGTAGTGCCTTAGCCATAAGGGACTTCAATAGCTACGAGGAAATCGTTCGATGTGCTCTCAAAGTTGAGATGGAGATTGGAGTAACCCATCAGTCATATGGGTTTGATAAGAAGAGGAAAATGGAATTCAAAGGAAAATCTAAAGAGCACACTGAAAAGAAGATGAGATTTACCTTATGCTCAAAGTGTGGAAAGAAACATGGAGGGAGTTGTCATAAAGGGACAAGTAAATGTTTCAAATGTGGAAAGGAAGGTCATCGAGCATTTCAATGCTGCAATGATGGGAAGAAGATGTCTAATGATGCAAACAAAGGAAGGGACACACAGAATGAACCTACTACACTTCAATGTTTCATGTGCAAGGAAATGGGGAATTATGCCAATAAATTCCCTAATCCAAGGGTTGTTGACAATGATCGACATAAAAAAATCATAAGGATAAAGACAAAGGAAAGTCACATGCAATTTCTATCAGCGATGTGGAGTATGATAACGATGTGGCGAAAGGTATACTTACCATCCACTCTAAAGTAGAAAATGTTTTATTTGATTCTGGATCCACCCAAACTTTTATTTCTGAAGATTTTTATAAGGGTATCACCGTATTACCTCAACAATTAGATGTTGAGTTAGCTGTGACAACACCTAATGGCACAACAGTCGCATCAAATGTTTATAATTCTTCCTCGATTGAAGTTTGTGGGAAAGTGCTTCCTGCAAATCTTTTGATCCTTACTATAGTGGAATTTGATGTGATTATTGGCATGTATTGGATTTCTTTATATGCAGCTCATATCAATTTCTAAATAAGGGAAGTCACATATCATATTCCAGATCAAACTATGATCGTCTATCGATGCAAGGATGAACATAACTTTCTAGGGGAAATTTCTTCCATATTATAGGTCTTGATTCCACTGAAGGAAGGTTATTTATCTCAAATGGTTGGTGAGAAACTCACAATTAAGAATATTCCTATTGTATGGGAGTTTGATGATGTCTTTCCGGAGGAATTGTCGGGTCTTCCACCAAATCGTGAAGTTGAGTTTTCAATAGAACTCGTACTGGGTGCTTTGCCTATTTCAAAGAAACCTTATAGAATGGCCCCAATTGAGTTGCAGGAATTAAATAAGCAACTCCAAGAGAATCATGATAAGGGATTCATACGCCCTAGTGCGTCACCTTGGGGAGCACCTGTTCTATTTGTTAAGAAGAAAGATGGATCAATGAGACTCTACATTGATTATCGAGAACTTAACAAGATCAATATCAAGAACAAATGTCCTCTCTCATGCATTGATGACTTATTTGACCAACTACGCGGAGCTCAATACTTTTCCAAGATTGATCTTTGTTCTGGGTATCATCAATTATGGGTCAAAAGGGAGGATATAACAAAGATGGATTTCTGTACAAGGTATGAAAACTATGAATTTATAGTGATGCCATTTGGTCTTACTAATGCCCCTGCTATCTTCATGGATCTGATGAATAGAGTCTTTAGAGAATATCTTGATCAATTTGTGGTAGTCTTTATAGACGATATTATTGTCTATTAAAAGTGAAAGTAAGAACATGAAGATCACTTGAGAATTATATTGAAGACCCTGAGAAAGGACAAGCTTTATGCCAAATTTACCAAGTGTGAATTTTGGCTTCAAAAAGTTACATTTTTGGGTCACATAATCTCAAAAGAGGGGATATCTGTGGATCCAGAAAAAACAGAGGTTATCGAAAGATGGTCGAGACCAACAATAGTAACTAAGATCCGAAGTTTTCTTGGTTTGGCTGGATATTATTGGCGTTTTGTGAATGATTTTTCACGATTATCTAATCCACTCACCAGGTTGACTCGGAAAGGAGTTATGTTTGTTTGGATGGAGGAATGTGAAGAGAATTTCAAGGAGTTGAAAAGAAGGTTATCCAGTGCACATGTGCTCACACTGCCCTATAGTGGAGAAAGGATTGTGATCTATAGTGATGCATCCAAGAAGGGGCTGGGGTGTGTTCTTATGCAAAATGATATGGTGATAGCTTATGCCTCACGACAGTTGAAATTCCATGAGCAAAATTACCCAACACATGATTTGGAGTCAGCTGCCATAATCTTTGCATTAAAGATTTGGAGGCATTATCTTTATGGAGAAAAGTGTGACATTTATACTGATCATAAAAGTTTAAAGTATATTTTCACACAAAAGGAGCTGAATATGCGCCAAAAAAGATGGTTGGAACTGATTAAGGATTACGACTGCTCTATTCATTACCACCCTGGGAAAGAAAACGATGTGGAAGATGCATTAAGTCGACAAGACCATGCTAGCTTTTCCATGATGAGGATCACAAAAGATCCATTATTTCTGGATTTACAAAGGATGGATCTTGGAATTTTAATGGAAGGGTGAAAATCGTATCTTTCTCAAATTAATTTTCAACCATCTATACATGTGAAGATTCGAGAGGCACAGAAAGAAGATGTCGAGTTACCAAAGAAGGTGAGAAATGTTCCTGAATTCAACCTTGATTGTGATGGGATAATAATGTTTAGGAATCGGGTTTTTGTTCCTCCCATACCAGAATTAAAGAACGAGCTGTTGGATGAGGCTCATAGTTCTTCATTCTCTATTCATCCTGGAAGCACAAAGATGTATTGGGACCTGAAAGAGTACTTCTGGTGGGATGGCATGAAAAGAGATGTTGTTGAATATGTCTCTCGATGCTTGTTTTATCTTCAACTTAAAGCTGAGAGACAGAAGACTAAGGGGATGTTACAACCATTACACATACCCGAATGGAAATGGGAAAACATCACTATGGACTTTGTCACAGGACTTCCTAAAACATCCAAAGGCAATAATGCTATCTGGGTCAAAGTTTATTGTCTTACAAAGTCTGCACACTTCATTGCCATTAGAGAGGATTTCTATCTGGATCAGCTTTCCAGGATATATGTAAAGGAAGTGGTAAGATTTCATAGAGTACCACTTTCTATTATATCTGATAGGGATCCGAGATTTACCTCGAAGTTCTGGTGAAGTCTTCAGAAAACTTTGGATACAGAGTTGTATTTCAGCACTGCTTATCATCCTCCGACAGACGGTCAGTCTGAGAGAACAATTCAAACTCTAGAAGATATGTTGAGAGATTGCTCTATGGATTTGAAAGGTGGTTGGGATCAACACCTAACTTTGGTGTAATTTTCTTATAATAATAGCTTTCACTCCAGTATTCAGATGGCTCTTTATGAAGCTCTCTATGGAAAGAAATGCAGGACTCCAACTTGCTGGGATAAAGTTGGGGAAAGAAAGCTATTAGGACCTGATATTATTGATGAGATGGAAGAAAAGGTCGGATCTATTCAACAACACATAAGAGCAGATCAGAGTTGACAGAAAAAGTTATGACGACAACCGAAGAAAAGACCTAGAGTTTCAAGTGGGTGATAAAGTGTTCTTACGAATATCTCCCGGGAAGAGGTTCATGAGATTTGGAAAGAAGGGGAAGTTGATCCTTAGATATATCGGTCCTTTCGAAATACTGGATTGTGTTGGAAAGGCAGCTTACCAATTGGAGGTTCCACTGAATATCCCTCAAGTTCATGATGTGTTCCTTGTATCTCTCCTGAGAAAGTACATACCTGATCCTTCACATGTACTCAGCTCAGAAGTTGTACCACTGGAGCAAGATCTTTCTTATGAAGAACAGCCGATTGAGATTCTAGATCGTAGTGAAAAGGTCCTAAGGAACAATACCACCCGCTTGGTGAAAGTTTTATGGAGGAACTACCAATTAGAATAAGCTACATAGGGGCTTGAGGATATGATGAGGGAGAGGTATCCTCATCTTTCTGTTAGAAAGTGACGAATTTCGAGGGCGAAATTCATTTTAAGGGGGGTAGAATGTAACACCCGAGACATTTATGAGAAATATTTTGTTTTTATGTTATATAAATCATCAAATGAATCTTTCACTACACACAACACTAGATTGGCTTGCTTTACACGCAACTGTGACCTTCCTCGATAGCTTGCGTTGTACGCAATACCGAGTTTCACTAAACAACGATATGCTATTAAAATATTATTAAAACGAGCCGTTATGAATAGTAATAACCACATTATGAAATTTTTTAATTTTTATTTTTCAAAATGGACTTCATTTTTGGATTCGAAATATCGAAATTATCTTAGTGTAAAATTTTGGTACTTTTCAGATAACTTTCATATTATGATGAATAGTGAAAAATAATAAATTTTAATTAAAAACAACTTTTTTAATAAAAAAAATTAATAGTGATAAATTATTAATTTGAGTGGTTTTAAAATCTATTTAGAATATATTTTTACAATTTAATACAATATTTTTCATTGGATGTAATTTCACATTTAAACCAGACATAAACAAGTGTCAATCTTTTGATAGTTATTATCTCTTAAAAACATGCTATTTGTCTTAACGACGGGAATTAATTTTTAAATTAGTTAATGTAACTGATATGTTTTGAATTTGGTAAAATAAAAATCATTTTTGAATTCATAATATCAAATATATCTTAGGCCTAATTTTTGGTATTTTTCTGAAAACTTTCATTTTTTGTTGAATAGTGAAACCACTAAGTGGTAGTTAAAAAACTGAATTTTTTCATAAAACTTAATTTTACCGCTTCTGTGAGTGGAATTTTGAAAATCCGAGAGACATGGTTAATATCAAGGACTAAAATGTGGTTCAAGGAGATGAAAATAATTTTAGGTGAATAGTAACGTTTTACTTTTTTTTACCACAGTTAAAAGTAAATAGGGTAGTTAAGGGTAAAAATGATATTATTATCACCCTAACACATGTCCTAATTCTATTGGATAAGTGTAATTCGACTGAAAACAACCTTAGAAATAAAATATGACCATTTAGGCCCACATGGATTAGATTAGGACATTTATTATCAATTTATTTAAAGAAGGGTTAAAATAGTTAAAATCAAAGTTTAATAACTAAATCATTTTTAATATAGGGTTATACATAAGATAAATTCGACTATAAATATTCATTTGAATTCTAAAAATATTTCCTACATAATGGTATCTTTTTTGAAATTTTTAGACTTAAAATAATTTAATTTATTTATGATACAATGATGATATAGTAATTATCTTATTAATGAAATATTGAACTAATTGATGTTATAAATACCAAAATAAATGTAATTTGAGACTTTTTATGAATTTAAATAATTTTATATGTTAATATGACATTTTAGTATTGATTTAATTAAATGTTTTCGAACTAATAATTCTGTTATGATTTTCAAAACAATCAATTACCAAATAGTGTCGAAATTGACATAAAATAGTTTTTAAAACAAATACTATATTATTAATTGTTATTTCATTCCTAAAAATCTAAGGTTCAGCCAAATGACTTAGATAAGGTTATATATATTAATAATAAACAACTTGGGGTTCGTTTGGCTTGATATAGTATGTTTATTAACCTTATAGTGTAAGAAAACAAGAAGACACGGTAAAAGTTAAATTATCTAACTTAAAGTAAAATCTAAATGATAAGGTTAAAATTGATACCTAAACTTGTCTAAATTATATTGGATGAGATGATTTCGACCCATCCCCACCTTAGCTTCTAAATATATCAATTTGGAGCTATTAAAAACTGAATTTGACTTTATAATAAAATAATATTTTTAGTTATTCCAAAGGTACCCCTCTCCTCCCTTATAAAAGGGAACCTCCTCCCTCTCTTCCCCACACCACTTTGAGCCTTAAAGCTCGGATAAACCCTGCCAATATCTCCACTCCACATCTCTAGAAACATCCTAGAGGTCCTGGTCTTCTTCAAAGACCAATTTTAGTGCTCTAAGAGAAGGTCTCAAAGAGGCGCTTCAAAGAAGAGGTAATGCCCGTTACCGATTCTTTCATCTTTATTTCTTGTTCCACTTATTCTTCTTTAGTTGTTTCATTATGAAGTAATAACATCAGTATCACTAATATACTTATATTTTATTATAAGTATGAAACAACCCTATTTCACCATCTATCCATCCTACGGAAAATGAAATCACCACGCGTTCGTACGTATGGAATACCGTCTCCACGCCGTGGTGTCATCTATTTTCCACCACCACCTTACTCGGATGGGTATAATGGTGTAAATAATAACTATATATGATTATTGTAAAGTGATATTGATTCTTAAATAGTATACATACACTCCAATACAATTTCACGATCATGGGAACGATATCATCGCTCGTGCGTACGTACAGAATACCATCTCCACGATGATATGTGACTCGTTATACATGATCTTCATTGCATAATGATTATATAAATGAATTGAGTGAATTAATATGATATATATAACACTAATACCATTCTGGAAATGATGTATCTATAACCTAAAAAGAAAAATAAGAATTTATTCGACAAAACGCGCATAAGAACAAAAAGTAATGAACACCCGAATAACAAGTAGTAATGATATATTACAAATAAGAAGCTAAGAATATGACCATATATGATATCATAAAAATAATTATGATTATGGAATAAGTCAATAACATTATTTAAATCATTATACAAAAGGTTCGGACACTTACGAAGAAAATCAGACCTAAGGTAAGGGAAAATATCACAATCTCATTTTTATCCGAGATTGTTTATACTTTGGTATTTACTGGGGTGTATTTTATCATCCACATCCATGTACCCTCAATATGAAATATTGTTTCCATCCACCTAAAATTGTTTAAATCCAATTTTACCCTTTATTGAGTTTTTAGTAATGGATATGAAAGGAATATTTTGTCGTTTTTCATATGAAGTACTTTTTGACTTTTCCGACAAAAGTACGAAAAGAATGTTTTTTTAACTTATACGACATGAATGGATTTTTAAAACATTATTTCCAAGAAGCTTCATTTACAAGTTTTCATGTTTATTTTTAATCAAATTCTTTTAGTTTAAAATTATAAGACATGTTAATAAAGGAAAATGTTTTTGAAGTAGAAAGGATATTTTCCTCAAAAATGGAGTTCAAGTGTTTTATCAAAATTATTTTCCATATAAGATAATATAGGGTTCTGT
Source organism: Viscum album (assembly GCA_963277665.1). Taxonomy (NCBI): domain Eukaryota; kingdom Viridiplantae; phylum Streptophyta; class Magnoliopsida; order Santalales; family Viscaceae; genus Viscum; species Viscum album. Next base: position 1,622,894,258 of record OY728152.1, read on the forward strand.
TTCTAACCATATTATTACATTGATTTGATTATGTTGTGATGGAATTATTTTTATGAATTCCATTATCTTATATTAATTGTTTTATGATGTCATGTTGTTTAAGACTCCCATTTTTATTACATGGGTTATGCAATGATGTATGATTTATGATTTTGTGGCACACATATGAACGGTATCATTATGAGATGGGTGGGACCTATATCTCCCTCCAATGCATTGGGTAAAGATTTTATATCTCAAGAGATAGACATGTCTGGAACGGTAGGTTAAACCGGTTCAGTGAAACATGACTGAAACGAGGAGTGAACTCGGTTCAGAAATGGACTTTGTCCACTAAGATAGTCTTGGAAATGAGTCTTGAATAATAAGAAATGATTCTCTATTATTATGTGTGTATGCTAAAATGCTTCATGTTTTATGTTATGATTATTGGGATTTCATTTCACTACTATGATTTATCCCATGTTATGAAATTATGCTCTCTTTTGTAGGTTAAGATTTCCAAAATGTTATGTTCTTAGGAATATGAAGTGATTGATATTTCTTTTGTTTACCCTTACTGAGAATTTGAGCTCACCCTTTTGTATGTATTCTTTCCCCAGGTCAGGAAGAAGGTTATTAAGTAAGATATGCCAAAAGGGACTATAGATATGATGAAATAAATGGGAGACAATGTAGACGCTTTATGTACCAGTTGTTTATGTTTCCCAGTTTCTAAAGACACTATACCTATATGGTCCGTTCATGGTTTTGTTATATGTTGTAATAAGTATGCTTCCATTTTGAAGTAATAAAAATTTATGTAAAGTATGGGTTGTTATAATTTAGTCAATGAATTCCTAGATTTTCCAATCCTCATTTATATTCTAATACAAAATCAGCTCTCACATCTCTATTTGATGACTCATATAGAAAGGGAAGATGATGTATCTTCTCATAGCATCCCCCACCCGGATAGTTATGGATAATTCTCCATATTCTTATATTCACCTACAAATATCTCCATAGAATCAGGAATGGAAGAGGATGATGATGATATTATAAATTTTTCTCTTGTATTTGAAGAACATGTCATCACTATCATAGATGAGCTCAGAAAAATAAATTTCAGAATGAGGGAATACATTCAACCTATTTTGATTCATTTTTCCATTACACTCTAATATCAACACATGTATATAGAATATCAATGAAGCACTAATATTTTTTCTAATATAACAATATATAAATGCTCAGACTCGATCCGGATGTTTCTAAGCACCATCTTGGACTTCCTAATGAGCATTGAGTCTTCAAACCGGCATTCAAAAAATGTTCCACTCTTATGACACTACTGTAGTGGAAGAATTTGATAAGTTGATCATTGATTACATTGTCCGAGATTTAAAATTAAAAATATGTGATTCCAATAGCATCACCTTCAACAATAATAATAGGTTGATTTGGATGTATATTGGATTCATATACCTTAATAATCATTTCTCAAAATATGATTTCCAATTTTTGATCAAAGAGATCTAGATTGATGTAATTACTATTTTTAAGTTGTTTCCTTCATGGAAGGGAACTCATGGTACAATAAGATAAAAATTTCCCCTGAAGATGATGAATATACCACCATCAGAGTGACTCATGGGACCTTCTGCTTTCAATTCATGCCCTTAGGATTGAAGAACACTTTTGATACATACAAGTGAGTTATGCATCATATCTTTAATCCATTACTAAGAAGGATAACCGAGTGTTATGATGATGATATGGTAGTTAAATAATGACAAAAACATGATCACATTCAAGATAAGGTGATAATATTTGAAAATTTAAACAACACAGTTTAATGATAAATCAAATGAATGTGCTTTTAGGGTATGTTCAGGAATGTTCCATGGCGTTTTGGTACCCTGATGTGACATTTAGTTTGTTTCATAGAGGAATAGTGCTATTTTTTTAATTTGACTCCCTATAAATATAACAGATCTAATGGGAATCCATGGGAACCTCACTTAAATTCAATGATAATAGTCGACATGGCCAGTAGAGCTCTCCCCCCTCACCAGGCTAATGAAGAATAGAATTTCCTATCTATGGGATGATGACTATTAAAATGTATTTGAAAATCTCAAGCAGTCCATACAACACCCACCAATTTTGATGCCTCTAGTGGATGGAAGGACACCCATGCTATATGTATATTCTATAGAGAACTCACTTTGTGCCATCCTTACCCAGATAAATGATAATGGATTTGATAATATTATCCACTACATTAGTAGGAACATGCTATGTACTGAGACTAGATATTCTTATTTTGAGAATAACATCATCACACTCATCTTTATAGTAAATAAGAAGAGACATTACTTGAAGCACCATGAAGTATAAATAGCCTCTCTTATTGATGTACTAATGTAAATCCTTGGACATTATATATTTATTGGGCCCATGGATTGATGGGTGATCATTCTACATTATTATGAAATTATGTACTTATCAGAGAAGACATCGAAAGGGTAATCACTGACTAATTTCCTCACATCATATATTTCCACATAAAATACACTCGAAGACACCAAACTTTGAGATGAAGAGGTATTCTGTGCCCATGATACTCCATGGAGGTTGATGATTTAATTTAATGGGTCTTCATGGATCCCTATCAACACAAGGATAGAGATCCTGATGATTAATTAGGTTGGTCTAGGGATTGTATTTGTCTCTCTAGACAAAGTAGTTCCCAACACTTTCTCATTATACAATGGTTTCACACATAAAAAGGAAAAAAACATATCCTTAATTTCTAGATTGGAACTAGCTCAACAGATACACAAAGCCTACGTATATTTCAAAGGAGAGTCATAATTAGTGATAAATTATATCAATGTGGATTATTCCATTAAAAAATAAATGGCCCCTCTTACTAGATATGGTATAGTATTGATGGAATAATTACCTTTTGTGACCACATTGCATCATGTTCCCTGATCAATGAAAGCTTACCCTGATACATTAGCTAATGCATCCACCATGCAGGCTGACCCTGATCAGAAGGAAGAAATCTTCCCAATCACAGATCAAATAATGGTATAATCAGTCATCATATGTGACATGGAATAAATAAAAAAGGTCATCAACACACTAGAGGGTGATAAACTGATGTCCACTCTTGTTTGTATGGATCCCACAATTGGATATATCCAAAATATTATTCTTCTAATAGATCATGCTTGAAATGAATAGATTCAGTGCTAGGATGAAAATTTCACACTACAAGATGGTCCAACTGTGTAGAAAGACCAATATAAATATGGATTTGATGGGAACCTCCTCATGTACATAGTAGAAGGGGAGATTCCCATCATAATGGAAGAACCCCATGTAGGATCCTATGGTGCACATCAATATGCAACCACGATCTCCCACCATATGATGATATTGGGATATTACTAGAAAACCATGACACACGACTTCATGGAATTTACCGTGAAAGTTCACAAATGCCCAGTCTATGAAAAATTCAACCATCTTCCCCTAGAATTAATACATAAACTAAATTTTCCCAGCCATTTTCCATTTGGGAAATAGATGTTGCACGACCATATCCGCCAACACCGAACAAGAAATTCATGTATAAAAATAATTATTCTAAATTATTTTCCAAATATGTTGAAGTAATAACCATCAAGGATGTCGGGATGAAAAATATAATCAACAAAATGAATTCCCATATCATCACTAGGTTCAGGTTTCCCCACACAATCTTGATGAAAAAAAACCTTTCTAATTCAAAGAGTTGAAGAAGCAGTTCATAGAGCACAATATCGAGTTTAGTAGCTCATCTCGCAATCATGCATCATAAATTAGTAGATAAATTCCTTTAATAAGACTATATTGAATTTACTCCAGAAGATAGTGTACATGGACATGATGTCTTGGCCAGAATATCTCCACCATACATTTGGATCCTACAGTACCACTATGCATATTTCCATATAATAAATTCCATAATCATTGGTTTATGAGTCCGAGGCGGTGTAACCCATATATGTAATACTACCTTCAATCCAAATAGTAATTTGTAGACAGCTCCTTGCAGATGAAAAATCACAAAAGCTTCTTGTTGAATTGGAATAATTTAATAAGATCAAATTACACACACTACACAACCCAAAGGCCCATTAGAATCAAATAACATAGAACATTTATAAAATGGCTCTCCTTTATTCATTTCAATAATTTGAACTGGTTATTTATTTCATAACCCCAATGATACTTAGAAAGAAGACCTCAATGTTGGATCTCGGTTGGGAAGGAACTTATAAAATATAAAAGGTTTATAACAATGGGGCCTATTAATTGTCCACCATGGATGGGGATACTTTTACCCCACCCAAAAATGAAATATTTATAATGAAATACTTTCATAAGCTATCATATACAAGGGAATATATATCAGAGTAATCCCCAACATTCATCCTTGATATATGATGTTAGACTATACGGTTTCCTAAGATCTATGTACGTTTTGATTCTTATCATCACAAGATACATAATGAATCTCAAACCAATATAATTGTGCCCATATATAGGATTACATACCTTTCACCTTCGGTGACCAACATCCTTGTAGTAAGACATTAAATTTCATGGATAATTTCCTCTTTACTGGGCATAAACCAACATGGACAATATAGAACTACATATATCATGACTTTCATCATTCTAAGAGATATGTAGGGATGCATCAATCTTATATCTTGGTCTATCAACTATATGATACAAAATAACCTTGATGTACCCCCAACTTCCTATGTATCATTAGTTTCATCCTTTCTACTCCTTGTTTCCCACACTGAGCATAGATCATGTGTGCTTTGGAATTATAGTAAGGGCTTCCCCACAAGAGAAATCTATGATGTACACAATGTTTCCATCACTATACTGAATGAAATATCATAAAAGACACACCATGTGTCCTTTTTGCATGATGTTAATCAATATGGTCAATATTCATACAGTATGATGTAAAACTACATGGATCCATAACATATTTATTAATTAATGTCGAGTCATCTTTATCATCACCACATGATGTTAAACTGAAATAATCTTCCGAACTACAAGTGTCTTGATTATCATTTTTAGGAGATACGTAGTGAGACCCAGACTTCCATACAAGGGTCTAGATGCAACATCACATATTTTTCATGTCAGCCAATCTTCATCCATTACACCTGATGTCAAAATTAAAAGTTCCATGATAAATTAGTGTGGCTTGTTTTCTATCATCACATGATACGTAGTGAAACCCAGTTCTCTAATAGGGTCCCCTAATAAAAAAATAAATAGAAAAAACGATCACTTCTTCATATAGGATAGACCGGTGAAGAGAGATTTTATCTTTGAAGAACTATGTGCATCTTGATTCTTATCCTCACATGATACGTAGCGACGTCTAAATTTCCCTCATCGGGTCTAGTAAAAAAAATGGATATAAATGTGACCCATCACTGAATAAATGATATAACTACACAAGGAACATCATTAAAAAATATATTTGGTTTGAATATAATTCTAATGAGATACATAGTGATGCTCGAGCTTCCACCCTTGGGCCTAACCACAATATTTCCATCCATTCATATCGATGCATCTCTGTCCATACCATATGATGTTAGATAAAATAGTTATATGTCCTTACTGCTAGATATTAAGTTGAATGGGAGCATGTACAATCCATTTGATGTTAAATTTCAAGTAAATCCACTTGGTCTCATGACATTAAAACCGCACAACAAATGTGTTTACTATAAATTGATAAACGGAATGGAAAATGTACATAGTGCATGATGTTAAGATAAATGGTAAATGTACCCACTATATGATGATAAACTATGCAGGCCATCACCCATTAGTATCCATTATCAATGGAAAATAATAGGCTTCCCTCAGTAAACTAGAGTACCTAATTATTCTTCCATATTTTAAAATCACCTCAATCTATATTCTAAACATCATGTCTTTAGTATCTCTGGTTTCCATCAACATTTCATGGAAATTGGATAAGATGTCTAGAATCAATTGAACCTCTTGTTTATTATGTATGCATGCCTATGAATCCTGAAAATGCTCCTATGTCTGTCAACCAAATGTGTCACTCTGCAAAAGGGACCTGTCAATCCTTATGTGATCTGACATCATTAAAGAAGAACTCAACACCATAGTGTGTCTGAACTACTACTAGTATGGCTATCTCATATCATTACTCATGACCAGTGAAAGTCAAACCATGATTTATAATATTTCCATCCCCTTCATGGGATGATGTCGGGTTAATCTTGACCCTGGGTATCCTAATTCATATTTTATGTAACTTATCATATATTTGGTCCATGTGAGTCTTAACAATAAACAATATAAACTTTCATCAAAGACTAATGCACATAAACATTACCCTAAAATATTACTAATCTAAATACCATAACCTTCTTGAGAAAGAGACACAAAACATATCATGTTGAAAACCCAAAAAGGGTGACCTGAGGAAAAGTGAAGTCTTCATTCATTAAAATCTTCAAAAAAATGATTGGGAAATTTTTTTCTAATAAAATTAAAAAGGTATAAATTTATTAGTGTCTAAATTACAGCCCTAGTAAAATCCATTCTATGCTCGCTGGACACCTTAGTCCAGGAAAAATATTGACCAATAATTTTTCACATCTCCTCTCCCCAAAAATATGTTTTCTAGGTGGTGAAATGCCCTTTAGTGCGTTAGAACCCTACTTGGTTATCTCACATTATATGATCAAACTTCATAATTTCAGTTCCTCAGATCACTATAAACCATCCATGGGACATGGAATATATATATGGCTTTAAGAGATACTTGTCATGACTATGGAAATTGGTCTTTGGCTCCTCCATATGCACATATGGATGTAAAAAAAATGCATCCCTCAGCAAAAAGGAAATTATAATCCTTATTAGACGTGAAATTTTCATGGAAACACTGAACACCTCTATGTGTATGAACTTCTCCCAATATGATTGTCCAATATGATCCTCCCAATATGATCACTTTGGACAAGGATTTTCAATCGCCACACCAAACTATCCCATCAGATTAGACATCCTTGGAATATTTCTCCGTGCTCTGTACAATTTTTCAAGGCCATAATGAGACTCTCCATTCCAGAACCATTGATGGACCTAGCCACATGATGTGAAACCATATGGGTTAGATCCCAAGAACTATTAATAGGTGTTCAATTTCTCTATGATTCTTGAGAAATTCCTATATAGCTTTCCTTCCAAACACAAAATAATCAATTTGTTGTTTGAGTACTCAAAAATCATTCATATCCCATGGAAATAATTTGGGATCATATTTACATGGACATGCTATCAAATCATAATGGATTTTACCCACCAACTAAAGGAATCTCCTACATGCATTAAAGGTAGTTCAATCCATGAAATACCTAGAGACACTGTGGTAGAACTCAACACCTCAGAGTGTTATGGGTCATCCCGAGAATGTCGGATCCATCTTATATCCACAAGACTCAATATTTTTGGGTTATGAATTATATCATCTATACTAAAACTCTCTTTTTGTACCTATCATCCCTAGTATTTATCACTCATCTGATACTACATTCTTAAATCTTCCACAAATCATGGAATATATTTCATGCTTTAAGAAGCCATTAGCTTGACTATCCAAGAATGCATATGTGTCATGAATATGGGCCTATGGACATCATTAAAATGAATCACACTACTAAAGGGATTTTAGATCACATGATACTCAGCAACACCATAGAATAACATATATCCTCATTGTGCATTGGTCATTCAAGAAATATGTACACCATACCCCATTATGATATATCTGGTCTGAGATAAAATAACCTAAACTAAAGAAATATTGGGTCTAGATAAAAAACCATAATGTAAATCAATATAAGTTCCGAGCTAAAAGACTGTAAACTAAAGTGATAATAGGACTCGGATACATGATATTAAACTATACAGATATGTGTTCTTAGCTAAATTACCCTAAAATAAATCAATATGATATATGAGTGAATACATCCTAAACTAATGTTATATTAGTCCCAAGATAATAGAGTCTAAACTAAAGAGTCATCTTTTCCATGATAATGGACCCTAAACTATTGTTATATCAATTTTGTATTGAACCAAAAATTCTATAATCTATAGTAGGACATTTATTTAGTCTACAAAAGCTTTTCAGCCCCACAACATGGCCTTAGCCTGGTCAAGCCACTCAAGTCAAGTGTATTATCTTTATAAGATGATAGACCACTCCATCTTATTGAAATTTTTCCTACCTAGATAATTCTTCTACAAATCATGTGATTTCAAGATAGCTAGAATAAATTATCCATAAAGAATCATGTGTTGGTTGTCATTCATGAGAATCTCTCAAAGTAAATTTGTTATAATTTGAACATTAATTTCTTTGAATTATTTTTCATTTAATATAAATAATTTAAGGGTATCTTTTCTGATTCACAAAATATCAGAATGACAAAAATTCATACATATTATGGATGAAGGAAAAATAAGAGAACACATATATAGTTTAGTAGACCTGTTCATTGATAGAATGAAAAAGGTGGAATCCATCATCAACTATATATAAATAATAGTGTCCTATATTTACATTATAAAAAAATTCTTTTCATTCTGAATGAATACAATTTCTATAAGTGGAATTTGTTGAAAAAAATATTTTCGCTTCACACATTTTTCAATGGGGGGGACTCATGCCATGCATATCACATGATGAATAAATAACATCACATTTCATCTTATTTGACCCCATTATATCAGAGTTTCATCCCACTTGATGAACCTGTGATTAATATTTCACTCTAGATGATCCTCAGGCACCCACTTATTTCACCTAGTGTTCATACCTCATGCTAGAAGATCCTTAAGAACACACCTGTTTTTCATAGGTATGATGTCATGAACCAGCATGACCTCTAGTAGATTCACTTACTCACACTAGGACACCTCCTTCAAATACATCCATAGTAGAAAATACCATATGAAAAATACACCATATATCATGATAAGAGTAGTGGGAACATTATCTCATATCAGTGCATAAAATGGCCCTAAAAATGGATATTGGGTTCATGTAGAAGTAATTCATTCTAGTATGAGATATCACTGGTGATGTTGGAAGCATTTGATGCAGATCACATGAACATTAGTGTATGAAGAATGTGGGATCATGAAAGGAATATATGTGGACAATAGACACTAGGAATAAGGATTATTTATGGGGTTGTTGTGAAACACACATAATCCTTGACATCCTACTCACATATAAGCCCACTATATATGAGGTAGAGGGTTTTCATGCTCACCTATCCTGGTGCATGGATGGTCTAATGTGTGAAATTTAGTGGATCATAGTGCCAATTTTTCTATGTATGTGAGAGAACATCAGGGCCAATAACATTATGGATTATATTATATGACTTAACCCATGAAATAAAACTTTTTGTTCATAAAAAACAAAGAATACATCAAATACCTTATGCAACTCCACCAATAAGAGCAAGATCCCCTAAAAATAAGTACAGTCATGGATATCTTAAGCATGAAGAAATTCTATAGTGTGTACATGGAATATTATATAATAGGCTACATGAACACATGAATAATTTATGAGGATACATGATCATACATAAATAATACCAATATTTCCATCATTTTTAAAATATCATTTGATGCATCACTATTTTTAGATCCAATACTATGTACATCAGTGTGATGAATAGAATAGAATGTTCATAGGGAACACCAAATTTTCCATATAATAAATGGTAGTGAATGAATTAATTTATAAATACTAAAGGGAGATCACATTCTGAGGATTTTAGATTCCATCCTAGAGTGAGTTCTCCCATTTTCTTTTAAACAGAGCACTATGAGACCTTGTATGAGTTACATGGAGATGCATATGCCAATGTATTTTTCATGATCATTCATGAAAATAGATAAATCTTGCATAACCATTGTCATGAAATGATTTAGCAACATGAAAATTACCTTTAAAAATGACGTATCATAGCATATCCCATCATTAAAATTGTTGAAATATCATGTGGGCCTCATACTGTCACAAATATAAGGACAAGAGATCACATACACCATCTGGAAAACACATATGTGATCACAAAACATTATCCCGACTCTTCCTAAATGGATATTAAATTATCGGGCATCCTGTTATGTGATTAATTGTAGACTAAAAACCTATGTTTTTCTATTATAAAATCTGAATAATTTATTTGATTTGTGGGAATAGACCAAAATAAATTTACAATGAAGACTCAATGAACCATGTCAATCTGATGGAGGTCCATACCACACAAAATAAATATTAATTCATGTATGAGAAGTTACATAAAGTAATTAACACCTCCATGAGAAGAAAATAAATATTTCCTATCCATGCTTGTATAATATTCATGAGACTCCATCGCCCTTCCTCCTTTACTTAATCACACAAAGACTTGGATGTTGTGTGATACCGTCATACGAACATTTGGTCACGCAACACATTCATGTGTCTTAGGATATGTGAAATTTCTGTAATGGATTGTAACACATTCCATGAACACTTCAGAATGCATCATTGATCTGAAATCACCATCGGTCATGTTATGGAATCATAAACCCATTTAATTTCACATATCATAGGAGAATGTAAGAATCCAGATCTTCATTACAGGTATGGATCTTGAATTCGGGTGTTTTTGGGAAAAAATAATGATTTTTGAAATTTTATAAGTACATGTTATGTACTATTGAGTTCACACTCTATACTCAGATGCAACATTTATTTATGTACTGGCCGTGTAATGGCCGAGTACATGGCCATGTGGACGGCCTAAAGCTGTGGATAGTCGAGGATAGTACATAGTGTGTATATAAAATTAATGCATTGTGTACTTTTCTTTTTGTTTGATTAATCATACTGGGGTCGATTCTAATATTCTAATGAATATTCTTCTTCCCGTGTCTAGAACAGGAGAGCGACGTATGATCGAGAATCTTTGAGAGCCTCCTTTTCTTCCTCTTGAGCTTCGATTGAGGCACTGTTGAGTACGTTTGATTCCCACCAATGATTTTTATCTTTCCCTAGAGTCTCTCTTCCTTATTTCTACTCCATCTCAAGTTATCTATAGTTGAACGTTTTTCCCATATGTAGATCAATGAAATTCTAAGATAGTTTCCAATGTTAAAGAGTGTTCATCATGCTACATAAAGGTAGGTGGTTTGTGGCCTTTTGGAGTTTTTTTAGTTATATATGACAATGTTAGTATTACTCATGATTCAGGTATTTAGTGTTAATGAATTTAACCTTATTATCATATTACATAGATTTTTTGATATGTTAAGGGTTTTCATTTATGTATATTATGATAAATTTCATTTTTAGGGGACACCCTGTTGGTGCATTTCATTGTTTGAATGTTGACGACTTTTGGTCCAAGTTTCCTAAGAGGGAAACCTTGTTTCCTTGAATTTCTTGTTAGGTTGGAATTGATTGTTTGTTTTTGTTTTCTAAATTTCTATGTTATTCATTATAACTACTTATCCTTGTATTTGTTGAGATTACTATAGGCTGTAGGATATTGTTTTTGGATGATTTTCTTACACAGGGCTATGATAACATGGTGTAGATATGCCATAGGGGGAATTGATGTTGAGTGCATCCTTAGTATATCTGTTATTTTTTTACATTACGATATCATTGAGAGCATTGAAGGTGAGTTATCTCTCAGAGTTTCTATAATATATATTTACGACACAACATGGGGAATGGACATTGAGTGCTTCCTTAGATTTTCTATAGTTATTTATTAAAAGACCATAGGGGGAATTGACCGCGATTACATCCTCAGAGAGTCTTTTTTTTGGTGGGAACAAATGGGTTTGACTATGGGAGATTTCACAAAGGGTCATTAAATCCTTATGGAAATGTTGATATGTTGAACTAGATGGGTTAAACTGTGAGAACATTCCCAAATGGTTTCTTGCAAGTGATTGATTGATTGTGATGAGTCCGCCTAGCCAAAGAAAAATCTTGGACTCAGTTGTACTTGATTGTTAGTTGGTATTCTGAGACATCAACTCTTCTATTACACAGGGGATACAAAACATAGGCTAGATCCTTTTAATTCATTATTCAATTTTTTTTAAATATTAATAAATATAAATGACTGTGATTGAAAACTGTAGTATTTTTTACTTTGGACTACTTCCTTGATTTGTGATTTAGTCTACATTTTTTCTGCTATATATACTCACTAATAGTTAGGCATAGATATTTTGGTGTTTTCCTACTGGGATTCGTCTCACACCATATTTGGGTTATGTTTTTTTGACATAAACAGATTATATGGCTCCAGGTATAGATAGGGGCAATCACCCTTCTTCATCAGGTTCATGATTTCTGTTGGATTTGGAGAGCATGGGACCAATATGAGGCGTGCGATTCTATTTGAGTTTAATATTTTATATATATGGGTTTTAATATTATATTTCTAGCATTGTGAATTTTTTGGATGCTTTTGTAGTTACATGTGAAAAGTATCATTTATTTATATATATGTTGTAGTTGATTATACTATCAGACTTCTATTGTTTAATTCTATTGTATTGTAATATTGCCTCGACTATGTTTTTCTATTTGTTATGTTGTGTTACTCTTCCAATGAGGGAATAGTTTCCCCACTACCAGACTCAAGGCCCTAACTGTTATTCATTAGCCTCTGGCATTCAAGGAGATGTGATTGAGGCCATTTGACCAACTAGGTACGAGGCACCTTTGGGCGGTACACAGACTCAGGAAGTTACAATATGGTATCAAAGGGGTTTCTTTTCTAATTTTTCTTACTATTTGGAGCCTATAAAGAGGTATATGAAGGAATAAGTAGTTAGTAATAAGCAATACTAGGGATTAGCTAACTTGTGTACATGGAAAATCTAATTTACCTTGAATATTGTAATTTTTCTACTTTTTCAATTATTATAGCTGATTTGATTTTACAATTAGGTGGTTCACTTGTTTTGTGAATTTATTATTTATATAATTGTGGTTCTATTTCTATTTCAACCCAATGAGATAAGGGTATTCCTTCGAATGATTCATATTGTCACTTGCTTTAGATCACATTTCATGAATTATTTTCATGCCATTTAGGGTGAATTATTAATAACATGTTGTTGTGATAGACGTTATGCTAGGTATTCATGCTCGTGTGATAGATGTTGTGACTAAATACCAACTATTTTATAGTGTATTTATAATATTTATGGATTCTTTTTGATGGATTCCAAATATTTTTCCCTGCGGTTATATTGGTCCTCTTAGATCAGAATTTAGTGGATCATGTTTGACTTTTAATTGATTTTTTATAGTTACGATGTGAATAATGATTTCAAACTATGATATAGGGGTGTAAGGGATCTCATGGTTAATAATTTTTCATTCCTCAAACAAAATTTTATGTTTTTAAGGGGTTTGTAGGTATTTCATAGGCTGACTGTACAAAAACCTAGACAACACAGCATGTGATGTTTTCAACACAGGCCATGTGTTCTTCTACTCTGGAATAAAAAAACATTTCTTACGTACAAACCATGTACTATATATACACATTGTTTAATCTTTAACTGTGTGGCTGACTGTGTCAGAAGAGAGACATGGTTGGGGACCTTGTGAAGAACACACTGTGTACTAAGAGTACACGTTGTGGAAAAGAGGACATGTATCCCACCGAGTGACTAATGATACAGGTGGATGAAACTTAAGTGGTACACACTATGCCTAGTGTGAACACGCTGTGTAGTGATACCTAGGGTGACCCATGTGGTTTAACCATGTAGAAGAACTCTGGAAGGAGGTAAAATTCAAGTACACTTTGTGTCTTGAGCGAAGCATGTTTTGTGTATAGAGTGTTATAGGACTGGGTCTGGAAGAGGTACACGCCCACATTTCTACCAAAGGGAACACACAATATTGAGAGTATACATGCCATGTAACCCTATTTTGAATACTTGAATGTTTTATTATTCTTTTCCTTTCCATCACTTCTATGTTTTGTTCCATGATAATCATAAACTTAGGTGTGTGATTGACCTTGCAGAGTCATTACACTGAGATGTCCCCAGGTTGTTTTCTAGGTGCGTGGCAATGATCAGACGCTGGAATGGATAGATCAGGTATTACCAGAAGATCCTCCCATCATTCTTGGCATGGAACCAGCTGTTATACTGACATAGGTGTTGATGTATAGTTTCGTTAAGGCTACATGAGGTTTATGAAGACCTACCAGGGAGCATCGCATCCTACCCCATATATGGAAGAGTTGACATGGTGTTTTCCGAAGAATTATCCACCCACATTCTGAGGGGATAAAGGACCTCATTCTATATAGTCATGCTTATAAGTCATGTTTTCTATATTCAACCATCTTGAGACACCTCTTGAGAGGAGGTTGAAGCTCACAACCTACATGCATCCTGATTCCGCCAAGAGATGGTGGGACGTGATATCACTGGTGAGACACCAATGAGTTATTACTTCAGATGGGTTCAAGCATACCTTTTATGAATACGTCTACCTACAGAGATTGAGGTCCCACCAAGCCTTAGATTTCCTGGGTCTATAACTGAGTACTCTTTCAGTCATGGAGTATTATTCTCACTTCACAAAGTTGTAGGGCTTCACACCCATTATGAGGGTGATGAGTTATTGGAGGAAAGGATGTTTGATGATGGTCTTAGACAAGGCATCTGATCCTAGGTGAATATATTTAGGTTAACTTACATATCTTATATAGTAAACCAAGCACTTATCACTTAGTGTAATATGAGGGAGTTTGGGTTTGGAACCAGGGTAGTTTATCATCCATAGTTAGAACACCATAGAATGATAGTAGGAAGTGTCGTAGGGAGTCTATGCATGAAGATTTGAGTAGACATGATCCTTCTTCAGGTATCTAGGTGGTATGATATTAGTGTAAGAAAATGGGCATATGAGACCCCAGTGCCGGAGACATCCAATCGAGTTATGATATTATAGTATGATGGTCCATTTTTAACATTTTTACCGTTCTCTCTCAACAATTTCTAGTTATAGGAGTTCTGATACAACCCCACAGTAAATAGAAGGACCACCAGTTTATCCTCATTCAGAAAAATGGAGTTAGTCGGGTCATTCAAGCTGAGAAGGCGGTCATGGCTGTGACGGTCAGGCTATTGGGTTACAACAATAGTAGGTTGGATAAACATAGGGTACTGAGGAAGGGTGACAATGTTATGGTACAAGTGAAAATTTGGCAGTGGAGAAGACCCAATAAGAGCAGGATCCTAGACCCTCCATAGTTAGAGGTAGGATTCTAGTTTTCGTAGTTTTATCTTCTACCCTATTCGATACAAGGAAACCCATAGACATATATCCATTGATTTTGTGGCGATCCTTAGGATCTGTATCGTATCTTATGAAGATATTAAGATGAAAAACACTCTGTTGGGGATTAGGAAGGATAGTGTATGTTAATGAAAGGAATTACCACATTTGGTTGGTGGTTGTCACTTATTGTGGAACCTCTATGTTCTAGAGATGACTATTTATGATTTCAATCACAAAATGGATTGGTTACTCTCCTTGTAGGCCTTTGTTGACTTCTATCACCATAGGGTGAGTTTCACCACACTATAGGGTGGATTATTTCTGCACAAGGATAAATGGGATGTCCATGGAGCAGAGTTGGGCCCAAGAATCATGGGTTTGGAGGAATTACGTCTCATATTTCTAGTCTATATCTAGATGATCATGGGACATCACAGATGAACTTTCCTCCAGTAGTGTATTTTTTGAAGGATGTCTTTATAGAAGAATTTTCAAGTTTACCTTCGGAGAAAGAGGTAGATTTATCTATTGAGCATGGTCTTGGAGCGACACTAGTGTACATTCCTACTTATTGGATGGCTCACCTGATCTACAAGATCTCAAGAAGCTATTAGAGGTGTTGAAGGATAGGGGTTTCATCTAACCTAGTACATATCTTTAGGGTTCACCTATCCTATTTGCAAAGAAGCTAGACTATACCCTCATACATTGGGTATATTATCCGAAGATGAAAAATCGTATGGTTATGAACCGATATCCCTTTCCTAGGTTTGATGATCTATTTGATCATCTTCAAGGGTCCTGGGTGTTCTTGAAGAATGACTTGAGATATAATTAACATTAGTTGTGAGTTATACCATACGATATACCTCTTACAGCCTTTCGGGGTAGGTATGTTATATACTAGTATGTGGTTATGATGTTCAGTCTCATGAAAGTGCCAAGAGTTTTCCAGGCAATGATGAACCGAGTGTTCTATCATTACATGGATTCTTTTGTGGTAATATTCATGGATAATATCATAGTGGACTCCCACACTCATCATTACCATGCCACCCATCCTGAGATCATATTTTGTATAGTAGGATGGAATTAGTTATATTTCATTCTCTCAAATACCACTTTTGGATGGACCAGATTCACTTCTTGGGTCATGTAATATTAGATACTAGAGCATTAGTACACCAAGAGAATGTGACCGTAGTAGTTTCCTTAGAGCAGCTAAAGAAAATCTTTTAGGTATATAGTTTTTTGGGGAAGGATGGATTCTTCATGCGCTTTATATAAGACTTTTCACACGTAACACCTCCACAGACGGTTCTGACTAAGAAGGGTGTGATGTACTCGTGGACGGATTCTTGTGAGTCCACCTTTCTAGAGCTGAAAGGGAGGTTTAATTCAGCATTGATACTAGTCTTGCAAAGATCCAGGGAAAAGATACATAGTTTACTCCAATTCATTAGGTTTTGAGTTTGGAGAAATTCTTATGCAGGGGTATGGAGTTTTTGCGTATTGGTCTCAAATGTTGAGGTCACATGAGAGGAATTACTCGACCACCGATCTTGAGTTAGCGGTAGTGGTTCATGCTTCACGCTGTTGAAGACATTATATTTTGGGAGATAATTTTTTTCTTTTCACTAACCACAAATGTATCAATTATATCATTACATAGCCTGATCTAAATTTGAGATATAAAAGTTGAGTTGAGTACCTTTAGTCTTTTGAATTTGAGCTTTCCTACATGCCTGGGAAAGGCCACACATTGGCTGATGAGTTGAGTTGGAGGACTCAGATACATGGTGTTCAGGAGTCCAATATTGAGTGGAATCTTATGGATTTGTTATCCCAGATGCATTTGTTGGTGCACGATATATAGGGTCAGATGTTTCTTTCTTTCATAGTTGTTTCCTCTACTCTTCTATATCGTGTGAGAATGATAAAAATATCATATTCCAAAGTCCTAGTCATATAAGAGAGTGTATTAAGATAGGATCCTACACATTGGTGGACCATAGGAGAGGTTGGGGTCTAACATTTTCATGGGTGTATATGGGTGAAAACAGACACACGTGAGGAGTTGGTGTGGGATTTTAATTCCTCAATTTGTGCAGTTCATCCTGGTGTCACCAAGATGTACTAAGCCCTACACCGCTAGTATTGGTGGCCATGTATGATTAGGGATATTTATGGTTTTATTATGATATGTCCCACCTGTCAGTAGGTAAAGATGGAAAATCATTGTCTAGAAGGGTTGTTATAGGAGTTACCCATTCTTGAGCAGTATTGAATGATGTCGCGATGGATTTTGTGATAGTTTTACTGGGGTTTCCTCGAGGGAATGATGCAGTTTGGGTTTTCATTGACAAAATCATGAAGGTTTCACATTTATTGTCGATTATGGAATCCTTTGGCATTGATGATCATGGAAGGTTGTAAATCTGAGAGATTATGCACTTTCATGGGGTTACAAACTTTATTGTTTCAGACAAGGATGCCAGTTTTACATATTGTGTCTCGTAGGGACTACAGAGGGATTTCGGTACACATGTACTTTTGAGTATCGACTACAATCCCCAGATAAATGGTAAGTCCGAGCATAAGATTTAGGTGTTGGGGGACATGCATCGATCATGCATCCCAGATTTAGAGGGTTCTTGAGAGAGACACATACCCCTAGTGGAGTTTTCATAAAATAAATGTTTTTAGGGGATGAACATATGGAAAATTATGAGGATTTGAACGGTAAGCCTTATCGATCAACCCTATGTTGGCTGGAGGTGGGAGAGGCAGCTATGCTAGGACCTCGTATTGTCTAAAATACCATAAAGAGGTTGTAGTTGATTCAGAAGAGGATGGCTACTTCACTGTCTTAGATGAAATCTTATGATGATCAATGGATATGACCTATAGAGTTTGAGGTTGAGGATTATGTTTTCTTACATGTCACACCGAGGTAGGTACATAAGAGGATTTGGAGATAGGGGAATATTTTACTGAGATGCCTTAGGTTGTTTGAGATTTTAGAGAGAGTCGGGCTCGTTGCCTATCAGTTTCAGTTACCTCAGAGGTACTGGCCTATGCATGACATGTTTCAGGTTTCTCAATTATGACATTTCTTTTCATACCCATCTAATGTTTTTTGACCAGAGGATGTTGAGTTGGAGGTGGATTCATCCTTCTATGAGCACCCTATATGGATTGTGGATCACTGTACAAAAGTTCTTCATGGCTGGTCTATTCCTCTAGTACGGGTGCTATGGCACAATGGGTGATTACAACACAAGGCTTGGGAGAGGGTGGCTGCCATACGATCTCTAAGGCCATATTTTATTGACGTTTCTTCTTCTCCACCCATAGAAGGGAAATTTATGGAGGAATTTATTTAAGGTATGATTTTTTTAAGAACTGGGATCTTCATTTTAGGTATGGATCTTCATTTTTAGTATTTTTAGGAAAAATGATTATTTTGGAAATTTTATAATTACACGCATTGTACCTAGATGCCTAGTGTAGCCATGTACTGGTCATGTAATGACTGAGTTTTTGAAAGTGTGGACTCCCTAAAATGGGGACCGGTCATGTCTACTACATGGCATGTACATTAAATGATCATGTAATATAAATTTCTTTTTTATTTGATTAATCAGAACGGGGACACATCTAATCACCATAAGAATCTTCTTCTTCCCATGTCTTGAATAGTAGAGTGATGTATGGCTAAGAATGTTTGAGTGCCTCAATTTCCTCCACTGTATCTCCAATTGAGGCACCACCAAGTGCGTTGGATTCCCACCAGTGATTTATCTCATTCCCTATATCCTCTCCTCTTGATTTCTCCTCTCTATTGAGTTATCCAAAGTTGATCTATTTTTCACTTTTTTGTATATCTAGGACATTCTAGGACAATTCAAGGGCTGACATTCAAGAGTTCTAATCATACTACATCATGGTAGGTGGTTTTTTCCCTTTCAGAGTTAGTATTTTATTTATATATGCTTATGTTCTGAATACCCATGATTCAGGTATTTTATATCAAGTAATTTAAACATATTATCATATTCCTTAAATTGATTAATATATTAAGGGTTATCCATGATGTATATTATTATAAATTTCATGATTAGGGGACACCCCATGGGTGATTTTCCTTTTTTAAATGTTGATGACCTTTTGGTCCAGGTTTTCTAAGAGGTAGTCTATGTTTCCTTACCTTGCTTGTTAGGTTTGAATTGATTGTTTATTGATATTTCCTAAATTCCCATGTTATCCATTATAATTGTATAGTATTGTAGTAGTTGAGATTACTTTTGGATGATAGATATTTTTTGTGTACAGTTGTATTACACAGGGCTGTGAGAACCTGGTGTAGTTTGACCATAGGGGGAATTGGCGTTGAGGGCTTATCCAGAGTGTCTATTTTTTATCTTACGAGACCATAAGAAGGATTGATGGTGAGTTCTCCCTTATAGTGTCTACAATATACCATTACCATACCATGGGGGGTTACATTGAGTTCTTCCTCGAAGAGTCTATAGTTATTCGTTAAAAGACCGCATGTGGAATGGATGGTGAGTTATTCCTCAAAGGGTCTTTGTTTTGTGGGACCAAAGGAGTTAGACTACGTGAGGTTTCCAAGGGGGTCATTACATATTTATTGAAATGATGATATGTTGAAATGGGGTTGTTATACTGTGAGAAAATACACATACGGTTTCTTGTGAGTGATTGATTGATTACGACGGTCTGCCAACCTATAGCACAAGCTTGGACTCAGTCATACATGATTGTTAGATGGTATTGTAAGAAATATACTATTCTATTACACATTGGATATAGATCATAGGCTTGATCCCTAGATTTAATTATTCAGTAGTTTTAATAATTAAGAAATTTAAATTATTGTTATTAGAAACTGTAGGATTGTTTACATTTGAGTACTTCCAAGTTTATTGCTTGATTTTTCATTTTTCTTACAATATATAATCACCGACAGTTTGGATCAAATAGTTTGGTGTTTTCAAACTAGGATTAATCTCACAACCTGTTTGGGTCAGGATTTGGGACCCAAACATATTATATGATTGTAGGTGTAGATAAGGAAAATCACCCATCTTCATCAGGTACTTGATTGCCGTTGGAACTAGAGATCATAGGACCACGATGAGGATTTCAATGCTTATGAAGTTAGCTATTTAATGTACTTGGGTTTAAGTGTTGTATTTATATCATTGTGACTTGTTTTCATGATTTCTTAGGTACATGTGAAATGCATCATTTATTTATATATTTGTTGTAGTAGTTTATACTATTACCCTTCCACTATTTACTTCTGTTGTATGGTATTATTTCTTGCACTACTGTTTACTATTTGTTTCTTCTATGGTACTCTACCAATGAGGGAATAGTTTCCCCATTATCACTCCCAAGGCCCTCACTGCTAGTTGGAATCCTTTGATATTCTTGGAGATGCGTTCGAGGCCATGTGAGCAACTAGGTAGGGGCACCATTGGGGGGCACGCAGATCTGGGACGTTACAGGAATAAATTGACTATCCTTGAAAATATTTGCATTCTCCTAGGAGATCCATCAATAAAAATGAAATGAATAAAATAAAATAAAAGACAATATCATTGAAAACATCTTCACTCCATCATAATGTTCAACACTGATCATGCGATGCACTATCGACAAATAGGAAAATTGAACAAGACAAGACACACATTCCACTGTAGGATCCAATATTGATCATGCAATGTACACATGGGAAATAAGTTGGCGAAATCCACAAAACTCCATCGAAAGGGTAGTAATGTTTTCCAAAAAGGTTGATTCCCCTTGCGGTCATAATTCTAATGAGAATAATCTCTTATGGAAATGGTAATAATTCTTGACAATAACCAAGAATTATTTCATGACCCATAAACATAGTAGAAAATAAACAATGGAGATAAAAAGGGGTAGGAAGGATCCACTCACGGTCTCTAAAAATCATGTAGTGTTTCCTTAATGATCCACAAGACACCAAGTGTGCCTGAAAATATGCCCACACCATATTGTGAAATCCCTTTGGCTTGTTAGCCTTGTTTCTCTGAATTCCTCTAGTATGTCGTGGAAACCACGAACTTCCCTTTGTAACATCATAAGGTCAAATGAATTTATTTTTTCATGAATTTCTTTCACATCTCCCCAATACCATTATCATTCATGAAACACAATGCCAAAAAATAGTGTAATTATCTTAATCATTACTCATGAAAACTGACATGACTCCCAACCATGGTCACATAAACAAAAGGAAAATAAATAGGGAGGATGAAAACACCTCTCATGGTTATAAAACACTTGAGAAATTCTAAAGAAGTTTGAATCATGGTCCCACAAGACTCGTGGAATGGACACTCTGATCTCTTGAATGCCCCTTGAAAGACCACCCTCGCCCCAAAAAATAATCAAGGAAGGCGTCAAGAATCACATGTATGCCTTTAAATATGAACTGGATTCTCGAAATATCCCATTTACATGTCAACCTAACAATAATAATGTTCTTCAAAATTCATTCATGATCAAACAGGTCTCAATTATTTTGAAATAATTCAATAATGGATGAATTTATGACAGCTTTTCGGGGTCATGTAAAATCAGTTGATTCCCTAACAGAGATCCATTTCAAATGTAGACATAGAGACACGAAATAAGATCCCATAATTGAATCCATCCAAGATTCACACTAGATAATCCAAACAATGTGCCGAAAATCTAAGATGTTGATGCATATAAATTCCCCACTATAATAAGATATAAGGATTCAACTATGGACCTCAGGACTATCAAATGAAAGGGATTTTTGAAATTCAGATGCTCCAGTGCCAGAGTGGATATCACAGAGTGAATGAACTCACTAAAGACTAGTCTTTTATCAAATATTATACTAGTGAAAAACCAGAGGAATCATGCTCCATACAAGAGGAATATCATGTGATCATTGCTGGATCCCATTAAGGAATTTTTGAAAGATATATGAAGAAAATAAAACATGTCTTTTAGATAATAGAAGTCTCAACCTAACCTGATAGTATGTAAACCTAAGTAATTCACAAGATAAGGGTTTTAACACATATTAAAATTGGAATGCTTTAGCGGAAAATATTTTTGAAAGCCCTCATGTGCTTCGCCTGAGTAATCCAAGACCCATATTAGAAGTAACAAATGTCTCATGGAGCTTATGATTCTCTTTTATCATGATATCTAGGTCATGAAGAATCATCAATTCAGGTTATAGAAAGCCATACGGTCCCTATGGGCACTACACTTTAGTCTAGCGAAACCATTTGGGCATGTCCCCCAAGGCTTGTGATATTTGTTAGATATATTTATTGATTCATATAATGGTGATAAATCATGTTAGAAATGTCACATAGATGCATCTTGGCATGTCAACTAAGCTCTAGAAACATCCTTTGGGAAAGTAAAATGTGGCTGGTGAAACCCTACAAACACGTCAGTCAAGTCCTACAATATCCTCTAGGGATGTTATCCAAGACATTTGACACCCTCAGAGACATGTCATGTTGACTCAAATGACACCCTAAATATGTGTCCTTCCAAATCGTATAAATTTAATTGGGGAAATCTAATTAGATCATATGACACCCACCATATGATCAAGCTAATACATGTGATGGTTTACATGACATATCATTTTCATCTTTTGATGTCCTCTAGAAAAGTCAACTGGGTTATGAAACACCCTCTAGACTAGGAGTTAAGGTTAAAAAATCATCCTAGGACTTGATATTATTTTACATCCTCAGTGTGTAAGACCTGATAAAAATGGAATCCCAATACATGACTAAATTTTCCATACTAAGAGTATAATCCCCGACCAATAGAGAATCCTTAGTTTGTTAGACCCAATATAATGGAACTATGTAGATGTTAATTTCTTCTATATTCAAGATACGTAGAACAGATTTCCTTGGGGATCAATTAACAAATTCATCACTCCGGGCGATCTAAACATTTAAGTACCATATTCAATTTAATGACATTTATTATTTTATATCAATTATTTCTCACAACATGCATGGATCACATGCGATTAGGGGGTTGAAATGATTATAACATCTATACTAAAAAACTAAAAAAATGGTATGGATGGAATTAGTGTATAATCCTCAATAAATTGAAAAACTAGAACTTTTATTCCTGAAACAAACTGGATTCATAGGATGCCTTCCTAATGCCAAATCTCAAATAAACACCCCTTTTAGTGTAATTCCATTTATGACTCTCATATCTAAGAAATCAAGACCCAATTATTCCAATGAGATGGTCACCCTACATCATCCATTAGCATACTAAGAAATCAATTGAACTCCAATGAAACTAATTCCTACAATAATTAGGATATGATTGACACCTCCCTGAGGCCCATGCCCCTTATTATATCATCTCAGGGATATCCCAGCATATAGGTCCCAAATTATGAGAAATTTAAATGTTCATTTTCTGTCCCTTATTTCTCAAAATATCATAGGTTATGTGGGGTTATATAATTACTATAATCATGTCATCTACACCATGATTCTCTACGATGACAATTTTAACGTTATTTTGTAAGCCCCAAATTAATTGAACTATAAAATTATGATTCTATATATACTTGGGACACATAAGACATTCCTCAATGACTTGATCTTGAATAATTTGTGTCCCATATCACCCATATACTTCCTTTCATCATGATGGTAAAATGTACAGGTCTAACAAACTATGTGGGTTGTGATTCCTATAATAACTGGGGTACATAAGATACCTCATAATGGCTCAATACAATCCATGGAATATTAACCGCTTCCTTATATGGAAAAACATTCCGAAGCACTTGGTTACAAGGATTTATCACATGACCATCATTCTTAATTGTAAAAGATTTATAACCTCAAATATGTACCAATGTATTTGAAAAGGAGACCCCATCCTTTTGAAAATGAAGGAGAATTAAAATATATGTCATTTTTAAGGGTAAATAGTCTTGTATTGGGATTATTAAGAGATTCATAAACATATCTTAAATCTATATGAGAGTCCCATATTATAAAAACATTTCACCCAAAAGGGTGCGACGAGTCTAACCACTCATTCTAATAACCAATACAAGTCCCCAATATTCGTTGGGACTGAAAAAAAGTGACCCCATGCATTTGGAAAGGAATATACCATGTTAGGGATAACATGACCATTGGGATTTTCCAATAAGTGTGTAAATGTTAGCTTTATTTCCTTGATTATGCAGACCAAAAAACCCCCATAGTCAAAACCATCAGGCGGATCTCATACATGCCTCCAATATTGAAAGAACAATAAATAACATGGGTATTTGGATTGTTGCAGTGTCACTACCATAGCTTTACTTTTGGGTATATTACTTTTGGATAATTTTATCTATATAAGTTATATTTATACATGCATTATGGAATAGTGTTGGTTTATATTTTATATTAATCAATGGAGTTTCTTATGGATGGTTTATCTTATCTCTTCACCCTACATTATTATTAAGAATAATTTTGTTCATATCAGGATATATTTTCCCTCAATTATTCTCAAGTACCTCAGGCATACTGGAGGTGGGACATATTTTTTGGGGATTATATATATCCCCTCATTTAAGTATCAATGGTAGTAGGGGTTCATGACGTAGTCGTATCAGAGGTGAAGGATGAGAGAATGGATTAATTTTAGAGTTAGGAAAACTAGGTATTTCATGGGTTGGTATGGAATGAGTTTTAGTTTACCTTGGTGTGTGCCATTTTCTACAGAGACCAAAATGGACATGATATTTTAGGGCCCCCAATGATCCGTTGAACCTATTCCAAGATTATCAAAAACACTAATTGAGGTGGACTTGTCAGTAGGGTAGATACCCATGAGAGGTACATGAATTATGATAACTTGTGTTCCTTTTTGAGTTGGGGTTTTTTTGGGATGATTATAATGAATAAAGTTAATTTAAATGATTCAAAAATAAAATTCCACAATACATGGGATTAGGAAATCATTAGATCCCATTTTAACTGTGGATCCTAAATGTCAATCTTTTTTTCCTTAGGTGATTGAGGTTTTGTAGGATAATCATTTTAGTCGTTGTAGAGTTGACTAGATAACAGAGGGTGAGGCTTGGAAGTGGGTGGTTACAACTTTTTAGAAACATGATTTTGGGAAGTATTTGGAAATTGTTTCATATGTGGAGATGTAGAGAAGGATAGAGGAGCTTTATATTCCTCTCATTTTGTTATATCCCTGGTGGGAAATTGGGTACCTTTGGTAATTAGATATATGTGGGGAGATTCGCATCAGTGGCGGATGTTGTATCATGTCGAGTGGAGGGATGAAGGTGTTTCATGGGTTGAATTATATAAATATATTTCATTCCATTTACCATGAAGGTTGTGAATATACAAGAGATTCTTTCTCTTCAGCATGGGAGTATGTTAGTGTGGGAGTTATGAATCGAGATTGAGGATCTCATAGGATTTCCTGTGATCGTTTTCTAGATTAGGAGTCCCATTTGAGATGTAATGAAGAGTTACTCAATCCATATATGGATTATAAAATTAATCATTTTATGTTTCCTATTTATAAATATGTTTAGAAGAAGACATAGTTGATTTTGTAGATGTAGACATGACGAGTTTTACCATAATAGAGGAATAAAAAAATTTCCTTAAGGAGGGGTGTTTTTTGTGAAAGGTACCAGGAACAAGGACCTTCATGGTTTTAACCATATGAAATCCACCTCATCCACTTCATTCTAAACTTCAAGGGTTGGGGGTTTTAATTATTCTCCTTGAGATATCACACAATTGTTTATTATCTATGAGGTTGTTGTCCATCACCAAAATTAGTTCCCAATTTTAATTTTTTTTAATTTTGGTAGATGTGTAAAGGTGTAGTGCTATCATAAAAAGTAGTTTCAAGTGAAACCATTTTAGCAGAAGTTTCTCTAAAATTACGCCACACTGATGGGAGATACAGAGGGTGGAGGCTATCCTCTGGATATTCCCTGGGTTCGAGAACCTTGACTAGATCATAGTCATGTTTGTAGATATCAACAGAGAGTTAGAGGTTATATTCTTGGAAAATTTCATGTAGTGAAGGAAGTAGCACTAGATGAGACAATTTTAGTTGAATATATTCTTA
Organism: Viscum album; assembly: GCA_963277665.1. Lineage (NCBI taxonomy): Eukaryota > Viridiplantae > Streptophyta > Magnoliopsida > Santalales > Viscaceae > Viscum > Viscum album. The sequence continues at coordinate 1,622,920,929 of OY728152.1, forward strand.
GTTTTTTTATTTACCCTTGTATGTTACTTTTTTTATTCACTAGGTTTAAACTCTTTTGTTTCACCCAACCTAGTCTATTCTCTAGGACTAAAGGTCGAGAGGCTTTCTATTCCCCTGATGTTGACTATCCTAGTTGGATGTCTGACTAAATTTTAATGTGTTCCAGAGATGTATATTGATGATGGGTCCATGTAAGTCCCATAGGGATCCTTTCATTATACAGATGAAGCCACACAACATCATCCACGAAAACCTTTTTTGTATTATATAAGTGAATTTATCATCTTATTTTGGAGAGTCATGTTTTTTGATATGGATGACTAGGTTGTGGTATTTAATTTTGTGTGGGGTTTTCAGGTGGGTACTCTATGTGAGGATAACATTATTTATGGTATAGATGGGTAAATAATGGAATAAATGGATTCCATGTTAGTGGGGGTCCCTCATGTGGATGGGGTGTTTAATGATTTTCCCCAAGTAGATAGCGAATATACACTATAAATGTGATAATGAGTTTGGTATAGACTTGTTTATCAGTTATAATTTGATTTCAATGGATCATTATCATATGGAACATTATGTGTTAATGGAGTAGAGGATTTTGATAGATAATCTCACACATATGGGTTTTATCTGGATTAGTGCGTCTCTATGGGGTGCTTTAGTGTTGTTCTCTAAGAATGTGGATGGTAGTATGAGGTGGTTTATATATTGTAAATGTTTTAATTAGGTGATTGTAAATAAATTTTACCCTTTTCTAAATATAGATTATCACTTCAACCAATTGATCGGGGAAATGTGGTTTTCTAAGATCAATTTATTTTCTGTATGTCAATAGATGAGGGTGATGGAAGGTGATATCACAATGAAAACCTTCATATGAATGTATGGAAACTTTGAGTTTTTCTCCAAACCATTTGGTGTAAAAAATAGTCCACCTATCTTAATGGTGCTCATGAACTCCATCTTCAATGAATTCTTAGACCAAATTGTATTTGTGTTATTCAACAACATATTTATCAACTTGAAATCATAAGAGGAGCGTGATGATCATCTCATAGAATTTTTATATGTTGTTTTATTCAACTATATCTATGGAAAAGTATCAAATTATTTGTTTTGGAAACGATAGGTGAATTTACTCAGGCTTGTGGTGTCTCAGCATGGTGTCGGAGAAGACCAGTTGATGGCCGAGTGGTTTTTTTGATGGGAATTAGGCCAAAACATGGAGAAGGTTAATAGTTTCCATGGACATACAAGATATTATCATAGGGTTAGTAATGTTTTTTATTTAATTATAGTTTCATTGAAATATTTCACCCTGCATGATGATTCATTTTTGTGAACTAATAATATATAGGTAGTGTTTGGTTACTGGATGTGGAAGTTTCTTAGTGCTCTATCACTTGACTTTATTGAGGAGGTTGGGATGTTTGTGTAGTTTTTTTGATGCATCACATTTGGGATACATATGATTGTTGATGAAAAAGAGGATAGTGTTCTCTTATAGGTTGAGGAAGTTACATCTCCATTTTTTTTAACTATGATTCATATGGTTTGGAGTTAGTAGATGTAGTGTTTGTGATTAATTTGTTGTGAAAATACCTCATTAGGGATATCTTTTTGGTCTTCACGGATTATAAGTGTTAATGTATAAATTTTATCAACATGGTCTGAATTTTATACAGTGTAGGTGGATTGATTTTATTTATGAATATGATTTTCAGATATCATACAACTTAATTAAAGGGATTTTTTGGCTCAATCATTATGAAGAATGACATATAATAATGTTTTTAGGTTTCTTGGGATGTTTAGAGAGCGATGGAAGAGTGGGTAGCCCTGTACTTGGATGCATGCCTGGTTTATGGTAATGGTTTTTTGATGCATATAACTATGTATTCTAATTTTATGTGGATGGCGGAGGAGTAAAAATGGGGATACTAATAGGTTGATAAGATACATGATCATGTTGTCCTTGGCAAAGCTCTAGAAAGATGATCATAGGATGTTTATAACCATTGTTGTTTCCTTGGAGGTTGTTTTTTCCAGTTCCGATACATGAGGGATTCTTTCATGAGTCTCACAGATCACCTTTGGAGATACACCCAGGTGTATCCTAGATGTATCACTGCTTGAGGATACTGTTTTGGTGGCTAGAGATGAAATGGACGGTTTAAGAGTTTGTACTGTGGTGTTTGGTTTTCCACGAGGTAAAGGCTGAGCATCGTATTCAATATGGCAGGTTGTAGCATTTATATGTTCCTATATGTAATTGGGTTAAAATATAGATGGATTTAATCATATGTTTACAAGATTATTTGGGAGTTTGTGATGTTATCTAGTTGATCGTGGATCTATTGAAGAAATCAGGAATATTCTTAGTGATCAAGGAGTTAGGGAAATTCGATTCCTTGAATAAGAGTTATTTAGATGAGGTGGTGTATGCAAATGTAGTTTCAAGGAAACTTTTCATAGATTGGGATGAATATTTATTCTCATGTTACCTAGGGGATTAAAAAATGTGTTTTTTAACAAAGTTATGCTTCATTACTAATTCCTCCCTTAGAAAGATTGGCAGGTAGAGAAGACCATCCAGATGATGGATGATATGTTTTAGGTGTATATATTAAAAGATTATGGATAATTGAAAAACAATTTACCTTTTTCGATTTTGAATATAATAATAGGTATCACTCCTTCATTGATATGTCCTCATATGAGTTTTTTAAGGGTGACATTGTATTTCTCAATTTTGTTGGATAGAGGCTAGGAATGCGGCTGATCAGGGTCCCAATGTGGAACAGAGCATGACCGAAATGGTTTAGTTTCTTTGTGAGATTATGAAAGCAATGAAAGGAAATTATATGTTTTATGATGATCTAATGAGGATTCCCATATAGTTAAATGTTAGGGAAAATGTTTTCTTTATGGTTTTCTGGCGAAGTGGGATGAGAAGGTTTTGAAGGGGGAGTAAGCTTTCTCACTCGATTTTTTGGGCCCCTTAAGGTGATGGGGTGAGTTGGAGAGGTGAAATATCTGTTGTAATTTCCTCTATTGTTTGAGAGTATCCACAATGTTTTTTAAATCATTAATATCTTATGGTAACATCACGATGAATCCCAAACCATTGATAGGGGAGTGTTGGATATTTAGGCTGATGTGAGGTTTTTGGAGTGGGGAGTTGGGTTTGAAGATCTATAGGTTAATGAACTTAATTGAAAAAACTTTTTCCAAGATTTTTTTGGAGGAATGGTTCCCTATAAGATAGTACATTAAAATGTGATGCATTCCCAATTCCTAAAGCTATTTTGAGTTTTTATTTACTTTATTTTCATAAGATATGATATTTAGATCTTTTTGTATTATGATAATTTTTACTTTTTTAATGTATGATATGTGAAAAACCATCCATTATTTGAAAAAGGGGAAGACCTGAATCCTAATCAAAACACGTTTTTATTTGATGCTGTTGAAATAGTTCAGAAGAGTTAGTGCCGCCCAAAGATGATAGTATTTTTACATAGAGGATAAAATTCCAAAATTCCAGATTTTAAGCGAGTGCATTTTTTTAGTTTTAGTGTTTGTCAGTTTGGGATGAATGGAATTGATATGGATGTGGTGATTTTGTTGGGTAGTGATGATGTTTTGCGAGATATTTTTTTTATTTGATTTAGAATTCATGGATAGTGGCATCGTTCAAGAGTAATGAGATATTTGAGGGTTATCTAATGGGGTGGTTGTTCAGACCCTTTTCTATTTGGGATTGGTTTTGGATTCATGATGGAGAGAACCAATTGGGAGGAATATTTTGTGATGAATGATACCTTCCATTCAATTAATTTCTTAGTTATGGGTGTTTTAGGGTTTTTGAAGAATGTTTAAGGTGATTTTGGTGGTTGAAAGTGAAGTCAAGATGATGCTGGAAATTCCTATCATGAATGTTGTACACGATGTGAATTGGTGTTTAAAAACATGTATATCTAGATGGATTCATAGCATGAATGTGGTTTTGGGGGAACTAATGAAACAAATTCATATCAGGATAGTGATTTAGGATGTGTAATTAAATAATGGTTTAGTTGATAATATTTTCATTGGACGTTTTAATATTCGGAAAAACCAAGGCTTTCACATCATGAATGGGTTATAAAATTTTAATGCTTTCTAAATATAGGCTTTAAATATTTATTTGGCCGAATTTTTTATTTTTTCAATTCCTTGTTTATCTCACATTTTTGGAAAAACCTAGGTGATTTTGGGGGATCATCAAACCCTCATTAGGTCACTATGATCCTTAAGATTTAGAGGATTAATAATGGCAATCGGTAGTGAGTTATTCACCCTCTTTTGGTTTATTTTTTCTTATTATTGTCTTGGAGATCCGATATGGTGGTGCGGTTTTATTCGAGGGTGTGGGTCAGGGTATTCTTTTCATAACCCTTGAAGTAGTGTAGGATGATTTTTGGTGTTTCTATGTAGTTATGTATTTAGGGAATTTTTTCCTTCACCTTACAATACACAGTGATACGTAAAAGATTCTTTGTGGTAGGGAATCCGTCATTTCTCACATTTGGGTACCAGGTAGGAGGTTTTTTAATGTTTTATCTATGGAGGATTGTTTTTCTATATTAATTAATGATAATGATGTTGCTAATGGAAATTGTGGGGAATAGGGAAGGATTGAAATTATTTTATAGATTTGATATTACTGTGATGTTGTCTCAGTGCAAGTTGAATTCCACGCTGAAAATCATAGCTATTGTGAGAATTTACATACATTTAATTTTTAGTGATATGGAAACATATTTATATGTTGTTATATCAACCTAAAACAGAAACGAGATATCCACATATATATTTTTAACAAAATGGTTTTCCATTTATTTATATCTGCTGTGATAACACCCATAAAATAAAGTGAAAATGTGATAAAATTCCCTTTATTAAATATATAAAATAGACATTGTTATTTTGTGATGTGTGACCATGACTTTCGAGAGGTAATGTGTGGTTGCGATGTAGTGTGGGGTGATAATGGTTTTTTGGCCATTATTTGGGGTAAGTTAGGCGATGGATGGTTTGGCCATCCTTTTAGGATGATAAGGTGATGATTATTTGGCCATGATTTTGGGTAAACAAGGTGATGGTTTTTTCCTATTCATTTAGGGTGGTAGGGTGGTTCGTTATTTGGATATTATTTTACGATGGTGAGGAGATGATTTATTTTTACATACTTTCAAGACAACATGTTTATGGTTGTTTGGTTGTGATTTATGGGTAGTGAGGTAACAATTAGACGTGAATGATGATCTATTTGTAATATGTGGTGTCGTTAAGTTAAATTTCCGTTTTGTGATAGAATAATAATTTAACAATGATTGAAATGGGATGCTTTTGGATTGGTTAATGATATATAAATTACTATTGAAAAAAAAATTATGGGCCATGTAGTTAAATGTTGTTGTTGGTAGATAATTAAATAAATTGTTCAGATAATGGAATTGGTTTATGGTGTGTGATATGGATTTGGTTTTCTGTAGTGTTATGCATTTATAGGTGTCACAAAAAGTGGGAATGTTGTTAGTTGGTTAATGATTTGTAGTTAACCCATATGTTTTATTTTTTTATTCCTATATTTATATACTTTTATATTCTTTGTGATTTCTATATGCACCCCACAGTCATCGAGCGCTATTTGTTTACACCCATATTTTTATATAGAGGGTGTTTTTTATAACATCTTAGTGATGATGATTGATTGTTAGTAACCCTTTATCTATCTCTCTCTCTAACAAGCGAGTAGATATGAAATGGTTTTGATGGAATGTGAATTGTTTGTTATCTAGGTGATTTACCATGAGTTTTTTTGGGAATGATTTCATATGTAAATTTTGTAGGGATTATTATTGTGGGTGTCACACATTGTCGGATTTGGGAAGAAGGTTGATGTACATTATGTTCATGATACCCTACTACTCTTGTTATGGTTGGGATGTGACGGCCTAGGTGATATAAAGAAATATGAGATGTGACCACGTGGTGGGGTGGTGGCCTATGAGTTCTTGTCTATGAAGAGATGTGGACATGCTTTTAGGGTAGTGGTATATGTTATCAGGCAAAGAAGGGAGTGTTAGGCCACGTGCCATTGGGGTGTAATAGTGGAAAATTAGTTGAAATGTGTTGTGGGGTACTTTTTATTGGTATTATTCATAAATAATTATTATACTTGTGTTACATTATTTGGTGATAATTCCATGGTGAGGTTGGAATACATTGTTTACCTGTATGGTGTTGTTAGTTCTGTTATTTTTCTCACAGGTGCTTTAGTATTATTCTTTCACATGTGCATGAGAGAATTTTGTTTTCATAATGAGAAGAATTGTATACATTCCATGTATATAAATTTGTTTCCAGGTTTCCCATTGTATTACTTGTATTTTCCATTATATCACTAGCTTAGATAATATAATAGTTTTTGTGTCACTAATTAATCATTTATTTTGAGTACATTACTTTCGTATACTATTATATATATCCATTTTATTTATACATGAATTTTGGGATGGTTTTAGTTTCTATTTTATATTATTCTATGTAGTTTATTATTATTTATTTATCATAAATCAGGATATTAAATTATTATATAGGGTAATGCCTCTAAATTCAATAGATTTTTATACCCACGGTGCTATTCGCCAACATAAGGCCTATAGGAGGGAGGACTTGGGGGGTCATTATCACTCTCCCCACAATGTGGATTCTTTATTGGGATGGATTCATGTAATAATGTAAAATTAGTTCTAATATATTATAATTTAAATATTTTAGGTAATTAGAATCTATTTCTCATAGAATTTTGATATTAAGACTATCTATATATATGGAAGACTTCTCTTAAAAAACCCTATTTTTCACGGCGCTTGTGGGTATAATTATAAATATGATTCTGACACTTCTATGAATTGAATTTTGAAAAATATATTCCTTATTTGTAATAATAATATTTATATTATATAATGAGGTCAACCTATTATTTTACAATTATGAATATTAAAAGTAGTAAAAATTAAATGATGTAGTTATGTTAAAAAAAGAATTTACCAATAGGTTAAACTGAAAAGATAATATCTAAAATGACCTAAAAAATATAAAAAATAATTAGATATATTTTTATTGATGTTATTACAACAAAATTTCAATATCAACATATTTTAAAATATTTTTCCATGATAAAAATATTGGTATAATTAATTCACTTAAAAAATTATAGATGCATCCTCTTCCATACATTTAAAAAGATACCACCTATCATCACCAATTCACACATACAAAACAAATTTTCATGGACACCCCTTACCCACATCATTTATTTAATCCAATACTATCATCCAAGGTCTTTTTTTCTATAAATCCTTCCTATATGTCTTTTTGTGCAAACCAAAATATGTTCCTCGTAGAAGAGGAGACATTCTTAAATGAGGGTTTTCATTTTTAAATATCTCAACCTCCTTAAAATATTAAAAAATCATTTACTGAGATGATATTATGTTAATTTTATTTATTTTATCTGTATCATCTTTCGTCAAATGGGATTTGAAAAAGTCGATCGTGTGTACAGTTGACTACTTCCTCACAAAAAAATATAATTTATTTTCCATTATCACATTTTTGGGATTGATATAATGATAGATTCGTGACATTTATATGATATTTATGATGTTATTATACAATTTTAGTTATTATATCTCATATAACATCATAGTTTCCCAATGTTTTAAACTAAAATAATGTATCTCAGTTTTTTGGTGGACTATCACCTCACAAGGTTGTGTGATTCCTTTTTCTATTTCTCATTACATGTAAAGTTAAAAAGAATATATTTAATATATATGTGTTATTTATATGGGATGATATTGATTTTTAATTATTAATATATCACACACATTGATTCGTGCCTATCCCAGGGTGTGGGAAAAGAAAATTTCTAGGTTTCTCTTAGTGAAACATAGTGGCTGGCCATGATCATCGCACATGAGTAACTTCACAATTTTTACTAACTTATTATATTTAAAAAAAATATAATTGTTTTTTAATTATTTATGAATGAAATAAAATATTTGTTTCTTTTTTTTGGAAAATAGATGAAATGAAAAACTAAAATGGAATATAATGAAATTTCAATTGTGATGTGTTTTAATAAAAGGATATTATAAAAGAAAAGATTTTGTCTCAATAGTGTTTTCTAGGGGGAACCTTCTTCGAATTGTATAAAATATTATTTTGGAAAACACTCCACTATATTTGTAAAAACAATAATATATCATAATTATGAATGAAATGTGTACTATGAAAGCACCAATCACACTTCACATCCACCACCTGAACTAGTGGATAATGGTTATAGAAAAATAAACTGATAATTAGATAACCATAGTGAGGATTAAAACAACATTAAATCATACTTAGATGAAATAAATTTATAATAAAAACATGGCCTCTGGTTCATGAACTGAATTACTTTCTCAGAATATTCTTAAAGCCAGTTATTCATAATCTATATTATATGAGTTAATGGTGAATGAATTCATTGATTGAAATGGATTTACATCATGAATTTTATAAATAAAATAATAACATAAAATAAAAAAATAAGAATGATATATAGAGAGATAGTGAGAAAATAATATAATATAATTGGAAATAAAAATTATAAAACTAATTGGATAGAATAATAAGAATGACAAGGAGAAGAAGTTGGTGTAAAACACAAGAAAAAATGAATAATGAAGGACATGAGAAATTTTATATAAAATAAATTAATAGGAAGATTCTATAAAATAAAATTGACGAAAAAATAAAATATAAATAAAACAAAAGAAAAATGAAAATCATCTTCAACCTATTTGGTGATTCCTCTCATCAATGAGGACACCAATACCCTTAGTGATGGCCTCAATTATCCATTTATAGGCTAAAATAAAATCATCCTTGGTCTCCTCATTACATTGGGTTTGAAAAGTTCAGATTCTCACTTGAATGAATATTATCATAAAAATAATGTAAATTTCAAGGGTTTCTTGATAGATGTGTGGATCAGTGGATGATGTGGAGTGAAATCAAATTTTTAGTTGGTTATAACATTTATGGTTATTTTCTTGACATGGTAGTGGTGGGAAGTGGGTGTGGAAGGAGAAAAGGGTGATCCTCCAGTCCTTCATTCTACATAGTGTTAGGATGGGACATCAAAATGGATCCATTTGTATTAGATCAACCAATCAATATGTCACATGGAACGTGGGATTTTGGTAGAGAATATTGAACTCAGGATCAAGCTCTTATTTGAGTTAGACATGTAGATTCCCAATGATGCCTACAACAGTCAATGATGTTGAGCGATAAAGCAGTAGAAGAGACAATAGTTTTGATTTTTTCAGGTTTGGGGGATAATTGGGATGAGTAACACTACGTCATTTCATCATGTGATGAATAATACCCAATTATATGTTTACCACAATATATTTTGAGGTGTAGGGACCTCTCTTTTAAATGAAATCAATGACCATGCAATGCTCATTTTTTCGCATCAGGGTGGGCACTAAGATTCACTCAAACATACTAACATGGGTCATGCACACTACATGGCCCAAGAAGGCCTTCGCCTAACCCAACTCCCTATGGGAAACACACTATGCTTGCATGATCCTACCGCTACCCTTTGCATTCTCACTCATGATGGATCATGCGGGCCTCCATGATGGTGACTTAGTTGGCCGTCATCAAGCGGGCAACATTTTTGGATGGATACAATTGGTTGAGGGTTAAAAAATATTCTCTTATATTTTTATCTAATATATTTTAAAAAACAACATAGTAAATCTTATAAATGTTTTTAAATAAAATAAAAAACTAAAAACAATCATTTTATTACATTATATTTCATTACATTCAATTTTTCCATTTTAATAAAACATTTCATTTCATGGGAATATTGATTAAAATGTAGTTAATAATAATAAATCTTTTTACAAATATGAAATAAAATACGAGTGTTTCAAATAACCCCACTCATGAACCATTCTTGTATTCAAGCATTAACAATAAACTCGAAATTTATAGGGCAAAATTATTACCATTATCAAAATTTCCAAGAAAGAAAATAAAATAATTTTCAATGAAAAATAAAAATTTCAATTTTTAGATAAAATATTATTTTAATTTATCAATTTTAAATTAATAAATAAATTCATTTATTTATTATTTTCAAATTTGAAAATTAGGAAACATCATATTTTATTCTTTTTAGATCCTTAATTTATTAATATTAAACATGCCAAATCATGATTTACATGGCCTTTGAATATTTTTAGTCATCTCTCATGAAATAATGAAATTAGAGTTTAGTTATATCATGAGAATATTTTATTTTTTAATAATATTGTAATGGATCTACATTATCTTATTTGTTATTAAAAAAGGAACATAAAATCATGATGAATTTCCAATTATGCATCAAATGAGTCTGAGGCATATAGTTGGTAGGAATTGTCTTTTAAAAAATATAGATCAATGGGGAGGTTTCACTCTAAAGAAAAATTCATGATATAAAATATAAAATCACAATTAAATAATCCATTTTAAATTAGAAACTCCCACTAATCAATCTTAAAGTAAAGTTCATGATCTTATACATCATAATGAATGATATGTTCACATTCATGAGTTTTTCATATATATATATATATATTTACTATTATTTTATTTTTCAAAGTAATTTTACCATTTTTTCATTTTTTAAAATTTAGTCTATGAAGGAATCTCTCACACATACTGTAACCACATATGATAAAAATCAACGATTTAGAAATGGTGATTTTTTATTCATGAAAGTCACAACCTATTATAGGTTTTTAATATTTTTCATAATGTTTTAGAAGGGTATAATTTGAAAATAATATGTATGAATCAATAAAATTTTTCAACATCCACAATTTTCACCCCCACACTTTTTCTATACAATTACTTTCACCCCTTCCATCTTTCAACCCCCTCCCACCAACTTCAAAATATCATTAAAAACTATGAAGATGATAGAAATAGATAAAAATATCATGAATCATGGATGGTTCCTAACAAGGGAATTTATGGAATCTATAGTCTAAATATGGATTAAAGTAAAGGAGGTCTTAAGGATAAGGTATTTTCAAAAGATTTCTCAATCATTTTAATTACACATTTCCATTATAATAGATTTGAAATGTTTCAATTCTTGTTTTGGAATGTGGAATGTCCCATTATCACTCATGAATTATGTGTGAGTTAAAAGTGGATATATTTTTCTTATAAATAATATTTGTAATGTAACATATGAATATTTTCAATGACTAATGGAATTAATAATAATAACAAATCTATTTACATGAATTTTTGAAATTCAAAGTGTGAAAAATGATAGTGAAATTTCATTTACATTAGTCAAATAATTCCAAAAAATCAAGAGTCCTAATTTTTTTATCAATGATTCAAGTTAATAAATAAATTAATGATTTCACTCATTCAACATCATTACTATTAAAATATTGAACAGAGATTAATAGGAATCAAGTGAAACTCAAGTCTCATAGATAATTCAGGGTGAGCATAAATTCAAGCATGGGGTTTCAATTTTCTAGTTTATAGATCGCATCATATTCTCTGTAAAATTCATGGAGTATAAAAAACTAAAAATAAAAATTGAACTCCCACATGAAACGATGAATCAATTTGAATTATATACATTATACTTCAGTTCATTATGTGAATCTATTTCCTTATCTGGATTCTCATTTCTCAGCCCATTTTTCTAGTACATTCATTCTATATATTACATTTCTCATGTAAATTTAGTTCCTGACATGTATTCTATTAATTTTTTCTATAATATCACTACTTCAATTTTGTGTACTATAGATGGACCTAAAAACAATAAGCACTCTTTTAAGTATAAGGACCTTGTCAATTTAGCTAAAAATTATAATGTTAGTAGGGATTCCCAAAAAAATAAAAAAAATTCAAATCTAAACTACTATAATTTATCAAATATAATACATGGCATGATCCCCCATGTGGGACTTATCTTTTTTAATACATCTATTGGTTGGTTCCAGGTATCATCTATAGTAATTTGGTGGATGGAGGTTTTTAGAATTGAACTACCATATATTCCTTTTCCTAGTTTTCACTTCTTCGTTCTTGGACATGAAGGATTCATGGATAGTGTGTACCAAATCTAACTCATTTGAAAATATATAAAAATTTCATTGTAGGGGTATAATGAGGATTATATCATCCTCTTTATTAGATGAAACGTTTCCAAACTCCTCTAGATTTTTTATTACTGTCTTAATTTGTGCCATGTTATTGAAACATCAGTGGGAAATTAAGAGGAGGTTGGAAATTTAGCATTCAATAAATAAGATGATCAAAACATCATTCTACATCAAAAATGAAAATTTTATATATTTTTAAGGATTTGGATTTGGTACATAGGAAAATTTTACATGAAAAAAATTATAAATAAAATTATAAATATTCCCTTCATAGTGTGCATCATGTGTCATGGTTTCCTCTTGGATAGTCGCTCAGAATATTTTTAGGGATTCCTATAATGTTATTTCATTTAAATCATGGATCCCCTGGTGATCCTCAGAAGGTAAATTTTTAGTTTAATCATCATCCTCAACAGAATAGAAAGGATTGACTGAATCTGAATATTCAAAGATGTTGCAATTAATAATCAATTTATACTGAATAAAAATAAATAAATAATGTTTGAGTTAAAATCAACTCTATTTGTTTTTTGAGATTTAATCTTTTCTTCATTTTTGAGTTCTTCTTGAAGTCATATCTCTAGAGATAGAGAATAGTAGTTGGGATCCTCCATCATTTCTTCAAATTCCACCACTTGGGAATTATATTCCTCCATGGTTAGAGAGATATGTAATGGTTCATGATATTTCAATATATAGGGACTAAGGATATTAATTAGTACCTCACACTCATTTCAGATGATGTCCAGTCCTATTTGATCTCCCACACATACCTCCTAAGGTTCCTTATTGAGGGAATTATTACTCTATCAATGAATGAAAATTTTCAAAATTCTATTTAAATATTTCTCTCCAGTTTTTCTATGACTTTTAGATGTTATTTTACCATGACATTATCTTTAACAGTATATTTTTATTATTTCTCATACACCTTTGAGTAGTCATTCCATGAAAAAATATATGTTATGTGTTGATACATCATGTGAAAATATTTTTTTTATGGTTTTCATAAAAGAAATAAAAAATATTTACATTGTCTAAAAAATAAAATGTAAGAAAAAGATGATTAAATCCTTTGAAACGATGCCAGTTTTGATGCATGCCTGTCATGTGGTTTGGAAAATGAAAATATCTATGTATTTCATAGATCAAAAATGCGGGTAAATAGTGTTTTCTCACATAGGGTACTTCAAAAAAATTTGCTGATTTTTTCTAATTCACCTACATCTAATTTCATAGTTGTTGATTTAATTATTTATGAACTCAATAAAATACGAGTTCTGTGTTTTCTACAAAATTACTAAATTGTAAAACTAAAATTATGCTAATAAAAGTTCTAATTACCATGAAATAAATTTAGAATGAAATTATAAAAGAAGGTAATTTATCATGGTTGAGTTTTCTAGGGAGTGCATTAATTAACCTGTTTCAAATCAATATAGTGAAAAAACACTATAATATGTGTGTACACTATAATATTAACAAATTTTGAATGTAAAATATACATATAATCTTCCAATCACACCCCTATCTCACCTCCTATACTAAGGGATAATGGTTATAAAAGTATAATATAAACATTATATAATAACTCTTAGGATTGCACCCAATATAAATCATCCAAAGATTAACTCAAAGAAGAATTATAACATGTTCTTGGGTTCAAGAACCAAATTACTTCTCTGAGATATTCATAATGAAAATATGGATACTCATGATTATATGATTTCATGGTGTAATAAATAAATATGTGCACTGGATTCACATAATGAATTGAAAAAAATATATAAAACAAAATAAAAAATAAGAATGAGAGAGGGAATTTAAAATAAAATAAAATAATATTAAGAAAACAAATTGCACAAAAGAAGAAGAAAAAAAGGGAAAGATGAATTATGGGAAGAACATTATAGAATAGGCATGGATATAAAAACAAATAAACATGTATTATTTTATATGAAAGAAATAAATTTTAAATTTATATTTTATAAAAATATGGAAAAAAATATAATAAAAATAAAACGATGAATAAGATAAACGAAAAGAAGATTTGGCCTCCTTGTTGAGGCCTCTATTTGTTATGGATTCATAATCCCTTATAAGTGACATCAATTTTACTAGTATAGGATCAATTGTAATCATTATAGACATTCACGTTACCTTGAATGTTCAATGATTGGATTCCAATTTGAATAATGATTATTAAAAACTGCCTATAGAAAATGAGGGTTTTCATTTTTTAGTGTGGACCTACAAATAATGAAATATGGAATACAATTATTGAGCATGATTATAGTGTTCATGGGAATTGTCTTGGAACAAAATTGGTGGAAAATTTATTGGGAAATGATGATGGGTGCTCATCCAATCCTTCATCCTTCATAGTAGACATATGGAAATTTGAAATGGCTTCATGGTTATCAGTTCAACTTACCAAAACAGTCAATGGAGTCTGAGTGTATTTGTAATGGTTCTCTTGATTGATTTTGATATCCTATTGGCTTTATAAATGGAGTTTCCCAGTGATGTAGAGGCTTGGAAGTGAGGTAGAGCAAGGGAGAAGGTATGTTGGATGTCTCCAAGATTGCTAGAAATTTTTTCTGAGTATCAAACCAACATTTCATCGTGTGATGAAAAAAAATCCAATTATAAGCATCTAACATAAGAGTTTATGTTTGTGGTTCCTATCTTATAAATTAAATCAGTTGTGTTCTTATTTTCTGAAAAAAAATCAAGGTGAGAATCCAGATTCAGTAACACATAGATACACTATCCGCATTCACATTGCTGCTCGGGCATGATTTAGACCAACCATACTCTTCATGGGACACATGATGTGCATGCCAAGTCCTCTATAGGAAGCCTCACTCCTTATTGCATGAGGTATCCCTCTAAATGGTGGCTTAGCTAGCCATACCCTAGTAGGATGGCTAGGTGGATGTATTCTATTTATTTAGGAAAATTCATTCTTGGAATATTTTATTACCTAAAACAAATTTTAAAACCAAAAAAAATAAATCCTAATAAATTTCTTAAATAAAACAAAACATTAAAAACCATCATATAATTACATTTTAATTCATTAATTACATTTTTTCACATTATCATAAAAAATTTCATTTCATGGACATTTTTAGTAAAATATATTATGTAATTAATGATATTTTACAAATATGCATGAAAATATGAGTTTTTTATGCTTCATTATCATTTGACTCATTTAGGGAATGATATCATCGATTGTGCTTATGTATAACCTACTGTCTCAACGAAGGGATATGATTCATTTTCCATGACAAGATATACAGATTTATTCTAAAAATGTATATAGTGAGATAATATTATATTTTAAAAAATTATATATAATTATTGATCTTATGAATTAATATCTCATACTGTGGAACCATAGATTTCATTACAAAGAATAAATGGAAAAAACAAGGAAATAAACCCACAGTACAATAAACATAATGAAATATTACTTAGCAATAAGTACGGAAATATTATAAGAGATTCATATATGATATTATAAATACAAATATGGTTATTATATAAATTAATAAAATTCATAAAACCATTATACCTAAGGTCAAAGAATTCTTAACCAAAAGAAGGCATGAGGTAGGAGAATTCCTCAAAATTTCCCTTTAATGAGGCATATTGTAATGTTGTGCACCTAATTTTATTTATACGGTATATATAGAGAGTCTTTTAAATATAATATAGTTAATAAAAAAACTATATGTTATTATATGATTCAATTTTAATTACCAAATTTGTGGGGATTTTACTTTAATGTTACAGTGTGGTACATAGTTAGAAAACATAATTTATTTTCATTGGGAAATATTTTTTCTTTTTATTCATTTCATATTCAAAGAATATGGTTATAAATACCTCTTTTTATATTATTTTTAATTTATTCATTTTTTTAATTTACATTTGATACACATAATCTATTTATTGATTAATTCTTGCATCATGGTAATGATCATTGTAAGGGACTACATCTCAATTCTTCTTCATTCTGGAATGTTGTAAGGTTATAAACATAATTTCATTTATATAGTTAATATAATTCCCCTAATATGTAAAATATAATGATTCGTTAATAATCTATTGTATTTTATGTTCTAATTTTAATTATTTCATCCAAATGGATTTTGACAAAAAAAAATACCATATGTAAAAGAATTGCATAGCACAATTTATTTTTATTGGGTTATATGATTTATTCGATGTCTTTAATATCATAAGATTATGTGTATAAAAAAATTATATTATATTTTGTTGTATTTTCACTTATTCAATTCAGATTTAAATAAGTTATACACAATCTACTCATTATTTAATTTTAACATCAATGTTATGATCATTATAAGCGAATTTATCTCAATTTCCATATCATTCAGATGTTTTTTAATATGAACCTATTTATTTTCACATGGTGTATATACTAAAACATTCATGTGATTAAAATGAAATTTTTTTTATTCATTGTAGATAATGCTTCAATTCATTTTTTTCCATATTAATTACATCATGGATATTAATTTTTCAAGAATCATATAGAATTTTTCCAAATGATGTTCAATTTGAATGTTATTTAATTAAATGGGAAAATATTGAAAAATCATTGTTCTTTTCTCAACATTGATATTTATTAACATGGAATATTATTCCAAAACATAATTTATTATTCAACATATGAGGATTTTATTGGACATGTATATATAAGTGTGACCCAGTTATAGATAGAACCTCAATGCATCAATCATCTCATGAGAAAACTCAATTAGATAACATAAGTTAAATTGGTTTCTAGAGTATATCTATCAATAAATTTTAAACTATATTGTGGAACATCTTAATAAGAGATATTTTCATGATTACTTGGATCATAATTTAAAATAATTATGCATTACCTTCATTTAAAATTAAGTTATAATTATTCATGATATTTTCTCAATGATATTATATTTGGATTCATTTCATTATATGTCTATTGATTATATGGTGTGTGTATTTAATTATTAACCATTACATATTAAATATTCCTTATTTATTTATGATAGTCTTGTTATTGATTAAAAGGTATGTTATTTTTATTTATTTACCTTTCAAATTGAATATTCTAGTAAAATTAATTTAATGGAATGTGTGTTCAGTTATTTACCCTAGAATGATTATGATTATGGATTATTGATAGATTACGCTATACAAAAACCTTACTGGTCATTTAAGATCTCCATTATTTGTTTCTATTTCAATGTTTACATGAAGTGCACTACCATTGAAATTTATGGTTATGTTATAGGGAATAATTCCATTATAAAAAAGTGAATTTTAATTTTTTTATAGACGTAATATGGGAAACATGTATGTATATAGTTTACACAGAATACTAAATATTTAGTCCATTTAGATGTGATTCCATGTATCTTAATCCATTGTAATACATCATACACTAGCTATAGGCTACTGGGGTCTGGGTCGCTATAATTTGAATTAGAGTAAGTTTAATAGAAACCTCGCAAACTAGATTTTGAAAAACCTAAAATTAGAATTACAACTATATGACATACTTTGTCTACCTGTATAAAAGTTTGTCATAACATTTTGGTAATACATAGATTATGTGGGTTTCCTAGAAATATATCCCTATATAGGCACTAAATATAGATTTCATTATGGAATATGTGTACCTAGTGGTAATAACTCAAAAAATAGTGAATTGTTATTGACATGATAATCACATGGTTTATGATAATTATCCTTACTACAAACTTATTTTGGCACTCTTGGGGAAAATTATTAGGAAAATCAACATTTTCATTAGAAAATGTTATGAAGGATTTGAATAGATGGTGAGAAAGAACGACCTACATTAAACCTAATTTGTCAAAGATTAAAAAGATGGTTTCATGATTTAATAAATATATAAATGAAAATATTATTTTCACACTATAATTAAATTTTTTCACACAATGTTTTTTAGTTTTAGTCAATATCTAAAACCTAAAATAATCTTGTTAAGATTGAATATCAAAGATAATGTGGTTATTATGGGTACCCAAATGAGATAATGATAGGATATAAATATATCATTATTATGACCAATTAGTTATCCATATATATTATAGAAGAAATATACATTAAACAACTCATAGGCTCACCAAGGAAGACAACGTCGTAGTTTTATATGTTATCATGTTCTGGAGACTATATAGGAAAGATGAATAAATATACTTCAAGTAACAAATATTAAAATATATATCTAGTAATTTTAATTAAAGTAATGGTAAAATGTATTATGTGTATGAAGTAAAAGGGGTAGCTGGCAATGGGGGGATCTCATGACCCTTTTCTCACTCATAACGAATAAGAAATCCATGACAGTCCCTCCAAAATCCATGGGGGAGGGATCTTCATCATCCTCCAAGGTAATGAAGTCTTCATTTTCCCCCTTATCCAGGTACAAGATGCTACCATCATTTTTGGAAGGCTCTCTACATCTGATGGTCCTCAATTTGTACAAAGGAGGCCCCAATATGTCATTGTCACTTGCAGAGTTCTAGAAAGCTTTTTCATTGCTCAACTGGAATATGATATCTTTATTTTCATAAATTAGGTCATCGATAGACACCTTCTATAGATTCCCATTTAGTTTGTGGGATTTATAGGATAAGGATATTGTTTTTTTTTCGACAACAAGAATTTAATTGTTCTGTTCACCTCAGAGTATTACCTTATCATGGTAAAGTCATGTGCACCTCACAACTGCAATGGGTTTAGATTCTACATACATAGATGGAAATATGACTATCACTTGAAATGAGACTCCTTTTATGAAGTCATTTGGGTGATTTTACCGAATATTCCTCTACCTTTTCTAAATCCTTCAATTATTCGGATGGTTGGTAAACTCATTGGAAGGATTCTGTGTTGTGATAGTCATACCAAGGAAGTGTGACTCCCAATAAATCATAGAGTGTGTATGGAGGTCGAGGATTCACGATAGACCCATGATATCATTTGGATTACCATTGGGGAAGATTAACACTATAGAAAACATGTAGTGTATGAAACCTAGGTGGATTTTTGATCTACAAAAAAGTGATTAGGCCACACAGCTGAGGATTGTAGACATGGGTTGGGGAAGCATGGGGAAGGACCAATAGTGTTGATGGGTCCTCGGGCTAGGGGAAATGGGGCATACTGATTGATGGGGTAGCTCATGGTGAAATCTGAGCTGGGTAGAACCCTTTAGAGAAACTAGATGTGTCTTTAGGAGGAATGGGTAAGGGTCATGATAGAGGATTCATACCTATTCTGGATGCATGACACAGGGATCCTGAATAGGGAGGTGCTATATCCAAACACGAAAAGCAGCTGGGGTCTATTCATTCGGATCCACAAAAGGGTGGGGGATTAGCATGCCATGGGTTGACTACTAATACGGGAGGTGGTATTCCATCTTCTGCATCTGTGACCCCAATAGATGTAATTGTAGTTACTCTTAACAAGGTTGAAATGTAAGTGGTTAATGTAAAAGGAGATATGGATTATAACCGAGATGAATAGGTCCAAAACTCTAAGTGATCTACTAATAGTGGAGGCATTAAGTGCATGGCAAAGCAACAAGTGGGGTCAGTTTGGAAAAATCCAATACAAATTTCAATGTTTGTAAAAGATTTAATTGTTTTGATGTTGATTTCATGAGAATTGATTTGGAGGGGGCATGTCTTGGGAGTGTGCTAATTAGGGAGTTTCAAAGAAAATCTTCAAGTTGTTTCATTGAAGGAGGTTCATTAGGATCATTCTGATAGAGAGGTCATTCATTCTGACTCAGAGTATGCTGGCCCCAATGAGTATTTTCAACCGATCAATGATTTTAAAGGGACTAATGATGTGGTTCTGGAGTTTGAAGGTGTTATGGTCAGGCCCTCCTTGGAAGGGAGGATGTAAAGACATATGGATAGGAAGGATTAATCCTTCTATATTACTCTAATGGAGACATGATCACCAAAGAAATTGAAATAAAAATTGTTGGAAAATCACAGCAAGGCAGGTGTTGTGATAAAAAAATCTCTGGATTCGCTCATGAGCTCAGAAGAATAAATAGTGGAACATGTTTTTTATCTCAATTCAACTGAAGAAGATTCCATTAATGTGATGGGGAAACCTATAAGGATGAATCTTAATGAGGACCAACATGAATGGGTAGTTAAACATGATTCAATATTAACTGGGGGTTTCAATAATGGGAAGATCATTCTTGAAGAGTATATCCAATCCTGGGACAAACTGAAGCTCTTAATAGAAGATATTCTTAACAATTCACCTACTACTCAGATCTAATCTTTTCCAAAGAAATTTTTTATGGAAAGGAAATCAGGTAATATCAAGTTAACCTTTAATGACTTTTTTTATGTTAGTGGTTATGGTTATATTGGCTAAGAGGAATACTTTTCATGATGTGTATGCATATGGATACCTTTTTGTTCGGTGTTTTTGCGTCGTTTAGTTCTTCTTTTCCAACAAACTACATGGATATAATTTTGAATAGGTTCCTAGCATGAATTCTTCACTGTTCTAGTCTATTGGATTTAGATGCTTGAGAGGTTATGGATTCAACATCAGTTTTGTTCCCATGAACTTCTGCACGGTACTGCTTGATGAAGGGTCTTGATTTGGTGAAGATTTGTTGACATGGATCATTATATAGGGAGGGGCAGATCCTTTTGTTTGTTCGGGGTTTTTCCTCACATGGGTTGTTTTTTTCATTCATGAGGGTCTTTGCAGTTTCTCACATTTTCATTAAAAGTGTTTTATAATAAAAAATGTAATTTATAGTCAATGTAAAACAAGGGAATAATGTAATTAATTTTTGAGGAAAAATGTAGTGTATAATGGATGGAAACAAATTTCATCCTAGATATCCATTTTTAATTGATTGACTAAAATGTGGGGAACTTGTGTATTATCTGATCCAATGAACTATTTTAAATTTTAACCCCTTGTTCAAAGATGGTCTTTTGTTGAAATAAAATATATGGCATATTTATGCATTTTGTTTCAAGAATTAAAATGGAGACGTTTGTTTTACCAATGGTATTTTAGTTATCAATGTTTTTAATCATCTATGGATGTTGTAAAATTTGTTAAATATATGTTTCTTCATTAACATAGTAGTTATAGATACCATCATGGATTTATGATTTTGTGGTTGATCATATTTTCAATTCCAATGTAAACATATTTGTAAATTTTCATTGTAAGTATATTACATGATTAGGATATTTTTTTAATACATTTATAATAATACAACCAAATGGTTTAGTATATGAAAAACTTATTTTAGGAATAATTCCATTACAATTTTATTGGATTAATGATTAATGGTACTGTTAACCTTTTGTGTTTATCATTTTATTAATTTTTTAGTAATTATGGTTTATTGTTACTTGGGAATGTTATAATAATTAAACTAATATTGCTTTAGAAATAGGATATCCAACATAACGTGTGACAACCTATCATGTCCAGAAATGCAGCGAGGCTTGAACCTACTACAGAATGTTGATAGGGCTTTACCACCTACACTTAACCTACATGATTTGATGTTAAGTAAATTTTTTTAGTTAAAATATTTGAAAAATTAACATTTTTGACAAACCAATAGTGTTACTATTGAGGTTTAGAGATTAGTTAACTATATAAATAATCTTACGATAACCATTATAGTTTTGGAAATTAGTTAGGGATAGATAGATAGACATGTCAAAATTTAATGGATCTAATGATCTGTAAAATGTTTATTTTATAACTTCAGGAATAAAAAATTCATCTTTTTATATTTATATTAAGGAGTATGGGATGATGTGGAAAGTGAATAACTGACAACCAAAGGATGAAATTTCTCTTCTAAAACTAGAATAAATCAATTATATTTCCTTATATTCAAAAATTGTAAAAGAATTCCTTAACTTGATAACATTATCTTGAATAAAAATTGTTCCCCTATTACATTAATAACCAATAAATCCAATGGATTTTTAAATCGTCATAGAATTATTCTATTTTGGTCCTTATATTTTTATATATTCATAAATTTCTTGTAATCATTGACCATTATCGCTCTCGGTGATTTTTACATTTTTCTACCATTTCTATATTATAATATTCATAAAACTCTTCCTGTATAGAGATATAGTTATGTGTCATTGAATATTAATTTTTTACTTCCCTTTCACTCCTATTAAGATCACATTTGAAAAACCCTTTTTTACTATTTTTTTTTCAACAATGGAATTTTCAAATATCAAAGCCTTGATTTCCAAAAAAAATTCAAATTGAGAGGATAATATTTATTTTGGGTGGGAAAAATGTCACCATATAAAATCATAAAATAAAAAAAGTATATTTTATACAGTATGTAGCATAAGACACTGAGCTTAATCATCCTATGAAATATAATTACATAAATTTAATCTATTTGATAGCTCATAGAACATGCAACATTATAGATAAATAATCTGTAATGAATTATAAAATTATATCCTACAAGTTAATTTGGTTGGAATTAATGAATTTTTTTTAAATATTATCTTTATCTAATGAATATAATTTAAAATAATTATTATTAAAAAATGTTTTCAGATAAATTGTATTTTTCACTAAAATATGGCATGGTCTTTCTTTGTGATCAAAATATGAAGTTAATTATTACCTTTGCCAGAAAATTATTTGATAAAATGGACTTAAATTTTTAAATAATCTTAACAAAATTTTATTATGAAGAATACATAGGATTCTTTGGGAAATATTTCATTATTTTATGAATTGTGAAAATATTAATTTTTATTAAAATCTAAATTTTCATTTCATTAATTCAAAAGGATATATTTAAATTAATTTTTTTAAAGAAATATTAGTTAAATTATATTTAAATTTATATATTTTAAATCATTATAATAAATTTCATATTGAATTTGGATATTAAATCCCTCTATAGTAAATCAAATTTCTCTTAGAAAAATCAGTTTTTTCGTCGCATTGATGGGTATAATTTTATTTTGAAATTTTCAAATTATATGAATTATGTTTGTAAATATTTATTTTATATATTTAATAATAATTATGTATATTTTCAAATAATTCCAACATAATATTTTACCATAATAAATATTAAAAGAAGAAAAAATTAATTATCCTTGTTATGGAAAAAACTAATTATCTTCAGGGGTGGTAAAACATAATATATATGGTTATGAATTGCGAACTAAATTGTCCAAAAACCATTTTGAGGACATATTTAGACATTATATACACTAAGGGTTGAGAATTACCCATTTTTAGCCTTGTTTCATGATAAAAACATTTGTGTAATTGATTTCATTTTAAAAAATTCCATGTCTGTCCCCTCCCCCACTAATAAAAGTCCTGCGCACTCCTCCCATCTGTATAAATTGAAATAAATATTTATCAAAAAAATACTAAAAAATCAATATATTAATAACCTATAAACATAATAATTCCCTTTTTATTAGAAATACACTCAAGGAAGGATTTCTATGCAAACTAAAAAAAGTTACCTCAATAATAGGAAACATTATCAAATAATTGTATTCATTTAATTCATTATTCAATCATCCACAAATATTATTTATTTATGATAATATAATAACACCAATAACCCACAATATATATATATATATATTTATTTAAATTATAATTTTTATTTTATAATATATATCCATCGCCACTTCCATCAAATATGAAATGAAAACATCGACCGTGATTACGTCAGACTACCACCTCAAGATTTGATGAAATTCATTTTTCATCTCCCCCATTAATGGATATATATAATTCTTTATTTAAAAATAATAATAATATTTTTATTTTAGTATTATACTTATAAAACTATTATATCCCATATACCATTATCCTTTCCAAGCCTTTTAAAATACTATTATGTTTCCTCGTGCATACGGTGGACTACTGTAACAACCCTTTTCGTTATTTCGCACTTAAACATGATTTATTACATAAACTTTCACTTATGGAAAATAAAAGGATCAATAGATCTAGTGTCTTGGGAAATTAATAACATTACATAACAACTTAGTATATAAAACCCAACAACATTATTGAAAACTTCTTTTACTTGACTACATCATTACTTTGTACTTAGCATTGCATGAGATAACTTAAGGACAAGAATATGAAAAGGGTGATCTATAAAGACCAGTAAGGGAGTAAACAAGGAATAACATGAAGAATATAGTAAATGTTAGGAAAGTGGAATATCAATGGAGCACAATAGAAACATGAACATAATGGCATGACATAACATGATTATCAGAACTTGGAAATGTGGCATCAACATTTAACAAGATATTATCATGATCCATGGCTCATTGCACATGGATCATGAGTAAACCCTCATTTCACATGAATTAGAATTAGTAAATACTCATTGAACGTGACATATTTCCGGCGCCAAAATTTGGGAAGAACATGAACAAACAAAAATCATTAAGAGTGGCCTTACGAAGCCTATTCATAGAGCCCCCATATCCCCGTGGATGTTGCAATGCTCCCCATTCATGAAGCTGCTGCAGTGAAAGGAGGTGAGATGATCCACGTACCCATTTGACATTCGCAAAGCCTCCGCGGTGTAATGAGGCAGGATGATACGTGAACCCATTTGAAATTTGTGAATCCACCATAGAGCAATGATGTGGGATGCTCTACATGACCATTTGATGTTTGTGGAGCCACTGTAGGGAAAGGAGGTGGGATGCTCTGCGAACCCCTTTTGATGTTCATGTAGCCACCACACAGTTACAAAAAATTCCCCATGTCTTCGCACCGAGTGTTCTCTGCTTCCCGGCTCCCCTTGCCTATAAATAATGAACTCCCCTCTATCCAAAAGGATAGATCCTCTAGCCTTTAGCCTTCTTAAAACCCAAATCATGAAGAAATTTATGCTCTGTGAACCATGAGATTTTCGTGGTACTTTTTCATTATGATGTACCTCCCCCTTTGCATGAATTCTTCCCCACTTCAAAGAGGTATTCCATTTTCAGAGCCCACGGGCCTTCATGAAGGAAAGATATCCACAAAGGGACTCAGAACATCATGGAGCACTTATGATTCACAAAAAACCCTCCACGCACATGTGACCCACTTGCCAGGCAGGGTCATTGTGCTTCACGAAGCACATTTCTTCTCAATGATATGCTCCACAAGGTTACTTTGATTCATGATGTGCTGCTCCGAGAATGCCTTTCCACTTCATGAAGCACCTTCCATATTCACATATTCCCTATGCCTAGGCTAGGTCACTTCACTTCATGATTCACAACCCTTCACGAATCCCCTCTAACACATAGATTAACAAAGCTTCCTAAGGAATCTACCAATGAACCCCTTTGCTCTGAAACTTTTTTTTCCCATTAGACACTCTATATTTGAACGAAGTGATTTCATGATTCCTTGGGTGGTATTTACTGTTGTGTTGCTTTGCCTCATGCTTCTTCTCATAGGAATGATAACGACTATTACTTTTTCACATAGCCACGATAACGTGGAATTATCAATGAATGACACCATAACACCCCCTCACCACAACATTGCTAATGCATTCCCTTCCCTAATGGGAGGTAGGTATCAGTCATGTAATTCCTAAGAGGTGCGGAGTGAACCCACCTCGTCCGAGTTTTAGGACGTTAAACTATCAAGCACCATCATCCTCATCACATGACGTTAAACTGTGGCCTCGCCCCGTGCATTGTACGCGGGGTTCCCCATATCAGATATTCTCTATGCCCACTAATTTCTATGGAAGTGAAATCATTCCTCACAAGGAAAGATATCCTCTTTATTGTAGCGGCGTCTGTCCACTGGGAACGGTCAACCACCGTGGTGTAATCCCACGACCATACTTGCAGGAGGCAGCACCCCTGCTCCTCCAACATTCTTCTTGACTGAAGACCAGAGGAGGGGATTGGTGACTGATCCCTCCTTCCATTGGCTTCAAATCTATCTCCCTTTTGGTTTTGTCGCCATCGAGACTCCACCCTGGATTAACTCCCAATATCCAGCTTTTTGGGCTGCTAACCACATGTAAGCCCATGTTTCCTCTCGGAGATGCTAACCACATGTAATCCCTGGTTTCTCCTCTGGGATGCTAACCACGTGTAAGACCCTATTTACTTTTTAGATAGCTAACCACTTTTAAGCCCAACTTCAGTTCCCATGGATGCAACCTTTCACGATGTGATCATCAAGTCTCTAATGATTCTTGTTTCTCACAACGAGCATGACTCATGTGGTATTAGAGTAATAATCGACTATAACATCCTTATGGAGGCCTAGAGTGTATGCCCCACACCCGATCCAAACTACGTGGAATTTGATCCGTTCTAAAGTAAGGTATGTAGGAATCCACCCTGATGTTAAATCCCAACCACCTATTTGGTCCGGACCACCTTCACGTTGGTTCAGGAACCTGTTCCAAACTCTGGGGACTTTGATCATTACCAAGGAAAGGTACATAGGAAGCCTCCCTAAGGTTCAAGCCTACCATCATTGGTCCCAAACACCATCACATAAGTTCACCAAACCATTCAATACTACATAGACATTGATCTGTGCCAAGGCATGGTACGTGGGAAGCCTTCTCAAGGTTCAAGTCCCCCATCCATTGGTCCCGAAAACCTTCACATCTGTTCACTATGCCTTATTCTGATCTATGTGGTCTTGGATTTTTTTCCGAGGAAAGGTAAGTAGGAAGCCTCTCTTAGGTTCAATCCCAACAACCAATGGTCATGACTCCCTTCATGTCGGACCACCTTCGTCCCACATGACATTGAACTGCATTCCCCCTTTTCATTTTGCATGACCCTAAACCACATCCACCATTCAAAACTATGTGTGATTTGATCCTTATCTCGTTGATTAGGTATGTAGGAAGCCTCTAAGATGTTCAACCCATCATGGGGAAAGTTGTTGGGCCCCCATCCAGCGGTAAGCTATTGTTCCCCCATCAAGTGGTAGGTCATCATGCCCCCCTCCAAAGGTAAGTGTTTGCGTCCAAATCCAGTGGTAAGCTGTTGTTCCACCATCCACCTGTAATCCTTTGTGCCCCCATCCTGCGTTAAGCCATTGAAAACCCCATCCATCCGTAATCCATTTCACCCTCATCCAACGGTAAGCTGTTTTGAACCCCATTCAGAGGTAAGATATTGTAAACCCAAACCCAGTGCTAAGCTACTATCGTCCCTTCTGTTAGGAGCCATATCGGTGGTTTTTCCCAGTTACATGAGACCATCTCGGGCTTCTAACCACATGTATGACCCTAGTATATAATCGGGTTGTTGTCCTCTGCACACACCCCGACTCTATTCCCCCATCCTAATCTACATGGACATTGATCCTTTCAAAGGCAAGATATGTAGGAAGACTACACGAGGTTCAATCCCATCACCCATGTCTCATCCTGATCTATCTCTCAATCCCATGTTTTTTGGGAAGATCATTCCCCAACATGGAGGTTATATATCCTCCCGATCCCATCCATGCATCCATTTTCACGGACCTCCTCCTCAGGTGTCCCATCACCACAATGAACTATGCATACTTTTATTCCCTACAATGGGGATACGTAGAAGGTCTTTTCATGGATCAATACCAACATCACTTTCACCTATGAGTTTACTCCATATCATTCTCCATCCACATAACTTATCCATCCATCACCCATCGTGATTCTTACCCGGGCCACTACATCCTTGTAAGATCATGCCAATTCACCTCTTAACTGCTCCTAGAGGTAACTGGGTAACTAACCATGTGTTAACCCCGACATCAGTGTTCCCTCCAGAGGACAAACCCATCCCATCCACACTAGTTTGTGTTCAGATAACACTGATCCATCTCCGCTAGACATTAAACATATGACGTACCTTGTGTTAGACATGGGAAGTTGGGGAAAACCTCAGAGAAATTCCTATGTCTTATAATTATCCACATTCGATGTGGGATTCCTAGTTCTTCTGCACCTCGAGAAGCCCCATAATAAGTGGAAGAAACCCAAATGCTCTAGTGTTCCAACATCCATACATTCTAGTGATGTGAAAATTGAATACTCCCCAAACTGAAGGTTGTTTCCCCGAATGGATCCCTTGTAATTCCCCGATAGATGTATTGTAATTAACCGAAATCCATAAAAAATGGCACTAGGAAGAGTTTCATGAAAAATGTATTTTTTTATAAGGTAGACCCATACTAGGTGATGAGTTTCGAGGAGGAATCTAAAAAAAGGAATAACTGAGATCCCATCATCCTATTTCGATCATGGAGAAAATGTACCTGAATAAGCGACTGATGTCGCCTGCCACTGTAAAGTATGAATGCGGGGCAACATCTATGTGTCTTCCAAAATCAGATGTGCGCACCCTGGAGAAAGCATGAAGAACATAAATGCTGAACACGATGTGAAGTTCTTCTCCTCAATGTGGATATTATTAGAATTTGAGGCATTACTGAATTATCTTGTCACCAGATCTAGTTATCTGGTGCCGGGTCCCACCAAAATAATATCAGGCCTGGCGTGAAACTCATCAAAAATTGGGGCAGTCAAAACATTAGACATCCTGGTCTATGATTTTTTCAACATGGATCCTACTTTCCAACCATGGAATATGGAGTGGAACTAGGTCACTGGATGTCATTTTCATTGTTTTAGTACAAATGGTTCATTCTTCCAGCTTTCAAAAACCAAGCTGTTGTACCAGGAATCCGATCACCACTCGCCCACTGACGCAGGGGCATGGGAAATGCCAACGTGGTCATCTCATCTATCTCAACTGCTTCTATGATGTCTCACACACCCACAACTACTTGTCTCCCACGCCCCATCTCCCATTATGAATTCGTACAATGAAGGGTGATAAGCGAGCTCATGCGCTAATACGAGTAAGAGAGGATTATCCCGACTCGGGATATGGACTGCCAGTATTTAGAGGCGAATGCGCCTCATCACCACTGCCCCCCAGGTTCCTCTGGGGAGCCATTGATCCAAACCAAAATGTAAAATCATTTTAGGATCCTCTCCCAGAAATTTCTTGATGACTCCCTACCATTTTCCAACGAGGTGGGGGATGTATGGGACAACCCGGCTAGGATCCCATTCTAGGGGACCCCAAGGAGGACTGCCACTAGGTCGCGCCAGTGCCACCCACATTCCCAAGAGCTGAAGAGTAGGCATGCTTTGTACCTACACTACTATCCCCGGTCCGGCTCACCCGACGATAATGTCAGGCGCTTGCTGAGGAGGACGCCTACCAAGGTGTGCCGATGTCAGAAACTACTATGGCTCGAGCCACCATTGATGTGTATCATCGGTATCCTGTGTACACTGAGTAGGGTCAATTATATACCCGGCCTGAATCGAGGCCTCAACTGCCCCACGGCCAGGCTGGGTCGACACTCTCGGCAGCCAGCACATGGAGCATCTTCTGCAGAACAATCTGTGGTAGCGAGACATAGCATAGAGGTCCTCCCCGAACTACCACCATAGAGAACGTGGGTCAACCCTGCTTCCAAGATCGACATGAAGGTTCTCCCCATGCAACCTTCAATCTGAACGAGGGTCCTCCCCTTGAGAGTAACACTCAGTAAGGAAGCCACTCCTACTATCATTACATCGGGAATGGGGTCATTCCACCTACCACAGACCACCGATACGGAGATGTTACACATCAAGTCAATCTCCAGTATGGGGGGCTTCTCTATGTCTTTACAACAACCGGTGAAGGTCTTCCTTTCCTCAGCAATCAGAGGGGTGAAGGTTAGCTTTGCTTCATTGGCACGCAGCACGAAGGTCCTACCCGTGTTTAGCTTGACCAGTATGAGGATCCTCCTTTCCCTGAGAGTGTCATAACCAATAGTGCAGAAATGACCATTGTTAGTCAGTAGCTCTCACTCAAGTCTAGATCAAAGTGGTGTTTTTGGGTTTTACGCCTAGTTAAATCAGTGTTAGGGCCACCTCTACCAGCTCGTATCCAGATAGGGATGTATTTTTATAGTAAACCAATTTATCAATAGTCACAAAAATTTATGGTTTTTTATTATACTTATTCTTATCCTTATGGACTTCATAAGGGTTTTCTAATCCTTATCCCAAAAATAACTAAACATATCCTCTCATAAAAACTATAACTACCCTTCTCATTATTTCATAGTTAAAATTGATTTATTAAATAAAAGTTCACTTAAGAAAATAGTGAGGATCAAGTGTTCTAGTGTCTTGTGGAAATTAGGAACATTACATAACAACTTAGAACATAAGACCAAACATCTTTATTGAAAACTTTTTTAACATGATATCAACATTCCTTTATACATAACATTGCAGGGGATAACATGAATACATGAATAAGAAAAGATTGATCTCTAAAGCACAGTAAGGGATTAAAAAATTCATATCATGAATAATATATTACATATTAGGAAATAGGTATATCAATAGATAACAAGAGAAACATGAACATAAAGGCATGATATAGCATGATTATCATAACATGGAAATGTTGAATCAACATTTAACATGATATTAGAATGATCAAGGATCGTTTCACATGGATAATGAGTAAACCCTAATTGAAAATGAATTAGCATGAGTAAACCCACATTTCACTTGACGGATCTTGATAATAATATTTTCCCAAATAATTGGAGTGAAATCAGGGCACACCCTTCTTAATCATTTCATTTCTTGCATAAGTGTGCCACACAGATCAAAAAACATTGATTCATTAAACATCATAATATATTCCCTGATAAAGTATTGAGGAATTTATAAATGAAACTATATAATAAATAAGTAAATTTTTAAAAAGATGAATACCCTTGACAGTCAATTGATCATGGTATTCACTACACAATGACTTTGGCTTGGAGATTCACGGTTCAATTTCAACAACATAATGGTGTGACATAAAAATTCAAAGAAATAGCTGATGAGAAATGAAGGTTTGTCTAATAATATATATATGAAATGGATAGTAATGGGGTCATATAGATACATTTTACAATATATGTAATGGAATTTAGATGCGTAATATAAATGAATATCATGAATGTAAATGAGGGGAGAGAAAACCATTATGGAATTTTTGCATAGTAACAGGTGTACATGGGAGGAATTAATGAGAGATAAAGGGGTATAACATCATTAAAAAATAAAGAGGAAATTATAGGGGTGGTGTGAAATTGTTGGGAAAAATCCCTGAAGGTATCACTGAAGCATTTTTGAGGTGATTATGTTTGTTGACAAAGTGGACATCTGTGTTGTGATTGTTGACAACGCATACCATGAAATAATTTTTTTTTGAAAAAGGGGATTTCATGGTGGCATTTAATGTTCAAGGGATGTGGTTAACAATCCATGTTCTAATTAAGAATGTCGACAAAGTAATGGATGATTTGGAGGTGGTACGAAAAGAGCAGATACATGGTGGCACCATTTTCCAGTGTTTGCTAAATTTTTGGGCCTAAAATCAACAAATGACGAAAAGTGGTTTTTGGAAAAGGGACTTGAACACCTTGTACTTGAAGGAGAGGAATCTTGAATGCCATATGTTTTTCAATATCAAATCATCAAAATATGGAAAATGGATAAGAGTCACGCAAGTTTTGGAGTTGGTCGTGCAAGTTATTTGCACGATAGTAGACTTGGGGTTTCGAAACTTACGCGTCGAGGGGAGACTTGTGCGCCATGGAACATGGTGTCCAAATGACTATAAATATACGTCGTACCCTCCACATTCTATGTAGAGTTCAACAATTAGAAAAATCAGAGCTCATGTTGCACAGGTGTGGTGGTCGCGCAAGTGGTGTGTTGTCGCACAAGTAGAGGTTGCGTGCCAGGTGATAGTTGTGCATCCAAGGTGGTCTGGGTGAGGAAGGAAGAGTGTCACAGAGGTTCTGAGTTTTATAAAGAAGTGTTGTGCAAGTGGTTTTGTGACACTTGTGTGCCATGTTTTGAAGAATCACGATGACTATTGGTTGCACACTAATATTGGTTTGGGGGTAAAGGGGTGTGCGTCACGCAAGTTTGGAGTTGGAGAATCTTGTTTCATACAAGTGGATGAGGTGGACATGCATGACAATTTTGACTTGCGCACTGACATAGAGAAGGGCGCCAAGTAAGGTTTATTCCCGATAGTGATTCAGGGCTGCGTGGAAGCTGGATGATTTCCTGATACCTTCGGTGCAAAGTGAGATTCATCTACGGGTGAAAGTTGGAATTCAAAAGATCATATACATATAACATAGGATGCATGCATTAGTGATAATGAGGATACCTAGAAGTCTATAAACTATGAGTGGATCCTTTCAAGAGAAGGGAGCAAAGGAAGAGGAAGAAGGTGATCTAGTCCACCAGTAGTGAGCCATAGAGAGAGGAACATGGAGTGACCCTTGGGAAAGCAATGAGCTAACCCTAAACCTTGTAAAGGAAGTGAGCCTGGGCATAGAAGTTATCCGGCCCGAACCTTGTAAAAAGAAATGTGCTTTAGATGATTGTGTAAAGTGGCACATCACCGTTATATGCTCCTTGAACACAACCCAGTGAGGGTGAACCAAGTAAAAAACTCTGTTTATGCCTTCTAACTTCCTTACATTGCATTTAAAGCATCATCATCAGACAAAGAAGAAAAGAAGTGGTCATAATAAACACACAGGTGCAAACAAAGTGACCCATTTAATAAAAAGATCAATATCCAGTGGGGATAGAAGGATTTTGAAAAATAATATCCATACTTTGATTCACCCCCCCCCCTCTCAGGGTATATAGCCCCTATTGGTCCTAACAATTGGTATCAGATTGAGGTTGCTTTTACCATATTTTTTTTCTGTGAATTGGTGTAGTCGATCTATGTGGTTAAAGAATCAGTCTTCTCTTATCTTGGTGAGCCATGGAAAAGGGAAAAACATCAAAGAAGAATCAAAAGTCAGGTGATATCCCTCAGTGTGGAAGTGTTTTTGGAAAAAGTGTGATTCAACAAAAATAATCAAAAATTTATTGAAGGAAGGAATGGATGAATCTAATAGGGAAAATATTGATTCACTCAATCATAATGTTTTCATGAGTGAATTACATGAACATGAATGTGATACTGAAACAACTGATGATGAATAAGTTTTAAGAAGGAGGCCACTAGTAGTTGTTGTCAACTTGAATAATAAATTGGATCATAAATTGGATGAAGAAGCTAAATCTAAAGATATCGGGATCCATATATTGAACATTGAGGTTAACAAGTTAAGAGGCTTAAATAAAATTCTTATTGATGTGGAAACTGAACTAAAGAAGAAGAATGATTCTCACGGTGACGAACTACAGAAGATGACTTAAATGAAAGGAAAACAAAAGGCTGGTGATTATGAAGAGAATCAAAAGTCAGATGAAGTTTGGAATGAGAAAGCTAGAAATGATGATCTAGCAACACATTTTTCTAAAGAAGTTAAAAATAATCAAAGGCTAACACAAGAGAATTAATCTGTCTATGAATCTGTTTCTGAAGAAAAATTGGAATAAATAGAGCAAGGTGACATGGTAGAAAGTCTCAGACGGGAACTGGAAGATAAGATGAGTTGTGGAATGAATCTCAGGAGAGAACATGATTCCCAACTTGAATCAAGGGATATGAAGATTCAAAAGTTGGAATATGAACATGAATCAGTGAAGAAGTAAGTGGAGAAATCCAATTCTATAGGAAAGCCTAAAATGAATGGATCATTGTACTTACTATTTGATTATCCTTCCGCAGGCGATGATGAAATGAAAAGCAAATTTTCTATTTTTGAAAATATCCAAGAACAAACTCTCTCAGCTCAAAGACCATACAGTTTAGGAAAAACTGGTATTGTATTTGATTAATTCCCTCTAATGAATGATAGAAATAGAGTTTTGAATAGTTCTAGAAGTGTAGAAAATCCTGTAGATTCTAGAGACACGCCCAAGAGGATAGTTACAAGAAGTAGGTATGACATGTGATATTTCTGCGGGACTCATGGACACACATCATGATTCTGTTCAGAGGCTCTGGAATAAATTTCAGTCTATATAAATAGAAACATTGAAAAATATGAGAATAAGAGAAATATTAATGAGAAATCAGAGAGAAGATTCTCTCATAGGAAAGCATTCATTAGATGTTGTTACTGTATAAGAAAGGGACACACCATGAATATTTGTTAGGAAGCTCAGGAGATCATTTTCAGAGGAAGAACTGAAGCTACATCAACATCTCGGCTGAGAGATGACAAAATAAGATATTCCTTTAATGGGAGATGTTTCATATGTTCTAATCATGGGAATTTGGTAATATATTGCAGCACGAAGAATGCGAGATAGTAAAAGGATCCCCGAAAGAGATTATTGAATCCAATGATGTGTAAAGAGAAATCATACATTGGGAGACGAAGTGTTAAGTTGGAGAATATTCTTAGAGCCTCAGGGTAATCACATGAAGCTGAGAAAAAGTTGTATCAGTCAAACTCACAACCACCCTCTATGAAAGAACATAAACAAATCTGGAAGAAAAAGGGAGGAAATGATATAGTCATGAGTAAGAAGAATTTACATTATGTGGAGGACCTACCACCAATGAAAAATAGTGTGGGGAACCATAAATATGAAAAAATAAAAATAAACAAAGAATGCCTTGAAAAATTTCCAAGTCATGTGCCACATCAAGAAGTTGAGGAAAGAGGAAGATCCCTACAATAGAGAAAGGAGCCATAGATAATGAAAAGAAGAGATATTCCTAATAAGAGAAGAAATCAAGGGAAATGGAATTTTGGTGGAACATCAAAGACGGAAATGTGTACTAGTGGGTTTAAATCCCAAATGGTGAGAAAGGCCAGGCCTGCAGAATCATCATATCAGAAAAAGACACAGCAAACAGGTAATGAATTCTTAGTCATATAGAGAGAGCAGTTGAAGTTGGCTAGGTTGCTAGAAGAATCCAGGAAGGAGTGTGATGCTCTGCAAGAAAGAATCAAATGGTTGACCCATCAGGGTCAACCACAATCCTCATCATGAGTATTCTCAAAGAACCATTCTCCCTATGTGTATAAATGCTATTAACCTATGATTCATGTGTTTCAGGTTTTAGGGAGATACGATCCAAGGGAAAATGGCATCTAAAGATGAAAAGTGGAGAAGTGATTTGCTTCGGAGTTTCAATTGACTCAAAGCAGGCATCAAAGTTGAATAAGAATGGGTGAAACAGAGAACAATATGAAGTTATTGTGTTATTAACTTTATATCTTATTTCCTACACTGAGATCTAACTCAGTAGGCTTAGAGATTTTCTTAGTGGATCAATGTCATGTGCCATATGGTTTAAATGATGCAGGTGGAGAAGAATGTTTATGGGTCTAAACAGTGGGCCTTACCCTAGGAAGTGTTGCATAACATAGGAGGAGCTTTCAATAACAATATCGGATGCAAGATCCATCAAATCCATAATTGGATGACTCATCTTAGGTGTTTTCTATCGAGGGAATACATATTGGGGAGAAGCAACAATTATCGTGAATATCATGCTCATTTATTTGGATCTAACAATGTGGTATCAACTGACTATTTTCAGGATACCAAGAAGCTATGAGAAGAAGATGAAAAGAATGATTCCAATGAACAATGAAATAGTGAGAAATTTCCTGATGAATGTGATGAGGAGGAAAGAAAATAAGGGGGATCATAAGTGTATGATGCCAATTCATAAAAGATTCAGATGTGGGAGATTGTTTTAAGGCCATCAGATAAGAACGTCATTGGGACTAGATGGGTTTATCGCAAAAATATGAATGAATATGGAATAGTGGTTTAAAACAAACAATGACTAGTGTGAAAAGGATACTCCCAAATATATGGAATTTATGTTGATGAGACATTTGCACCAGTTGCAAGGCTGGAGACATTCATATTATTCCATGCCATTGTAGTGCAATGAAAGTTTAATGTGTTCCAGAAGGATGTCAAATCTGCATTTCGAAATGGGGTTCTAGAAGAAGAGGTGTACATTGAGTAGCCAGATGTTTTTCTCATTCATGAGAATGAGAACAAAGTTTTCATGATGAAGAAAGTGTTGTATGGGCTGAAACAAGCACCAAGATCATGGCACTCAAGTCTTGATCAGTAATTTAAGAAGATTGGTTTCCAGCATGGGGGAGTTGATTACAATCTTTATTTTAGCAACGATATTAATCAAAGGATTGTGGTGCTGGTTTATGTTTATGACATAATGTTTGGAAGATCAGATGAAGCTCAGTGCAGACAATTTTCCGAATTCCTGAAAAATGAGTTTGAAATGTCAATGATTGGAGAGCTAACTTTTTTCCTTGGACTACAGGTGACACAATGAAGGAATGGAACATTCATTTCTCATTCCAAATATGCCAAGGAGGTTCTGAGAAGGTTTATAATGGATAATTCCAAGGAAATGAAGACTCTGGTTGCTACCCAGATGAAATTATCAAAAGATGAAATTTGAAAGGCAGTTAATATCACCGAATACAGGAAAATTATTGGATGTTTGATGTACTTGACCGCAAGAAGGCCTGATATTGTTTTAGCCAAATTCCAAGCAGTGAGATATTAGATTAATCCCAAGGAAATCCACATTATTACAGTGAAAACAATAATTTGGTATATCAAGGGTAAGGTGGCTTTGGATTGACATATAATGACAAATCTCATACAAAGTTATTGGGATATACTGATGCCGATTGGGCCGGTTCAGCGGATGACAGGAAATCAACATCTGGAGGTGCATTCTATCTTGGTAGACTATGTATTTCTTGGTCAAGCAAGAAGAATGATTGCATTTATTTAAGCACCGCTGAAGCTAATTATATTGCGGCCACTCAATCTTTCACAAAATTATTATGGTTGAAGCACCAGCTTGAGGATATGGGAGTTGAAGTGATGTCTCCAATCATAATCCAGTGCGATAACTCAAGTGCTATCAATCTTAGAAAAAATCCCATCAATCCTTTAAGGACAAAGCACGTTGAGATAATGTATCATTTTATCAAGGAGAAGTTTGAGCAGGGAATTGTGAAGTTAGAGTATGTGCCTACAAATCTACAGGTTGCAGACATTCTGACAAAGGCCTTACCCAAGGAAGCATTTGAGAGACACCGAATGGCTATGGGAGTTCAGTAGACTCCCAACACTTGAAAGAGTGTGGATGTGGAACACCCCCTCTCCCTGAGGTATGATGTGTTTTTCCAAAATGAGCAGACATGCTTTCTCTACTCTGTAACAGATTTCAAAGGAGTGATATTTGGGTTCATTGAAAATGGCGGAGAAAGTAGTGAATGATCATGGGGGAGACAGTGTGGTAATCTGATACATCATTATTTTTATGCGGAGAAGCGGACAGGTGGAGTAGAAATTTATGGGGAGCAATGAGAAAGGGAGGGAATATTATATCTGACAATGCTAAAAGTGATCAATCAAAGAGTAGATATCATGACAACTGAGGATCTTGATGAAGGCAGAAGAGTAGTGTTGGAATGTGGTATGATTTTTTCCAAAAATTGGTATCATTTGGGTGTCAACAGTGGGTGTCAGTGTTCATGTTAATCATTGATGAACTTTTCATTTTACTCTTGTTTCTCATGCCGAGCATTGCTCATGTGGACATAGAGTATGTGTTGAGTAAATCCTTTATTTCTATTGGAATCATAATAGGCGAATGGTGGCTGAATAATTAACTATGTATCTTTTTATGGATGAGTTTTTAACAAACCCAATGGGGGATAATGTTGGGCAAAAATCCCTCAAGATATCATTGAAGCATTTTTTAGGTGATTGTGTTTGTTGAAAAAGTGGACATCTGTGTTGTGATTGCTGACAAAGTATACCATGACATACAAATTTGTTGACAAAGGGGATTTCATGGTGGATTTTCGAGTTCAAGGTTTGTGGTTAATGGTCCATGTTTGATTAAAGAACTTCGACAAAGGAATTTATGATCTAGAGGTGGTATGAAAAGAGCAGATACATGGTGGTGCCGTTTTCCAATGTTTGCTAAACTTTTGGGCCTGAAAATTGACAAATGAAGAAAAGTGGTTTCTGGCAAAAGGGACATGCGTGAAATGTACATGAAGGAGAGGAAACTTTCATTCCATATGTTTTTCAAGATCAAAGAATCAAAATATGGAAAATGGATATTGGACGCGCATGTTTTGGAGTTGGTCACACAAGTGATTTACGCGGCAAGAGACTTGCACGCTGAAACTTGCACACTGAGGGGAGACTTGCGCACAGTCGCGTAGGGTGTACAAATGCCTATAAATACC
Source organism: Viscum album (assembly GCA_963277665.1). NCBI lineage: Eukaryota > Viridiplantae > Streptophyta > Magnoliopsida > Santalales > Viscaceae > Viscum > Viscum album. Next base: position 1,622,959,634 of record OY728152.1, read on the forward strand.
AGTCGACCCCTCATCATTCTATGTAGATTTCAACACTTAAAAAATCAGAGCTCCCGTCACGCAGGTGTGGTGGTCGCGCAAGTGGTGTGTAGTCGCCCAAGTAGAGGTTGCGCACTAGGTGATAGTTACGTGTCCAAGTTGGTCTGGGAGAGGAAGGAAGAGAGTCGCGCAGGTTTTGAGTTGAAGAAGGAGGTGTCGCGCAAGTTGGTTTTTGACACTTGCATGCCATGTTTTGAAAAATAGGGATGATTGTTGGTTTCGCCCCAATATTGGTTTGGGTGTAAAATGGTGTGCATCGCGCAAGTTTGGATTTGGAAAATCTTGTGTCATGCAAGTAGCTGAGGTGGACTTGTGTGCCAGTTTTGACTTGCACAATGAGACTTGCGCGTTGTCTTAGAGAAGGGCGCCATGTAAGGGTGATTTTCAGCAGTGATTCAGGGCTGTGTGGAAGATGGAAGATTTCCCGATACCTACGGTGAAATGTGAGATTCATCTACGGGTGAAAGTTGGACTTCAAAAGAGAATCTACATAAAACATAGGATGCATTCATTACTGATAATAAAAAGACCTACAGGTCTATAAACAGTGAGTGGATCCTTTCCATAGCAGTGAGAAAAGGAAGAGGAAGAAGGTGATCCTCTTTACCAGCAGTGAGCGAGAGAGAGAGAAACATGGAGTGACCCTTGGGAAAATAGTGAGCTCACCCAAAACCTTGTAAAGGCAGTGAGCCTAGGAATAGATGTGATCTATCCCAAGCCTTGTAAAAAGTAGTGTGCTTTATTGGATTTGGTACAGTGGCACATCATCGTTGTATGCTCCTTGGATATAGCCCAGTGAGGGTGAACCAAGTAAAAATATTTTTGTCTTCCTGGTTACTTCCCTGCATTGCTTTTAAAGCATAATCATCAGACAGAGAATAAAATAAGTGGTCATAATAAACACACAAGTGAAAAAAGTGACCCTTTTAATAAAGAGGTCATGATCTAGTGGGGCGGGAAGAATTTTGAAAAAGAATATTCATACCCTGATTTACCCCCCCCCCCTCTCAGGGTATGTAGGACCCTATTGGTCCTAACAGAAATCATACCCCAACATTTTTAAATGAAAATAAAAGGGCATTTAAATATAGATAAATTTGGACAAAAATGAGAAAGGAAGAAATATCATATTTGGATGTGTGTTCCAAAGGCTTGGGGGAGGCTTGAGAGAGGATTCTTGGGAGCTTGGGGAACCATGGGAGGGTACTAGAGAGTGTAGGGTAGAGTAGGGACGTTATCCATGGGTTTTGGGTGAAGATAAGTGTGATCTGGGGTAGGTTTATATTGAAAAAGAGAGGAAATTATTTATTATTTTTGTTTTGGACACCACACATTATTACAATCAAAACAACAAACGAACCCATGGTTTTTGCCCATTTTTTTCCAAAAATCAGGGGAAAAATTATTTTATATGTCAAATGGACAATCTTATTAAAATATTATCCATGATTATGTGGATGTGAGTCACACTCTCAAGGAAATAATTTTAAAACAAAAAATGTTTTATAAGTCTTGGAGGGTAATCTAAGTCACCGTAAAATTAATCAAAAAAATCTAAAATCACATTATTTTAAGGGTAAATTATATATTGGCTGAAATCTTTGTCATAGTATTTTGTTACATCACTATTGGGTCATTATGATGTCATAAAACACATTATATATTTAAACGGTATTTATTTTTTCCCAAAAATTCGACTATCACAGAAAATTTAGAAATATTCACCATTGGATAATTTCGAAATTCTTATTTCAAAAATAATATTCATTTTATCTAAATAATTATATATATATGTTAATTTTATTGTTTAAAATAAAAACCTATATTTTTTAAAAATTAATGGGTTTTGACAAAAATGGTTTTCAAACCATAATAAAAATTACAATTTAATTCATAAAAATTATATGATCATTTATATTAAATAAAAAATAATTTTAGTAAAAATATTTTTTAAAATATTATTTAATTCCAATATCCATTAATTCATCAAAACATATTTCATTATTGAATAGTAAATAAAAAATACTATTTTTAAAAAAAACTATTTTAAAAAGTAAAAAAAATTAAATAATTGTATAATCCTTATTCTATAAAAATTAATTCACAAAATCATAGTGTTAGGGTCTTGTTACATTACCCCTTATAACACCCACATAATATCTAACGATAATGTGTGATATGGTGATAGTATATCGATCCTACCATTTCTAACATCACTATTACATTAATGTAACGATAAACAAAAAAAAAGTATTACACAATGAGGATCTAGAGGTTTAGTGTATTTGGAAAACTAGGAACATACATTACATTGATAACATTAGACATAAATATTAATTTAATTCCCCCTTCTGTAGCTTCTTATTGGATATTGATCTATCCTTAGAACACATAGTCACCTGAGGATATACCTCAAAAGGGGGGGGGGAGGTAAAAGCCTGGTAAGAGGAAAAATAAAAACAATATAGCATGGGGTGAGAATAATCATAGCATCATCATCAAAATCAGGAGAGGAAACATTAATAAAATAAATGAAATGTGGAAATGCTTAAAAATGAAAAATCTTGTTATAATGGTCATTTACCACACTTAGTTATGAAAAATTCTAACTTCATGTTCATTCATCCATTCCATTTTACTCAAGAGATACATCACTTTACCTAATTCATTGGAGCGCTGTATAATTCTAGGTGCAGTAGTCACAACATAACATTCATTTTTCACTATATAATTCCAGGCGCACCAATCACATTATAACATTATCATTATCATGCATGGAACAAAGAAAATATATATATAATTAACATAAATAACCCATGTAATGGAATGGGTTTTATCACTTAATAATACCTTCATAAATATTGGGTTCCCAAAACAATGTGTGAATAACATACTTGCGACAATAACCATCAACATTAGGTGGGAATTATAATGTATGTTTTTGAAAGAATAGTTCTATTTGAAATCAATTATTTTATATAAAATCCATTGGGAAAATGTATATATTATATATGGTAAGATAATTATGAACAAATGATTTTTATGGAGTGACCATTCAAAAAATGGAGTTCAAGTGGGAGAACCCGATGAAATAAAGTTGGGTTCAAAAATCTCCTGTTACCTTTTATACGAACGCTTTCTTCACATTAGTTTCCTATATTACAATAATAGATTAATTAATTAACAATTACAGATCCTTTTTTACAATAATATGGTTTATTATGGTTTCATTTTGTTATTTTATAACTCTTTGGTTGATTTATGTAATTTAAATCCATTGTTCAGAAATGTTCCTTTTTATGGTTTTCTTGAACAATTCACTTGTGTTCATGAATGGATGTTCAAGTAGAACATGGATAAATATTCATAACTAATATTAAATTTTATTAATTATATTACATTATTTTAAATGATCTTATGATGAATTATGTCATTTACCATGTGGATGAATCATCAGTTAATAATTTAATGACGATCTTATTAAGTTAATTTGGGGATTTTTTGGATCACAATTAACATGTTTTGTTTTATCATTTAGTAATATGTAAATAAGATAGTTCCAAAACATTAAATAGGACATAATATATATTATATAATCTGTTTCAAATATAAAAATTGTTTCTTGAATAGATCTGAAGGAGGCAAAGGACAAAATAAAACATGTCATTCATAAAGGTGATAAATTAACACCCCACGAACAACATTTTCATTTATAAAATAAAAAAAAGAGAAGAAGGGGGTTGGATTATATATTACAACAATAGTATAATAATATTCTTGTATACTTTATTTACTATAGATTCCATACCATATGGGGAGATATAAAGAAAATAACTTGAAATTTAAAGGATATTAATGAAAATAGAGAGAGAGAGGAAGATTACCTCTTGAATCCTCATCTTGATATGCTCCTTACAAATCCTAGGATTTTTATTTTGATGAAACTAGAAGCTATTGTACTTGGGGGAGGGGAAATGGAAGATTCTTCGGTAGAGTTTTAAAAAGGCTTGAATCTTGAGATGTGTTAGGAAATGAGGGTGTGATGGGAGGTATTTATAGTGGAGGGGAGAGGGGTTTTCTCAATATAATATTCAATATATTATAATTTCTCCACAATAAAAATAATAGTGATTATTCCATGACCAATGAAATTAATTATATTCTATGAATATGAACCATATGTTCTTACAACAGCATAACATCACCCATGAATCTATAATTCATGAATTTAACTTATTTTTGTAAATTATCAGATTTCACTATTCATCTAAAATTCTAGTATTTCAGAAAAATCCAAAAACATCACCCAACAATTTTTCAACATGTAGATTAAAAAAATAAATTCCATTTTACAAAAATAAATTTATAATATGAATAATTCAATTTTTAATTAATATCATAATTTAGATGATAAAATATAGTTTTTAAGACATTTGTTAACTTATTTCAAACAGAGGTACATCATGCTTTCACATGAATCCTTTATAAAGAAAATCAAATGTGATTTTACTATTCATAATTTTATATACCTATTTATAAGGGTAATATTAATATTCATAAGGTTATGTTACTATTCCCCACTGAAAAAATTATGATTGTTCTATTAGACTCCTAAAATCACCCTGAATACAACCGTGTATGTCATATTTTTGAAATTCAATCCATAAAAGTGGAAAAATTATGTTTAATGGTAACATCGTATATGGAATAATTATATTTAATTCTGATTAATAATTTGATTTTACTATAAGGAATAATTGTATGAAGAAAATTCCATTGAAAAAACATTGGGTCGTTATAGACATACTCTATAGGAGGCTCAGATAACATCACTCAGGTTGTATTATATATCAACTTCCACTTCTCCTGTAGGTAGTTTTGTTCAAGATTAACATGATGAAGCTCATATTGGTATTGGTCAAGAGTGATGCCCAGAGATGCCCCATTATTTCTAAGACCTGAAATATGGGCTTCATATAGAGAAATTCTACTGTCTGAGGTCATCACTTCCTTTCTCTGAGTAAATTATATTTGTTAAAGCCATATATTAATACTTATCATGTGTTCATTATTCAACAACTATATTAGAAACAATTAAAATTCGTAACAGTATTTTTTAATGAAAAATCATAGATTCAAGGATGTACATATTTTATATAACAATTTTACATAATATGACATTTTATTAGTTTAAGAGGAATATTCATTAATAATTGTTTGGGTAATTACAACTACTTCTTCACAAAGTGATGTGATTAGTTTTTTAGATATGAATTTCATTGAATGTAATAAGGAAATATTTAATGATTATATGTGATATATATGAGAATCTATTAATTCTATAAGATTAACAAATTTGACAGTTTTTTATCTGTTCATTCATTAAGTGAATAACATCATATCTCGTGAGTATGTACGTCCAACCTTCTCCATAGAGCGATTCCATTAATTTTACATGAACAACCATAAAAATTATTCTAAAAATGTATAAAATTATAAAATATTATATTTATAACATTAATATAACTATGTATATGATGGATATATTTCATATACCTAATACCCTGAACGGTCTTGAAAAATCGTGAATGGGAAAACAAGTAAAATAACACACAAAACAATTAAAATAATGAAATATTGTTATGAAACGAGTGGTAAAATATTATAGGAGGATCATATATGAAATTATCAATAATAATATGGTTCTTTTTTAAAATTATAATAGGATCAATACCATTATAAATGATGATAAATCATGTTCAACCAAAAGGTAGTGTGATGTAAGACACTTCATATCAAGTTCTTTTAATTGAGGAATATTGTATTATTATGAACCTAATTTGTTTTATATAGTTTATATACATCCCATTTTAAATGTCATATCATAAATTATTTATATTCATTTAATTATCAGTCTCCATTTTTAATAATTCATACAAGGGGATTTGACATTATTATTTCTATGTGGTAAAACATTTCATAACTCAATTTTATTTAAATGGGTTATATTCATTATTTGTTTTCCATTTATATTCTTAGATTATGTGAATAATGAATTTGGATTATAATTTATTATATTTACACTTGTTTTATGTGGATATACATTTAATACAAATAGTGTATTCATTGATTAATTCTCACTTCATGGTTATGGTAATTGTATGGGGATCCACCTTAATTTCTCTTGTTTATAGCGTATTATAATGTTATAAACATAGTATCATTTATATGGTGTATATACATCCCCTTTGACATGTAATATCATGAATAATTTATAATTCAAGGTATTTTATGTTTCAATTTTAATTATTTCACCATAAGGTATTTTGACATAAATGATACCAATTATTAATGATTTTCATAACTCAATTTATTTTCATTGGGTTATATTATTTTCTAATTTTATTTAATATTAAATGATTTTGTGTTTAATGTCATTTTGTTATCTTTTTTTTTTGTATTTACACTTGTTATTCATGATTTCAATTTGATACACATAATATATTCATTGATTTAATCTCACTTCAATGTTATCACCATTGTGTGAGATTTCATCTCAATTTCCATTTCATTGAGACATTTATATAAAAATGCACATATTCACTTTTATGTGTTGTGTATACTGCTCATTTGATTTATTTTACATATATACCTACTTATTCATGATGGTAAATTTTTTAAATTAATTTTATCTATATTTTTTGTATCAAGGATGTAAATATTTTCTAAACTCTACACCATTATTACATATGACATTTACTTTTATTGTTGTTTACTTGACTGGGAAAATATTTATAATTTTGTGTTCCTTACTCTAAGAATATATGTGTTGAAAAGGAATGTCATTCATGAATGGAATTTATAATTTTATATGAGAGGATTTAATTATATATATAGATATAGGAGGGGCTTATTATTGATATTCCCTAAATGCATCAGTAGTGTCATGAGACGAAATAGATGGATAACATTAGTTAAATGGGTTTCTGGTGTATACATTCCCTTCTGTTTTAAACAGTTTTATGAATGTTCAATAAAGTATAGTTTTTCATGATTCCTAAGATCATGATGTTTAATAATCATGAATTTCAATTATTTATAATTAATTATTTATTATCAATGATTTGTTCAGAATGATATTATTTATTGATGCATTCCATTCTCATTTTATTGATTAAATGGAATGTTTTATGTCATTTTTCTTACTATATTTACTATTCATTATCAAGTTATGATTTTAATGTTATCGATTATATGAAATGTTGTTTATGTTATTTACATTACCATATTGATTATTCTAGTCAAATTATTAAATTGTCTTGTGTGTTTAGTTATTAACCATCCCATGATTATGAATATAGATTCCGGATATACTCTGCAATACTTACGCCTTAATAAGAATTTCATCAAACCCTTCTTTATTCCTTTACCAATAATCCATGTAGTGAACATTTATTTATATTCAAAATTATTTTTGAAGGAATAATATTATTCTCAATAAAATTATGTTATAATATTTGTTTTCAAATGTAATATGGGAATTTGTTATGAATCTTGTTTTTCCAATATGAATTAATTTTTCAACCATTTCAGATCCTTTTCCATATATATTATGATAATGTGATAGATCAAAAATTGGATCTGGGATAATAGGGTCAGGGTAATAATAAAATAAACATGAGTGATATTCCATGGATGTCACAATATATAAGACACCATCCTTATGAGATCAATAATATCAAAAGGAGTGTTATATATAGTTTTAATCTTTCCATTATTTCCAATTCATATAACCTTAATATAATGATATATTCATAGGAATAAATTTTCACTAAGTTTGATCTCTAGATCTCACTTATGATTACATCATAACAACTGTGTTGACTTTGAGTTTCTCTTATGTGTGGAAAAATGAATCTAAACTTATTTTACATTTCATTATCTTGATCTGATCCTAATAGTTTTCTTTCTCATACATCATCCCATCACATTAAATATATACTCTTCTTTCCATATTGTGCCTTAGAAGGATCCCTGTAAATTCATAAGTGAAATATGTTATTGAAAGAAAATTACACCAAAGGAATGTGTTGATCTCATCCACTTTTTAAATCTATAGAGAATGATATAAATATGACTTATAGATTTTGAATGGTCCTCTTAGATAGATTATCTCTATGAAAATAAAATGTATTTTGGTAACCAGAAATTGTATCCAGAGTCTACTAATGGATTCTCCATATATTTAAGATGAACCTTGGATCCTGATTAGATAGAACAAAATTTGGTATTATAGGATATAGTATAACTTTTTTAATATATATCATGGATATCTGATCAAGGGTGAAATCTTATCATTTGGGAATAAAGGGTTTTGACTTCAAAAGGTGATAAAATACAAACAAAATAGCATTTTTTTTAACATATTTTGGGGATTCTGATGATGAAATCCATTGTAATGTATTCCAATTTATATTATTGTATGAGTAATGGTTGAAAAATCAACATATAATTTAATATCTTAGACATAACATGTTGATATACTAGGCATCAACTCGTATACTCAAAAATATACTATTTCATGTTACCCCACCAAAAATACAATTTTGATATTTATATTTATCATTATACATCCAAGACTAATAGAGAATGATGAACAATGTGAATTATTTAAATAATACATCTTAATCTATGTTATTTATGGGATATATATGGTTCCTAAGCCATATCATTCAATTGAAATCATGGTCGATAGTAGGAAATATCCTCACACTCTTATGTATTTCTACATCTTCCCTATATGCATCTTTAATCATTAAATTGATATATGGTTGAATATTCATCAGATAAAGTTATAATATATCCCCTTACTTTAATATATAATATTAATCTTCTTCAAATACATAATTATATGATTTATTTCTATCCTTACCTTTGAAAAAATATCATAGTTCTTTTAACATTGTTCATTATTCAAATTCTTATCTATACTAGGGTGGTAATGTATCAAATAATCATAATATTTAATCAAATCAATCCTTTTTTTAAAACTATTCAACTATTTCTATGTGAATATATAATTTATACTTTTATGAGTAGTATACATGGTACACCTTTTTTATAATGATAATGCCTTCATATCTCTTATGAAAAAATAGTATATCTCACACCAAATCATGTTGTGGGAAATTTATCATGTTAATATTTAATAATTTTGTTGAATAAGCTCTAAAAGGTAATTTTTCAGGAGTAAAACTCCCAGTATCTTATTTGATGTATCAACATTGTTCAAAAACCCATATACAATATAGGGTTGTGTGAGTACAGGTTCACTATCCAACCTTTACTTTAACTCCTAGAAATTAACTTCACATTCATTTATAAAAATGAATTTAATACCATTACTAGTAAACTTTTTGAGTGTATTACATAGATGAGTGAAATGTTTCAACAAATTTACATATTATCTATATATCCTAAGATAATTATGGATTTACATTACTATGGTTAGACTATAACACTCAAGAATAACTTTTTTGATTGAATGATTAATTGATAGACCCTCACTTTAGATTATATAAAAAAATATGAAACATTTTGAAGCAATAAATCATAGTTGGTAAATTTTTTATGAAACTTCTCCTTTCATAGTGTATTCAGTGAAATTATGAAATGATATTTATTATATTATTTGGTTTTTAAATATATAATAATATCATCAACAAAGACTACCAAAAACATATAAAGTTAATCACTAAATAATCTATTTATTAAATCCGTGAAAATAATAGGGACATCAGTATATGAAAATGACATCACTAGAAATTCATAATTCCAGTACCTTATATAGAAGGTTGACATTGGTATATACTGTTTAGTCACCCTTAATTGATGATATACAAAACAAAGGACAATCATTGAAATGTATTGAGTTCCTCTTTTATGATAAAAAAAGTCATCAATATGGGGTATATCATAATTTTTTTATTATGTTCCTGTCATGTTCCTGATAATCAATGAATTGAAACATTGAAAGATATTTCTTCAAAATAATAATAGTTGAACTCCATTTTTCTGAAATAGGGTTTATTAATATATTATCATGATTTTATTGGAGTGTCATATATAATTATTGGAACTAAGTTAGGGAAATTCTATAAGGAGTCCTTGAATTAGATATATCTCTTGGTGTCAGTTCTTTTGAAAATTCATGTTCAAAATTTAGAGGAAGTCTATGCAAGTATTCTAGAAATACATCGAAAAACACCCATACAATGTTCATATCCTAAATGATGAGTTTATCCCCACCCATTTGAGAATGATACCCTTCGTGGATATGAATTAATTTCTCTAATAAAGAAGAAAAGTTCTTTGAAAATAAATATTCATCCTCTCACTAATAAACAATCATAGGTTCATCCAAAATATGAAATATGATTTAGCTTTCTTAGAAATTGATATTGGTTACATATATGGAAATATATACCATTATTAAAATCACAACCAATTCAAATAAATTTATAATCAAAATATTTTTAGGGATCACATTCCGAAATACATTAACCAGAGAGGAACTATAGACTTTAACTCTGAGAATCGTACCATTATGAATTTTAATAGATAAATCAACATCCAGTCATTGAGGATATAAATTTACATTATGTGAGACTTTTCCTAACATATATAAATATATATTACTATTATCAAACCAAGTACATCATTATTTGAGAAAAATTATTACCACTTAAATGTTATCCTTCTATCTCATATCCCATAGTAAAATTAAATCGGTTAGCCTCAATATCATGAATTTTTCATTACAGTGATTGATCATGGAAAAACATTCATATTATGCCTAAATCTTGAAACTATATTTTCAATCTATGGAACATTAGGTTTAACCTATGTTATCCATGGTCATTACCAAAAAATTATAATGTTATCCAATTCTTAGGAATATCCCAATGGTTTTCAAATATTTTCTAACACAAATATCCAAAGTGTAACTATACCCTTTTTTGATACCAATTGAACTCATCCAAACATTGTATTCAAAAAATATAACATTTTATTAGATGGATATTCAATAAATAACATCTCAATCAATTATAGGACTATAAAGGATCAATGTATTTGAAAACAAGATACACAAAAATGTTATTATTCATTATCTCTTCAAATATTCTATTAAAATTTTACCATTATTTAAATACCCTATTTAATAAATTTCATCACACCATTTAGAAAGGATATATAAGAAAGTGTGACCTTATATTCGTTGTATTGGTAAATCTTAGAGATGTTAATAAATGATCATATGAAAGAATAAGATAAGAATAAAGATTTCACATCTCAACCATAAAATAACGTGTACATAACCAATAAATTGATGATCATAAAAATGATTCATGATATAAAACTTTTAAATTTCAAATTACATGAATATTATGAGTGAGGTATAATCATAAATAAATCATGAACCATAAGATCATATCTGATGAATAAAATCATGTATTAATAATGAGGCAACCTCATAGGTATAGGACTATTTCATATGTATGTGATAACTACTAAGACTATAAAATCATATCATTTGAAGAATAAACACATATTTACTATATCTTAAAAGATCAATCATGACCATTTGTTTCCCATATTGGATCTGAAATACTTATAAATTTTTCAAATTTGATCGAGAATATCAAATCGCATCACATAATTATTTCATGAGATAAAAAGATTTATCCAATGAATTGAAGGGCGGTGTAATTTTAGGAGATACCATCAAATAATGGAAAACCATAAAAATGTGTTCTATAATATCATAAATAATTCATCTTATTAACAAAAGAAAACATGTTGAATGAAAAATGAGTTTCATAAAATTCTCAGCATTTCATCCTAGAATAAACCTTAAAAAATAAATAGGTTTTATAAATTACTCATAATTATATTCATTAAAAATAAATAAAAACGATATGGATAATACAAACTAATTAATATAACTAGTAAATTATAATTAAAATAACAGGATTATATTAAGGATGAAAATAACATTAAAATATAATTGGAATGGTTCTTGAGGAAAATAACCATTTAAATTTTACATAACTTATTAAAAATATAAAAACTTCCCATATAAAATAGCACACATTTCATTTGAATGTAACCATGAAAAAATTTAATGTAAACATAAAATCCTTGAGTATTAATGATGGAATGAAAATCCATTCATGATTAGTATGTTAAAATAAATATTCCCTCTACATTTTTGGTAAAAATTATAATGTACCTAATTCAAAACATGATAATAAGATTATTTTTGAATATTTTCTATAAAAATTGAAATAATTGAAAAAAATAATAAAACCAGATAAGGATTATAAAATATTCTTGATTTTTTTATAAAACATATATATGAATGAAAAATGATTTTTTATAAAATTGATATAAAGTTGGTTTCCCATAAAAATATTATTTTTTCTTCGTGAGTACATAAATAATAGAAAATTAGAAGAAATACTTTAATCCCATGAAATACAAATCTTAGCCAAAAATTCAATGTATTCTTGAATGACATGTCATAAATTTTCATCATCATAAACTTATTAATAAAATAAACCCGATAATCTATGATATTTTAACAGAAATCCCTTCACCCATGTTCCATGTGATTTGAGAGAACACAAACATCATTTATAATAAATACCATCTTTTTGATCATGTATTATAGAAACATAATTATATATACATATATATATATATATATCATACTAAATATTATTTACTTATGAGAAATTATCACCCATTTATTAATAACTTTTTTTAATAAAATCATTATTCTAGGTGATCACTTCTTTGATTCTCATGAATGTTTTGGTTCTGTTGTCCATGTAATTATTCTTTGATCACGGTTCTGAAATCTCCATTGTGTTAATAATGATATAAATATCATATATGTTCATTATATATATATATATATATATATATATTCATCCAAAAAATAGAGTTAGTAAAATGAAATACATAATTCATAGAGACGGTAAGTCATGCGTATGCTTGAACATTGTTTTAACAATTTGATGGATGAAATAAAAGAAAGGTAAATAATAATTCAGTTTCAAATAATCATTTTTATTTCTAATATATCATATATATTAATTACATCCATCCCTATTACCACCCTTGTAAATTGGAAACAAAACACAAATGACATCTCTATGTAGAAGTGCTAATCCACACATTCACAGGAAAGATGTTATGAATTTCTATTAGACGAGAAAGTAAGATGGTTGATAAGACATTATAGTTCTGGAAGAAATATTATTTCATAAATATTATATATAAAAATTAATCTCATTACCAAACCATTCCTAATATGTTGGGAATGAAAACGAATCATATCATTTTGTGAAGGCGGTAGCCCGCACGTACACACAAGTTATAATTTCACCTCCCATTTGATGGAATAGAGAGTAGATAATTGTGATTCTGTAATAATAATGACATTTAATTATATTGAGGATATATATATTAGTTTTTAATTATTTTTTTAAATATTTATAGGGTGTAGAATAATAAATCATTTGAAAGAAACCGTGTAATACGACAACCTATTTTTTAGTAGACCCCCTTTAGATCACTTTTTAAGGGTCCATTTAATTGTCTTCTAAGAAGAAATGAAAAACCAATTAATGTATATTGGTGTTGAAAAGCAGAATGAAAAGGTTTTGACCACGTTATGTGGTGTATTTAGGTTTAATGAAAATAGATAAGGGGTGATCTTTCATAAGGGAGGAAAATGAGACACAACAATTTCCTTAATATATATAAATATATTTAATTTATTCCTAAAACATTTATTTTAAATATCCATGATTTCTAGGAAATAGAGTATTGTATTAGAAGTTTCATAATTCAATTAAATTAAAATAAGATTTTGTGTCCTTTCAAAACTTATCTTTTTTTATCCCCTTCATTGATCAATTTTCACCTTAATAGTGGTAATTAATTTTTCAATCTTAAAGGGTTATAATATTACATTTTAGGTAAAAACTGGCTCATAAATAGAAAATTAATTTAATTTTATTCCGTTTTTTAGTTAAATAGTCCCAATTCAATAATTTTATTATTTTAAAATAAGTTAATAAAATTTTATGTTTCATAGAATATCAGTAATGGCATTTTGACAATATTCACTTCATGTGACATTAAAGACATCATGATAGTAATGTAATTAGAATATAAAAAATTAACATACTACTATTATTATTTTAAACTATATTTTTTAGGGACAATTTTTACCCAAAAAATTTACTTTTTGTAGTTGTTAATATCATTTACATGTTTTTTTATATTTCTTGCACAAGCATCGTGTTTGTGTTGTGTGTGAATTATGGTAATTATTACATCACTAAAAAAATAAATTACAATGATTAAATAATTAACTTACATTCAAAAATGAATCTTTATAACCAAACATATCTTCATTTTATCCTTTTATAAGAAATATAGATGTATTAAGGTCAATAGAGTGACATTTTGGAAATTTTATTACATAAAATAATATTAATGTCATTATGATGGAAAAAATGTATAAAAATCCACATTTTATAATATTATAGATATGGGATAATTTATATCATTTAATGAAATTAATTTATGTTCTTGGGTGATTTGGAGATCTTATCTCTAGGTATTAATCTCGTTCTTCCCATTTTACCCTATCTAGTGTGACAAATATTTTCCACAGTTACTACTCAAAATAATAAAATATAAAATGGAAATTTTTTTATCAAATGAAACTCTATAAATGACAATGTAATCCATTTTTCAATACTCAAATAAAATAAGAAGAATGATTATGTTAATTATTTATCCCGAAAAATGAAACAAAATGTATTCATTCTGAAACAATTTTCTTGTTGTATGAAAAGTTTTCATTACAAAATACAATATATAATTATATAAAATTATATTAATTTTTTTTATTAATAATATAAATTAACAAATTTTATTTTGAAAACATTTTTTTAAAAAAAATTATATTTATAAATTATTGTAACGAAATGATTGTTTTCAATTAAATCAGAATTTTTCAGAATTTATCAAACTATTAATATTAATAGAATATACGAAACAATTATTTGGATGATAATTATGAGATGATAAATTAAAAAATAAATTCAAATTTTTAAACTAAATATTATAAAAGTTGAAAAATATAATATATTATTTTCCCAGAAATATAAATAGAATCATTTTTGAGGAAAACTGTATTTCTAAATCATATAAAGACTTTAATAAATATTGTGTACTTATTTATCAATATATCTTATATATCAAAATAAATTATAAATATTTTTCAAAATGTGTTTATTTCTATTAACTCCACCGATTTAACTGTAATTATATAATAGTATACTATATTATTGTTCATTTATGTTTGAAGTTATATGTATCTCATGATATAAATGAAATCAAATTCATATAAAGTGAAAAATATCATTCAAATTGATGGTGTTAGAGAGATTGAGTCCAAAGAACTAGTTAGATTACATAACCAACTATAACTAATTGGTAACTAGTTATCAAGTAGATTCATTTGAGTGTTTATAATGAGTGTGACTCTACCCACTAGAAATATTAACCCCAAAAAACTTAAATAAATCCATTCTCGCATGAAATGACGTCCAAAATACACATACAAGCTGAATAATTATAATTTGTTTACCCAAATCAATCTTGTCCCCAACTGCTTATAATTAATTTGACCTATAACTATAAATTCCAATGAGTTATACAACACAATCACCCTCATCTCATAAAATGATATAATGAATTGGTGAATATATATCCACAATATTCATTATTTTTTGTCTCATTGTATAATACATCACTATCCACCACAGGGGATATTACCACCACATTATTATAGATAATTAAGAATTCATAAAAATACCTTATATTAAATAGTAAATATCATATAATTCTATTTTCAATGGCCATGTTCATATAATTATTATATAATATAGAACGTAAACCTCCTCAAATATAGGTTGTTCCACATACATCAATAGATTAACCCATATCACCTATATCATAATCAACTTAATATCCATTTATATTCAAAAACATGGTAGATCACTACTAGGGGTTGTAGAGAAATCAATTAAGATTATTATAATTAGTGTTAAAGGATAGAAAAAATATAATTCACACATTATATAGATCAATCAGGACCCCAAACATACTTTGTGATATTTCATATCCATCTTAGTTGAACCATGATTTTGGAGGTATTTATATATATCCCCTCTATATTAGAGGTCTAATACAAAATAAAACTCTTCCTTAGATGTTTCATGATCAATTTTTCCCTCTTTTGTTAAAAAAAATACAACTAAAAGGAGCTAAAATCTAGAAATATGTTTCAAGAAAATTCTAACAACCACTTTGAATCCTCTGTACCGTGGTTGCTATCATTCCAATTCTTGCCACAACCATCAATAAAACACACATAAGGTCTAACTCACAATCAATAAACCCCATCTCTATAGGTCAATGATAAAATAACTTAACCCATCTAAATAAAAAAAATTGTGTCTTCCACAATCCATAGTTCATACCGAGATCTAATAACATCCCTTGCATGATCAACCAAAAACTAAAAATTACCCCTTAAATTTTTCCAAGACATTAGGTAAACATAGATTCCTAAACTCGATATCATCTTTAATGGTAATGTATGTGGATTGCTAACCAAAATAAAAACTAAAACTGACAATAGAACTCATCTAACTCTAGTAATTTCTATACAATAAAGGGGTTCACCATTTAAATCTATATTATCATGCATTCGATAATGCTATCCAAGGTAAAAAATAAGAAATATTGTACACACAAGCTGAACTAATATATATAAAATGTGAAATATCCATATGTGGTCTATAATAACCCAGACATTATAAAACACTACAATATTTTTATTCAACTAAAAAATAAAAAAAAAATCACTCTCAATACCAATAAAAAGGAGTTAGATTCATTTTTACTCACTTAAATTGGATCCATACACCATGGGAATAAACATTAGAAATAACTTAAATTTTCCCAAGAAATCCCATCACGAAAATAATTTCATAAAATCCACTTTAACAAATAAATTTCATTCTTTACCCCTTTTCATTAAATATTTATTTTTAATAATATACATAGTATCATTTTGGAGAACTGAGTAAAATTTATCACCTAAATTCACATAATATATACCATGTCTTCCTATAATCATCAAATCAAGGATCCACCATACAATATCATTAAAAAGATACACAGTCCTTTCAAGACTATTGGGGTCACATGAGCTAATTCCATTAATGGAGTGATAATAAATCATGCTCTGAATAAACTAATAACAAAAATAATAGTAACATGAGTATAAAAGAAACAACATGTAAGACATAAAAATAAAAATTATCTAAATAAAAAATGTATATATAAGAACTATCAAAATTACGATTCTTTTCAATAATTCCCATACTGTAAAACCTTCTTGAATCCAATGAACTTCTATATCATTATTAAACCATAATTATTTATACATAAAACCAATTATATTAGAAATTTCATAACCACCATAAAGAGGGTAATAATTATCTAGAAGAAATAAAACATAAAAACCCCAAAAAATGTATAGTTCACTCTTGATTCACAATTGAGTAAATAAAAAATGAAATTTCCAAATATTAAACACATTTAAATGATAAGAAAACAAAAATTCACCACATTTAATGGAATAATCATTAGTATATACACCTAAATATAAATGGTATGTGATATCAGAAATATGTCATTTCTTATCTTCCATTATTAACCATACAATATATACCCATATATATGAATTGATTACACCTTGATCTATTGGAACTGTGAAGTAAATATTTTGTAATACATACTAAAATTAGAGGGAAAATGAGAATAATATCCAATTAAAATGATCAAAAAACTATTACCTTGAAATAATATTCCAATAATTCTCATATCAACATGGGTCAATGGGTAACAAGGGAGGAGAATAGTGGTGAAAATTTGTGGCTCCCCTTCCCTCATATGTAATTCTAAAAAATTAACACCGAAAGTTATCATGGTTAGAAAAAAGAGACATTCTTTAAATTCACCTATTAATAAAACAAGATAAGAGGACCTCAAAATCCTAGTATACTCTCCATATGCACATGTTTCCCACTCAATATATAGTGGTACACCAATATGTTATTGATATATATAAACCCAAACATTATATACCTAATTATTACATATTATTATATGAATATACATAAATATTCATAATAATATATTCATAAGAAGCATATATGTTTATTAGAATTGGAAACATGGATACATAAACAACTAGATCATAAAAATCAACAATATATTTCCCTGAGTTCATCACATATAATTCCATTTAAAAGAATAATATAATGAAAATATATCTATATATCCTTGGGAATGAGAACCATAAGAAAGTGTGATATCATATACTCAGTAAGGGAAATCATGGAAGATATCTATTAATGAATACATGTGAGAATATTATATCTATAAGGGTTTGAAAAAATAATCATAACATATGATATTCACAACAATTAAATCATTGATTATAAATCATGGTTCAGGAAATAATACATTTTCTTAAAAAATACAATTTTCAAAAGAGTATGAAATCATCAAGAATCATTAATTATCCCTGAGAATAAATCATAATGAAATGATATATGTTTTTTGCAAAATAATAATCCTATAAAATATTATCCTTATTCAACGTTCTCTCCCATTACTATCATTGTTGAAAAATTCCCATAATGTAAATGCCTACATTTTTATATCTCGCATTATCAAAAGAGTAACATCCACCCAGTTTACTCTGTCATCCCTTATGATATCCTTAAATCTGTCATCTATTAGGTGTTTTTAAACTCCCTCATCATTATCCAATTCATTTTAGGGTTATAAATTTCCCACCCATCATCATGAAATATATTATACTCACCCATTACATAATCATAAGCATCATTGATTGTGTGTTTGGATATTGTTGACCACCAATGTACCTACTTGAAGAATGAGATAACTATACATATACCCTCTTTTGATATTTTTATGACCTCTTATATACCCTTTAAGATAACAAAAATCAATATTTAAATTATATTGTATCCCACAATAAATAAATGAGTTTTATCTATGTATCATCAACATAATCATAAGACCAGTCATGTTTGTTTAATTAATCAATTAAAGAAAAAATGGTTTCCATTGAATTTACATGTCATTATAATGAATCCATATAAAGAATATAGATTTCATAATTTTAAAATATCCATATATATCATAAAACATTAAATACTTTTTACTTAAATGAAAAGGTAATTTAAAAGAAAAATTTATCATTTTATTCAAAACATGTACGAATATCCTTTTTATGGATATATTTAAATATAAAAGTTACTAAAATATTGAGATAATTGTTTTATTTAAAAATATCCATTAATAAAGAAAATAAAATAACTTACATGATTATGGAAAATTCCTCTTAGGGAATGTGCATTTAAAAAACATTCTTTTCACATGTTGTTAAAATGTAAAAAAGTTGTTTTTTAAGAAAATGGTAAGAATATTTATTTTAAAAATTATTTTAAAAATTAAAATCAAAAATATAAAATACTTGAATAAATAATTTGAATATCTAAATTAAATTTCATTACAACATTTTATAAAAATATGAACATGGAAGAAAATGTTTTCTGAAAATTTGTCTAAATAAGGCCAATTTGCATAAAAATAATATTTAGTTGAACTTTGAGTGATAATAAGATTAAAAATATAGAGAATACTAATAAAAAATAATAATTAAAGTATAATAAAACAAAATTGTTTTAAAATATATATGTTATCAAATCTCCCAAATATAAATTTATGAATAAATAATCCAGGTTCAATGTGATAATGTACAGTAACCCTTTACACATTGGAAAATTTTGAATCATAATCCCATTGAAGGAATAATATAAAATTGAACAAGAAATATAATTACCATAAAGATATTCATGATAAAACATTCCAATTAGGATCTATATACACCTCATAAAATAAAATTTATTCATAAAATAACATAAGTCCCAAACAAAAAAATACGAGATGACAAACCCTATTCACGAGTCTCCTCTTAAATTGTTTGCAATCAAAAACAACATTATTAAATATACATATATTCTAAATATACAATAACACCATAATCGTACATATAATTCTGTTGAACATTATTTTATAGTTTCTGGTGACACATTAATTAACAATTCTTCAATATTATTATCTTTCCAGAGAACATCGAGCCTATTTCCATGTATTCTACTGTTCAGTAATTCTAGTAATTGAAACTTTTTCCTAGTTTTATAATATAACGATTCATAATAATTTCATAATAAAAATATTTATTCATCAAAAAAAATATAATTGTCCATATATGGTGGAATAATTAATTACAATACATCATGGTGACTGTAATGTGTACACACAAAAGTGATATTTTGACTTTTTTGTGGATGAAATAATATAAAAGAAAATAAAAATTATCATTTAGAAAATAATTATTATATCATATCTATCACATATATGGATTAAAAATATCGATATTATTGGTCATGTAATGATTAAATGAAAAAAAATGCAATAGTGTCTTGGAGGTGGAAGTCCACACTTGGGAACAAGGGAAGATATAATTTTTCAATAGATGATAAAGAGAAAAAATGTATAAAATATTAATATAAATTAATATAAGTATTGTATATATTCCATTATAATCATTTTATTATGGGTTTAGAATATTTGGAGAAGGATTTTGGAGAATGAGGCATGAAAAATTACAATAAGAGCAAAGAACTCTTCTTATATTGTCTCTATTAAATATCATATTATGGACTATAAAGTTGGACTATGTCATTCCCTATGGTATTCATCTATGAACTATTTTTTTGACATGATCCATGTTTCATCACTTATATTATGGGAGAGATGCTCCCACTATGACAGGGTAGTGTATCATTATTTCTGTGTTATAATGGAGGTGTCATGTTTCATGATCCTAGAGGATGATTGAAAAAGGGGTTCTGTGTCCACGCAATTGGCCTATACTGGGTATGATTCCATCAGATGGTCTCCAAGAGGTTTATTCATAGAGATAGAAACACCCTAAAACCTTGTTATCCATGATTAATGGACCTACTTTCCAAATTCAGGTGCTTATTAGATGACGATTTGGCCAAAGATACATCATGACTTCATTGGTCGAGTGCATGGGAGGTTGGGCTCATCACTCCCTTTTAAAGTGATTTTTTTCTTACCCTGGGACACTCTTATAGATTTAATCCACGTTCATTTTTTCATGATTCCACATCCCATTTCCTATGTGTGTATCCATGGTTTACCCCCTAGTTATAGGATCACCATAGATATATTAGGATTTGATGCTTCAGAGACAATACTGGCATATGCAACAAAATGAGGCACTCTGAAGATTACACTTATCCATGAGAGATGGATGGTGGTTTTATGTTGGGGTCGTACCTATAAGATTGGAATCCTATATGTCCCTATGAGAAGAATTAGTGCACAGGTAGTTAGGTGTCTCTTAACTATACACATCACATTTTAAGGTCATGTAATAGGAACCCATACATGTTGTTTAACGTCATGCAGCGACGAAACCTAGGTGAATGATGCCTGGCCAAGACATGGTGTGTGACTCGTGGCAAGGAAGCCCAAAGTAACCATGAGATATGTGGTCTCTTAAGTAGACATGACCCTATAAAGCACATGGTCGGAAGAACATTAGGGTTGATTTGAGAGTCGTATGTGGAACTCATAGATGCTTCCCATGTATCCCGATCAAATGGGGAATCAATGTCCAAAGAGTTCTAGAATAACATATACTTATACCATAAGTAATCCTAGCAAGAGGGCATGGTTTATCAGGGATTAAGTAGTGGTGCTTCCCATTTGGGGGACATTATTGGGAGGACCATTTTAGGAAGGATCCCCTTTGAGCTCAGACCTTCATGTAGGTGTCCTATGTATCATGGTTTGAATAAGAATTTGATTTCATGTAGTTTGTTTAGCATGGGGATTATACATGGGGGGAGGACTATTTATTGGTGGAATAATATTGAAAACAATTTTATAATAAGAGTTCACATAGTTCAAGACATGTTTTGGATTGTGTGGATGTTAAGATAATCACAAATCACTAAGATAATGGGATTTATTAACAATGTGAGAACCAAAAGGATGAAAAATATTCAAGAAATCACACACTTTCTTTTACGCTGATAGAAGATGGTGGGAGTGTGGTGAAAAAAGACGAGGCCACAGTGGGCGAGGGTGTAGAGTAATGATTTTTTCAATGTGAAATTAATGTTAATGTCATTGGGTCTAGCATAAAATACATAGGAATGTACATTTCAAAAGATTATGAAATCATCAAGAATCATTAATTATCCATGAGAATAAATCATAATGACAAGATATATGTTTTTTGGAAAATAATAATCCTATAAAATCTTATCCAAATTCAAGGTTCTCTCCCATGACTATCATTGTTGAAAAATTCCCATAATGGATATGCCTACATTTTTATATCTCACATTATAAAAATAGTAACATCCACCCAGTTTAATCTGTCATCCCTTATTATATCCTTAAATTTGTCATCTATTAGGTGTTTTTAAACACCCTCAAAATTATCCAATTCATTTTAGGGTTATAAAATTCCCACCCATCATCATGTAATACATTATACTCACCCATTACATAATCATAAGCATCATTGATCGGGTGTTTGGATATTTTTGACCACCAATGTACCTACATGAAGGATGAGATAACTACACATATACCCTCTTTTGATATTTTTATGACCTCTTATATACCCTTTAAGATAACAAAAATAAATATTTAAATTATATTGTATCCCATAATAAATAAATGAGTTTTATCTATGTATCATCATCATAATCATAAGACCAGTCATGTTTTTTTAATTAATAATTTTAAGAAAAATGGTTTCGTGTAAATTTACTAGTCATTATAATGAATCCATATAAAGATATTAGATTTCATATTTTTAACATATCCATATATATCATTAAAACATTAAATATTGTTTACTTAAATGAAAAGTTAATTTAAAAGAAAAATTTATAATTTTATTTAAAAAAATGTGCGAATATCCTTTTTATTGATATATTTAAATATAAAAATTACTAAAATATTGAGATAATTGTTTTATTTAAAAATATCCATTAATAAATAAAATAAAATAACTTACATGAATATGAAAAATTGGACTTAGGGAATTTACTTTTAAAAAAAATCTTTTCACATGTTGTTAAGAATTAAAAAAGTTGTTTTTTAAGAAAATGGTAAGAATATTTATTTTAAAAATTGTTTTAAAAATTAAAATCACAAATATAAAATACTTGAATCAGTAATTTGAATATATAAATTAAATTTCTTTAAAACATTTTAGAAAAATATGAACATGGAAGAAAATGATTTCCGACCATTTATCTAAATAAGGCCAATTTTCATAAAAATAATATTTAGTTGAACTTTGAGTGATAATAAGATAAAAAATATGGAGAATACTAATAAAAAAATAAATAAATAAAGTATAATAAAACAAAATTGGTTTAAAATATATATGTTATCAAATTTCCAAAATGTAAATTTATGGATAAATAATCCAGGTTCAATGTGATAACGTACAGTAACCCTTTACACTTTGGAAAATTTTGAATCATAATCCCATTGAAGAAGTAATATAAAATTTAACATGAAATATAATTACCATAAAGATATTCATGACAAAACATTCCAATTTGGATCTATATACACCTTATAATACAAATGTTTTTGCATAAAATAACATAAGTCCCAAACAAAAAAAATATGAGATGATAAACCCTATTCACGAGTCTCCTCTTAAATTGTTTGCAATCAAAAACAACATTATTAAATATACATCTATTATAAATATATAATTACACCATACTCATATATATAATTCTGTTGAACATTCTTTTATAGTTTCTGGTGACACATTTATTAACAATTCTTCAATATTATTATCTTTCCAGAGAACATCGTGCCGATTTCCATGTATTCAACTGTTCAGTAATTCTAGTAATTGAAACTTTTTCCTTGTTTTATAATATAATGATTCATAATAATTTCATAATAAAAATATTTATTCATCACAGAAATTATAATTGTCTATATATGGTGGAATAATTAATTACAATACATCATGGTGACTGTAATGTGTACACACAAAAGTGATATTTTGACTTTTTTGTGGATGAAATAATATAAAAGAAAATAAAAAATTTCATATAAAAAATAATTATAATATCATATCTATCACATATATATATTGAAAATTCTTATATTATTGGTCATGTAATGATTAAATTAAAACAAAATCTAATAGTGTCTTGGAGGTGGAAGTCCACACTTGGGAACGAGGGAAGATATAATTTTTCAATAGATGATAATGAGAAAAAATGTATAAAATATTAATATAAATTAATATAAGTATTGTATATATTCCACAACAATCATTTTATTATGGTTTAATAATATTTAGAGAAGGATTTTGGAGAATGAGGCATGAAAAATAACAGTAAGAGCAAAGAACTCATCTTATATTGTCTCTATTAAATATCATATTATGGAGTATAAAGTTGGACTATGCCATTCCTTATGGTATTCATCTGTGAAGTATTGTTTTGACATGATCCATTTTGCATCACTTATTTATTGGGAGAGAAGGTCCCACTATGATAGGTTAGTGTATCATTATTTATATGTTATAATGGAGGTTCCATGTTTCATGATCCTAGAGGATGATTGAAAAAGGGGTTTTGTGTCCATGAAATTTCACTATACTGGGTATGATGCCATCAGATGGTCTCCAAGAGGTTTATTCATAGAGATAAAAACACCCAACACCCATGTTATCCATGATTCATGGACCTACTTTCCAAAGGAAGGTGCTTATTGGATGACGATTTGGCCAACGATACATCATGACTTCATTGGTCGAGTGCATGAGAGGATGGGCTCATCACTCCCTTTTAAAGTGAATATTTTACTACTCTAGGAAACACTTATAGATTTAAGACATGTTCATTTGTTCATGATTCCTCGTCCAATTTCCTATGTGTTTATCCATGGTTTACCCCCAGGTTGGCGGATCATCATAGATATATAAGGATTTGATGCTTCGGAGAAAATACTGGCATATGCTACAAAATGAGGCACTCTGAAATTTACAGTTATCCATGAGAGATGGATGGTGGTTTGATGTAGGGTTTGGACCAATAAGATTGGAATCCTGCATATCCCTATGAGAATAATTAATGCACAGGTAGTTCGGTGTCGCCTAACTATACACATCACATTTTAAGGTCATGTAATAGGAACCCATCCATGTTGTTTAACGTCATGCAGCGAGGAAACCTAGGTGAAAGATTCCTGGCCAAGACATGGTGTGTGACTCGTGGCAAGGAATCCCAAAGTACCCATGAGATATGTGGTCTCTTAGGTAGACATGACCGTATAAAGAACATGGTCTGAAGAACATTAGAGTTGATTTGATGGTCGTATGTGGAACTCATAGATGCTTCCCATGTATCCCGATCAAATGGGTAATCAATGTCCAAAGAGTTCTAGAATAACATAAACTTATACCATAAGGAATCCTAGCATGAGTGCATCGTTTATCGTGGATTAAGTAGTGGTGCTTCCCATTTGGGGGACATTATTGGGAGGACCCTTTTAAGAAGGAACCCCTTTGAGCTCAGGCCTTCATGTAGGTGTCCTATGTATCCTGGTTTGAATATGAATCTGATTTCATGTAGTTTTTTTAGCTTGGGGATTATACATGGGGGGAGGACCATTTATTGGGGGAATAATATTGAAAACCATTCTAGAATAAGAGTTTACATAGTTCAAGACATGTTCTGTATTGTGTGTATGTAGAGACCCGAAGCCTGACGTACAAGGACATTACATTACTTTTGCGGAATACTTAGTACATAACAAAAACACACACATAAGGATCATAATAGTTTAGTGTCTTTTGAAACTCGGAACGTAATCTCCTAATCATGGTGAAAGATCTTCAGCATCTCCCATAAAGATCTTCCTTTTTTTACCTAAAACCTTTCTTTATATCCTGGGGAAAAGAAAACATAAAAGGGTGAGCTCAAATGCTCAGTAAGGGTAAACAAAAGAAATATCAATCACATCATATTCATAAGAACATAACATTTTGGAAATCATAACCTTTAAAAGAGAGCAAATTTCATAACATGGGATAAATCATGGAAGTGAAATGTAATCACAATAATCATAACATAAAACATGAAACTTTGTGGCATTCACACATAATCATATAGAATCATTTCTTGTTAGTCAAGACTCATTGCCAAGACTATCTTAGTGGACAAAGTCCCTTTCTGAATCGAGTAACCCTCGTTTCAGTCCTGTTTCACTGAACCGGTATAACCTACCATTCCAGCCATGTCTATCTCATGAGATATGAAATCTTTACCCAATGCATTGGAGGGAGATATAGGTCACACCCATCTTATAATGAATCCTTTCTTATGTGTGCCACATTATCATAAACCATACATCATAGCGTAACCCATGTAATAAAAATGGAATTCTTAAACAACATGACATCATAAAACCATTCATATAAGATAAAGGAATTAATAAAAATATTTTCATCACAACATAATCAAATCCATGTAATAATAGGGATAAAAACAGAACCCTTTATCATCTTATATGGAAAATAATTTTGATAAAACGCTTGAACTTCATTCTTGAGGAAAATATCCTTTCTACTTCAAAAACACTTTTCCTTTCTTAACATGTCATACAATTTTAAACTTAAAGAATTTGATTAAAAATAAACATGAAAACTTGTAAAGTAAGCTTCTTGGAAATAATGTTTTAAAAATCCATTCATGCCGTATAAGTTAAAAAAACATTCTTCGTACTTTTGTCGGAAAAGTCAAAAAAGTACCTCGTACGAAAAACGACAAAAGATTCCTTTCATACATATTACTAAAAACTCACCGAAGGGTAAAAATGGATTTAAACAATTGTAGGTGGATGGAAATAATATTACATATTGATGAAACATGGATGTGG
The DNA here is from genome assembly GCA_963277665.1 of Viscum album. Lineage (NCBI taxonomy): Eukaryota > Viridiplantae > Streptophyta > Magnoliopsida > Santalales > Viscaceae > Viscum > Viscum album. The sequence goes on from OY728152.1 coordinate 1,622,986,955, forward strand.
ATGATAAAATACACCCCAGTAAATACTTACGAATAAACAATCTCGGATAAAAATGAGATTGTGATATTTCCCTTACCTTAGGTCCGACTTGCTTTGTAAGTGTCCGAACCTCCTGTATAATGATTTAAATCATGTTATTGACTTATTCCAGAATCATATTCATTTTTATTATATCATATATGGTCCACTTATGACTTTATATTACCTGTTCTTTTGTAAATTCATGTTAAAGTAGCGTTTTGGGTAAAATCGTCTCATTTGTTGTTCGTGTTTTTAACTTGTAATTATTCATATGATTACATAGATCATGATTACTTAATTCTAGAATATAAAACATGATTTATATATATATATTCATAATACACATATATAATAAACCAGTAAATGGAAATAAATACACCGTTCATTGAGACGGTAGTCCGTACGTACGCATGAACGCTGTTTTCGTTTCCTTATTGAATTGAATGGAATTAAGTAGATTACATACATATAAATATAAATAATTCCAGTATCATTATTAGGTCATATATTTCATTAGTACTTATTATATATACTTCATAATCATTCATGAATGGTTAATCATTGAGAATGAATCTCATCGCGTCGTGGAGACGGTATTCCGTACGTACGCACGAGCGATGATATCGTTCCCATGGTCGTGGAATTGTGTTGAAGTGTATGTATACTATTTAAGTATCAATATCACTTCATAATAATCATATATAGTTACTCATTACACCTTTATACCCATCCAATTAAGGTGGTGGCGGAAAATAGATTACACCACGGCGTGGAGACGGTATTCGGTACGTACGCACGCGCGGTGATTTCCTTTTTCCGTAGGATGGATAGAAGGTTAATTAAGTTGTTTCATATTTATAATAACATATCAGTATATAATAAATACTTATGTTATTACTTTATCATGAAACAACTAAAGAAGAAGAAGTTGAAGAAGAAAGAAATTGAAAAGGATCGGTAATGGGTATTACCTCTTCTTTGAAGTGCTTCTTTGAGACCTCCTTTTAGGGCACTAAAATTGGCCTTTTAAGAAGACCAGGACCTCTAGGATGATACTAGGGAAGTGGAGAAGTGATTTTGGCAGGGGTTGGCCGAGCTTGAAGGCTCAAATTTGTGTGAGGAAGAGAGGGAGGAGGTGCCCTTTTATAAGGGAGGAGAGGGGCACCTTAGGAATATCTCAAAATATTATTTTATATTAAAGTCAAAATCGGTTTATAATGGTTCCAAAGGGTCTTATTTCGAAGCTAAAGTGGGTATGGGTCGAAATCCTATCAACCAAAAGGATTTAGACAAGTTTAGGTTATTATTTTAACCTTATCAATTAGATTTAACTTTAAGTTAAATAATTTAACTTTTACCGTGTCTTTTTGTTTTCTTACACTATATGGTTAATACACTTACTATAACATTCCAAACGAACCCCTAATTGTTTAATATTAATATATATACTTATCTAAGTCATTTTGACTAACCTTAGATTTTTAGGAATAAAATAACAATTAATAATATAATATTTGATTTAAAAACTATTTTGTGTCAATTTTGACACTATTTGATATATGATTTTTGTGAAAGTCATAACAGAATTATATGTTCTAACCATGTTTATTAAATCAACACTAATATATCATAGTAACCTAGAAAATTAGTGTAATTCATAAAAAGTCTTAAATTACTTTAATTTTGGTATTTATAATATCAATTATGTCAATATTTCATTAATAAGATAATTACTGCATCATCTTTGTGTCATAAATAAATTAAATTATTTGATGTCTAAAAATTACAAATAAAATACCATCATGTAGGAAATATTTTTATCTTTCTAATGAATATTTACAATCGAATTTATCTTATGTACAACCCTATATTAAAAATGTTTTAGTAAATATACTTTGATTTTAACTCTTTTAACTCTTCTTTGAATTAAATAATAATAAATGTCCTAATCTAATCCAAGTGGGCCTAAATGATAATATTTTACACTTAAGGTTGTTTTTGGTCGAGATAAACTTGTCCAATAGAATTAGGACATGTGTTAGGGTAATATCAATATCATTCTTACCCTTAATTACCCTATTTACTTTTAACCGTGGTAAATAAAAGTAAAAAGTTACTATTGACCAAAAATTATTTTCATCTCATTGAACCACATTTTACTTAATGACATCAACCGTGTCTCTAGGATTTTTGAAATTCCATTCACAGAAGCGGTAAAATTAAGATTTATGAAAAATTCAGTTTTTTAACTACCACTTAGTAGTTTCACTATTCATCAAAAATTGATGTTTTTCAGAAAAATGCCAAAATTTCATCCTAAGTTATATTTCATATTCCAAATTCAAAAATGAAGTCTATTTTACCAAATTCATAACATAGAAGTTGCATTAATTAATTTTATAATTAAATCCCGCTGTTAAAACAAATAGGGTGTTTTTAAGAAACAATATCTATCAAAAGATTGACACTTGATTATGTCTGGTTTAAATGTGAAATTACATTCAATGACCAACATTGTATTAAATTGTAAAAATATATTCTAAATATACTTTAAAACCACTCAAATTAAAAATTTAGCACTATTAATTATTTCGATTAAAAAAGTTGTTTTTAATTATAATTTAGTAATTTTCACTATTCATCAGAATATGAAAGTTATCCGAAAAGTACCAAAATTTCACCTTAGGCTAAATTCGATACTCCAAATCCAAAAATGAAGTCCATTTTGAGAGCTAAAATTTCTAAAATTTAAAAAGTGGTTATTACTATTCATAACGGCTAGTTTTAATAATATTTTAATAGCATATCGTTGTTTCGTGAAACTCAGTATTGCGTACTACACGCGCTATCGAGGAAGGTTGCGATTGCGTGTAATGCAAGGAAATTCAAAGATGCGTGTTGTGCAAGCTCCTTTTGGTTTAGCGTACAACAAAAGACATTAATAAAATTAAAAAGAATATTTTTCATAAAATCTCGGGCTGTTACATTCTACCCCCCTTAAAATGAATTTCGCCCTCGAAATTCGTCGGGGTTATAAATGGTTTACTATTCGAAAGTTTATTTAATATAAACCCACATCGTAAAAAGGAATATCAAAACCAATCTTTAAAAACAAAAGTATGAAACGTAACGGTTACCCAAATAAACTAATCAATGGGTTTCCACATAGGTGAAAATATGGATATGGAAGAGAAATCTAACCATCATGTTCTGATGGAGAGTGGTAGAGAACATGGCTATGGAAAAGCCAGTAATCACAAAGCCATAAATTTGTGATGATCTAAGGTACCATCTGATTCATCAGATATAAGATCACTAGGACAACATTTTTGGTTTTCAAGATCGTTTCCCTAAAGTTAAAGAATTTGAATTAGAATAAATACTTACTTTATGTTGGTACAACCTCACTGTTGTTCGTGCCTTTAACAATTTCAACTTCATCTCTTAAATAAATGAAGTTGAATTTGTTATTCGCGAAGTGTTAGCAGATCATGTGATAGAATGACGGGTCATTCCATTTGTCTCAAAAGGTTAGAAAAATTTATATACATAAGTCGATCTATAGTGGGATTAATCATATATGGTTCCTAAAATGGGCTTATACTTCATATATCATACTGATTAATATAATAAAACTAGTTTCTACTAAATAGGGACTTCTTGTAGGCTAGTGGTAGGTGATAAAGGCCAGTCGCACTTCGGTTGTGGGTTCGATTCCCACAGCCTAGTCCGACGCGATGGGCTGTCGCCCGTTCTGCAGGTTGTCCTTTTTCTAAAACTATATTACTATAACATCCCATCAATAATATCGAAAAAAAACTTCTATCCTTAAACAATACTAACTTATGTCCAACATAATCCATTCCAATCTTTAGGCTTATCCATAATACTGCAGTCCATTCTCATAACATAGTGAAAACGATTACCAGAGATTTAATACCATCGTTGATCCCCATATATCATAAGATATGTTTTGTTGGTCACATTCCAAACATTCAAAGGCCTTAATCATGTATTCTCTTGAATACCCATCGAACCTTAGTGTAAACATGAATGCAGTTAAAATTTAACACTTTCCACATACCAAAATCCTCAGAATTCTATATACTCAAACCATGATATCACTTAGTCCTTATATCAATCATGAGCTCATGAATACTGTCAAATATTTAATTTTCTCATTTTCCCTTCATTATGCGCATATCATTCTTTTTCCAAAAATATCTCAATCACTTTCCATGGTTACTGGTACCATAAAATTATTGAAAACCACAATAGACCAATACATAAATATTCCAATACTTTATTATACAACATTATTTTGGAATCCCATTACATACACACTTAATTATTCCACTACATCGTTATCATATTCAACATCGCCAATAGTGATCGCATGTGACTTCCCTTTGTCCTTTGCCTTAAGTGGTTGCTCATGTTGATCATCACTAACCCTTGGATTAGGGAATTTATTGGCATAATGTCCTATTTCCTTGCACTTGAAGCTTTGAAGTGTTGGTGGTGTGTTCTCTGCAGTGTTTGCTTTGTTCACATCATTAGAAACCCTTTTTCCATTACATTGACACTCAGCTACTCGATGACCTTCTTTTCCACACTTAAAACATTTTCTAGTCCCTTTAAGACAATCTCCACCATGCTTCTTTCCACACTTTGAGCATAAGGAAACATTCATTTTCTTTTCACCATTATTCTGAGATTTCTCCTTGAACTCCATCTTTCGTTTCTTTTCAAAACCATAAGATGGATATGTAACACCAACTTCCATTTTCTACCTTGATAGAACAACGCACAATTTCTTCATAGCTACTGAAGTCTCTTATAACTAATTCCCTTCGAAGACTTGGTTTTATGCCACTGAAAAATCGATCAACTTTACTTTCAGGTTGGATGATAATGCCAGATTCATACCTTGAAAGTCTTGTAAAATTCGCTTCGTATATACCAACAGATTCATCATCCTTTTGCTTTAGTTCAAGAAACTCCTTCTCCATCTTTGTTCGAAGAATAAGAGGGAAGTACTTACTGAAAAACAAGTTCTTGAACTCGTCCCATTCCATGGACTCAATTTCATCTCTTTGCCTCGTATTCTTGATAAGATTCCACCATTCATCAGCTTCACCTTCCAAACGATATACTGCTAAGATGACTTTATCATGCTCAGAACATTTAAGAACTAAAAATATCTTTTCAGTGGTACTGATCCATTGTTCAGCAACAAGTGGATCAGAAGACCCACTGAAAGAAGGTGGATGTTGCCTCATGAAGGACTCAATAGAATATTGTTCCCTTCTCTGATCATTTGGAAGTCCAGAATGATTCATAGCTTGTGTAAGTATAGCAATAAGATTTTGAACTCCATCTCCCATAACATTTGTTTGTTCAGGAGGGCAATCATTGCATTGTCCATTGCATTGATCAACACGGTTCCTTCGGGTTCCATCCATCGTCTAAAACCCAAAAAAGAATAGTGTGAGAGGCAAAAATAATGCTAGGGAAAACAACATAATAAAGGGGGAGTACCTTCAATATCTAACATCTTAGGTTTAATTCTATGATCGTTAGCGTAATTCTAGTAATATAACCTATACGCATACTTAACCTTAGGGACATCCCTAGACATACCTTAGAAATATCTCTAGGGATCTCACTAAAGTTCTCGCATCCTAGTTTCCAAAGGTTGACTAAACCTTTCCTCTGATACCAACTGTAGAGACCCGAAGCCTGACGTACAAGGACATTACATTACTTTTGCAGAATACTTAGTACATAAAAAAACACACACATAAGGATCGTAATAGTTTAGTGTCTTTGGAAACTCAGAACGTAATCTCCTAATCATGGTGAAAGATCTTCAACATCTCCTATAAAGATCTTCCTTTTTTTTACCTAAAACCTTTCTTTATATCCTGGGGAAAAGAAAACATAAAAGGGTGAGCTCAAATGCTCAGAAAGGGTAAACAAAAGAAATTTCAATCACATCATATTCATAAGAACATAACATTTTGGAAATCATAACCTGCAAAAGAGAGCAAATTTCATAACATGGGATAAATCATGGCAGTGAAATGTAATCAAAATAATCATAACTTAAAACATGAAACTTTTTGGCATTCACACATAATCATAGAGAATCATTTCTTGTTAGTCAAGACTCATTTCCAAGACTATCTTAGTGGACAATGTCCCTTTCTGAATCGAGTAACCCTCGTTTCAGTCCTGTTTCACTGAACTGGTATAACCTACCATTCCAGCCATGTCTATCTCATGAGATATGAAATCTTTACCCAATGCATTGGAGGGAGATATAGGTCCCACCCATCTTATAATGAATCCTTTCTTATGTGTGCCACATAATCATAAACCATACATCATAGCGTAACCCATGTAATAAAAATGGAATTCTTAAACAACATGACATCATAAAACCATTCATATAAGATAAAGGAATTCATAAAAATATTTCCATCACAACATAATCAAATCCATGTAATAATAGGGATAAAAACAGAACCCTTTATCATCTTAGATGGAAAATAATTTTGATAAAACGCTTGAACTTCATTCTTGAGGAAAATATCCTTTCTACTTCAAAAACACTTTTCCTTTCTTAACATGTCATACAATTTTAAACTTAAAGAAGTTGATTAAAAATAAACATGAAAACTTGTAAAGGAAGCTTCTTGGAAATAATGTTTTAAAAATCCATTCATGCCGTATAAGTTAAAAAAAACATTCTTCGTACTTTTGTCAGAAAAGTCAAAAAAGTACCTCGTACGAAAAACGACAAAAGATTCATTTCATACATATTACTAAAAACTAACCGAGGGGTAAAAATGGATTTAAACAATTGTAGTTGGATGGAAATAATATTACATATTGATGAAACATGGATGTGGATGATAAAATACACCCCAGTAAATACTTACGAATAAACAATCTCGGATAAAAATGAGATTGTGATATTTCCCTTACCTTAGGTCCGACTTGCTTTGTAAGTGTCCGAAACTCCTGTATAATGATTTAAATCATGTTATTGACTTATTCCAGAATCATATTCATTGTTATTATATCATATATGGTCCACTTATGACTTTATATTACCCGTTCTTTTGTAAATTCATGTTAAAGTAGCGTTTTGGGTAAAATCGTCTCATTTGTCGTTCCTGTTTTTAACTTGTAATTATTCATATGATTACTTAGATCATGATTACTTAATTCCAGAATATAAAAAATGATATATATATATATATATATTCATAATACACATATATAATAAACCAGTAAATGGAAATAAATACACCGTTCATGGAGACGGTAGTCCGTACGTACGCATGAACAATGTTTTCGTTTCCTTATTGAATTGAATGGAATTAAGTAGATGACATACATATAAATATAAATAATTCCAGTATCATTATTAGGTCATATATTTCATTAGTACTTATTATATATACTTTATAATCATTCATGAATGGTTAATCATTGAGAATGAATCTCATCGCGTCGTGGAGACGGTATTCTGTACGTATGCACGAGCGATGATATCGTTCCCATGGTCGTGGAATTGTGTTGAAGTGTATGTATACTATTTCAGTATCAATATCACTTCATAATAATCATATATAGTTACTCATTACACCTTTATACCCATCCAATTAAGGTGGTGGCGGAAAATAGATTACACCACGGCGTGGAGACGGTATTCCCTACGTACGCACGCGCGGTGATTTCCTTTTTCCGTAGGATGGATAGAAGGTTAATTAGAGTTGTTTCATATTTATAATAAAATATCAGTATATAAGAAATACTGATGTTATTACTCTATCATGAAACAACTAAAGAAGAAGAATTTTAAGAAGAAAGAAATTGAAAAGGATCGGTAATGGGTATTACCTCTTCTTTGAAGTGCTTCTTTGAGACCTCCTTTTAAGGCACTAAAATTGGTCTTTTAAGAAGACCAGGACCTCTAGGATGATACTAGGGAAGTGGAGAAGTAATTTTGGTAGGGATTGGACGAGCTTGAAGGCTCAAAGTTGTGTGAGGAAGAGAGGGAGGAGGTGCCCTTTTATAAGGGAGGAGAGGGGCACCTTAGGAATATCTCAAAATATTATTTTATATTAAAGTCAAAATCGGTTTATAATGGTTCCAAAGGGTCTTATTTTGAAGCTAAAGTGGGTATGGGTCGAAATCCTATCAACCAATAGGATTTAGACAAGTTTAGGTTATTATTTTAACCTTATCAATTAGATTTAACTTTAGGTTAAATAATTTAACTTTTACCGTGTCTTTTTGTTTTCTTACACTATATGGTTAATACACTTACTATAACATTCCAAACGAACCCCAAATTGTTTATTATTAATATATATCCTTATATAAGTCATTTGGACGAACCTTAGATTTTTAGGATTAAAATAACAATTAATAATATAATATTTGATTTAAAAACTATTTTGTGTCAATTTTGACACTATTTGATATATGATTTTTTTGAAAGTCATAACAGAATTATATGTTCGAACCAAGTTTATTAAATCAACACTAATATATCATAGTAACCTAGAAAATTAGTGGAATTCATAAAAAGTCTTAAATTACATTTATTGTGGTATTTATAATATCAATTATTTCAATATTTCATTAATAAGATAATTACTGCATCATCTTTGTGTCATAAATAAATTAAATTATTTGATGTCTAAAAATTACAAATAAAATACCATCATGTAGGAAATATTTTTATCTTTCTAATGAATATTTACAATCGAATTTATCTTATGTACAACCCTATATTAAAATTTTTTTAGTAAATATACTTTGATTTTAACTCTTTTAACTCTTCTTTGAATTAAATAATAATAAATGTCCTAATCTAATCCAAGTGGGGCTAAATGATAATATTTTACACTTAAGGTTGTTTTTGGTCAAGATAAACTTGTCCAATAGAATTAGGACATGTGTTAGGGTAATATCAATATCATTCTTACCCTTAATTACCCTATTTACTTTTAACCGTGGTAAATAAAAGTTAAAAGTTACTATTCACCAAAAATTATTTTCATCTCATTGAACCACATTTTACTTACTGACATCAACCGTGTCTCTCGGATTTTTGAAATTCCATTCACAGAAGCGGTAAAATTAAGTTTTATGAAAAATTCAGTTTTTTAACTACCACTTAGTAGTTTCACTATTCATCAAAAATTGATTTTTTTCAGAAAAATGCCAAAATTTCATCCTGAGATATATTTCATATTCCGAATTCAAAAATGAAGTCTATTTTACCAAAATCATAACATAGAAGTTGCATTAATTAATTTTATAATTAAATCCCGCTGTTAAAACAAATAGCGTGTTTTTAAGAAACAATATCTATCAAAAGATTGACACTTGATTATGTCTGGTTTAAATGTGAAATTACATTCAATGACCAACATTGTATTAAATTGTAAAAATATATTCTAAATATACTTTAAAACCACTCAAATTAATAATTTATCACTATTAATTATTTCGATTAAAAAAGTTGTTTTTATTTATAATTTAGTAATTTTCACTATTCATCAGAATATGAAAGTTATCCGAAAAGTACCAAAATTTCACCTTAGGCTAAATTCGATACTCCGAATCCAAAAATGATGTCCATTTTGAGAGCTAAAATTTCTAAAATTTAAAAAGTGGCTATTACTATTCATAACGACTAGTTTTAATAATATTTTAATAGCATATCGTTGTTTCGTGAAACTCCGTATTGCGTACTACACACGCTATCGAGGAAGGTTGCGATTGCGTGTAATGCAAGGCAAGTCAAAGATGCGTGTTGTGCAAGCTCCTTTTGGTGTAGTGTACAACACAAGACATTAATAAAATTAAAAAGAATATTTTTCATAAAATCTCGGGCTGTTACATTCTACCCCCCTTAAAATGAATTTCGCCCTCGAAATTCGTCGGGGTTATAAATGGTTTACTATTCGAAAGTTTATTTAATAGAAACCCACATCGTAAAAAGGAATATCAAAACCAATCTTTAAAAACAAAAGTATGAAACGTAACGGTTACCCAAATAAACTAATCACTGGGTTTCCACATAGTTGAAAATATGGATATGGAAGAGAAATCTAACCATCATGTTCTGATGGAGAGTGGTAGAGAACATGGCTATGGAAAAGCCAGTAATCACAAAGCCATAAATTTGTGATGATCTAAGGTACCATCTGATTCATCAGATATAAGATCACTAGGACAACATTTTTGGTTTTCAAGATCGTTTCCCTAAAGTTAAAGACTTTGAATTAGAATAAATACTTACTTTATGTTGGTACAACCTCACTGTTGTTCGTGCCTTTAACAATTTCAACTTCATCTCTTAAATTAATGAAGTTGAATTTGTTATTCGTGAAGTGTTAGCAGATCATGTGATAGAATGACGGGTCATTCCATCTGTCTCAAAAGGTTAGAAAAATTTATATACATAAGTCGATCTATAGTGGGATTAATCATATATGGTTCCTAAAATGGGCTTATACTTCATATATCATACTGCTTAATATAATAAAACTAGTTTCTACTAAACAGGGACTTCCTGTAGGCTAGTGGTAGGCGATAAAGGCCAGTCGCACTTCGGTTGTGGGTTCGATTCCCACAGCCTTGTCCGACGCGATGGGCTGTCGCCCGTTCTGCAGGTTGTCCTTTTTCTAAAACTATATTACTATAACATCCCATCAATAATATCGAGAAAAAAAATTCTATCCTTAAACAATACTAACTTATGTCCAACATAATCCATTCCAATTTTTAGGCTTATCCATAATACTGCAGTCCATTCTCATAACATAGTGAAAACGATTACCAGAGATTTAATACCATCGTTGATCCCCATATATCATAAGATATGTTTTGTTGGTCACATTCCAAACATTCAAAGGCCTTAATCATGTATTCTCTTGAATACCCATCGAACCTTAGTGTAAACATGAATGCAGTTAAAATTTAACACTTTCCACATACCAAAATCCTCAGAATTCTATATACTCAAACCATGATATCACTTAGTCCTTATATCAATCATGAGCTCATGAATACTGTCAAATATTTAATTTTCTCATTTTCCCTTCATTATGCGCATATCATTCTTTTTCCAAAAATATCTCAATCACTTTCCATGGTTACTGGTACCATAAAATTATTGAAAACCACAATAGACCAATACATAAATATTCCAATACTTTATGATACAACATTATTTTGGAATCCCATTACATACACACTTAATTATTCCACTACATCATTATCATATTCAACATCGCCAATAGTGATCGCATGTGACTTCCCTTTGTCCTTTGCCTTAAGTGGTTGCTCATGTTGATCATCACTAACCCTTGGATTATGGCATTTATTGGCATAATGTCCCATTTCCTTGCACTAGAAGCTTTGAAGTGTTGGTGGTGCGTTCTCTACAGTGTTTGCTTTGTTCACATCATTAGAAACCCTTTTTCCATTACTTTGACACTCAGCTACTCGATGACCTTCTTTTCCACACTTAAAACATTTTCTAGTCCCTTTAAGACAATCTCCACCATGCTTCTTTCCACACTTTGAGCATAAGGAAACATTCATTTTCTTTTCACCATTATTCTGAGATTTCTCCTTGAACTCCATCTTTTGTTTCTTTTCAAAACCATAAGATGGATATGTAACACCAACTTCCATTTTCTACCTTGATAGCACAACGCACAATTTCTTCATAGCTACTTAAGTCTCTTATAGCTAATTCCCTTCGAAGACTTGGTTTTAAGCCACTGAAAAATCGATCAACTTTACTTTCAGGTTGGATGATAATGCCAGATGCATACCTTGCAAGTCTTGTAAAATTCGCTTCGTATATACCAACGGATTCATCATCCTTTTGCTTTAGTTCAAGAAACTCCTTCTCCATCTTTGTTCGAAGAATACGGGGGAAGTACTTACTGAAAAACAAGTTCTTGAACTCATCCCATTCCATGGACTCAATTTCATCTCTTTGCATCGTATTCTTGATAAGATTCCACAATTCATCAGCTTCACCTTCCAAACGATATACTGCTAAGATGACTTTATCATGCTCAGAACATTGAAGAACTAAAAATATCTTTTCAGTGGTACTGATCCATTGTTCAGCAACAAGTGGATCAGAAGACCCACTGAAAGAAGGTGGACGTTGCCTCATGAAGGACTCAATAGAATATTGTTCCCTTCTCTGATCATTTGGAAGTCCAGAATGATTCATAGCTTGTGTAAGTATAGAAATAAGATTTTGCACTCCATCTCCCATAACATTTGTTTGTTCAGGAGGGCAATCATTGCATTGTCCATTTCATTGATCAACACGGTTCCTTCGGGTTCCAGCCATCGTCTAAAACCCAAAAAGAATAGTGTGAGAGGCAAAAATCATGCTAGGGAAAACAACATAATAAAGGGGGAGTACCTTCAATATCTAACATCTTAGGTTTAATTCTATGATCGCTAGCGTAATTCTAGTAATATAACCTATACGTATACTTAACCTTAGGGACATCCCTAGACATACCTTAGAAATATCTCTAGGGATCTCAGTAAAGTTCTCGCATCCTAGTTTCCAAAGGTTGACTAAACTTTTCCTCTGATACCAACTGTAGAGACCCGAAGCCTGACGTACAAGGACATTACATTACTTTTGCAGAATACTTAGTACATAACAAAAACACACACATAAGGATCGTAATAGTTTAGTGTCTTTGGAAACTCGGAACGTAATCTCCTAATCATGGTGAAAGATCTTCAACATCTACCATAAAGATCTTCCTTTTTTTTTACCTAAAACCTTTCTTTATATCCTGGGGAAAAGAAAACATAAAAGGGTGAGCTCAAATGCTCAGTAAGGGTAAACAAAAGAAATATCAATCACATCATATTCATAAGAACATAACATTTTGTAAATCATAACCTGCAAAAGAGAGCAAATTTCATAACATGGGATAAATCATGGCAGTGAAATGTAATCACAATAATCATAACTTAAAACATGAAACTTTTTGGCATTCACACATAATCATATAGAATCATTTCTTGTTAGTCAAGACTCATTTCCAAGACTATCTTAGTGGACAATGTCCCTTTCTGAATCGAGTAACCCTCGTTTCAGTCCTGTTTCACTGAACTGGTATAACCTACCATTCCAGCCATGTCTATCTCATGAGATATGAAATCTTTACCCAATGCATTGGAGGGAGATATAGGTCCCACCCATCTTATAATGAATCCTTTCTTATGTGTGCCACATAATCATAAACCATACATCATAGCATAACCCATGTAATAAAAATGGAATTCTTAAACAACATGACATCATAAAACCATTCATATAAGATAAAGGAATTCATAAAAATATTTCCATCACAACATAATCAAATCCATGTAATAATAGGGATAAAAACAGAACCCTTTATCATCTTAGATGGAAAATAATTTTGATAGAACGCTTGAACTTCATTCTTGAGGAAAATATCCTTTCTACTTCAAAAACACTTTTCCTTTCTTAAAATGTCATACAATTTTAAACTTAAAGAAGTTGATTAAAAATAAACATGAAAACTTGTAAAGGAAGCTTCTTGGAAATAATGTTTTAAAAATCCATTCATGCCGTATAAGTTAAAAAAAACATTCTTCGTACTTTTGTCGGAAAAGTCAAAAAAGTACCTCGTACGAAAAACGACAAAAGATTCCTTTCATACATATTACTAAAAACTCACCGAAGGGTAAAAATGGATTTAAACAATTGTAGGTGGATGGAAATAAAATTACATATTGATGAAACATGGATTTGGATGATAAAATACATCCCAGTAAATACTTACGAATAAACAATCTCGGATAAAAATGAGATTGTGATATTTCCCTTACCTTAGGTCCGACTTGCTTTGTAAGTGTCCGAACCTCCTGTATAATGATTTAAATCATGTTATTGACTTATTCCAGAATCATATTCATTGTTATTATATCATATATGGTCCACTTATGACTTTATATTACCCGTTCTTTTGTAAATTCATGTTAAAGTAGCGTTTTGGGTAAAATCGTCTCATTTGTCGTTCGTGTTTTTAACTTGTAATTATTCATATGATTACTTAGATCATGATTACTTAATTCCAGAATATAAAAAATGATTTATATATATATATTCATAATACACATATATAATAAACCAGTAAATGGAAATAAATACACCGTTCATGGAGACGGTAGTCCGTACGTACGCATGAACAATGTTTTCGTTTCCTTATTGAATTGAATGGAATTAAGTAGATGACATACATATAAATATAAATAATTCCAGTATCATTATTAGGTCATATATTTCATTAGTACTTATTATATATACTTTATAATCATTCATGAATGGTTAATCATTGAGAATGAATCTCATCGCGTCGTGGAGACGGTATTCCGTACGTACGCACGAGCGATGATATCGTTCCCATGGTCGTGGAATTGTGTTGAAGTGTATGTATACTATTTCAGTATCAATATCACTTCATAATAATCATATATAGTTACTCATTACACCTTTATACCCATCCAATTAAGGTGGTGGCGGAAAATAGATTACACCACGGCGTGGAGACGGTATTCCCTACGTACGCACGCGCGGTGATTTCCTTTTTCCGTAGGATGGATAGAAGGTTAATTAGAGTTGTTTCATATATATAATAACATATCAGTATATAAGAAATACTGATGTTATTACTTTATCATGAAACAACTAAATAAGAAGAAGTTTAAGAAGAAAGAAATTGAAAAGGATCGGTAATGGGTATTACCTCTTCTTTGAAGTGCTTCTTTGAGACCTCCTTTTAAGGCACTAAAATTGGTCTTTTAAGAAGACCAGGACCTCTAGGATGATACTAGGGAAGTGGAGAAGTAATTTTGGCAGGGGTTGGCCGAGCTTGAAGGCTCAAAGTTGTGTGAGGAATAGAGGGAGGAGGTGCCCTTTTATAAGGGAGGAGAGGGGCACCTTAGGAATATCTCAAAATATTATTTTATATTAAAGACAAAATCGGTTTATAATGGTTCCAAAGGGTCTTATTTCGAAGCTAAAGTGGTTATGGGTCGAAATACTATCAACCAATAGGATTTAGACAAGTTTATGTTATTATTTTAACCTTATCAATTAGATTTAACTTTAAGTTAAATAATTTAACTTTTACCGTGTCTTTTTGTTTTCTTACACTATATGGTTAATAAACTTACTATAACATTCCAAACGAACCCCAAATTGTTTATTATTAATATATATCCTTATCTAAGTCATTTGGACGAACCTTAGATTTTTATGAATAAAATAACAATTAATAATATAATATTTTATTTAAAAACTATTTTGTGTCAATTTTGACACTATTTGATATATGATTTTTGTGAAAGTCATAACAGAATTATATGTTCGAACCAAGTTTATTAAATCAACAATAATATATCATAGTAACCTAGAAAATTAGTGTAATTCATAAAAAGTCTTAAATTACATTTATTTTGGTATTTATAATATCAATTATGTCAATATTTCATTAATAAGATAATTACTGCATCATCTTTGTGTCATAAATAAATTAAATTATTTGATGTCTAAAAATTACAAATAAAATACCATCATGTAGGAAATATTTTTATCTTTCTAATGAATATTTACAATCGAATTTATCTTATGTACAACCCTATATTAAATTTTTTTTAGTAAATATACTTTGATTTTAACTCTTTTAACTCTTCTTTGAATTAAATAATAATAAATGTCCTAATCTAATCCAAGTGGGCCTAAATGATAATATTTTACAGTTAAGGTTGTTTTTGGTCGAGATAAACTTTTCCAATAGAATTAGGACATGTGTTAGGGTAATATCAATATCATTCTTACCCTTAATTACCCTATTTACTTTTAACCGTGGTAAATAAAAGTTAAAAGTTACTATTCACCAAAAATTATTTTCATCTCATTGAACCACATTTTACTTACTGACATCAACCGTGTAACACCCCAAGATTTCATAGTGTGTTATTTCTTCAAAATAATTCAATAACTTGCACTACACGCAACACCAAGTTCAAGCACACCATGACTTACCAAACAAGCCGTTCAAAAGAGGTTATGAATAGTATTAGATAAATTTTAATGTTTATATAATCCTTATAATTATAGAATCCATATTATGAGTTTCTTAGTCATAATGCAAGAACAGATTCATTTTCAGTATTGCACTTTTATCAACTTTTGATAGTGAAACCTTTTTAAATACAATATTTTAAACTTTTTGACTAAATGGAGACATCAAAAAATTTAAAATGAAACATCCCAAGCTTCCACGGTACGCTTTCCTTTGAATAAAACAGTGGCGTGTGTTGTACGCAACGTCGAGTTTTAACACACACCACAACCGATCAAACTAGCCGTTATGAATAGTAATACCTAAATTTTGAAATTATATATATTTTATATTTTGAAATGGACTTCATTTTTGGATTCGGAATATCGAATTTAGCCTAAGGTGAAATTTTGGTACTTTTCGGATAACTTTCATATTTTGATGAATAGTGAAAATTACTAAATTTTAATTAAAAACAACTTTTTTAATCAAAATAATTAATAGTGATAAATTATGAATTTGAGTGGTTTTAAAGTATATTTAGAATATATTTTTACAATTTAATATAATGTTGGTAATTAGACATAATTTTACAATTAAACCGAACATAAACAAGTGTCAATCTTTTGATAGTTATTATCTCTTAAAAACACGCTTTTTGTTTTGACAGCGGGAATTAATTTTAAATTAATTTCTGCCACTTCTGTGTTTTGAATTTAGAAAAATGGATTCCATATTTGGAATCAGGATGTTCAAATTGTGTAAATAGGTAACTTTTATTTTTAGACATTTTGAGTAATTACTGCGGTAAATATTTTATTTACCATGGTTAAGGGTAAATCCGGTAAATAAGGGTTAAACAATAATATTATAATAATACTAAATTACCCTAAAACGTGTCTTAACCATATTGGTTGATACATGGTCGACCATGGTAATCTTTGGGTCTATTTTGGGACCCCATGGATCCACTTGTAAGTGATAATGACACTTTATTTTAATTAAGTCAAAATGAATACAAAAATGACACAAGCATATATCTTTTAGAAAAACAATTGTTACATAGGGTTATATAAGTTGGATTTTAGATTATAAATATTCATTAGAAAGATAAAAATATTTCCTACATAATGATATTTTATTTATAATTTTTAGACATTAAATAATTTATTTTATTTATGACACAATGATGATGCAGTAATTACTATAATAGTGAAAAATTAAAATAATTGATATTATAAATACCCAAAAAAATATAATATGAAACTTTTAATGAATTAAACTAATTTTAGAGGATACTATGATATATTAGGATTGATTTAATTGACTTTGTTCGAAGTAATCAATCTGTTATGAGTTTCACAAAAATCAACTATTGAATAGTGTCAAAATTGACATAAAAGAGTTCTTAAAACAAATATTATATTATTAATTGATATTAAATTCTTAAAAATCTAAGGTTCGGCCAAGAGACTTATATCAGGATAGTTTCATCATTAAAGGACCACTTGGGGGTCTCTTGGATGTATATAGTATGTTTATTAACCATATTATATAAAAATACAAAGAGACATTGTAAAAGTGAAACTAATTAACTTAGAGTTAATACTTAAAGATAAGGTTCATATAAGTACCCAAACCTGTCTAAATTCTATTGGTTGAGTGGTTTTCGACCTATCCCCACCTTAGCCTTTGAATAGTCAACTTTGGAGCCATTGGAAACCGAATATTAATTTATTATAAATTAATATTTCTAACTTTTCCAAAGGTGCCCCTCACCCCTCTTATAAAAGGGAACTCCTCCTTCTCATTTCTTCACACCTTCAAATCCTTTTGGTTCGGCCAAACTCTGCCCAAATACTCTCTCAACATCCCTCAATACAACCTAGAGGCCTTAGTTTGATCAGAAAGCCAACCTATGGAGCCCTTTTGATCAAATCAAAAGGAAGAACCCGAAGAAGAGGTAATGATTTCACCACCCTTTTCTAAGTTCCTTTCTTCTTCCACTTCCTCTTTCTTTGTTCTTACCATTCTAAAATAATCACTCCAGTATCTCACATATACTGTGATGTTATTATAAATATGGTACAATCATATTCAGTATTCTATCCACCCTTTGAATAACATGTCACCATACGTGCGTACGTACGGCTTACCGTCTCCACGTCGTGGTGTAATTGTTATTCAATATAATATTATTTGGATGGGTATAATAATGATGTGTAACTCATGTAAATAATAAATATAACATGTTAATGATTCTGTATATATGATATACCATCCATTTATATATTATTTGAATATCAAAAGAATGATATTGTCGCTCGTGCGTACGTACGGACTACCGTCTCCACGAACGCGATGAGATTCATTCTCCATCGTATCCATTCAAGTATAATTATCATTTTATGATTTAAAAATGATGTTTAAGGACTTGATATCATTCTGGATATTAATAATATACAACCTATCCTTTACAAACATGTCTTACGTAACAAAACATATAAAAGAAAACAAGTAAGTTAACACCCGATATAATGATAATACTAAGATATTATTATCAAATCAATATTAAAAGATCATATATGATATCATATTAATGTATATGATTCTTGTATAATTTAATAACAATTATTTCACCATTATACAGGAGGTTAACCTACCCCAACCAAGGAAAAGTACAAGGTAAGGGATTTTCTTATCTCACATTCAATTCCGTGAGATTTCCATTATTCGCCACTAAATTATTGAAAGTGGTGTATTGTGTACTGGAATTTGATATATATTATCATGATTATCTTTATATGCATGTTATTCTGTAAATGATTTTGTGGTTATTAACTTTTGGCCATACGACTCAGTTGATTAACGTGGTAAGGGGTTTTCATCTCACTCCTTATTCCCGTGAGATTCATGCAATATTGCCACCATCACCTTTTGTGTGGTGTATGTACTGCCCATAATTATATTCTTTGTGTAATACACTCTAATTTATGTGTATTTACATATTAATTGTATGATACCTCTTTCATGGGTTGTATGTTTCATAAGTTACCAAATTGGTAAGGGTTATTTCACAATCTCTTCATTATCCGAGGTTGTTTATATGTAATAATCTACTGGGATCTCTTTATCATCCACATCCATGTTTCTTAAAAATGTATTTCAAAACATTTTTACTATTTACTAGAATATGAGTTAAAGTCATTTATACCCTTTTTGACTTTTATAAGTGGTTTATAAAGGAATCTTTCCGTCGTTTTCAAAACAAGGTCCATTTTTAACCTTTTCGACAGAATTAAGGTAAGAATGTTTTTTTTAACTTATACGGCAGGTGCGGCTAATTTCCGCCGTTATAAAATCTTCAAAACTTCCCTTACAAGCTTATAAGAATATTTTCAAAGAAAATGTTTTATTTTATATGGATCTTAAATGATTTCAAAATAAAAAGAGATATTTCTTTAAAAAGAATTTTGATTTCATCTATGATGGATTTTACGCTTATTTGAAGTTGATTTATTGTAATACAAAGCTTCTATATTGTATTGAAGGTTTTGTGATATGTTTGACTGTGGATGTGCTATTTTTATACCATTCATAGTTTATGGTGAAATTATTGACATTTCGTATGCTAGTTTTAATACGAATGTTTATGTTATGTTTAAACCTTTTCATATGGGAATGCATTGGACTTAGTAAGTGACGGGTGGAGCCCGCTATAGCTCCTCGATGCATCGGTAGGTCTCATGAGACAAACTAGTGTCTTGGCACAAGGCCTTGAAAAAATATTATTTGTAGTCTTGGCACGAGGCCTTGACTATGTGGTTATGATAGTCTGGCATTATGCATTCCAACATTATGAAAGTGGTTATTGATTTTTGCATGTGATTATTCGATTAGTAGAATATCCATGTGAATAAGTAAATGGCATTATTTCATTTTATTTATGCCATACCATGTTGAAAGTTCATGTTTAAAAGGCTTTTGTTTTAGTTATACATTGCCTTAAATGTTTATTCTTATTGATGAAAGTTTCCGCTATATTGTTATCCTTACTGGGCATTTGAGCTCACCCCTTTTCTATGTTTTATTTTTCCCAGGAAGTGAAGATGTAAGTTATTAATGACCTGCAGGGATATTATGAGGGGATTATAGTGTGGACTGTGGAAACATTATGTTGTTGTAGTAGTTTTTCATTTTATGATGTAATGTAAAACTTATGAATATATCTAGTGTTTCCAAGGCTACTAAACCAATCGGTCTTTCGAGATTTGATCTTTCTTGTGATCATGCCAATGTTATGTAATAATGCACTGACTCTAGGCAACTGGGGTCGGGGCGTTACAGTTGGTATCAGAGGAAGTTTAGTACAAACCTTGGAAGCTAGATTTAGATAAACTCTGATTAGAGCACGTAGACCTAAGATAAACTTTGAGGATTAATATAGAAGAACTTCCTAGAATTTTGGTATTGTAGAGAATTTGTGAGTTTTCCGAGCAATACATCCCTGTCTGGATACGAGCAGGTAGAGGCGGCTCTGGCACAGATGTACCTAGGGGTAAAACCCGAAAACACCGCTTTGAGCTAGACTCGAACGGGAACTGGTGCATGACAACGGGCCTTTCTGCACTCTTGGTTACGACACTCCCGGGGGATATGCTTAGGATAACTCTCATTTTCTTTACAAATCATTATGAATGGTTTATGAGTATATACTTCCTCAAAGAAAACATTTTTATGATTATGGATTATATCCATAAATAGTTCAATTTATGTTAAGTGTTTTATAAGTATGGGGTTATGTATTTTGATTCATAAACTAATCTAGTTTATGCCATTGTTTAGAAATGATGCCCAGTAGAAGGAATGATAACTCCAGAAATGCACATCATTCAAAGAGAAGGAAGGATCATATCTCTCATGGTCTTAAGCTAGAATTTATAAGAGAAATAGTATCCCATGTATTATCATCATATGAAGAAATAATATCATGTGTTGATAAGATAAGTAAAGAGTTTACTGAGTCCTATGGCTTTGAAGGGAAGCAAGAGAAGAAAATGATAGAAGAGAGAAAGATGGATAAAGGGAAGAGGGAAAAGAAGAATTTTCCCATATGTGGTAACTGTGGAAAGAAACACCCTGGAACTTGCCTGAAAGGAATGGGAGTTTGTTATAAGTGTGGAGGAAAAGGGCACAAAGTACGTGACTGCAAGGGTAAGAAAATGGTTTCAAATGTACAATGCTTCATTTGCAAGGAGTTTGGACACTACGTGAACCTATTTCCCAGTCATCAGACTATGCCGCAAATGATGTTATTGGATAATAATCATGTTATGATACTACCACAGATGAAGAGGAATGATTAGAGTTCTTATGTTGATTATGTCAATTGAGTGTTGTATCAATAATGTACTTGTTACAATAATCATGGAGTATATAAGGATTGTACTGCAGTACTATTTCATTAAGTACTTGAGATTGTGTGGAACAAAGAAAAGTGACTCAATAGCAGGATAAATTTTTGGAAAATATATGGTTGAGAGAATGATAAATCATAATATAGTTCTGATACTGAGGTAGTGATTTTGGAATAATATGTGATTGTTTTGAATAAATTATATTGGATATTCTTGACTACCCTGGAACTGATTAATGATTTGTATATTCCATCATTGTTGGGGTTTAAAACATTTTTGGATTAATGAAGTATATCCAGCTTTCTATATGGAATAAGGGAGCATGAATGTAATCAATAAGGAATATGGTAATTAAGGATGTTTCGGTGTATTAAAAGAATACATGATGAAGGTATTCATATGCTATTACGGGGTAAAAAGGTTCTACATTATGTTTACCTTACTTATAAATGTTGGACTGTGAGTTTAGATAGAAGTATTTTGGATAGTTCTAGTTTGGATTATTTTGGATTTCCATAAAAGGACAACCCGGAGGTCGGGCGGCAACCCGTCGCGTCCGGCAAGGCTACGAGACTTGAACCCGCAACCGAAGGGCGACAAGGGTGTATCACCTACCACTGGCCCACGAGATGTCCTGGATTAAATAATGTAGTTTTTATTAAAAGATCTTGTAGATGAATTATAAATTCGTTTATTTTGGAACCCTATACGAATAGTGTAAATAGAATTTTTTTTACATTCTATTATCTTTTAGAGTGAAAGATGAGTTTGTGGTAGAAATTTATTAATGGATAAAACTCTAATTATAAAGTAAGTATATCTCCTTATGATCTTAGCCAATCTCATAAATAAATTACTCAATATTAAGAAAAGCAACTTAGAACAAAAATGTTTTCCTAGATGGTACCTTAAATCATCACTAATTTATGGCTTTGGGATTGTTGGCCTTT
The DNA here is from genome assembly GCA_963277665.1 of Viscum album. NCBI lineage: Eukaryota > Viridiplantae > Streptophyta > Magnoliopsida > Santalales > Viscaceae > Viscum > Viscum album. The sequence continues at coordinate 1,623,009,518 of OY728152.1, forward strand.
TCATAGCCATGTTCTCTACCACTCTCCATCAGATAATTGATGGTTAAATTTTTCTTCCATATCCATATTTTCCTACATGGAACCCTAGTATGTGTTATTTTCGGTAATCTTCATACTTTTGACTCTTTATTTTAAATAGAGGCCTCGTTAATTCATTTTTCGATGTGGGTTTTCAACTAAGATATTTTGAAACGTCAAAAATGTGTTATCCCAATACCCTATATTTTGTTGAACCGATGGTACTTCAAATCATCATAGATTGATGAGTTTAAGGACCTCAATTATACACTTGTTTGTGATTGATGACCTCAATCACTACCTATAAATATTTACATTTTCCTCCGATTATATGTCTCTAATTGCCACCAATGTTCTCCTAATCAAGATCATAATTTGGTGGTGACCCTTTCATTTCTCTTTTCCTCATATTAAGACTAAATTTTAGTAACCCAATTTCCGATGTGGGTTTTCCCACAAATATATTATCTATTTTCAACCTTTTATTTTCGAAGAACAATTTCAAATTGCGAGGACGCAATTTATTGAAGGAGGGGAGAATGTAACACCCCAAGATTTCATAGTGTGTTATTTCTTCAAAATAATTCAATAACTTGCACTACACGCAACACCAAGTTCAAGCACACCATGACTTACCAAACAATCCGTTCAAAATAGGTTATGAATAGTATTAGATAAATTTTAATGTTTATATAATCCTTATAATTTTAGAATCCATAATATGAGTTTCTTAGTCATAATGCAAGAACAGATTCATTTTCAGTATTGCACTTTTCTCAACTTTTGATAGTGAAACCTTTTTAAATACAATATTTTAAACTTTTTGACTAAATGGAGACATCAAAAAATTTAAAATGAAACATCCCAAGCTTCCACGGTACGCTTTCCTTTGAATAAAACAGTAGCGTGTGTTGTACGCAACGTCGAGTTTTAACACACACCACAACCGATCAAACTAGCCGTTATGAATAATAATACCTAAATTTTGAAATTATATATATTTTATATTTTGAAATGGACTTCATTTTTGGATTTGGAATATCGGATTTAGCCTAAGGTGAAATTTTGGTACTTTTCGGATAACTTTCATATTTTGATGAATAGTGAAAATTACTAAATTTTAATTAAAAACAACTTTTTTAATCAAAATAATTAATAGTGATAAATTATGAATTTGAGTGGTTTTAAAATATATTTAGAATATATTTTTACAATTTAATATAATGTTGGTCATTAGACATAATTTTACAATTAAACCGAACATAAACAAGTGTCAATCTTTTGATAGTTATTATCTCTTAAAAACACGCTTTTTGTTTTGACAGCGGGAATTAATTTTAAATTAATTTCTGCCACTTCTGTGTTTTGAATTTAGAAAAATGGATTCCATATTAAGAATCAGTATGTTCAAATTGTGTAAATAGGTAACTTTTATTTTTAGACATTTTGAGTAATTACTGCGGTAAATATTTTATTTACCATGGTTAAGGGTAAATCCGGTAAATAAGGGTTAAACAATAATATTATAATAATACTAAATTACCCTAAAACGTTTCTTAACCATATTGGTTGATACATGGTCGACCATGGGAATCTTTGGGTCTATTTTGGGACCCCATGGATCCACTTGTAAGTGATAATGACACTTTATTTTAATTAAGTCAAAATGAATACAAAAATGACACAAGCATATATCTTTTAGAAAAACAATTGTTACATAGGGTTATATAAGTTGGATTTTAGATTATAAATATTAATTAGAAAGATAAACATATTTCCTCCATAATTATATTTTATTTATAATTTTTAGACATTAAATAATTTATTTTATTTATGACACAATGATGATGCAGTAATTACTATAATAGTGAAAAATTAAAATAATTGATATTATAAATACCCAAAAAAATATAATATGAAACTTTTAATGAATTAAACTAATTTTAGAGGATACTATGATATATTAGGATTGATTTAATTGACTTTTTTCGAAGTAATCAATCTGTTATGAGTTTCACAAAAATCAACTATTGAATAGTGTCAAAATTGACATAAAAGAGTTCTTAAAACAAATATTATATTATTAATTGATATTAAATTCCTAAAAATCTAAGGTTCGGCCAAGAGACTTATATCAGGATCGCTTCATCATTAAAGGACCACTTGGGGGTCTCTTGGATGTATTTAGTAAGTTTATTAACCATATTATATAAAAATACAAAGAGACATTGTAAAAGTGAAACTAATTAACTTAGAGTTAATACTTAAAGATAAGGTTAATATAAGTACCCAAACCTGTCTAAATTCTATTGTTTGAGTGGTTTTAGACCTATCACCACCTTAGCCTTTTAATAGTCAACTTTGGAGCCATTGGAAACCGAATATGAATTTATTATAAATTAATATTTCTAGCTTTTCCAAAGGATCCCCTCACCCCTCTTATAAAAGTGAACTCCTCCTTCTCATTTCTTCACACCTTCAAATCCTTTTGGTTCGGCCAAACTCTGCACAAATACTCTCTAACCATCCCTCACTACAACCTAGAGGCCTTAGTTTGATCATAAAGCCAACCTATAGAGCCCTTTTCATCAAATCAAAAGGAAGAACCCGAAGAAGAGGTAATGATTTCACCACCCTTTTCTAAGTTCCTTTCTTCTTCCACTTCCTCATTCTTTGTTCTTACCATTCTAAAATAATAACTATAGTATCTCACATATACTGTGATGTTATTATAAATATGGTACAATCATATTCAGTATTCTATCCACCCTTTGAATAACATGTCACCATACGTGCGTACGTACGGCTTACCGTCTCCACGTCGTGGTGTAATTGTTATTCAATATAATATTATTTGGATGGGTATAATAATGATGTGTAACTCATGTAAATAATAAATATAACATGTTAATGATTCTGTATATATGATATACCATCCATTTATATATTATTTTAATATCAAAAGAATGATATTGTCGCTCGTGCGTACGTACGGACTACCGTCTCCACGAACGCGATGAGATTCATTCTCCATCGTATCCATTCAAGTATAATTATCATTTTATGATTTAAAAATGATGTTTAAGGACTTGATATCATTCTGGATATTAATAATATACAACCTATCCTTTACAAACATGTCTTACGTAACAAAACATATAAAAGAAAACAAGTAAGTTAACACCCGATATAATGATAATACTAAGATATTATTATAAAATCAATATTAAAAGATCATATATGATATCATATTAATGTATATGATTCTTGTATAATTTAATAACAATTATTTCACCATTATACAGGTGGTTAACCTACCCCAACCAAGGAAAATTACAAGGTAAGGGATTTTCTTATCTCACATTCAATTCCGTGAGATTTCCATTATTCGCCACTAAATTATTGAAAGTGGTGTATTGTGTACTGGCATTTGGTATATATTATCATGATTATCTTTATATGCATGTTATTCTGTAAATGATTTTGTGGTTATTAAATTTTGGCCATACGCTCAGTTGATTAACATGGTAAGGGGTTTTCATCTCACTCCTTATTCCCGTGAGATTCATGCAATATTGCCACCATCACCTTTTGTGTGGTGTATGTACTGCCCATAATTATATTCTTTGTGTAATACACTCTAATTTATGTGTATTTACATATTAATTGTATGATACCTCTTTCATGGGTTGTATGTTTCATAAGTTACCAAATTGGTAAGGGTTATTTCACAATCTCTTCATTATCTGAGGTTGTTTATATGTAATAATCTACTGGGATCTCTTTATCATCCACATCCATGTTTCTTAAAAATGTATTTCAAACCATTTTTACTATTTACTAGAATATGAGTTAAAGTCATTTATACCCTTTTTGACTTTTATAAGTGGTTTATAAAGGAATATTTCCGTCGTTTTCAAAACAAGGTCCATTTTTAACCTTTTCGACAGAATTAAGGTAAGAATGTTTTTTTTAACTTATACGGCAGGTGCGGCTAATTTCCGCCGTTATAAAATCTTAAAAACTTCCCTTACATGCTTATAAGAATATTTTCAAAGAAAATGTTTTATTTTATATGGATCTTAAATGATTTCAAAATAAAAAGAGATATTTCTTTAAAAAGAATTTTGATTTCATCTATGATGGATTTTACACTTATTTGAAGTTGATTTATTGTAATACAAAGCTTCTATATTGTATTGAAGGTTTTGTGATATGTTTGACTTTGGATGTGCTATTTTTATACCATTCATAGTTTATGGTGAAATTATTGACATTTCGTATTCTAGTTTTAATACGAATGTTTATGTTATGTTTAAACCTTTTCATCTGGGAATGCATTGGACTTAGTAAGTGACGGGTGGAGCCCGCTATAGCTCCTCGATGCATCGGTATGTCTCATGAGACAAACTAGTGTCTTGGCACAAGGCCTTGAAAAAATATTATTTGTATTCTTGGCACGAGGCCTTGACTATGTGGTTATGATAGTCTGGCATTATGCATTCCAACATTATGAAAGTGGTTATTGATTTTTGCATGTGATTATTCGATTAGTAGAATATCCATGTGAATAAGTAAATGGCATTATTTCATTTTATTTATGCCATACCATGTTGAAAGTTCATGTTTAAAAGGCTTTTGTTTTAGTTATACATTGCCTTAAATGTTTATTCTTATTGATGAAAGTTTCCGCTATATTGTTATCCTTACTGGGCATTTGAGCTCACCCCTTTTCTATGTTTTATTTTTCCCAGGAAGTGAAGATGTAAGTTATTAATGACCTGCAAGGATATTATGAGGGGATTATAGTGTGGACTGTGGAAACATTATGTTGTTGTAGTAGTTTTTCATTTTATGATGTAATGTAAAACTTATGAATATATCTATTGTTTCCAAGGCTACTAAACCAATCGGTCTTTCGAGATTTGATCTTTCTTGTGATCATGCCAATGTTATGTAATAATGAACCGACTCTAGGCAACTGGGGTCGGGGCGTTACAAACCGTGTCTCTCGGATTTTTGAAATTCCACTCACAGAAGCGGTAAAATTAAGTTTTATGAAAAATTCAGTTTTTTAACTACCACTTAGTAGTTTCACTATTCATCAAAAATTGATGTTTTTCAGAAAAATGCCAAAATTTTATCCTAAGCTATATTTCATATTCCGAATTCAAAAATGAAGTCTATTTTACCAAATTCATAACATATAAGTTGCATTAATTAATTTTATAATTAAATCCCACTGTTAAAACAAATAGTGTGTTTTTATGAAACAATATCTATCAAAAGATTGACACTTGATTATGTCTGGTTTAAATGTGAAATTACATTCAATGACCAACATTGTATTAAATTGTAAAAATATATTCTAAATATACTTTAAAACCACTCAAATTAATAATTTATCACTATTAATTATTTCGATTAAAAAAGTTGTTTTTAATTATAATTTAGTAATTTTCACTATTCATCAGAATATGAAAGTTATCCGAAAAGTACCAAAATTTCACCTTAGGCTAAATTCGATACTTTGAATCCAAAAATGAAGTCCATTTTGAGAGCTAAAATTTCTAAAATTTAAAAAGTGGTTATTACTATTCATAACGGCTAGTTTTAATAATATTTTAATAGCATATCGTTGTTTCGTGAAACTCAGTATTGCGTACTACACGCACTATCGAGGAAGGTTGTGATTGCATGTAATGCAAGGAAAGTCAAAGATGCGTGTTGTGCAAGCTCCTTTTGGTGTAGCGTACAACACAAGACATTAATAAAATTAAAAAGAATATTTTTCATAAAATCTCGGCCTGTTACATTCTACCCCACTTAAAATGAATTTCGCACTCGAAATTCGTCGGGGTTATAAATGGTTTACTATTCGAAAGTTTATTTAATAGAAACCCACATCGTAAAAAGGAATATCAAAACCAATCTTTAAAAAAAAAAGTATGAAACGTAACGGTTACCCAAATAAACTAATCACTGGGTTTCCACAGAGGTGAAAATATGGATATGGAAGAGAAATCTAACCATCATGTTCTGATGGAGAGTGGTAGAGAACATGGCTATGGAAAAGCCAGTAATCACAAAGCCATAAATTTGTGATGATCTAAGGTACCATCTGATTCATCAGATATAAGATCACTAGGACCACATTTTTGGTTTTCAAGATCGTTTCCCTAAAGTTAAGGAATTTGAATTAGAATAAATACTTACATTATGTTGGTACAACCTCACTGTTGTTCGTGCCTTTAACAATTTCAACTTCATCTCTTAAATAAATGAAGTTGAATTTGTTATTCGTGAAGTGTTAGCAGATCATGTGATAGAATGACGGGTCATTCCATCTGTCTCAAAAGGTTAGAAAAATTTATATACATAAGTCGATCTATAGTGGGATTAATCATATATGGTTCCTAAAATGGGATTATACTTCATATATAATACTGCTTAATATAATAAAACTAGTTTCTACTAAACAGGGACTTCCTGTAGGCTAGTGGTAGGCGATAAAGGCCAGTCGCACTTCGGTTGTGGGTTCGATTCCCACAGCCTTGTCCGACGTGATGGTTTGTCGCCCGTTCTGCAGGTTGTCCTTTTTCTAAAACTATATTACTATAACATCCCATCAATAATATCGAAAAAAACTTCTATCCTTAAACAATACTAACTTATGTCCAACATAATCCATTCCAATCTTTAGGCTTATCCATAATACTGCAGTCCATTCTCATAACATAGTGAAAACGATTACCAGAGATTTAATACCATCTTTGATCCCCATATATCATAAGATATGTTTTGTTGGTCACATTCCAAACATTCAAAGGCCTTAATCATGTATTCTCTTGAATACCCATCGAACCTTAGTGTAAACATGAATGCAGTTAAAATTTAACACTTTCCACATACCAAAATCCTCAGAATTTTATATACTCAAACCATGATATCACTTAGTCCTTATATCAATCATGAGCTCCTGAATACTGTCAAATATTTAATTTTCTCATTTTCCCTTCATTATGCGCATATCATTCTTTTTCCAAAAATATCTCAATCACTTTCCATGGTTACTGGTACCATAAAATTATTGAAAACCACAATAGACCAATACATAAATATTCCAATACTTTATGATACAACATTATTTTGGAATCCCATTACATACACACTTAATTATTCCACTACATCGTTATCATATTCAACATCGCCAATAGTGATCGCATGTGACTTCCCTTTGTCCTTTGCCTTAAGTGGTTTCTCATGTTGATCATCACTAACCCTTGGATTAGGGCATTTATTGGCATAATGTCCCATTTCCTTGCACTTGAAGATTTGAAGTGTTGGTGGTGCGTTCTCTGCAGTGTTTGCTTTGTTCACATCATTAGAAACCCGTTTTCCATTACTTTGACACTCAGCTACTCGATGACCTTCTTTTCCACACTTAAAACATTTTCTAGTCCCTTTAAGACAATCTCCACCATGCTTCTTTCCACACTTTGAGCATAAGGAAACATTCATTTTCTTTTCACCATTATTCTGAGATTTCTCCTTGAACTCCATCTTTCGTTTCTTTTCAAAACCATAAGATGGATATGTAACACCAACTTCCATTTTCTACCTTGATAGCACAACGCACAATTTCTTCATAGCTACTGAAGTCTCTTATAGCTAATTCCCTTCGAAGACTTGGTTTTAAGCCACTGAAAAATCGATCAACTTTACTTTCAGGTTGGATGATAATGCCAGATGCATACCTTGCAAGTCTTGTAAAATTCGCTTCGTATATACCAACAGATTCATCATCCTTTTGCTTTAGTTCAAGAAACTCCTTCTCCATCTTTGTTCGAAGAATACGAGGGAAGTACTTACTGAAAAACAAGTTCTTGAACTCGTCCCATTCCATGGACTCAATTTCATCTCTTTGCCTCGTATTCTTGATAAGATTCCACCATTCATCAGCTTCACCTTCCAAACGATATACTGCTAAGATGACTTTATCATGCTCAGAACATTGAAGAACTAAAAATATCTTTTCAGTGGTACTGATCCATTGTTCAGCAACAAGTGGATCAGAAGACCCACTGAAAGAAGGTGGACGTTGCCTCATGATGGACTCAATAGAATATTGTTCCCTTCTCTGATCATTTGGAAGTCCAGAATGATTCATAGCTTGTGTAAGTATAGCAATAAGATTTTGCACTCCATCTCCCATAACATTTGTTTGTTCAGGAGGGCAATCATTGCATTGTCCATTGCATTGATCAACACGGTTCCTTCGGGTTCCAGCCATCGTCTAAAACCCAAAAAGAATAGTGTGAGAGGCAAAAATCATGCTAGGGAAAACAACATAATAAAGGGGGAGTACCTTCAATATCTAACATCTTAGGTTTAATTCTATGATCGTTAGCGTAATTCTAGTAATATAACCTATACGTATACTTAACCTTAGGGACATCCCTAGACATACCTTAGAAATATCTCTAGGGATCTCACTAAAGTTCTCGCATCCTAGTTTCCAAAGGTTGACTAAACCTTTCCTCTGATACCAACTGTAGAGACCCGAAGCCTGAAGTACAAGGACATTACATTACTTTTGCAGAATACTTAGTACATAACAAAAACACACACATAAGGATCGTAATAGTTTAGTGTCTTTGGAAACTCGGAACGTAATCTCCTAATCACGGTGAAAGATCTTCAACATCTCCCATAAAGATCTTCCTTTTTTTTACCTAAAATCTTTCTTTATATCCTGGGGAAAAGAAAACATAAAAGGGTGAGCTCAAATGCTCAGTAAGGGCAAACAAAAGAAATATCAATCACATCATATTCATAAGAATATAACATTTTGGAAATCATAACCTGCAAAAGAGAGTAAATTTCATAACATGGGATAAATCATGGAAGTGAAATGTAATCACAATAATCATAACTTAAAACATGAAACTTTTTGGCATTCACACATAATCATAGAGAATCATTTATTGTTAGTCAAGACTCATTTCCAAGACTATCTTAGTGGACAATGTCCCTTTCTGAATCGAGTAACCCTCGTTTCAGTCCTGTTTCACTGAACCGGTATAACCTACCATTCCATCCATGTCTATCTCATGAGATATGAAATCTTTACCCAATGAATTTGAGGGAGATATAGGTCCCACCCATCTTATAATGAATCCTTTCTTATGTGTGCCACATAATCATAAACCATACATCATAGCGTAACCCATGTAATAAAAATGGAATTCTTAAACAACATGACATCATAAAACCATTCATATAAGATAAAGGAATTCATAAAAATATTTCCATCACAACATAATCAAATCCATGTAATAATAGGGATAAAAACAGAACCCTTTATCATCTTATATGGAAAATAATTTTGATAAAACGCTTAAACTTCATTCTTGAGGAAAATATCCTTTCTACTTCAAAAACACTTTTCCTTTCTTAACATGTCATACAATTTTAAACTTAAAGAGGTTGATTAAAAATAAACATGAAAACTTGTAAAGGAAGCTTCTTGGAAATAATGTTTTAAAAATCCATTCATGCCGTATAAGTTAAAAAAAACATTCTTCGTACTTTTTTCGGAAAAGTCAAAAAAGTACCTCGTACGAAAAACGACAAAAGATTCCTTTCATACATATTACTAAAAACTCACCAAAGGGTAAAAATGGATTTAAACAATTGTAGTTGTATGGAAATAATATTACATATTGATGAAACATGGATGTGGATGATAAAATACACCCCAGTAAATACTTACGAATAAACAATCTTGGATAAAAATGAGATTGTGATATTTCCCTTACCTTAGGTCCGACTTGCTTTGTAAGTGTCCGAACCTCCTGTATAATGATTTAAATCATGTTATTGACTTATTCCAGAATCATATTCATTGTTATTATATCATATATGGTCTACTTATGACTTTATATTACCCGTTCTTTTGTAAATTCATGTTAAAGTAGCGTTTTGGGTAAAATCGTCTCATTTGTCGTTCGTGTTTTTAACTTGTAATTGTTAATATGATTACTTAGATCATGATTACTTAATTCCAGAATATAAAAAATGATTTATATATATATATTCATAATACACATATATAATAAACCATTAAATGGAAATAAATACACCGTTCATGGAGACGGTAGTCCGTACGTACGTATGAATAATGTTTTCGTTTCCTTATTGAATTGAATGGAATTTAGTAGATGACATACATATAAATATAAATAACTCCAGTATCATTATTAGTTCATATATTTCATTAGTACTTATTATATATACTTTATAATCATTCATGAATGGTTAATCATTGAGAATGAATCTCATCGCGTCGTGGAGACGGTATTCCGTACGTACGCACGAGCGATGATATCGTTCCCATGGTCGTGGAATTGTTTTGAAGTGAATGTATACTATTTCAGTATCAATATCACTTCATAATAATCATATATAGTTACTCATTACACCTTTATACCCATCCAATTAAGGTGGTGGCGGAAAATAGATTACACCACGGCGTGGAGACGGTATTCCTTACGTACGCACGCGCGGTGATTTCCTTTTTCCGTAGGATGGATAGAAGGTTAATTAGAGTTGTTTCATATTTATAATAACATATAAGTATATAAGAAATACTGATGTTATTACTTTATCATGAAACAACTAAAGAAGAATAAGTTTAAGAAGAAAGAAATTGAAAAGGATCGGTAATGGGTATTACCTCTTCTTTGAAGTGCTTCTTTGAGACCTCCTTTTAAGGCACTAAAATTGGTCTTTTAAGAAGACCAGGACCTCTAGGATGATACTAGGGAAGTGGAGAGGTAATTTTGGCAGGGTTTGGCCGAGCTTGAAGGCTCAAATTTGTGTGAGGAAGAGAGGGAGGAGGTGCCCTTTTATAAGGGAGGAGAGGGGCACCTTAGGAATATCTCAAAATATTATTTTATATTAAAGTCAAAATCGGTTTATAATGGTTCCAAAGGGTCTTATTTCGAATCTAAAGTGGGTATGGGTAGAAATCCTATCAACCAATAGGATTTAGACAAGTTTAGGTTATTATTTTAACCTTATCAATTAGATTTAACTTTTAGTTAAATAATTTAACTTTTAGTTAAATAATTTAACTTTTACCGTGTCTATTTGTTTTCTTACACTATATGGTTAATACACTTACTATAACATTCCAAACGAACCCCAAATTGTTTATTATTAATATATATCCTTATCTAAGTCATTTGGACGAACCTTAGATTTTTAGGAATAAAATAACAATTAATAATATAATATTTGATTTAAAAACTATTTTGTGTCAAATTTGACACTATTTGATATATGATTTTTGTGAAAGTCATAACAGAATTATATGTTCGAACCAATTTTATTAAATCAACACTAATATATCATAGTAACCTAGAAAATTAGTGTAATTCATAAAAAGTCTTAAATTACTTTTATTTTTGTATTTATAATATCAATTATGTCAATATTTCATTAGTAAGATAATTACTGCATCATCTTTGTGTCATAAATAAATTAAATTATTTGATGTCTAAAAATTACAAATAAAATACCATCATTTAGGAAATATTTTTATCTTTCTAATGAATATTTACAATCGAATTTATCTTATGTACAACCTTATATTAAAAATGTTTTAGTAAATATACTTTGATTTTAACTCTTTTAACTCTTCTTTGAATTAAATAATAATAAATGTCCTAATCTAATCCAAGTGGGCATAAATGATAATATTTTACACTTAAGGTTGTTTTTGGTCGAGATAAACTTGTCCAATAGAATTAGGACATGTGTTAGGGTAATATCAATATCATTCTTACCCTTAATTACCCTATTTACTTTTAACCGTGGTAAATAAAAGTTAAAAGTTACTATTCACCAAAAATTATTTTCATCTCATTGAACCACATTTTACTTAATGACATCAACCGTGTCTCTCGGATTTTTGAAATTCCATTCACAGAAGCGGTAAAATTAAGTTTTATGAAAAATTCAGTCTTTTAACTACCACTTAGTAGTTTCACTATTCATCAAAAATTGATGTTTTTCAGAAAAATGCCAAAATTTCATCCTAAGCTATATTTCATATTCCGAATTCAAAAATGAAGTCTATTTTACCAAATTCATAACATATAAGTTTCATTAATTAATTTTATAATTAAATCCCGCTGTTAAAACAAATAGCATGTTTTTAAGAAACAATATCTATCAAAAGATTGACACTTGATTATGTCTGGTTTAAATGTGAAATTACATTCAATGACCAACATTGTATTAAATTGTAAAAATATATTCTAAATAAACTTTAAAACCACTCAAATTAATAATTTATCACTATTAATTATTTCGATTAAAAAAGTTGTTTTTAATTATAATTTAGTAATTTTCACTATTCATCAGAATATGAAAGTTATCCGAAAAGTACCAAAATTTCACCTTAGGCTAAATTTGATACTCCGAATCCAAAAATGAAGTCCATTTTGAGAGCTAAAATTTCTAAAATTTAAAAAGTGGTTATTACTATTCATAACGGCTAGTTTTAATAATATTTTAATAGCATATCTTTGTTTCGTGAAACTCAGTATTGCGTACTACACACGCTATCGAGGAAGGTTGTGATTGCGTGTAATGAAAGGCAAGTCAAAGATGCGTGTTGTGCAAGCTCCTTTTGGTGTAGCGTACAACACAAGACATTAATAAAATTAAAAAGAATATTTTTCATAAAATCTCGGGTTGTTACAGTGTATGTTAAGATAATCACAAATCACAAAGATAATGTTATTTATTATCAATGTGAGAACCAAAAGGATGTAAAGTATTCATGAAATCGCACACTTTCTTTTATACTGATAGAAGATGGTGGGAGTGTGGTGAAAAAGACGAGGTCACGGTGGGTGATGGTGCAGAGCAATGATTTTTTCAATGTGAAATTAATGTGAATGTCATTGGGTCTAGCATAAAATACATAGGGCTTTCAAAAGGATGGATTACCTTGAGATGTAATATGGGATATACTATAGTTTAATTTCATATAGGTTGGACTATATTTAACATGAGGATAATCATTTTGGGATGTTTTTCAATTCCTTGATCACGATAGAGAAGGAACATATAAACCATTATTCTAGAGTATATCAGATCAAATGAAATTATATGATGCATGGAATCCATTGATACATACATTGGTAGGAGAGCCCTCTCATGAGGCTATATTTATCTCTGATTGACATGCCATTTTTGTGTGAAATATATGAAAATCCACTAGGTTATGATCTTCATAGTCAATAAGTGGAGTCCCCAGGACACTAAACTTCCATTTCTGATGGTCATAGAGGTTTATAAAGATTTGAAATTGCCCAGTACACTATAATTAAAATTCATATTGCCTGGATTATGTCTTCATAGTTTAATTTCATGTTTTAAGGACTAGTACCATACAATTTAATGTTATGGGGATAGGATGATAACTCATAGATTTTATTCATATATTTTAGAACACTTGTTATAGAATACATGATTAACTTGACTATAATCTTGAAACAATTTTCATACATGCCTCAGACATGATAGGTAAGGAATGTGTAAGACATGATTCTGGGGATTCATAGATCTAATGAAATCGTATAGGTCATGGGATCCATTTGGCATACGGAGGTATGGAAATCCTCCGCTAAAAAGGAATATTCCTTTGGTTGATCAACCATTTTTTAGGAAACATATATAGAGACACCAGGGAATGATTTTCATAGTCATGAAAAGGTTCTTCAAGACATTTAATATCCATCTTTGATGGTCGTGGATGATTATGATGATCCAAAATCACTAGGGACATAGAGATTGATGGATGGAAAGGATGTGCCTTTAAATTTATGAAACCTTCTGGCTATGATTGTCCATGGAGTTCAAGGTTAACATGACATATGAGGTAGGTAATAGAATTTTTAGGTGGTTCATGAGGAATATATCTACAGATGGTATTTATGGGATCAATGTTTGAGAAGCATAAGGGGAAATTGAAAATATCGTCGACCCAGCCCAGAAATGGAATGGTGTGACCCTCCATTATTCACGGGGGTTTGCGATGGTAGTGAAGGGGCTGGAAAAAAAGACCAAGACTGTATTCCAATAATGATCCTGAGTAGGGTTGTGGGGGAGAAACCCCTAAGGTTGAGATGGGTGGGCGCAACCGGTTTTTCGTAAAGGGTTGTCTATGTTTGAGCTAGCTGCGTAAGAGCATCCTTATGGGAGATTCCTGTGAACTATCTGTCTATGAAGGATGCATTTTAAAAATGATCTATCCGCACATGATCGTATGATGAATGTTCTTGGAATAGGTGCTTCCATGAACCACTGGCTAGATAAGAGATTGGCGTGAACTGCATTCCACATTTGGATTCTGTGAAACATTTTTATTAGTTTTTTTTTTGTTTCTTGGTTGGCTACAGATATTTTTAATAATATGGTTCATAGGAAGGAGTTACATGATGTGACCCCTTCATATAAATCACAAGATGGGATCTAAGAATAGAATTTGGTTTGTGCAATAGAATCTATGAATAGATTTATATACAGGATGGTGTCCCTTGATCTTCTTCAAGTGAGGGAGAAATTTCTACCACACCATCTATGTTCTTTATCCCATTTTTTTCAATCCCAGAGCTCTCCCTCCATTATATTAAACCCCTAGTTTTATAGTTCCTCTGGTGGTCCTTTTATAGAGTTTCAGTGAAGATATATCTAAAAATCATGTGGCACCTTTTGTGGAAGCCCATGGAGAAAATATGGCATGTAAATGACTCATTCAACCGCAATTTGGGGAGGTGCAGGATACCTACAGATTCTCCTCATATGTGAACCACATCATTCATGGGGATAGTTTGTGTGGTTTTCCTCTGTTGGATTATCCATATAAAAAATTATTTGTGGCTGCTTTAGTTGGAATGTGGAAATTCACCCCGAACGGTATTGTTTGCCGGCCAACACCTCATTAGACAACATGTCATAGGCAATCCATGTACTAGTGGTTTACAGCTTATGCCTTCCATTAACCATTCCTGGTAATCAGTGTGTGGACAGGTTTGGTTACATTTCCAAACCTAATTTCTTCACTTTTTTTGTTCAATTAATCGATCCAATCATATATTTATTTGATTATCCGATCATGCGGGATTATTTTCCTTCCCTTTTCATGATTTTTGGAACCCTTCAAGTATGAAGAACATCTCTCTAACCATTGTGGAGACATAATATCCTATAGTTTTTAATTCTATATCCTGGAGATCCCACTCTCCTGGTTGTATCTCTTATTAGGTTTGAATTTGTACCAAAATAATCCATGGAAGGAGTGTCATTTCCCACAGTTACCTTGAGGGGAATAAAGATAATGATTTATCTACATCTAGAGTCACTTGGCACAAATATCTCATATATATCTCCATCCTTGTCTCCATTATCATTGAGGGTATGAACATTATTATCAGTGAGACTATTGTTTTTCATTTTTTAGACCTTTTAGTCCCCTTTTCATTTTCATTCTTCTTTTTTTATTTCCTAATGGTTGTTTGAACTATTTTATCTTTAAAAAAATTAACATTTTTTTCCATGACTATATGGTTGGAACTTAATGATTACTTGATCCTAAAAAAAGAATTTGTATTTTTGGAAGATAACTCTTTAGCTTCAAATTAATAAAATAGGCTCAAGAATGTGTGTATAATATATTATATGAGATTCCTTTTTATAAGATAGGGGAGGGGAACCCTGGAAATTTTTTAGTACTACAAAATATTATAAATTCCAATTCATGAAAATTTAGTTCAAAATTAGATCAATTTGTAAATAAATATGTTATATAGTCAAAATTAACCCACCTAAAAGTATTCAATTAGGTTTCTATTTCATTTTAACCCTTATCTATTTAGTAAAATCAACATTTAAACCTTTTTATCCATTACCATGATAACATTCATTTCAGTCATTAAGTAAAATAAATTTTTTTAGGTTAATAAATAAATCATTAATTTTACATGCATGAATGTTTCAACCATTTCAAACACTACTTTTCAAATTGACACTTTATTTATGAATTTTAAATTGTTTAATAAAATATTATACAACATAAAATATAATAAATTTCATCTATAGGACTATTCAATTAATTTAACTTCAATGTTAGGAACAAAAAAATATATATTTTGTCTTGAAAGATTATCCATCATTTATAAAAAATCATTACCAATAAAATTTATCCAATAGAAAAGTTCATGCAAGATATAATTGTTATAAATTTTTTATAATTTCATAGTAAAATTTTTCTACTTGTTGCACAAGCACTATATCAGCATTGTGTAAACATTAAAGGTAACTATACCATCAATAAATATTAAAAATAAATTAATAACAGTAAAATAATTTATTAATATTAAAAATAAAAATACATAACCTACAGAAAAAAAATTTTATACCCATGAAATAATATTATTATTTTAAAAATATATTTGATTTTCATTATTTTATTTATTTAGTTAATATAGTAAATAATAATTATCAATTAGAAAAGATACCTTGAAATATAATATTGTATGAGTATGGTCAAACCAGACTCACCCAATTAGTAATGGCATGTTTTTAATGTTATTTCAATTTCTTATTACATGTTTTTTACTATGTTTTACTCATTTTATGCTTACTATAGTAACTAAATTTTTACAATGGCCAGTAATTATAATAGAAATAAATTAGGGAGAAATATTTAAAAAAATTAACATCCTGATTCTAAAAAAGAATCAATTTTTTATTTTCATTTTTTACTAGTTTCATAAAATAATTTTATTATAAATTCTTCTAACTTAATAAAAAACATTTTTAATAAAAATTTATTTTAATCCTGAAATTTATCCTATATCATATTCAGGAATATTTTTTATTAAAATGGAATTATTAATATTATTATAAAAAAATATTTTATGTTTAAATTTTAAAGATAATAAGTTTATGGAGGCTTTTAAATTAAAATATTTACTGAAAATAAATGTTTTTATTTGAGAAATAAATATTTCCATTATTCACTAAATAATAAATCATTAAAAAATTCCTAAAATTTCACTATTAGATAATTTTGATTTCATTATTTCATTAATTAAGTACATTTTATAAAATAAAATTTCTAAACATTGAAAAAATTAATTATAATTTTTTTCAAAAAATCTAATAAAAATCATTTTTAAGAAAAATTCATTTTTTTAGAATAAAATAAAATTTCTAAGAAATTGGGTACTTATTTAATAAGAATCAATTAATAAATTTTTAGTAAGTAAATAACATATAAATATAATTGATAATATGATTACCGCTCTCATAACCTCTAATTCAATATCTTTGATATATTGGTTATGTTCAAATAATAGTATATTATAGTATTTCACAGTTTGTTTAAAATTGATATTTCATATAAAGGAAAAAATCCAATAATATAAATTTATTTAAATAGAAAATATTCTGAAATAGATGGTTGTTAAATTTTCCCCCATTTGTTAAAATGATTCTAAAAAAATTCTAATTATAAATTTCAAAAGAAAAATGTCATGGGAATCCCCAAAATAGTCATTAGTTAGGGTAATGTTTCTACGGGGATATCAACCTTAGTATCTTTGATAAGGCTTGGATTGTTAATAAATATTTATAAAACAATATATAGATCATTATTGGGCTCATACTTCTGAATGTGTTTCCAAAAAACATGTTGTAATAGCTTTGGGATAAAACCCAATAGATATTATTCTTTTTTTGAGTAGATAAAATCATTTTCCATCAATATAGGGAATATTAAATATCATATTTACTTGATAAATTTGAAAAATATCATCCTTTATTTTATATTCCATATGATAATTAACAATGAAAATTTTTTCATGTCGGATGCACTAAAATTAACTTTCAGCAGATGATAAGATCCATAAATGGATAAAAAGTTATTCCCCTATTTTATATCCAGTAACAAAAATATAAATGTTTAGAAAATGTTATGATAAAATTTAATATGAATAAACATTCATATATCAATTTTTAAAAAATTTAAAATAACTCCCATAGATCAAATTTAATCTGTCCTTAAATAATTAATCTAATAATTTTTGAAAAATACAACAGACCAAATTGAAAGATAAATAATTGATAACATATTCATTCAAAATGATCTTCGCATTTATCCCCCATCAATATTCATCAATCTTGAGATTTCATACAAAAAAGGTACATTCCCTAATCATTCATTCTCAAAATTCAATCACTATAAAATAATTATAAAATCATTTAGGATTTGTATATTTAACTCAATATTTATTCACCAAATAACATCCCATCATGTCTAATAACATTCTTGTTAACTTAATAAACTAATGTTCTTATTATAGTGAACTTCTTCAAAAATAAGTCTAATAACATAAGTAAAAATCTCAATTTGATCCCATGGTAATCTATGTGATGTAATATGTTCCCAAAATAAAATAACCCTTTAACTGTTATTTCCTTAATTTTCATATTATCATGAAAGGTGATAAATACATTTCAACTAATGTTCTCAAAATGTAATAGTGATCTTCTTTATGTATCCTATTCATTAGTTAAATTTTAGGTTCACCTTTACCTCGATCATTTATATAATCCCAATAAATGAATCCAAAAGTTTCCTTCATAATATTTATGTCTCATCGCATAAAACCTCAAGAGGTTATCAATTATTTTAAATTTTTTATCATTCATAAATCTTTACAATAATTAAATAAAATATCAAAATATCCAATATTTAGAATATAGATATAACATTAATTAAATGTAAATCATAAAATAAAATAATGAATCATCTATTAAATTCATCTATATCAATCTAATCAGGTTTCCAACATTAAACATATCAAATTATTTAATTTACACTGTTTCAATTTGAGAATCATCAACATATGACCTTGCTATGTATTTGTTTTCAATATATAGTATAATACATTCTTGATCTTTCAACAAATGGAATTTATTTTCATAATGACCCTATTCTCTATAATAAATATGGTCATGACTGGACTCGATGAGTCATAGTCCACAACTCCCCAATACTACACCCAATGGGCATGGGGCTGGAGATTAGGGATGAGGAAGCATATCACACAGATGGAAGACCATTACTTAAGTACCTATAGACATGCTTTGGAAAAAACCTTGATGAATCACTGCAGAGATATCAAAATCCATAAACTAAAATGAACATATAAAACTATACTAAAATAGAGTACATTAAATGTATTGGAAGCATAAAAAGGGAAAACACTTCCCATGAAAAGAAAACTATAAAAGCATCAAACCTGCCCATAAAGAGGGGATCAATGTAATGCCTAAATAGTAGATATATCCTCACCCTATCTCTTTTAAACTGCTCGATTGGTATAGCTCTCTAAAATATGCATTCCTCAAGTCCATAGGGGAATCCATCGAAATACCTATGGTCTACACAAGACACAAAACATACGACAAATCTTGTGTGTGGTTGAGTATGAAAATAATAAATAGTTTCCCCAAAAAACTAAATGATAATGGATCAACTGAAAGGAAATTGTATACTTGACCAAGATAGAAGGAAATCTATTGAGAAATAAATTCCATCTTGATACATAATGTGAAAAACATGACATTTCATATAAGTTACCCTAGCTATCAACATAGGCATGCAACAACACCACAAGGACTCCCTTAAAACACCGAGATATATGGGTCTCAAAATCCAATCATCATAATTTTACGACCTCATAGCCCGTAACAAGATTCTACCTAAGGATCTTACAATAAAAAAACAAATAACACACTCAATAAGCTCATACATCTATGATGGCATGTATCTAAGAGATAATCTCCATCAATAACAACTCACCAAGACTATCTATATACCCAACACCAGAGGTTATTCTATTTATAACATTCATCCATGATATAGATTCAAGGGAATAAAATAAATGTCCCACCCAACACCACTTTACACAGTTTAAGGAGTGCTAAACCAAAAAATACACCATTTGTATCCTCTCTAATAAGATACATTGGAGGGAACTACACCTCACCATTTCCCCCACAGTTAATGGATTACTACCTCCTAACCAACTCGTGAATCCTCTCTCTCTCCTGTATGAGGTGGTCAACAGCTCATTCAATCTTGGTAGAATAAACTCATAACCATGAATCGTATGTAAGAGGAGGAGAGTCACACTCCTTATAACTATTATCAACAGATGAGGGAGCGCAACTCAAATTGAGTACATTCTTCACACTTCTACTTAGATATGGGTGAGTAATACACTGTAAGGTGAGGACATGCACACTGGTACGACATGAGAGTAACAGTTAGAGTATAGAGGAATTGAACCATGTTATGGTAGGGTAGTACACTATACCCAAAAATTTACCATGAGGGACCCATAACCTGGTACAAAAATGGAGTAGAAACCCTAGGCTAGTGGACCATATCCCTATTACAACATGGGAGTACAGAAAAATATTGGAAGTACTTGTTTTGAGGACATGTTCAATTAAACAATAGTTGTGTTTTGAATCCACAGATAGATAAACCTAACTTAACATGATAGTGGAGTATACATGATATCTATAGTTCTTTTCTTGAGGACCCACGGCCTGACATGATGATGATGTACCAACTCCAAGGATAGAGGACCCACAACCATGTAAAAAAGGGGAGTAAATACTCCATTTATCCAACGTGTATGTAGTG
Organism: Viscum album; assembly: GCA_963277665.1. Lineage (NCBI taxonomy): Eukaryota > Viridiplantae > Streptophyta > Magnoliopsida > Santalales > Viscaceae > Viscum > Viscum album. The sequence goes on from OY728152.1 coordinate 1,623,030,336, forward strand.
ACCACACCCTGGTATGACATCCGAGATCCTTCCAACTATACCGATGATTAGTGTAACCCCTACCCTGATTCCATAGAGGAGTACCAATCCCAACACCTCTCTCTATGAATCTCACTAAACTACCACATATGTCCAACACCACTACACACTAGTATTTCAAAAAATAGTAATCCTTGTATATTTTAGGCCAAAAATTGTGGAACTATCACCTTATACATGGAAACCTATTCGGGATAGTCTTCTCAAAAGCATGAATCTAGGTTCTGTAAGAATGAGATACTGTATGCAGATGATATCAGGATGATCTCCAAGGGGTACACCGTATGCACTGGGGTCCACATAGTGTGTGACCTAATCAGGCACCAAGAAATTTAACTTCTCTAAAATATTTTCCAACCCATGTATTGGTACATATTGTGTAACTATGGTACATGTCGTGTCACACTTCACCTGACCCTATGAAATGATCATCTTCCATATAGCCCAACCATCTATTTCCCTTTCATGTTTTGTATCCCATACTATATAATGTGTTCGATCTAAATAGGAAACTATACGTACCATGATTGCGTATAGAAATTCCTATCTATTTATGTTGGATGTGTAGTTTTACACATCCATGTATGTTTACATGGAGGAACTGGCCTTGCCCTTTGTCCACACAACATGAGGTCACTACACACTTTGTAACTCTGGTACACATCATGTAGTCCCAAAATATAATCTTCTTTAAATATTAATGTCTACATAGAATTTTTATATAGATTATACACTATTGATATGGTTATTCTAGTTTGGAATCACCTCTAAAATCACTCAATTAAACTTAGTTTACCCTAACACCAAAATCTTTTCCTAGGATCAAACTCTTGTAATTGTATTTGGACTATAAAAAGCTTAATAAAATGAAAATTGAGGGTATTGGGAATAATAATAAAAACCTCCTACGTTGAGGATGAAATTATGATTCTTTAGGTGTTGAACAATAGTTGGATCATGCTTCCCTCAATGTAATGATGATATATGTTAAGAATGAATATCAGTAGTACTTTATCTCTTCATTTATTGCTCATTTCAATCAGTTGGCCAAAGAGGGAGATGAGGGTAAGATCCACCTTCCTGTGTCATGAATCCAAAGGGGGATCATAAAGTAGAAAAAAAAATTAATAAGTTATAATTAACTCCCCATTTAACACCCAATCACCAAAACATCCTTGATAGAAACTCCTAGAATAGATTAATTTAGGTTGCACCTAGGGAAACCCAAGATAGTTTGAACTCACAAGTTATCTCAGAAATCTGACCGGAGAGTTAGATTAATATTTATTTCACCTTTCAAGAGAAAATTTGAATATGTGACAAAAACTATTTATTTATTTTATAATCACCGCATAGAGGGTCCCTTGGACCTCGATTTCCATGTTTAATCAACACATGGAGTTGAAAATATTTTCAGGAATATTCTAATGTCTTATAGGTCAAAAACCATGTCACTACAATATCCCCACCATTATGATTTTTCAACCTAAAAAATTGAAATCCTAGGAACAAGTGATGAAACCATGCTCTCCACTAGAACTACCATGATAGAGAGATCACCTGGGGTTCCCATGGAGCTTCCAAGTAGGAACTCAATGGAAACACCAAGAAAAAACCACAGTTACGTCCATCTACATCTAGGAGAAACAATGTGAAATAGAGTGACACATGTCTCCTCATCTACGATGGGTGGAAGAAAACCATCAACCAATATCCATTTGTCTTTGTAGATTATAGAAACATACAACCTCAATATCCTTAGGAAGATATTGGAGAAACCCCATAGTTCACATCCAACCCTCTATAAACATTATAACAACATCGTCATGGTTCATGTGCTTTGGGTTTACACAGACCTCACGAGGGTACCATTGAATAAGACAAGAGAATAGACTTATCCCACCATGATAAGATATACATGGAAAAAATGTGAAATAATACACATGTCATCGCCTTACATTGAAGGAGAGTAACCCAAACATGAAACACCACCACATCCATTAATGGCATTCCAACTAAGTTTGTTTGATAGGAAACCAATATACATTGTGAAAAAAACATAGGGTATAAATTTGAAAATATATAACAGTTATAATAAAGGTTCTTCTTCCACCAGGGCAGATAAGAAAAAAGAGATAAGCATACAAACACCCATGGCCACGCCAGGACCCCCTCTAACACACCACCAAGCAACTTCTTCCTAAATAGAACATTATAAGTAACTAATCTACCACAGCTCAACACTATAAACTTTGGGAGGATTTGACTTTCCCACGGGGTTTTGATCACATCACAAAAATGATTTGCAGTGTGGAAAGAGTCCATCATCCTCATGAGTCCAAAGTTACATCAAATTGTGCCACATCCTCCTTGATATTATTACATTCAAAGATGATGTCGAGTTCCCGATGTTACTAATGAAAATAAAAAGGGTTGCCCAAATGAACACTAGTTATTACCGAATCCTCTATCTACAAACCAACAACATGATATTTGGCCCCAAACAAACATGTCAGGGATATGCATCCCTCACACCTCAATATTATTGAAATTGGACTACACTAACTCTCCCTCAATGTTTTTCTCGCATAAAATTATGTGTGTTGTTGAGGAAACATATCCATAATTCTTGTGAATCCAATGATATATTGTTCAACATAAACTCATGGATACTCTAACACCCTATGTCACCCCAATTAAAAGTCAAGAACAAAGCTGATAGAAAATGATTACCTCACAACCTTGTCTAACAATTTCAACTATAGAAAGTAGAAAGGACAAAAAGTGTTCCTCTATTAATCCTTGTTGCGTTTATGATAAAGGTTTCTATGGCCTGAATCTGTCGACACCCAGGTCCTCTAACCCCTTGAGCCTAGCATGGACCACTTGGGGTGGTGGTGGAAACACCTCGAACCACCTTCCACTAAAAAATACACTCCTCACTCCTCTGCCAAATATGCCATCATGCAGAAATAACTACACTAAATGCTACCTCAATCATGGTGGCCCGTCAAACAGTTCCCACATAAAAACACAATATTTTGTACAATATCTATCATTTTTTCCTCAGTCATCGCAAGAATTAGAGTGCCTCTCCTGTGGATGACATGATCCCTCTTGTTGCTCTGAAACTATAAGACAACAAGCATGAGCATGTGCGTGGTTATTCCCCCTACACTATGATCTAATCATTTGATGTTTTCTAACTACTAAAAATATCCAATACTCACGACCACAAATGCGTCCGACATCTGTCTATACCTCTTGCAAGAAGTTCTCCATGACTATATCTTTCTTTAGTAACCATGTATACGAGTTAAGGAACAAGGATAACACACTTAATCAAATGTCTATATGGAGGACCTTATAAAAAGTCCATAAAATGAATACTGCATCTTTAGCCATATCAAGTGAGTAACATGATAGGACAATGAACCTTTCGTAATACTCCCCCATAGTAATGCAACCCTACAAAAGATATAGAATATCATGGATATTCACTGACCTCAATTTTTTTGGGTGAAACTCTTCCATGAAGAGTCTATCAAACTCTACACAAGTAAGATTGGACTAATTAGGGGACCGTGTCACTAAAATCCACCTTCTTCTGACTAAACCACACCGAAGGCTCTCTAAAAAAACAAAAATATGGTCGGTATGTGTCCTCACTAGGTGAAAAACTCATGTGATTGCCTCAAGTAAGTCATAAACTACCTAGGGGTCTATATCACCCTATAAACTCTGAGGTCACTACCTCTAGAACTCGTATAGTTCACTCAACCTGTGTGAATCTTCATCCTAAAATGGTGAATGAACCAGCTTCTCAATGGGTGGTCGATGAACATCCCAACTACCTGGAGGAACCACCCTTAAATTAGTTCTCTATGATTAATCTTTACCTCCTGGAAGATTGACACCACAATCCCATCTTGAAACAATTTATGGCTATCATATATGAGGTAAAATAAAATAGAATCAAGGCTAATGACCATAAAAGTTTATATATGGGGAGAAGAAATAAGAATGACCATGTAAAATACGGAAAACCAGTTCTATATGATGCATATACCATTATTTTCCTACGATCAGTGTCCTAATGTAATGAGTCAAAATCAATGTTGTCATATTCCTGGTGAATATAAACATTGGATGCCACAATAACACTCGATCCTCAGTTTTAAGAGCTAAAATCCAAAAATCCTAACACTGTAACTATGAAAACCAAACCCGTCTCACGACACTATAGTCCCATAGTAGAACATTCTCAAATATAACTATATTGTTACCCAACCTAGTAGGGCCCTACCAGTTACTCCACATGCCCGACTCAAGATGTTTATGGGATAGAGAATAAGGTTGAGTAGGCATATCACATAGATGGGAGGCCTTTACATAAGTACCTATATTCTTGTACCCTCAAACACATTAGTGAAATAGTTCAGATTTATAAAAAATCATGAAACTAAAATGCATGCATACAACTATCCCAAAATAGAGTACCAAAAAAGTACTAAAAGTGTAAAAGTGGAAAAACATGCACCCAAAAACAAAAACTATAAAAGAATCCAACATGATCAGAAGGATGTGATCTATATCATATGGGGCTATAGAAAATCTCCTTAGTCCAGCACATATTAAATCCTTGGTCCATCTAGCTCACTAAACACTGCCTTCCTCGAGTACTTTATGGAATCCATTGAAAAGACTATGGGAAACATAAGATAGAAACCATATGGGAAAATACCATGTAGGTATTTTTATAAAAATACACATTTGGTGCTCAAAAAAACCCAAAATAAAGGGGAGAAATATAAAGGAAATAGTCTAATTAACTAAGGTAGAGGGAATTCAATCTCGAGATAAACTCTATCCCAAACGATCCTTAGTTATACAAGACAAGTGAGGTCAGTTCACTAGGGGTTTCAACCAAGACATGTGATAACACTATAATGACTCCCAAAAAACACCCAGATATACTTGTCTCAATCTATTTTTTCAGGAGGTCCAGAAATTATAGTAATGGATACGATTCTACTAGAGGATCTAATAGTAAAAAAATAGTAGAAAAGTCTCCATTATCTCATTCAGATGATATGGAAACTATATAAGAGATTTGATTCATTGGTAACAACACACAAGGTCTAGATATAATTCTTAGCACTAGAGGATCTTCTATTTCTATCCCTCACTGTGCATACGGAAGCATGAAACCCAAATGGATAGGCCTACTCCTCACTATAGAAAAAATTTGAGGGAGCACTACTCTTGACCTTCAACCAAGTGCATATACTCTATCATGGGAGAGAAGAGGGACCCACACCTCACCATTTCCCAACAATTGGGGGAGTAATAGATTTTAACTAACCCACATATCCTCTGTCACTTGTTTATAGAGTATAATATACCTAAAAATCAGAGGATAATTAAATCCTAAATAGGTATCACACAAAACTACAGAAGAGTCCCACTCATCATAACATTACCTAGGAAATGAGGGATCACAACTCACATGTGGGGGGATCACTTCCTGCTGCTACTCAGAGAAGGGGGAGTAATATTCTTTATTGTGAGGACCCACGCCATGGTATGATATTGAAGTACCAATTAGAGGATATAGGTCATATACCTTGGTATGAATGAGGAGTACCACAATGACAACAAATTTACAATGGGGGATCCAAACCTTCATACAAAAGGGGTGTACCGACCCCATTCTAGAGGACATTCCCCAAGTTCGAAGGTGGAGTTCCATCTCCGCCGTAATTACACATATGGATGTCATACACCCTAGAATGACAATAGATCTCTAACTCCAAGGATAGAGGACCCACACTCTAACATTATTGGGAATTTCTCACTCTATATATATGTAATGTATGGAGGATTTTTCCCTACCATGGTATTAGTGTACCAATTCCATGGATAGAGGACCCACTCCATGGTCCAATAGTGGAGTAAGTACTCTATATGGTCAAATAGTATCCATGGAAAATACCCTGGTATGATTGTGGATAATTTTAAAACTATAAAAATAACATAGGGATGTGGTTCCCTAATGCCATAGGAGAGTAATAATCTCATAATCCCTTTATACAAAAAACACTGAACTACCACTTCAGTCAGGCACCGTTACACAGGCGTATTGCTGCAAACTTGACACATCATATCTCAATGTCCAAAAAAAGGTTGACATCATTTTATAGGTGTAAAATGGCTCAAGATAAGATACTAAAAATCCTAAATCAAGGTTATATAGAAATTGAAACAGAATAAGGAAGATCTCATTATGATATCTATGGGGTACAAGATATGAACTGGGGTCTACACAATATGTGAACCCTCAAGAGAACCTAGACCTATATTCTATTGAAAGGGTTTTCAGACCCATTTACTTGTACATGATATGTAGAGATAATACATGTTGTGTCCAACTTCACTAGGCCCCTGACCATGTACCACTTCTATATGGCTCGGCTAGCCTTGTTCCTTCTATTTGGTGAATCCCATAATGCATATCATATTCAGGATAAAAGGTCACCTGACTATGTGATTTTTAATTTCCCATGTATGGAACCCCTTTGGTCATGTACATTGGCCATGAATTTTTAAATGCCCATTTACGTTTACATGGCTACCATGGCCATGTCCTCTAGACACACAACATGAGGTCATTATAGGTCATTTAACTCTAGTAGAGGATGTAAAGTCCCTAAAATTCATCTCCCCCAAATAGGAAGGTCAACAAGACATGTCTCTCCTGACAACACATCATTTAGATGATAATTAAATTCAGGAATAACATTTGAAAATGCCCAATTCCCACTATTTTACGCTGAAACAAGTATATATACTAATAAGGGATGTCTAGCAATTGTATTTGGGTTCTAAAACATTTAATTTTTTTTTAAACAAATGATATCTAGATTAAAAATCAAAAACACATACTACGAGGGTGATATGCTAATGATTAGGGGGTATAATGATCTATGGGTAATACTACTTATCAATTTGAAGATGATCATTGTCAAGAAAGAAGATCGGCAGAGCTTTGCTGCTTTGAATTTGGCTAATTTTCCTCCTTAGGCTAATGACAGAGAGGAGGGTGGGAACATATTTCATGTGTCATGTTTCCATGAGGGTGGGGAAGGAGAATTTATTTTTATTCACTTAAAATCAATTAACTCCCCTATTAATGACCCGTTACCAAAATACCCCAATAAAAACACCTGGCAGGAATGACATTAGATTGCTCACGTGGTTTCAAAAATATGATCTGAGTGACATATCATGATTTTTCCACATTCCAAGTGAAATAGTATTCCAATGGAGAAAACATTTTATATTTCTTATATAATAAAACTGAGGATCTTTGGGCCTCAGATTACCTTGAAAATTTAGTGAATGGATTCAAAAATATTATGTGGAATATTCCAATGTTTTATAAGTGAAAATACAAGTAACTGTAATAAAATTCAATTGATACATTATACGGGACTTCATTCAAAAAAATATGGTTATATGAACTCATTAGTTTTTCCCAGAAACATATTTTTATATCCCCTACTTTACTAGAAATGAAACATCGACCTACTCTTTGTGACATTTCCTTCGGTGGTTTCCCAAAATTTTCTATATAAAGGGAATTAAATATTTTTCCCCTATGCTATATATCATAGAACCATTCATAAAAATCCTTTTATATATTACTAGGTGTCATAGAAAACTCACCTAATATCTGGTTGTTAATTATATAATTAGATAGATGATTAGAATAGAAAAAATGTTTCTACATTCTAGATCCCATTTCATTTGGGTTCTCAGGAGGAAATTCAATCTATTTGTATTCAAATTAATCATTAACATGAGTCCTCTTGGTTACAACCA